>JADMNH010000015.1:0-600000 GCA_016097115.2 Sporothrix protearum | reverse complement strand
TATATATATATAATAAGTATCGCTTCTTATTATTATATATATAATTATATTCGTAATAATATATTATATTATATATTAATATTAATAATTTTAAATAAAACCTAAGGGTTTTAGTATTTAAAACTAATTATATTATATAATAATATCTCTTACTTTAACGATATCGTCGCCTAAAACGCCGACGTAACGTCGTCGGGAGCGCCGTTAACGGGCTCGCCTAATAGGCTAGGGCGCCGGGGTTAATTACCCCGGTATCTCCCTTAAAAGTTAAGTGTCGTCCGTTAACGGCGGCTCGCCCTTTATATACCGCGTATAAAAACGGGGGCCTCGTAGTATTATTATAAGCGTTACGGGGTCGCCTAAGTAATTAATTAAGCTCGCGTTAATTAAAGTTACCGAGGTCGTTATTACCTTCGGGTAAAATAACGAGGAGGAGGACGAGGACGAGGAAATAATTAATATTAATCTTAATAACGGTAATAATAATAATAATAATAATAATAATTATAATATAATAATAATAATAATAACGATAACGAATAATAATAATAATAATAATAATAATAATAATAATAATAATAATAATAATAATAATAATAATAATAATAATAATAACGACGATAACGACGACGACGATAACGCCGTTAAATTAATAATTATTAAAGAAAAGGACGAGGACGACGGGGAGTAAGCTCCGGTTTAAAAGGAAGAGAATAAAAAAGAAGACGAAATTACTGTAACCCTTAACCCGGCGGTTAAGGCCTTTCTTCTCTCCTCGGAAACTTAACCGTTATAATAAGGCTTACCTTACTTAACTTACTTCCTCGTTAATACGGGGGTATAATTAAAAACCGTACCCCGGTAATTTTCTCTTATCCTCCGGGGTAAGGGAAAACTATTAAGTATAATTATAAAATTTACGTTAAAAGTCTTTACGCTCCGGTAAAATTCCTTAAGGATTCTTATTAAATAAGTTTATTATTAATAAACTTTAACTCCCCGGCCTTATAATCGGGGACTTCGTCCTTTTTTTTAAATAAGTATAAACTTAAAGGGCTTTTATACTAGACCCTTTACGGGGGCTCCGGCCTTAAAGGTCGTTACTAAGGTTACGGTTTTACGTACTATTATCGTACTAGGGTATATTACCGTCGAATATTATAAAGTATTCGGCTTAAGGGGCGCCCGTAACGTATTCCCCGTATATATTAATTTTTATTAAAAATTAAAAGGAATCGTAATTAACGTTCTTTAAACGCGCCGTATTTATTAAGGCTTAATATTAACGGTACGGGCGGCCTTTCGGGGCGGGGGCTTATCCCTTAAGGCCCCGGCTTTACTTCGGTTAAAGCTTAAAGACCCCTTTTTCGAGCGTTAATAAACCGAGTTACGTCGGTTATAAGGGGAGATAACCGAGTTCGTCGAATTAAGGGTATTAATTAACGATTAAGGCCGCGGTTAAAAAAGCCTTCCTTTTATAAAAAAGGAAAGGAGACGGTTAAGTAACGTAAAGCGCTAGGTTATATAAAGGGGGTATAACGTAAAGCGCGTAACGCGAGGCGTTTATATAAATAGCCGTTTACGGCCTTACTTAATTAACTTTTTTTTAAAATTTCGTTTACGCCTTTTAACTTTATTACCTTTATCCGTAATTATATTCCGTTTACGTATTTTTCGTATAACGTTTAATACTTATACGTCTCCCTTTAAAACTTATTAATTAAACTTTAACGGTTAATTCGCCCACTTAATTAAAAAGTATTTTTAACCCTTAAAAGTTTATTCTTATAAAACTCGCTTTACCTTATAAATATTTAAGTTATCTTTTAAATTTAATATTAATATTACTTTAAAGGAATCCCCTCGGAATCTTTAAGAGTTTTAAAAGTATTACCGGAAATATATTATAAAGGCGTTTATATTACTTTAATAAGGTTAGGCGATAAGTTTATCTCCTTACCGTTCTTATAATTTTAAAAAGCCTAATAAATTTAAATATTAGCTTTTTTAATATTATCTTAAGTTTTAAATTCTTAATAGATAACGTAATTAAATCTCCCTTTTAAAAAATTATAAAAGTATACTTTACGTTAAAGTACTTCGCTTATACCTCTTAAATATCTCTTATTTATTATTTAACGCGTTTTCGTACTTTTATTATTTTACTTTCTTTAAATCTCGTTATTAATACCCCCTTTTAAATAATACCGTCCTCGGCACTTATAAAAAAATTTAAGTAATACCTTATAAAAAGTTCGTAAAAAAACTTATATTAATTCGTTTTTTATATTATTATATACGAATTCTACTATCCTCACTTTTCTAAATCTCGTTACTAATACCCCCTTCCGAATAATACCGTCCTCGGTACTTATAAAGAAATTTAAGTAATACCCTATAAAAAGTTCGTAAAGAGACTTACTAGTTAATTCGTTTTTTATATTATTATATACGAATTTTATTATTTGTAGTAACTTTAATTAATTTAAGTGGGAATCCGTAATAAAAGTAACGTAAATACGTTTTTAATACTTAATTTATCCTCTTAATTTATCTATCCGTTTATAAATAAAAGGCTATTAATAAACATCTCTTAATACGAAGGTAATAATACACCTCCGCCTAATAACCGCTTATAAAAAGCGATCCACGATTTATAATAATTCCCGCCGAAGGACTAAATTTTAACTATACCTCTTAATATAAAAGCTTTATAAGGTCCGCGGCTATAATTATTATTATAATAACTAGGAATAAAGCCATCTTTATAAGCTTATTTACTACTACTAAAACTATATTTACTTTCTTTAAACTATTAAAAACTAGTAGAAGCCCCGTAATAAAATTTATTACTATTTCCTATTATAATAATTCTAAAACTAATAAAAGTTATAACTCCTTATAAAAACGATACCTCCTAGGTTTTATTAATTAATAAATAATATAAGTATCGATATAATTATATATCGTTTCGTTATACCTTTTTAAAAGAACTTATTTTTAATTATATCTTTAATCCTTTTTTTATTAAAATATTTAATTACCGGAGAGTTATAATACTTTTATAAAATTCCCTCGATAATAAATTTATTCTTAAGTATTAAGATTTTTCCGTCCTTATATAAAAGACCCTCCTAATTTTAAAACTATACACCGTATACTCGACTTCCGTAATCTCGTATTTTATTTAAAATACCTTAAATCTCTAAATTATTTTCCTATATATTCTTAATTAAAGAAGGTAAAGGCTTAATAAACTAAAGTCCGTAATTAAGTCTTATTTTATAATACCGGCGAACACCTCCGGTTTCCGCTAGTTTCCAAGGCTCGACTAATATTTATTATACTTTTTAAAATCGTTTTCCTTCGATTCCCCTATATATAAATAATTTTCGATAAAAGGCGACGCGTTATCGATTTCCTTAAGATTCCTCTTAAAGTCCCCCCTAGTTATAAATACGCTAGTTTTATTAACCTAGTATTTTATTAACGTTTATAATAAATTATTAAACGTTATCTTTTTACGAAGAAATAAAAGATAATCCGTATTATTTTACTTATTATTATAATTAAGACGTTTAAACGGTTTATCCGTTAAATTTTACGAACCCGGTTAATATCGGATTTCGAAGTCGAATAATATAAGGTATATATATTAACGTATTTAACGATTATTTAACTTTATTTACTTTATAAATACCGTTAAATTCGTATAATCCGATAAAACTTTAATTTTAATAATACCCTTTAAATAATAACGCCACTCTTTAAAGGATTATATTATAATTATTATTTCCTAATCCGGCGTTTTATAATTTAATTTAACGCCTTTAAACTTTCGAAACTAGAAAACTATAAAATATTAACGTCCTTCCTTATTTAATTAAGAAAGGATACCGGTTATTATAAATTTTAATATATTAATCTTAACTCGTATAAGTTTCCTAGGATTAAAATAACGAAGAAGGGGCGCTTACTAAAAAGCTTTACGTAACTCCTCGAAAACTCTTTACTAAGGAACTCTTATAATCGTTAAGCTAGGTTTTTTACCCTTTACTATTCTTTTTAATTTATTAATTAATAAATTAGCCTTTTTTATAAATTTATAAATAAATCTCCGATAAAAATTATAAAATCTTATAAATACTTAAATATTACGGTAAATACGGGGTATTTATTATTTTAAAACCGTCCGGATTCTTTCGGGATTTATAATTATTCCCTCTTTTAATAGGATATAACCTAAAAACTTAATAAACCTTAATAAAATCGGTACTTTTTTAAGTTTATATATAACTTTACTTCTTTTAACTTCTTTAAAACTTTTTAAATATATTAAGTATATTCGTTTTTCGTTTTAAAATAAATTAAAATATTATTTAAATAAATAATATAAAAAACGTTTAAGTATCCTATAAATTTCTAGTAAATATAATTTTAAAATATGGCCGGTATATTAGTTAGTTTAAAAGGTAACACCGAATACTTAAAATAATTATATTTAATACGAAATACGGTTTTCTATTTATCCCCTACCTTAATACGAAGGCGATAATAAATATCCTTAATATTAATTTTAAAAAAAAATTTAACACCTTAAATATAATTTAGGATTTTAAAAATTAAAGGGAAAGGGTACCGATTTTTAACGGTAATCTTATTTAACCTTTTATAATCCATATATATTCGTAATAATATCCTTTTTTAAAACGAAAAGGATTAATACCCTAATAAAATTAATCGATTCTTTAATCTAGCCCTTCTTTTTAATATTTACTAAGTACTTACGGAGGACTCCTAATTTTTAACGGTAATCTTATTTAACCCTTTATAATCTACACATATTCGTAATAAGCTATCCTTTTTTAAAACGAAAAGGATTAATACCCTAGTAAAATTAATCAATTCTTTAATCTAGCCCTTCTTCTTAGCATTTGCCAAGTACTCACGGAGGACTCCTAATTCTTTTTAAGATAATGGGTAAATCCCTCTATAAAGCGGCTCGGTATTAAGTAATAAATTAATAATATAATTAACATTATTATATAAAAATAATAATTTTACTATATTTATTATAAAATTTACGGCTTCGACGAGTTAAATTCTTAAACTAGTAATATTAAAATACTATTTTCGTTATATTAAAAGTAACTTTATATTAAATTATTAAAAAGTCGGTATTCCTAATAAAATCGGGGTCTCTTCGGGGCCTCGATTTATTATAATATAAATACGAGTAAAAAATTTTTCCTCGCCTTTAAAGTCCACTATTAATAAAAGCACTTCTTAAATATTATAAATTTTAAGGCGTAATTACCCCACCACCTTAATTATAAAGGGTTTTTAAGGACTCTTAACGAGTCGGTGTTTTTCCGCGAATATAATACCCATTACGTTTATTTTTATATTAATATCTAGGCTTACCTTAATCGTAGTCGAGGGGGACCTTTAAAGGATAACTTTTATTAATAATAAGCGTATAATAAGTAAATTTATTTTTCTCGTTAAATTTAATTAAAATAAAGTAAAAACGTTTACTCCGCCCTTACTTTTCCTTTTTAATTAAATATTATAAACTATACTTTAATAACCTATCCCGCCGCCTTTTTAAGGTATACGGAAGTATAATATCCTTTTTACTTATAATTATAATAAGTAATATAAAAGAGATTTAATTTTTCCTACTTAAAACTATTTTACTTAAATTTCCCTTAAGAATCGAAGTTTTTACGGTTTTCGAATTAATTCCGCTTTTTATTATTCCCTCTTAATAACTTAAAGTTATTACCCGACGACTTAATTTTATTATTAAATACTCCCTTTTTATCTTATATACCTTATTTTCCTCCGATCGCCTTTTAAATCTTATTTACCCTCTACGTTATTATATACTAAGGGGTTTCCGAAGTAATTCCGCTTATAATTAAATATTATTAATACTCTTTTTAAAGCTTATAATAATAAATAACTAATCGAAATCGTTCGTAAAATAAATTAAACTTAACTTTTAAGGACCGTATTTAAATAAAATAATCCGTAAAGGATTAATTTATAATTTATTATAATTTAACTAATTTATTAACTACCGTCGTATAAATATTTCCCGTTTCCGGGGTAAAAGTATTAAATTAAACCTTAAAATACTTTTAAAACTTAATAATAATAATCCGTTTTAACTTTAATAACGTCTTTACGTATTACTCTTATTTTATTAAAAACTATAACTCTATTAAATTAAAAACTATTAAAATCCTCTTTCTCTTATTTTTAAACTTCCGAAGTGTTACCTCGAATATCCGCTTTAAAACTCGTTTTTATTCGTTTCGTTCTTAAAAAGTAAAAGTATTACGATACGTCTCGGGTTCGGTTAATTTTACGTCTAACTCCCTTAAAGTCCGCTTAAGAACTTTAACGACTAGTAAGTTTAAATCGATATAACCGGAATCGTTTTTACCGAAATCGGAAAAATTACTAAATAAATTAAAGTCCTCGTCTCGAATTACTAGAAGTAAAGTTATCCTTATTATTAAAGTACTTAAAGGATATATTACCCTTAGGAATCTTATAAATCTTTATTATTACTCCTTTAAAACCTATAATTAAAATACTTATAAAAATCCTATTAAAGTTAAAGATTAAAACTCTAATAACTTTACTTTTACTTCTCGTTATTTCTTAAAGAGTATCTTTATAACGTTCGTAACTCTAGACTTTCTTAAAAAACTCCTTAAGATCTTAATTAAAAGGAGTAGTTACTTAACTTATAAGGAGGTCTTTTATAAGTTAATCGTTATCTTTATTAAAAGGTATAAAAACCGGCTCCTTTACTAGTCCCTAAGGTTTAATAAAAATAAGAGGTTTAAACTATCCTTTAACGGTCGGAATTATAAAAGGGTTTTTTATAAGTCGGTCGTTATTTTTATTAAGAGGTATAAAAACCGGCTCCTTTATTAATCCTTAGGGTTTAATAAGAATAAGAGGCTTAAACTATCCCTTAACGGTCGGAACCGTAAAAGGGTTAACTTCGGGGGTAATACGAGGGATCTCTTTAAAGCTTATCGTTACGAGAATTTTAACTAGTAACGTATAAATAAAGAATTAAAATTTATAAAACTCTTAAGTATACTACGGGTATTTAAAGTTTAGTAAGTATCGGGGGGTTTTATAATAATAATATTATAAGCCGTTAAGGATTAAATAACGAATATAATAATAAATATATAATTAAAGGTAAGTATAATATTATTAAGAAACTAATTCTTACTTCTTTAATCTTTAGTAGAAGTGGGTGCCCCCTTCCTATAAGGAAACTATCCTTTATTCCGGGATAACTACGTTAATATTTCGATGACGGTCTAGATTTCGTTACGAATTTATTAATAACCACGACCCCGTAAGGTATAAACTTAATAAAGCCTTTAAGCCTTTAATATAGGTAGTCTTGCCTGCACGTAATTAAGCCTAGCCCTATTCTGGGCTTAGCTTCCATGGACCCTAGGGGACTTTATAGGGTGTTAGCCTTATCGAATATAAAGAGGGTAAATTACTTATGACTTTTAAATATAAGTTAGCCGTAATAGAAACCTTACGGTATTCGGGGAAGCCTTTTACTTAAAAGAAATTTATACTAGTGGCGTAGCGCCCGCGAGGGCGCCTAGTTACGTACGTGCCACCGTATTAGTTACTCGTTACGTATTAATCTCGTACTCCTTTTATTATTAATTACGAAGTAGTATTAATACGAGGGAGATACGAGGTCGTTACCGTGGTAATATTTATAGTGGAAGAAATTATAATATCTTTTACGGGGGTTAATTATAAAGGGTACCCCCCTAGGAGTTATATCGCCGGTATAATTTTCGGGATTAAAGTTATTTTTTTAAGTATTTACCTCGTTATTAATCTTTAATAAAGATTTAAATACTTAATAACTTTATAACTTATTATTAAAATTAAGGGTCGCGACTCTCTACTTTTAAATACCCTCCTCTCCGTTAAGAGGTAATAAATTAACGCGTAAGTGTAACGGTTTTACTTTAAAAATATTTACGTTACGTACTTTTACGTAATCTCTCTCCTCTTTTTTTACGTATATATTAATAATAGCGTTTAATTTTTTATTAATAATTTAACGTATATAATAACCTCGCCGAATATCTCGTTTTTATTAAAAATTATATCTTTTATTAACCTTACCTCTTTTAATTTCGGGACTTAAATTTTAAAAATATTAAAGGATTTATAACTTATTAAGAAGTTAATATACGCCTTAAGTTATAATTTTCGTTTTTTATTTTAACGCTTTTAGGCTTTTCTCGTTAAAATAAATATTTTATAACCAAATACCCTTAAATAAGTAATATCGGGTACTTAACCTCGTACGGCTTCGAAAGAGGTTATATATTATAACGAACGATAAAGTAAACGGTTATTTATATATATAGTTATATTAATAATATTAAGTTATAAGTCTTTTAAGAGTTTTATATTTATTCGTATAATACGTACTTTAATTATTATTACCCCCCTAGAACGTTTAAAAACTTTATTTTATACTTATATATACGGTATAAAGGGCTCGATAATAATACTTCTCTTTTCGACTTTTTTCGCCGCCCTTTTATTAATAATAAACTTATTATCAACTCGAATTACTACGGTTTTATACCTTATTCGCTTTATAATATTTAAAGCCTTCTCGATTACCGTAAAAGAGTTAATCTTTTTAATAAGGGTATAATATAATATATATTTTATATCGTTATAAATAATAAAAAAGGCTCTCGTATTATTATCGTATATAATAATTATATCCGTTTAGTTAATATTTAACCTTCGAAATAACTTTAACGATAATTTATCGAGCGGTAATTTACGTAATATTACTCTTTATATTTTTAAAAGGTTATAAGCGTTATATTTAATAATATTTAAACTTTTTAAACGTACGCCTTCCACCGAAATAATAAGTAAGTAATTATATTTAACCTTATATAACCTAGACGGCGATATTAAAAACGTCCCTCTTAAATTTATATATAACGCCTCTTTCGCGAAAACGATATAAATATTAACTTTTTTACTTCCTCGATAATATAATATTACCCGTATTTTATCGTTTATATTATTAAAATTTTTATACGAGAACGGCTCCCGCTAATATCGTCGACTTTATATAACTCCTCGGTTTTACTCTTTTAAAATACCTTTTACTCTTTTAGGCGACCGAGGGAAATTACCTTAATTATAAATTCTAGGTATATAATTACGTTTATTAATCTTAACGTTAAGCGTACCTTATTCGCTTTCGTTTTAATTAATTAAATGTTATAATTATATACTTTTATTACTCCGTTACTAATACGTACGTACTCCGGTATTATATATTACTCGAAAATTTTAAAGCGGTTAAGGTTATTAATAATATATACGGAAATACCCGAATTAAATAATACCTTAAAAGGTGGTTTATTTAACGTTAAAATAATAAGTATTTTAAATATATATAATATATTAACTTTTAATATTTTTTTAAAACCCTTTAAACCTTTTATAATAATTATAATTATAAATATACCTCTTATATTAACTTACCTTTTACCTTAATAATAAAAGTATTAAGTTTAACTTTAATAACGGTTACCTTTTAATAACGCTTCCGCGTAATAATAATTTTAACTTTCGCCTCGAACGAATAATATATAAAATAATTAAGTTTTTTCGCCGAATTATTATAAAAGTAATCCTTTAAATTATAATTAATCCCCTCGTATAATTTATATAATACGTCGCGTTTAATTTATTACGTAATATTACGATTATAATATTTTTTACGTCCCCGTTAAAAAAACCTCTTTATTAACTTTTATTATACCTTTAAACCTAGTTTTATTATACCGGTAATAATAGAGGTAATTTTTAATTTTCCTCCTCTTTAACTTCGTTATTCTCGCCTTCCGTACCGAAGTTAACGAATATTAATCCGAACTTTCTCTTTTAAATTAAAAAAGTAAAAGGTTTAATAAATAAAGTCTCTTTTACTCGAAAGTCTTTAATAATACCGAGGGCTTTTTCGACGTAACGAGGTATATTATTTAAGTCTCGCGATACCTTCGTTTTTAAAACTTTAAATTAATTAATTAACCTTATTTATTTTTACGGGAAAACGCCTTTTAAATACGATAACTAGTCCGGACTTTATACTTTAAGCCCGTTTTAATTAATTTACTTAATTATATATTTACGTTATAAAATAAGCTAGTTATTTAACCTTTTATTTACGAATTTTATATATTTAAAGGCCTTTTAAAAGATAATTTTATACTCCGTAATAAACGAGGGCCTTATTTCGTTAAAAAAGGGCTTAACGACGTCGAATAACTTTAATACTTTTTTTTCGGCTTATCTCTTTTATAAAATATACGTTTAAAAGTATTATTAACGTAATTATTAAAAAACTTTTATATTTTCTCCGTCGTTATATTAAACTCGCGTTCTTTTATAATATACCGATTAATTTACCTCTCTTAAAAACGTAACCCTTTAAACTAGTTATTATAAATAATACGTACTTTCGTTTAATCCTTTTCGTATACCGTTTATACGGTTTACGTATTAACTTTCGGTAACGTTAAAAAAAGTTTAAACGGTTACTTTAAATAAAACACTTTAAGCGGGGCTATATTATAATATATATTCTTCGCTTCGGAATTAATTTAAACGTTATAAATTAAATACTTTAAGTTAATATACTTTATAAATTAAAAATAATTAACTTTCGTTTTAACGGCTCGTTACTAGTCGTAAAAGTTAAACTTTTCGGTTAAAACCGGGATTTCCGTAATTTTAATAATCGTTATAATATTAAATTCGGCTTTTATTAATTTTAACGGTCGTAAATTAATTCTTTTTAATTATTTTATTATACGTCGCGCGTACCGGACTCGTAATTATTAAAATATATAATATATTAATAATTATTATATAAGGAAAATCTACAGAATATAGGCATGCTCGTTGACCCTGAAAACCTCCCTATTTTCCATACAAACTCAGGCTAACTCCATTTAGTTGGTTTCCCAGGTTGATTCCTCAGGCCACCCTGCATATTCTGTGGCTCCTTCCGACAGACGGTAGTCCAGACACCTGAAGGGGCAGGCGCGGGATGGACTGGATGGCAGCGCATGCAGCGTTTCCCTTTTTTTCCCGTCTCCATTTGCCTATGGACACGCCCCAAGACAAGAGGTGCGACGCACGAAGTTGCAAGTCGAAAATGCCGTGGGTGTGACTGGGTGTGACCGTCAGGAGCACTGCAATGGAGAGGGCAACCGATTGCCGGTATTGGGTGTTGTTCAGTGGGAGTGGGGGAGGGGGGGGAAACAACGAAAGAACGAAGTCGCGAAGTAACGAAACGACGACATGGCTCATGACCTACTCAGTAGAAATGATGCGCAGAGACTGCCTCGACTTGCGTCAGAGCGAAACAAAAAGTGGTGAAAACGACTACGCTAGAAAGAAGGCACAAAGCAAGCAATCTGTTTGGTGGATTTTGTTTGGGCTGTACTCAAGCAGTCGAGTTGTGGACCCCTTCCTTGGCCTGGGTCTGGGGCGCGGCGCTATGCAGCTCGCCCTTTCTGTTTTCTGGGTCGTCTCGCCTTGTCTGTTCTTGCGCTTTTCTTTTGGGTTCTCTGTCCTCATTCTATCTTCTTCAGGCTTCGTTTCCCTTCAACTGGTTCTTGTTCTTGGGAGGGTGGTCCTTCCCCACACTTGCCGAGCGATTTCAGCCCCACTAGTGTGCAGTTTTGCAGTACGATGTATGCGTACATGTACTTTGACGTTCATTTTGGGAAAAGACGAAGGAAGGATGGGTGCAGCATCCCACGCCGCGAACAGACCAGGGTGTGGTTGCAAGTACCTCTGTACCTCCGTACCTTTGTACCTTTGTGCCTCCGTACGTCGTACCTCCTCGACCTTTGTCATGGTGCGTCGTCTCGCGACAATTGGGCCTCACAGCTGCGCAACGGTCACGTTAGAAGAACAGACGAAATAGTAAATCAGACCATGAGGCCAAACGTGAGGAGGACAAGCATGGTACGAAGGGACGAGATCATGGTAAAGGAACGCCCAGCAAGGTTCATATGCCTCTTCGCCGTTGGCCGCTGGCCAAGGGGTCGGCCAAAGAAACCCGCTCATTGATGGCCAAGCTGCCTGTCTGCCTGTGTGCTCCGCACATGTCCCGGAGAAGCCCCCAAGTGGTCGCCGTCTTGAACGTGGACGCTGTGCCCACAATCCTATTGTTTGTGAATTTTGTTTTCATCACGCGGAACCCATATGTAGTTCCCGAAAGTCTGCATATATGCGTAAGTCAAGCTGAGTCGTCACAATGGACAAGCAGTGATCCGGCGGGACATCTTCCCTGTAATGCGGGGTGACAAAGAGTTGGTGTCTTTGGTAGTCATACGAAAAGAAGCAGGCAAGTTGGGTGGGCTTCCGTAAAGGTTCTCTTGGCCTTCTCTTCTCTTTGTATTTGCAAGAGTACCTGCACGGCCATAACCGGTGCATTTCGGCGATGTGCGCCTCCTTCTGGTTTCTTTTCATAGCCCCATATCCCTAGCAGCTTCCCTGTTCAGGAGAAGCTTTCTGGAAGGAGCAACGGGCCACTCGGCACTCCGTCCCCTGGTCGGTACTCGCCCGTAGACACCGAGGATATCCCGCGAAACGGTGCTAGATACCAGTGCTGGATACCAGGATACACCGAGCGGCCTTGCGAACACGAGAAGTCGGGAGCCGTCCAGAGAGAGGCCAGCACATTCTGGCAGGCAAATACTGCGTATTATGTTGAGGAAAAAATACAGGTACTCTGAGCACTCCTGACATCAAGGCTGCATGGTACTAGTCTGCACTGCATCGCGATGTATGGCGGATGGAGCCATATGGGGGAGGGCCCAGGCTAATGTAGGCGCTAAGCGGAACCGACTTCCCAAGAAACTGTTCCAGGGAGTGGGCGGCGAATTGCGGCGTGGGGGTCACACGAATTTCTTTTAAGAATTTCACTCTTCTGTTTTCTCCTTTCTGCTCCTTCCTCGTCTTCGTCCGTGTTATTTACTGGGAAAGAGCAATCGGCAGGGTGGAGGGAATTAATGGCAAGAGCAGGCACGGCGGCCGCACAGGGGAGCATACTTCAAACAGTAAAAACGGCACATTCACGAGTACGAGAAGCACATATGAATATGCAAACATAAAATAAAAAGCAGTCAGGTGGTCGAATTTTGCTGACTTGGAGCGCGCCCGGAATAGCCCAGAACAAGGGGAATATGCGTAAGGGCAATGTGTTACCAAACAGAAACTCAAAAGAGTACCCAAAAACGAAGCACCCCCTCACTTTGCTCGCTCGCACCTTCCTCCAACTACCCAACCGCGGATCACTCCGTGGGATGCCAAATGTGCGGTGAAGCTTTCTGGGTCTTTATCCGCCTTCCCCATTTTTCCTTCTTCTTCTTTTCACCTATTCTTTCCAGTTCACCCCTGATGTCCTCGTTCCTTGACCTTCTTTTCTTCTATCTCTTTCTTCTCCGGATGTGCAATGCAATGTCTCGCATCCTCCTCACTCATCTCCTCTGTAGGGGAACAGAATCAGCAAGCTAATGAAAGTTGGGTCACGAGGGCGCCTTATGGAGCGACTCGGTTGGCTTCCGACAGGAAAGGCGGGCGTGCATTAGGGGGGGCTGTAGCGAGGGGCGAGTCCTTTTCTACAGGGCTTGTAGGGGCTGTCAGAGAAAAAGGAGCTACTGGGTACGACGTAAGATACTACGAAATGCAAAGCCCACTCCGTCGGTATGCACTTCATACGCCGTTGACAGCGCTTGCCGTATGCGGCAACCGAAAAGGCAATCGATGACACTGACACGGCTATTGAAAGCACTTCCAGAACGTGGTTTTCAATACCCGCCCCCGAGCCCCCCCGCCCCTCCGTCGCCGGGGGCACGCTTTTCGGTCTTTTGAACAGTCAATACTCGACGTCTTTCAAAGTGCAGTGACCGCGACATCGACTAGTTGATGTTGATGTGGATGGTACTTCTTAAAGAGAACTGAGATGTTGCACCTTCCTCCACAGTTAGTAACTCCCAGGGAAGGCTCGAGGTAGGAGAGAACAGACATACAGAGGGAAACCCCCAAAACCAGGTGGCCGAGCCGTATGCAATGGCCTTGTGAAGGCAAAACACGTCCCTCCCACGACGCACGTCTGCCTTCCGCATCGTCGGCTGCAGGAATTTGACCCGCGTCTTGCCAATGTTTTCCAAGTCTGCAATGCTTCCCCATACCTCCTCATTCTCCTCCTTTTCGTCATTTTGCCCTCACCGCTCTCTTGCCATGCAGCTCGCCTTGCGTCTTTTTTGTGATTATGACATATTTTCAGGTCACGATACCATGTTTGAGGTTGCACAGGCGGCCGGCAAGCCTATGTTTCTCGTCGGAGCTCACAAACCTGCATACGCGGACATGTGTGGCATACGGCGCAGTCGAATCGGAATGAAGATAAAGAAGGCGGACTGCAGAAACGTGCACACGTGAGGGCATATGTGTACATGTAGGTGAAGTGACGACGAGCACCGGATTTGTGTTGTTTGAAATGCATCCGTGCAATTGCGAGCTCGTTTGTTAAGCCTATGCCCAAAGTTGCACACTCTCGAGACTTGCATGTGTAATGCTCTAATTTGTAGTTCACTGTCCGCGCAAGAATATACCTCCACAACACATCTTGTCGTTGTCTTTCGTTGTTTGTGTTGTCTGTGTGAATGTTGCGCCTCGCCTACACGCACAGTTGCCCGATTGGGCCATTCAGACCGGTCAAATAAAACTGGGTCCTCTTCACGGTATTTCATCAGCACAATTGCGCTCTCGCTCGACCGGTCTATCTCGCGCGCAGCCCAGTAGTAATCGCTCCGCCGACATCGCAAAAGAAAAAGTGGCCGATCGGCCCGGCCTACGGGTCTGCAATGTCCCGAGTGCTTCAAAAGAGTCCACAATTGCTTTGATGGAAGCTCTTTTTAATTACATTTCAGAGTTTCCAAGATACGCGAATTGGTGTGGGCTTTTCTGTAGGTAATCAGTTGTCTAGAGTCTCTACACAGGGGACTGAAATACAAGGAGCAGCTGTTGTGCTGCGTGTCCTATATAGACTGCAAGATCAGCGATTTACAGCGCGCATCGCCTAATTCCACCACATTTTCCCTTCAGCTTTGAACACCAGACATATTTTGCAGTCGTTGGGCAGATTGCCTACGACCGGTTTTTACAGCCAGTCTGAACCGTCCGGTCAAAAGTAGAGACGCTTTGCTTGTACGAGCCGGGCTTGATATCTATATGCCGTAGACCTGGTAGCACTGGATTTATACTGTGACCGTCGTTTACATCACGAGCGACCTTGGCTTGCGTGGTTATCGTCGTCTCCAATCTCTCCGTATCCTGCCAAGTATGAAAACACGTATGCGATAGTGTGAGCTCTCCTTTATCGACATTGAGGGTCGAAAACTGCTTCTCCTGGTACTCTTGTCTTGCGCGTTCAGATGTTCTTGAGCTCCAACATACTATGTACAGAGTAGAGATTAGTCATTTTCAATGGTAGTCGCTCCTTCCTTGTATGATTGGCCGGCGCAATTGGTGCCTGGGCCTAGCTAGGCCTTTGGTGACCCCTCCAAAAAGCTTAGGTGGTTGTTTCCCTGCAAAAGCATGAAGCGCCTCTTGAAAACGCGGGTCGTGTTTTTGCATGTGCATCGTCACGATCGACAGTCAGCCAGCCTGACGACAACCGCGTCGACCACACGCTTCTCCTATCTCACCCTCCACTACATCGGCGAGTATGTCGTCAGCTGACGGCACACACGAGCCCTTTCCCTCTCCCTCTCAGTCCTCGCTGCCGGCCAGCATGCCACCGCCGCCGCCACTTTTCCGCATTTTGAAGTCGGCGGCATCTTCCGTTGGCAATGGCAGTGGGACTACTGCTTTGGCCGCGGAGGAGGCGTTTGGGAAGTCAGCCGTGCCCCGGCTTGGCACACTGACCATCCCCGGGCGCAACTCTGTGGCCACGCCGGCCTTTTTCCCCGTCACATCGCGCGGCGCCGTGCCGCATGTGACACCGGACAACGCAGTGCGTACCGGCCTCGTCAACGGCGCGTATTTTGCGCTGGAGGACTGTAAGTATGCCATCCTGTCTCTACTGTTTTTTATAATTTTGAGCGCCCCTGCTGATTGCCAGTCGTCGAGAACATTCCGCTGCACCCTGGTCGTGTGCCGCCCATCTACTCGACTCCCTCGTCTCCTTCCTCCTCCTCGACATCTCGACTTCACACATTCACCGCCCTCCCTTCCTCTTCTATATCTGTCCTCGCGCCCCGCCGACACCCGGCTGCCGCTTCGCATCTCGGCAACGGGCCCAGCCATATCTCGATCGTCACCTCGACTGGCTTCCAGAAACTTACCCTCGATGCATACCATGCCGCCATTGACAACCTGCGGCCCGACATTGCGGTGCCAATGGCCGACCTGACCTACGGCAACGGTACCGTTTCCCACATGGCAAGGCCGTCTTCTCCCGCTCCGTCTTCGCAGTCGACAGGGACTTCCTCGGCAGCGGCTTATGCGACCGTACCGCACCCGTCGGCGAAGCGTGCGTACCGCATGGCCGAACGGACCGAGGACTGGATCGACCAGGTGTGCCGGGACGGCGTGGCTGAGAAAACGGGCGCCGCGCTGTTTGCGCCGACGCTGCCTGTGCCATACGCCACGCAGTGGCAGTACCTCAACCGGCTGGCCGAGCTGGCGGGGACAGGTGACGAGGACGACGACGTGCCCAAGACGGCTCGACCCACCATTTCCGGCCTCGCTGTGTACGACATCGACCTGATGCCGGACCTGCATGCCGACTATGCCGACTCTCTGGGACCCCTGCCGCGCCTGTCGCTGCACCCGGCCGTCACGCCGCACCACATCCTGCGCCAGGTCGGCCTGGCATTGATGTGATGCTGTTGCCGGCCGTTACCGATGCGTCCGAGCAGGGACTGTCCTACACGTTCCGCTGGGAGGCCACCGACAAAGGATCCGAGGAACAGCAGACCGTCGCGCAAGACGAGGGCGGTGCCCGGCTCCCGCTGGCCATGGACCTGACCGACCCTGCGTTCAAGACGGACACCCGCCCCCTGCGGCCCGGCTGCCCCTGCGGCGCCTGCACCGCCCACCACCGCGCCCTACATTCACCATTTGCTCGACGCCCGCGAGATGCTGGCCTGGACCCTGCTGCAGATCCACAACCACCACGTTATGAACGAGTTGTTTGCGGGCCTCCGCACGACCTTGGCCGAGGAGGGCGTGGCCGGTTTCCGGACACGGGCGCGGCAGTTCCAGACGCTGTACGAGACGGACATGCCGATCGGTCGGGGGACCCGCCCGCGTCTACGTGGCTACCAGGTCAAGACGGACGGTGTTGTGGCCGCCCCTCTGAACAAGCCTCAGTGGGGCCGGTTGGAGGAGGTTACGCCCGGTGCCCCCATCTCGCAAGGTTAGCCGGCAGGCGATTGCCATGGTGATGGGATGCAGAAAGGTGTTCGCGTCGAGTGTAGCAGGGACTCATAAATCATATGAAAGAAGAAACAGGGAACGTCATGGCATGGAGTTTAGGGTGTTTTTAATTTCCAAACATTAGGAACGAATCTGGGGAACATAGACACGCGAGAATGTCAAAAATGCATTGCAAAAAGCCTCGTAAAAGACTTGAATTGGCCATTGTAAATCTTTGTTATGCTCCCCACCCGAATTCGTATATCCTATCCAGTCGATCGTCGTCACCAGACGACGAGTGAACCTATGCAATCGGTTCTGCCTCTTGCAGGTCAATCACCTTCTTCGCCTTCTTCTTTTTGGGCTTGACCGCGACAGAAGCACCGGCGTCACCTTCTGCCGCCGCGGCCTTCTTCTTTTTCTTCACGACGATTGCCTCGCCATCGCCATTCCCTGCACCGTTGCCATTGCCGTTGGCATCGCCCTCCACCGGCTTCGCCTTCTTCTTCTTGGGCTTCTTCGCCACGACGGCTGCGCCCTCCAGAGACACACCCTGCGCCATCTGCACACGCTCGTTGGCCCGCTGCATTTCGAGGCGGCGCTTCTCCACCTCCTTGAGCGCCTGGGCCATCTCGGCGTCGGCCCGTTTCTGTCGCTCGAGGTCGTAGACGCTGTTGCCGCTGTTGCCGCTGTTGCCGCTGTTTCCAGCGCCGCCGCCGCCGCCAGAACTGCCAGTCTTCCGGCTTGGACCGCGAGCGGACGCGCTCCCATCGTCTTCCAGGCTCAACAGCCCGATGTGGCTCGAGTCGACGTGCAGGAGCGAGTGTTTGGCAGCAGACTTCTTGGGACGTTGCTGCTTGCTGTCGTTGGAGCCCGCCTCGCTCTCATAGTTGCGCGGCGTGGAGCGGCCACTCGTTCCGCTCAGCGTCTCGTCGGCCGCAACGACAATGCGAGGTCGGCTACTGAGCGATTTTTGCTGTTGGTGCAGTTGCTGTCTCTGTTGCTGTTGTGCGGCCGACAAGGATGCAGCTGCTGTCCGGCCACCGCCTCCACTGCTCCCGAGCGTCTGCAGGTCGAGCTGCATCACGGGATGGAGTCGATGTCGAGATCCTGGCCGTTTTCGTTCTTCAAAATGTCGTGGATCGGTGTCGACGTGTCGCGTGATGGCCCACCAACAGACCCTGTGGACGGAATGTAGAAAGGATCATCGCGGTTGCGCTCTTGCCGCTCAGCGCGTCTCCGGGCCAGAATGTCGGCATCCAAGTAGGCCTCCTCGTCGGGCCGTTGCTGGTATGACGAGCCTGACGAGCCGCCCGCCGTGTCCGATACGTCTTGCAAGCGGTTGATGGCCGGTTCAGCCGACGACACGTGTGTAGCAGCTGCCTTGTTGTTGTAGTAGGCGTCAAACTCGCCCTCCTCGGCCGACACGGCTGCCGCACCTGGCTGAGATGCCAGGTGGTTTGCTTCGGCGAGAAGCTTGTTCAGGTTCGGGTGGATGGGCTCGTCCAGATCGAGGCCAGGCGGCATTGGCACGTTCCTTTGGGCACCAGACGATACCGAGTTGAGTTCCCAGCCACGGAAAAGGGACGGAATCGCCTCCGTCAAAAGCAGCGGTGCGTCCTGCTGCACCTCGTCCGTGGAGACGGGCTGTCCGGCGGCCGCTTCCGCAGCCAGTTTCAGCAGTTCCGAGAACTCGACGGCACGCTCCTGCACCTCGAGCTGCGGATGCTGAGCCAGGGGCTCCATGGCATGGATGAGACGAGCTAACAATAGAGAAATGTTGGATTTCCGCTCCGGTGTCCAGCCAAGGTCCAGGTTGTGGGCCTGGCCGTCGCTGACAACAAAGGCAAACAGCTTGACAACGGCCTGGAGACACGTTGCTAGCACTTCAGCAAAGCGGATGCGGGGCAGCAGCTGAAGGAGACACGTAAGCGTGTCGTCGGCCGACAACAAGTACAAGGCGTACTCGCCGGCCATCCAGGCGAGCGGCTTCAGCGCAGTCGATGTCACCTGGGCACCAACAGCGGCTGCCGAAGCTGCCTCAGAGCTCAGCTGCACAATGACTTCGTCGGCTGCCCGTACAGCCGCAGGGCGCAGGGCGTGCACCTTGACGGCAACGTTGCGCAGCTCGTTGCCAATCTTCTCTGAGATGTTGGCGGCCTCGCTCGCGCTGTCACCGACCTCGTTGTCACTGTCGCTGTCGCCCGCTCTTGGTGATGGCGCTGTTCGTAGCAGCTGTGTCAGGATGTCAATGTACCAGTCAAAGTCGGTCAGGTTGCTGTAGTTGTTTTGCGAGCACATGGCCAAGATGCGGTGGACGACGTCGATCTTGTAGTCTTCGGGCAGTGGCGGTTCCTGATTCTTGTTCTGAGCCGGCGGCCGTGCTGCACCATCCGACTCGTCGTCCGAGTCGGCACGAAACTCCATCTGGCGCACCTCGACCTGCTTGACCGGCTCGGCCGAGGACGCCTGCTTGAGCTGGCGCATAAGACGGCCGACAATCGAGACCAAATTGTCGCTGCTGACCATGTCCTGGACGAGGTCGAGCGCTTTAATGCGGATACTGATATCTGGGCTGTCAATGCACTCGAGGATAACGTCCTCTTGTTGTGCCACGAGGTATGGGTGTGTCGCCACGATTTTGTTGAAAGCGAGGAGCGCAACATATTTTACTGTTATGGTTGTTGTTGTCGTTAGCTGTGCACATGAAAAGAACCTCCCGAATACAGGATGAACTCACAGTTTGTGTCGTTTTCAATCATCATCATGCCCCGTAGTTTCGTCACACACAGCGAGGCGATCTCTTCGCGGCCGGACGAGTCGTCGTCGCTGCCGAGAATGCCACCCTGGATGATACCGTTGATGCACTCATACAACAAGGACATGGCGGGCGTTGTGCGGATGAAGTCGGTCAATGGCGGCAGCAATTTCCGGACGAGACGCGGCTCGAGTGGTGTCAACGTCGCAAACAGCTTGATCAGCTTGATGGCCATCCAGTTGTTATTGGTGCCGACGAGCAGCTCAAACAGGCGCGGGGCGAGCGGCAAAAAGTCGTGTGGGCGGCGCCAGCCGAGCTCGCAGATGACGTTGATGATGGCGGTCGTGACGCTGGGGTCTTCGGCCGGGTCCATGAGGCGCTCCTTGATCTTGGGCCAGGCGGCGCGCAGTGTTTCTGGGTAGACAAGGGCCATGCGGTAGAGCGTGACAATCGTCTTCTTGCGGATGACGCGGTGCGAGTGCGTGAGGCGTGGCAGCAGGTCGGGAAGCACGGACAGGGCCAGCGACGGCGTGATAATGTGTGGCAGTGTGGCAATGGGCAGCTGGATGGTAATGGGCGATGTGGCGCTCAAGTCCTTCTGAGTAAATTTGTGGCCAGCATGAGCACCTCTGTATCGGACCGAAAGCTCTGCACAGCAGCCAGGTAGCCGATGCGCTTCTGGTGCAGCTTCTGCCGACGACATAACCTCGAGCACATGGAATGAGGCCCAGGACATGTCGTGGCCGACCATCTCGAGATAGACGAGTTTCAGCAGAGCTGTGGCCTTGACGTCCATGTCCTGGCTGCGCACTTCGGCGCGACACTCCTTGAGGCTGTTCTGTATGTAAGCCTTTTCATTGCCCTTGTGGTGGCGCAAGCCTCGGATGAGGTCGAGCAGCGATTTTTCGAACCTGTTGCTTAGCGAATGAACAAACGGCAGATAAGAACGAGGAACGTCGTCCAAAAACTCACATCGTGCCTCTGCCTGAAGGAGAGCACTCCCCACCCCCAACAACCGACTATGTGTATGTGTATCTACCCCTACTGCTCCCCGTCTTCGGTGATCTCGTGAACGCTCGTCGTCGTGCCGTATGTCGTCGTCGGAGTTGCCCGCGCACAGGGACGTGAATAATCGGACCGTGATCTAGCAAAGGGATGTTCGAAGTCGATGTAACTCGAGGACGGCGGGCATCTTTGACACGTCTGGAGCTGGAGAGAGTGTAGATGCACCGGTTTTTGAGGCGTTGGCAATCCGTGCGGTTGCGTGTCGATCGGGTCGCGGGAGAGGTGTGTTGTGTCGGGATCGTTGTATCGTGGGCCGGGCAGAAACAAACGAAGCTCGTCATCAAGCTGCCACTTCTGCCACTGCAATACTGCCAGCCAGAACTGCCCCACGCTAATTCCTGGTTGTTGACGACGTAAGAAGGGCAGGAAGGACAGTGCGGCTTGCGCTGTGCAAGGGGGAAGGCACGGCCACCTAGCGCAAGCTTGGGCACCTGAAATCCTTCTGTAAGCTGACAGAGGTAGCAGGTCACGCACTGTCCTTTGCGCACGGATCAAAAATACTGCCGCCTAGCTGGGCGGTGACAGGCGCTGTCCGACTCTGGAGAAGGAAGGTGCCCCCTATTATCGCGATACGTGCCCGCTATCAGATCTCAAGGAAGGAGCTTTAGAGAAGCTTCAACTTCAACATCCCAGCTCGCACAACCAATTACCCAACGACTAGCGACGACACGGACGAACCGAACATCCGACCGTTCCCTCGTCCAATTGAATAAGCAGCCACATTCATTCCGTCGACCACATTCTATGGCCTCCCTCCTTCACCCGCCGGCGCACCTCACGCCGGCCGAGGCGCTGTCGCTGTCGCAGCGCGCGCCGGCTGTGCTCGAGAGCCTGCCTTCGAGCGTCGGTACATCCGCCCTGGCATCGCTTGCCTCGCCCATTGAGAGCCCGAGGTCTGGCTGTCGTACGAGAATCTGCTGATCTCGTGCCTACGGACGGGCGACCTCGAGTCCGCCCAAGAATGCATCCGGCGGCTGGTGCAGCGGTTTGGTGACGAGAACGACCGGGTCATGGCTCTGCAGGGGCTGGTCAGAGAGGCCGAGGCGAGCGACGACAAGGCCCTGGAGGCCGTCCTGACGAGCTACGACGACATCCTGGCCAAGGATGCGACGAATGTGGTAGGTGCCACACCGTTGGTGGCAGATCTTGACCGCGATGGGTGAAGAAGAGGATACTAACACACCTTGCGTAGCCCATCCACAAGCGCCGCGTGGCACTGCTGCGGTCGACCGGCAAGACCGCCGAGGCGGTTGCGGGCCTGCTTGCGCTGCTCGACTTCTCGCCCACGGACGCCGAGGCGTGGGCTGAGCTGGCCGACGTCTACCTGGAGCAGGGCCTGTACGCCCAGTCCGTCTACGCTCTGGAGGAGGTCCTGGTGCTGTCGCCGAATGCATGGAACATGCACGCGCGCTTGGGCGAGATTGAGTACATGGCGGCATCGTCGTCCGCCGGCGGCAGCATGCCGCGACACAAAAGTATGCGGCCGAGTCCCTAAAGCGGTTCTGCCGCAGCATCGAGCTGTGTGACGACTATCTTCGCGGCTTCTACGGCCTGAAGCTGGTGACGACGTTTGTGCTCAAAAACAGCGGCAAGTGGTCGAAACAGAAGGCGGACGCCAGCTCAGGAGACTTTGCGTTGCCCGACAATGCGACGGTGGAGCGTCTGGCACAGCTGGCGACGGAGAAGCTGTCCGAGATTGTGCGGCGGTACACGGCCCAGGAGGCGCACTGGAGCGGATACGACGAGGCCGAGATTGCGGCGGCGCGGGAGCTGCTGGCCGGCGAGGCGGCGGCGGTTGTACGATAGGCTCCGCTTGCAGTGCTGTCTTTGTGCTTATTTCTTTTGCATTTCTAGCTGTGCATGCGATTATCGGGTCAGGCATGGGTGGGCCCTTTTTTACACCGTATTTACACCCTCCTAATATATTGGTCTACGTCGAGTGAAAGATTCCAGAAGACATCCTGCCCCTGCATCAACTGCGCCCAACGATCTCGGGAAAGGATCAAGTGATGTATTGAGCATGCCGGCGTCAATGTGGATGACGAGGCAAAGCGGGAGCAGTTTTCGATAAAAACGGTAGCAGAAATCAAAATGACCTCTGAGGAGTGAAAACGGTGAGATGGGGATGCCGCATTTTGGGCACTGGCGTTTGTTTGCGTTGGTTGGGCTTGGGTTGGGCATTCCACTTGCTGCCCAAATCTTCCAGGGGCCTCACCGTGTTTTTTGACACACACAGACAAGCTTGAAAGCACCGATTGCGACACTTCTTAATGACAATTGCCGGCAATGAAAAAGGCTGCAGTACGTACGTCGTACTTGTCACGCTTTTACACCATCATATTGCAACCCTCCCCTCATTCCAAACCACTGGGCCGAGGCAACCTGACAAAATGACAGGAGGTGTGAAGTTGCAATGTATCATTCATAAATCATAGTAGACCTTCATAACTAGCAGGATACTATTCTTCCTCGTATCCATAAATCATTGCAGAGTCATTGCAGAGAATAAACAAAAAGAAAATGCGAGTTCGCAGTTCCCATAGTAGGTCCATCATAACAAAAGAGTTCCAAAGAGCCCCGAAACTCCTCTCAAGCTTGACCCATTCTTACTCGAAACTAAAAGTAGTGCACGGCAATGTGCTCGTCCATCAGCTTGCCCAGGCTCTCGATGAAGAAGCTGGCAATCACGGCCGTCACACCGAACGCAATCGAGATGTAGTAGACCCGCGGGAAGGCCTGGCCAAAGGCTTCAATGATCACCTTGTGCAGCGCATCAATCTTGTCCTGCGTGGTCAGTGCGGGGACGGTCAGGGCCCACTCCTTGTACGGCTGCGACACGAGCGTGGGCATCATGTTCTGGAGCGTGGGCAGGTCGCCGATGCCCACCTGCAGAGCAACGGGGATCACAAGCTTGAGCGTTTTGGCCGTGAGAACGGAGACGAACTGCGTGTAAAAGATGCTCAAGCCCACGACCTGGCCGACGGCACGTAGGCAGACCGTCAAACACGTGGCGGTGGCAATGAGGTCGTCTGGGCAGATGATGGTGATGATGATCTGGTTGGGGATGAGCACGCCGCCAACGCCCATGAGACCCAGCACAAGCGGGGCCCAGACGGTGCTGAGGTTGTAGGGGTCGACAGCCGTCATCGAGCCAATGGCAACGACCTGGATGATGCAGAAGGCCGACATGATGAGGCGCAGGTGCCTCTTAAACGCCGACACAATGACGGCCGAGATGAGCGCACCACCCAGGATGCAGAAGCCAAAGGGCAGTGTGCGGATGCCGAGTTCAATTTTGTTCGAGTCGTAGACGGCGACGGCCTGCAAGACCCAGAAAAAGAGCACGGGGATGTAGTTGATGCCGGCCATCATGATAACGACCATGAGTGCCATGAACGTGCGGGTATGCTGCATCAAGCGGCGCGGGAACATGGGGTAGGGTGCCACAAAGGCCTCGTAGAGGAAGAAGACGGCAATGAGGGCACAGCCAATGGTCAAGAAGGAAATGACACGGGCCGAGTGCCACGGGTACATTTGGCCGCCCCAGTTGAAGCCGACCAAGAACATGACGAGGCCACCGGACATGAGGAAGCCGCCGACAAAGTCAATACGCTTGACCTTTTCTCCCCAGGTGAGGCCGGCAGCGTTTGTGCGAGGCGGCGGGTTGTAGTACAGGAAGATGAGGACGGCTGTGATAAAGTTCCAGATGGCGACGAAGCAGGCGCAGTAGCGCCAGCTGACCTGGGCAATGAGAACACCGTACAGCGAGCCGGGTGCAAATGGCAAGAAGCAGGCCACCATGATGGCGACATAGTAGCCACGGTAGCACCTGGGAACAATCTCGACAATGGCCGTGATGGCCATGAGCTCCTGTGCAGCGATGCCGATGCCCGTAAGGACCATGCCGGCAAGAAAGCCAGCGGCTGTGGGTGTGGCGGCGGTGACGATCATGCCAATCATGGAGGACAGCACGCCGGCCAACGAGATGGGCTTGCGGCCCAAGAGATCAGCCAGGGGGCCGATGAAGGGTGCAATGACACCGATGGCCACGAGCGGTGTGCAAAAGAACCAGACAAGAAGGCTGTGAGCGTTGAGGCTGGCAGCAATTTCGGGAATGATGGAGGCAAAGATCAGGGGCTGGAACTGCGAGCCGATGAACGCCATGCCAAAGCCGACCAGCACCAGAATGAAGCGGATGTCGGACAGCTGGTGATCGTGCATGTCAGTTAGGGAGCCAAGTGGCGTGTTGCCAGAAGCACAAAATTGATACACGCCAGAAAAGGATGCAGAAACGTACTCTGGGCCGGTGGCTGTTCTCGTTGTCTCCAACGACAGTTTTTTCGTCGGTGTTGTTCGGCAGCGACACGGCACGTTCAACCTCCTCCATGGCCACAGCCGCCTCCTTACTCGAGTGCTCGCTTGTGGTGGTGTGTGTGTTGTCCATGATGAGAGAGTGAAGTGGCGGTGATGGTGATCGATTGTTGATAGCTGGTGATGGTCTTCACCAAACAAGGTTCACAGAGCTGAGATCGTTGTTGACGGTCTGTGAAGAATAGCATAACTTATTGGCTCAACACCCCGACGTTCGATCCTCACTGGGACGGGTGCGAGTTTATTTGTACTCGTCGAGCTCTGCATCCTGGGTTGGGGGCTGTTCTCTGGTCTATTTCTGGTTTTTGGTCTACTTCCGGTCTGTCCCTTGCTTGTCCTTCATGAGCACCTGTTGGACCAAGGCCCAGTCATGGGCCGGAACAGACGACATACGTAGTGCAATGAGGACTAACTCTGTTACCACATCGTTGTTGCTGGATTGAGTTGGGGTCAAAGGGGCTAGAATCGTGCCAAAAAGAAGAGAGACAAGAGAAGCACGTTGAAGTCACAAGCGTGCAAACGACAAAGTACATGCGGCAGTGAAAATGGTGTCTATGTGTGGAGAAAAAAGGGCAAGCTGTGTTACTTGCCTAATTCGGACGGGATACAAGACAGGCAAACAAGCGGAAGCCGCCACCCAGCGAATCGCAACTGTTCGTGCACCTCCCTTTTGTTTCCTTCTTTGCTCTTAAGCCACCCATAACCCGGATTCTACCAATTGCCGGGCCCCCTCAAAACAAACAACTCGTTTCTGGACTCAACCTTTTCAACCTCCCCCCCCCCCCTTGGCACGACCTCACATGTACCGGCTACGGACTACGCACCCCCGCCTTTTTATTTTTATGATTCCTTTCGGCCAGCTGGGCCACCTTGAAGTCATTCCTGCTGTGTTTGGGGCATGCCTGCGTATTCTTGCATGTTTTTTGGAAGTCACGATTGGCATTTGCCACGGCAGGAAGTCAACAGGCCCACAAGTTCGAGACGCGGGGGAAGCTGCGATCAAGGAGCTAGTCATTCGCGTATTCGCACTACCGACGGAGCAACTTGCCCAGAAAAAAAGACGTCCCTAGGCTCTTCCAGGGAGGGGGTTCTGATCGAGGGAGGGAGGGCTGGGCGGGGAAAGAGCGCCAGCCGCTTTCGCGGGGAAGGGCCCGATCTACACCTCTTTTAGCTTTCTTCCTCTTC
Source organism: Sporothrix protearum (assembly GCA_016097115.2). NCBI lineage: Eukaryota > Fungi > Ascomycota > Sordariomycetes > Ophiostomatales > Ophiostomataceae > Sporothrix > Sporothrix protearum. The sequence continues at coordinate 573,068 of JADMNH010000015.1, read as the reverse complement.
TTTATTTGCTTTTTTCTGCTTTTTTCTGCTTTTTCTTCTCAAACGCGGAGAAGCAAGCTCCAAGATTGATTTCTCCAGCCTTTCTCCCTCTTTCTGGCCAGTTCTGTTGTGCTTGGTGTGTTTGTTGTGCTTGTTGGTGCATCGCATGCGGTCATTGACTCTGCATTGCGTGCCATTGGACCGGAGTAACATCAAATGAGCCTCGGTCCCTTTTGGCTTTGGCTTCTTGCTGGTTTTCCGTCGCTTCATCGCCTGTCGCTTTGTTGCTACGTTCTTTCTGTGGATCTCTGGATCTCTGTGGTTCGCAATGACTTACCTGGTTTCTCAACCGAACAGCAAACAAACTTGGCGAACAGAAAGGGTTTTGTTTTCGTTGTGCATTGAGTCTTTCCGTATTGTTTTCTTGTTGCTGATTCACGTCGGTCATGCAATGACAAAATGAATGCATTTCAATATTATATGCAGCTGATTAAATAAGTAAATAAAGACGGGTTGACATTTTGAGAAGATGGCGAATGTCGGTCGACAATGGTGGAGAACGGCAGATACAGATACTGGTGACACACGAGTAAACAAGAAACTCGTACGCTGAGATGCCAATATCCACTTCGAGATTTCTCCGTCTCACTCCATTCGCTGTAAGCCACGTGCAGATAGATGGCGTCTCCGGGCCGTCTAACTTCGACCTCCACCATTAAAAAACTACCGAAGATGTGGAATAATAAGCAGAAACCGTTCGAGCCGCCTGCCAAAAAAAAAAAAAATCTCCTGTTTTGAGAGGCAAGATTCTACTGGCCGGCCCGGCTGCTGCCTTTACTCACGGCCCCGTTTCCAGACCCGCAGGAGAGCGTTGCCGATGATTTCACAGTCGGGAAGCATGCCTGCCGGTACCTTGGCGTCGGGGGCCATCCGAGTCGGTGCGTTTTGCATTGGGCCTGTCGCCTGCGTGCCAGCCGGTGTGGCTTCTTGGGCGTAAGATCCAGCTCAATACGGGCTCCATCGCTTCGGCCTGATGAATAAACGCATGGTCCGTCGTAGAACATGTCGGGCTCGCCCACATTGATCTACGTATACTCTGGCATAAGTTGCTTCCAGTTCAGGGTCTTGGCCGTTACCCTTTGTCGGCGGGCATGTCAGGTCCACGAGCTCCAGCTGATCCCAGTTGATGCCCTCACAAATATTGGACTCTGCCGTGTTCTGGCCTCCGTGCCCAGAACCTCGACCGCACAGCGATCGAGCGGAGACTTGCCTCAACACGTCCTTGTGCTTGTTGCGCTCAAAGGACGGCGACGAGTTGGTCAGGCTGATCCAGGGAAAGAGCAAGAGCGAGGCGGCCGGTTTCGGCAAGTTTGGCTTTGGGCAATGCCAGCCAGACAAGTCAGGGCCAGAATGCGCACCGGCCGACTCGCCCGCCACGGCAATCTTGTCTGCCGGAAATGTTCTCGACGTCCAGCAGGTACCGATACGCCGCCACCGCCTGGCGCTGCTGCAAGGGGAACTTGCCCGGGGTGCCAGCCTGTAGCCGACAGAAAAGATGCTGACACTGACCCCACGCTCAGCCGCAATCTCGGCTGCTCTCAACAGCAACAGCGTCGAGCTCAGGGGCTCGCCAAAGGCATAGGCGCCGCCATGGATGTGAAAGATGACGACACCGCTCTCCTGCGAGTCTGGATGCTGAGTGCGTGGCGGCTCAGATGACTTTCGCGGGCGGCCCTTGCTTTGCAGACCCAGTAGGCCGATTCCAGCCCCGTCGAGACCTCGGTGCGCAGCTGGCGGTCGTGAGTTTTGGAAACGGGGCGCCGACAGTACGGGTTCGACGTCAAAGGGCGCTTGACGGCCGTACAAAAGACGCAATGGCAGCGTGGAGGCTCTATTTTAGGGCGCCAGTTAGAAAGGGCCGAACTAGGGAAGAGAGAAGTCGGAAATACGTTGTTTGAACCGGCCTGAAACAACGTGGCGAAAAGAAAGTATTACAGAAATGAACGACAAATGACGGCAAATGACGACAACAAAAGGCAACCAACCCGCAAGCAATAGAGCGCTGCAGATCCCCCGGGACGTCTGATCGAGGGCTCAGGACCTGAGGAGTGCGTACGACACAAGGGCCTTGGGTAGAATAGCAACAATCACGCCTATCAAAGCCAGCCATCTCCAAAAGGTGCCCTGTGTACCACGACGGGACGAACTTCCTCGGAACTTGCTGGGATCCGTTGGGTCGGTGCTGACTCGAATGGGGGCCCTCTCAAGGGCAATTGAGGCGAGCGAAAATGAGCTGAAAGCGATGGCCAATGAGGAAGCTCAGAAAGCGGCTGGAAGCGATCGTTGGGCAGAGGTGAGATCAATTCTGGGGTAATACGTCGTACGTCGTAGTCGAGATGAGCAGGTTTGCGTGCGTATTGGAAACGTCGCCTGCCAGACTATCAAAATCCAAGGGCTCAAGCTGTTTTTGACGGTCTTAGCTCCGTCATTTCAGTTGTCCAACCAATTAGCCAAGAACTTATATCATCCGATATGAGTTTCTGAGTGTAATGTACAAAGCAGAGCGAGGCCAAGCTTGACAAAAGGGACCGCCGCTTCCGCGGCCCCCCGCCAGTTTTCTGTGTGCATTTTATTCCCATGTCCCCGTTTCAGCACGTCCGTTTGGGAAAGGGAAGACCAGCCCTTTCCTAATTCGCGCATAGCTTGCGAGGTCGTCGAAGCGGAGAATCTTCGACAACTTCTTTTTCCATTCACTCCAAGACTTTCCAAAGTCTCTTTTTGAGCGCCAAGCGAACGCCCAGACTTTGTCCGGGAATCTGCCAAGAGCCCTTACAACGGGATCAGCGTACGAAGGCAGACAACTGACGATCCCGGACAATAATCGGAGTGTAGAAAGATCGGTTCCAAAAGATAGTACTCTAAAGAAGAAAACCCCAAAAAAAGCGTGATGAATATTGATAAAGACTGTGGACTGTTCCGTCTGTTCCCCGGCTATGTGGAGAACTCCATACTCCGCTGTCTGACTAGCCAAGAAGCAAGATGACGATGGAGCCCAATCGAGCACATGTTTGAAGACGTTCTCTCTCGGCTCCAGAGCATTGGAGAGTTCATGATAGCCTCCGTCCACGGAAAACAATCCTTGTCTTGTGATGCCAATGTTTTCAATAAGGGTTTTGCAATGAAGGTATTGCGCGCGCGTATCGGGCCGTGCCATGGATCGCAAGTGTCGGCGCTGTCCAAGTGTCTACCTTCGCCCAGACCTCATTGCAGACCTGTACAGCCGTCGAGGCGACCAAGAACGAGATTTTACTCTTGTGCTTCATCGGATCCTCGGTAAGAATCCGCACTTGTTCTTGGCCGTGGCACAGATGCTTTCCATTGGCGCCGCGCGGCAGAGGGACCTGCCATGACGGGAGAATGCTGGCTACCATTTTGAGTGCAGCCTGTCCAAGCCCGGACATGGGCGGTGCAAAAAGCCGGGCTGGACAAACACGACACCGGCAATGCCGTCGGGTGACGAGCTGACACTTCGCTGATTGTGACGCATAACCGCCGAGCGAGTGGCCAAACAAAAAGATGGGCAGGCCCCGCTCGGCTGCGCGCTTCCCGGACCTCGGGAGGTGGTGCCGAACAGCCATTTATCACGTCGACGATGCCGCGGTCGCCGGGCGAGCGGCCATGCCGTGAAATCGAGCGCCCAGACTTCAAACCCTTCTGCGAGCACTTTTGGGTATTATGGCGTAGTGGCGATGTGAGGTAGCGTTCCGCGTACTCGCCAAAGCCGTGCTGCAGAATCAGAATGGCACGAGCCGCCGTATTGGCATCGCAGAGCCAATCTGTGCGACCACAACATTCTCAGGTGGGATCGTGAAGTGGTCGTACGTTTCTGAAGGGCTGGGGCCGTTGCCAGCCGTGTCGGCCGTGTTACGGCCGAGGCTTTTGTTTTCGTCCGTGGCCATTGCAGACTATGCTAAACCAATCGCTGGTGCAATTGAGCAATCTGCGATTCCAAAATGCATTGTTGTTATGAGGACCGTCGCCGCCACCGTCGTAATTATGCGAAAAGGGAGAGTCGGCTCGGGGTAATCTGAAAGGCCGGGGAAAGAAAAACAAGACAATGGACACTTTTGCGGTGAGCGCTAACGTCGAAGGATTGTGCGACGCGTCCTGGGCACCGCTGAGGCACCTCAAAGGTCAAGCTCAGAAAAACGCGAACGCAGCCAGGTTGTGAGAGGATTGGGCTAGCCGGATGCCATACAAGGACCCAATCCTGGTAAGCGACGACTGACAAAGTGCAATCTGTTCCTTTGTGCTGCTGGGTAGGTTGAGAACGAGAACAAGTGGCCAAATCAGGCAATAGGAGCTGTAACCCTTGTAGTCGGGCGCCGGAAGCAGTTTCGCCGTCAGCATTAACCTCGCCAAAAGCGTACGGGAGGCTGTCGCAAATTGTGACTATGAGATGGGCCAGGTTCTTGTCGGCTATGGTAGCGGCGGTGTTGATGAGGTCCTTTTCGGCCGGCGTAGTGCTGACATGGAGCTGAAAGATCGCCTGGCAACAGCTGAGCACGGTGTGGTAGTACTTGACGAGCGAGGCATGGTACATAGTGAACACGACAGACAGCCAGCGGCACGAGTAGGTGACGAGACGACGGGTGTTGCCGGATTCATCGAGGGCCCACACCAGGCTCGACTTCCAGGTCTTGGGCAGCGACTCGGCCCACGCGTCGGTTTCGGATTGCGTACGCATAGCCAAGTGTATCATGGCCATGAGAGCTGCCCGTCTGCTTTCGGGAGGGCATTGGCTTTCTCGAGAGCGGACTGGCGCTCGGCCGACAAAGTGATGAAGCGGCTGATTTTGGCGACCATATAGACGAGGCCGCCGGCGGGGTCGGTGACGGCACGCTCGGGCTGGGGAATCGAAAGGCACTCGAAGAACTCTCGGGACGCGAGACTCAGGGTTTGCTGTTTAGGGCGGAAGTTTAATATGTGAGTTGAGCGAAGGAGGTGAAGGCAAAAAGGATGACCTACCAAGTGTGAAAAGATCCATCCGTAGAGAGGGCTGCCAGGGATCTTTGAGAGGAGATTTTGTCCACGCAAGGTCGTAAAGACGGGCAATGCCTTTGAGATGCGCAGTGGCGTTGTGAGAGTGGCCACTATCAATGTCCTATAAACAGGCTGCGTCAATGTAGTGCTCCATACATACCATGACCACTCCATATTGCGGTCGCCGACTCACCTCGAACATGTGCAAAAGCATGATTGATGGCCAAGGTATCATCACCCCAATGATCGGGGCCTTTTTCGATGGAGGTAATCACAGCCTTGAGTGCCTTGCCATAGTGATCACGAGACTGAGCGTACAGCTCCGAGCTGTCCCGACGGCGCGAGAAGCACAGGCAGGCCGTAGCAAGAGTGGCCGGCCGCAGGGCGAGTCCCACGGCCGCCTCGAAGAGCATGTCGGACAAAAAGTCCATGTGGCCGACTATAAATGCCAGGCTGAGGGGCAACACGATACTCTCCTAAAAAAATAGCACATGGATGCGTCGTCCCATGTCGAGCGAGGCTGGCGGATGATAGGAGCCGTCGCCACGTTGATGTCGTCGGGCATGTTCGGAAGAGCTGCCGTCGGCGTGGCCAGGATGGGGACGCTGATCGAAACATTATTGAAGTCGGCCGTTATATCCTCGGGCGAAGAGGAGCTGCTGGTTGTCGTCACGGCCTTGGGCGGCAAGATCGGCTGGGCCACAACAGCGGTCGAGACGGGCGCTATCTGTTCGGGAGACGATCCGCTGCTCGTCGACGGCTTCGAGAGCACAGCAGCGTGCGGTCCATCATGGAATCGGATGTCGAGCGGACGCCCGTAGCCAGGGCACGGCGAGCCATAGAGTGCACAACGGCGGCATCCAGGACGAGCTTCATCGCACTGAAGAGAAATGAAGGACGGCGTGTCAGAGCACTTTCATCACTGGAGACCCCAGACAGTGCCCGATAGCAGCAAAAAGAGCGGGGAACCATACCTTTATCTTCCGCTTCCGACAAAGGCTGCAGCCTGTGCTTCGCGTGCCAGGATAGACCATTGTAGCTCGATTGCGGCCTTCGGTTGTAAGCTAGGTTTTGGTGCTGTGGGCTTGCTGGAGATGGCGGAATGTGCTAAGATGAGACGAATATGTGTAAAATGGCGTTGCAATCGCAAGAAGAAGCCTGGGGAGGCCTGGAGAAGCCTGCTCAATACGGCAGTCGTTTGCGAAGACGGACTATTTTGATGTGCGGAGAAGTGGGAAAGTTAAAGGGGAGATATTATGAAAATATCATGACGATCCATAATGGCCCATAAGCCTGGGGTCTCAGTCGTGATTGCCCCCAGTGTGCCGTCTGGGATGCATAAACGGCAGGTCCTGCCTCAGTCCAACGCCTCACTCGCAAGCCCCTGCCAAAAACGGTCTAGCGCTCTTCCGCTCCTTCCTGGACAACCACCAACTACTCGGCCACCCTCGACCACCCCACACAATAGCGTTCCTTCCTTGAACTGTTGGACTCCACCCCAGCTACCATCAACGGCCAAATCTCAAGACAAACTGTCAGGAGCTCTTTCCGAACGTCACAAATTCGCAAAGAAGAAAAGGAGCCAACAACAAAATTCTTTTATCTCCTCCTTTTCACATTTCGGAGAACGGCACACCACAGGGTTTGCACAGCGGGCTTTTTTGGTGTTGAATTGACTCAACAAAAAATGGGCGAATATTCCTTTTATCTACTGGCCTTGGTACATCCTTGAGCCTTAAGGCGGCCAGCATGGAACGCTCATCCAATTTCTGTTCCCACTTCCTCCGGAGGCGGTCTTTGTCTTGTGCCACGACATATCGACGGCGAGGAGTAAGCCTGAAATTATTTAGGAGAGAACAAAAAAAGCATGATTTTGTCTGTTATGCCCTCGCGCCGCCTTGGTCTTGCTCTTGTGCGACCGTCGCTGCGCATTGCTGCATTCGGCCCGTTCTGCCTTTCCGCCTCGCTTCTTCGACTGCCCTTCTGGCTCCGGCTTTGACTCAACAAATCGCGACTCGCTGCCACTTATGTGAACGAAGGACAAATGGACCTGGAGGACAAGCTTACGAGAATCTTGCACCTCATCGGCGGTGCGGGGCCGCGGTCGACGGGAAGCAAGGCACATGCTGACCTAGTCGACTGGTTTCGGTTCGAGGCCGAGCCTCGCCGAATTCCCCGCCTAGAGCTTCGATCTGAAAAGATTAAGCTGCTCGGATGGCAGGCCAACGAATAACTTTACGACGCGGGCCGCCTAAAGGTCCACGATTTGCAGGATGACGATGGCGAACTTGAGCCTGTTCGCAGCGCAGGTGCTATGCCGTTCTTTCTACCGACCGCAAGCCAGTCCGGCCACCTGCTTTACGTATTGCCTCAGATACCACTGCCCTGGCTGACGTCCGACGACTGCCACGGCAAGATTACTCTCCGCGATGACCTGGTGAGCTCATGTTTGAGTACACCGTCCAAGCATGACCGTCGTTAATCCGGCGTCAGGTGGGTTGTGTCCTCTCCGCGCAAGGTGTCTCTTGTCTCTCTTCCCAGCCTTCTCAATGTGCCCATGTATATGCCGTTTGGCGGCAACCAACTCCTATTACCAAAATTTATTGGGACCGACAACATCACCCATCTCTGCTGGACCGTTGCCGCAGTGAGCGACCAGCTCTGATATTGACGCCGTAGACGTGCGGCGCTTACGGCAGCGACCACTGCCGATCGACGGCATCTAAACGGCAGTGAACCTGTCTCCCAAAAAGGACATTGTGCGTGACCACGCAAAGAACCGCGAACAGGCTGTTAGCGCCATGGGCACAAAAGGCACGGCGGTTTGTCACGGAGACCCCTACTGAGGAAGCATCCGATATGAGTACCAGGGTGCATATTGCTGGTGCAGTCCGATATTAAGCATTCATTGGTGTTGTACGGAGCACAATGTTGGACCCATCACACTTAAGTACTCACAAAGTTCAGAAATCAAGATGGTCATGAGGCCGTGCCTACGTGCTGTGTTCTGTGCTTTGTCATCCTTCATTGCACATTCTTCTGCAGTCGTCACTCCATGCCCATGCCCATGTCCGTGTCTATTTTTGTAGGCTGTGGCTCTCGGCGGAAGGATGACAGGCCATTCATGACCAGGCTAGACCAGGTACCTGGTGTCCGATTTGGCGGGAAGGGCCGGGCAGGGGCTCGCTGGAGAGGGTGTGGGCCTGTCCGTTGATGGAGTATTCTTTTTGAGCTTATTGAGCTCTCTCACTTCCTCTCCCACTTTCATTTGTTGCCCCTCTTATCCCGTTTCTTCAAATCAGAGTCTTTCAACCCCTCTGTCGCCCAATCGGGGCCACCTCGAGAGGCCGCCCTTATTTGTCCCATCAGGAACTGCCTGATGCTACAGACAGCATATATCTGCACCAACTGCAGTAGGGGCTGCAATGGTTGTGGGGTCTCGTGGCAATGAGTAAAGAAGATGAGTCAAGAGCCAAGCAGGCGTCAATATCCTGACAGAAATCAGCACGCAAAACATACGCAAAATGGAGAATGAGGCAGTCGACGCATATGACGCAAAGGCTGTCCTGCTTACGGCATGGCCTGCTTTCCTTCACAAAGCGCTTGCATGAATGAGCCCCCGTCTCCTCCTCCACATACGGTGCATCGTTCTCGTCCACCACCTACCTACCTAAGCCGACGCTCTGTTTCGTCTACTGGCATCCAGTATTCCCAGAAGCTCCTGTGTGTCTCGTGCCATGGCTGCCACTATTTGTGGTGCTTGTGGCCGGTTTAGTCCGTTTGGCCCTAAAGAGATTCTGGTTTATCGGTGTCACAGAAGGTGGGGTACCACGGACAACTTGGCACCTCTTGTTGGATCTGTATGTGTGCTGTTGCTTTGACTCGAATCGCACAAAGTGTAAAGGCCAGAGTGTACGAGGCACAAAATGCAGAAGCAGCAATTTTCTATGGCTTTGGTTGCACGCAAAAAACGACGGCACGACGATGACGTCTCGCTCTGACGATGCTCTCACGACGACAAAGCCGTGGCCGCCATGTCTAATATGTCTCACACTGCCTTGCCTCATCTTGTCTCGGTATTTGTTCTCGTTGTTGTTGTTGTCCTAAAAAGAACACACAAAACCTACTCATCACATCACGCTCATCGTCACCTCGATCAATGTTATCTCCCCAAGTGCTCTCTCACTTTTACGGTGGCACATTCACTAGTGTCGGAGATGTATGAATTCGGCAGATTCCATCTCTGGTTGTCATCCATTTCGTAAACGTTGACAGCCTTTCTGACCTTGGGGGATTCGCTTTGCTTGTTCCCTGAGTCCGCAGTCGCATTTGCGTTTTTTGTTGATTATTTTTCTTTATTAAGTCAGCCCATATCTGCAGCTTTTTCATTGCCTCTGCACTGCCACCTCTTTTGCATATTTATCTACGGTCTATTTGCATCCGAACCAGGTTAAAATGATCCTGCTGCACAAATTGATGTTGATGATGTTCATATTGACTTTTGACTTTTGGATGTCGAGCTTTAAGCGGTTAAGAGTCTTAAGCGGCTGTGGGTCCTGTAGTTGATAACCCCACAACGTACGACGTACTGGTACTGTCTGACAAAACGGGCAAGTGCCAATGCTATCAAAACGTGGTGTTGATTACCAACAGTCGCACCAACTGACAACGACTCTCGATGAATGAGAGGGTCCTGTTCCTGGATATCTTTTACTCATCGTTCATATCGTTTTTATCCTGTTTTTGCTGCGCGAGAATTGCCCCGTGTCTGCTGCATGCTGCGGCGTTCCGCCTGCCAGCCCAACGCAAGGACGGGCTTTGTCTGGCCAACCGCTCAGTGCCCAATCACCGGCTGTCAATATTGAGTACGGCAAAGACAGACGCAAGCCACCGAGCCACCCCCTACGTGATTATCAGTCGGCGACCTTGTCGAGCATGTATGAATTTTTTTTGTCGAGAGCTTCGAGAACTGCGTTAGGTTTTTTTCCTTTTATCTATGGCCCGGTTGCTCTTTCCCTCGTAGGAGCTGTTCTGTCGCTAATGTAACACAGCCGAAATGGGAAACTACCTTGGCCGCAAAATGCTGCTCTTGCTCCTTCTGTCTGTGATGTAGATACCAATCGTCCTTTCCTACAATGGCAAAACGGATGTTTCAAGGGAAAGCGCGATCCGTAGAATGCAAGATGAAAACATCAATGCGCAGCCCGAGCCAACGTGTCTTTGCCACCCTGTCTGTCCTCCGCGTCGCCCACCTATTTGATTCCTGCACATCGCGAAGCGCCACCATCGTCAACGCCAACTCAAAATTTCACCACGGCTGTCGCCCAACGTCTGCGCCTGGCGTCTCCCCGACTTCAAGTATGATTCGCACGTTTCTAGCCTTGCAAGACCACACCTCACTTCTATTATTCTAGACTGTGGCCCCACCCTCGACAGGGTTCGTTTCAAGGCTGTATGAGAAGCAGGCAATACAACAAACGACAGACTTCCTTTTGCCTGGACAAAAGAGGAGACCATCAAGCCAACAGCAGGCCAAAACGGTACAACATCGTGAAGGGCTCTCCACCGTTCCTGCTGTTCCCTCACAAGAGCAATAGCATCGACGGTATGCCATCGGTCTGGCGTGGCCTGGCCACGAGATCTGCACTAGGTTACCATATCGTCTTCTTGCTTCCCCTCCTCCTGCTCGGCCTCTTTTTTCTGCCCTCGCCTGTTCGCACTGATGCGGGTTCTCTTTCGTTTCCCTTTCTGGAAGGCCAGATGCCCCGCCTCGCCGTCTTTGGCTGTCTCGGCCGCTTTTGCTGTGGTTGCGGGCAAACCCAAAATGCAAGAGGAGACAAATGATTGGGTCGAAGTGCCAGGCCCCTGTTCACAATCTACGCGATAGGCCCCTCCACCCCGAGCGCCCCTCATTCTGCTCTGTGAGATGTTGATCATAAAACGTCTGGACACCAGAAGGCGGTGGACAAGAAAAAAAAATTGAGGCTAGCCCCAGGCCAGACCGCTTTGGCCATTTACCCACCGCCAAAAAGTCACTGGTGGCACCCATCACAAGCGACCGTCACAGAACACAAACAGAAGGCCAACCTGCTTGAGAGCCTGCATTTTATTGTACTTTTGGCACGGCAGAGTGGCTGCAAATGATGCCTTGTCAATCATTAGGGAAATTATCTGTCCAGCGAGGAACAGAGGGGGATAGATGGCCTCTGTGTCTCTTGTCTCTTGTGTGCAACGTCACGGTGCTTCGAATTGTCCCACGACGCACGCATCGCTGATGCACGATGGGTGCCCACCTCTGCCGACTTTGCAGCCTCCATTTGTGCACAAACCCTTTCCCTGGTCTCCTTTCCCTTTCCGACACGGCTCCGTCGCCTTGTGCCTCTGCTACCCTCCCTTTACAAAGTATGCAGACCAAAGTAGCTGATGTGGCGCCGGGCGGTCTGGTCTGCCGTCTCGCAGATGAGAGGGACAGGAGGACCGTGAAATTTGAAGGGAAACAGAATCATCAGAAATAGGCGGACAGCCCTTGCATCCTCCTACGCATATGGTGGCCCCTCCTTTCCTGTCCTCGAGCGGACAGCTTTAGCGTGCATGAGGGCTCCGTCACAAGAGAGAAAGAGACCAAGTTGCACCAGGCAGGCCGACAGCTGTGCCTCTTTTGCCGTGCTGCACTGGGCCACTCACGATTACCACGCCCGTCGAATCCGACCGAAGGCTGAGAGGGGGCATGGCGAAGTGCCCGTAACCACCAGCACCAGGGCGCCTCCATTGCCGCTCCCACCTCATAGCGGCGCATCGGAAAACACAAAAATCCTGAGGACGACTGAAATTCATCATTTCCAGGCAGCACCTCCCTCCCCTTGCTTTCCTAGTCCTCTCTCGCCCTCTTTTTCTGCCTGTCAGACACTCCTTCAAGTTTTTGTGTATTATATCTTGTCCTCGCCCGCCTCTCCCCTTCTAAGCTTCTCCCATATTTGTTTTCTCTTGCTTCCATTCTCCTTTATTCCCGTGTGCCTGTCAGCTCGTCACGGGAAGAGGACGATTTTCCCTTCAAAAGTTCGCGATCACCCACTGTCCCCCCACCGCCACACACCTCGACAACGAGGAGGGGGAGAAGATAGGAAGGGCGAGGATTGCTTGCAGATCCTGTCTGTTTGCCGCAAATCCACGAACGCCTTCCGTCCTTTTGGTCCTCGTTCCCGACATCAACGACAACATCGACGATAATAGGATACAGGAAGTGTGTGCTGTTTTTGCAGCCGCCCAACCATATCCACGCAAAATTGTCCTTTCGTCGTCCGCGACTGTCTTGGCCAGTACGAGTGCGTATTACCCGGCACATTCCTCCCACCCCAGCTCTGGCAGTTCTGCCAGCTCCGCCCACCACTTTCTGCCTCTCACCGCAAAACAAACCCGCTCGAGGCTGGGCTGGACAGCAACGTTTGGCTTTCCATTCGGCTGGGCTGGAAGCCAGGAGACCCATTCCGACCCTTATTTTCTACGAGCAAGGGCCACCCATCTGCCTGCATTTCCATTTGCCTCTCTTCTGATCCCTCTTTCGCGCCCAATCCAATCCCCTCATCATCTTTTGCGTTTTTCTCGTCTCCCCCTCCCCCCCCCCTGCCACTACTCTCCCATTTTCGTTCTCTGCCTTACGAGTTACGAGTCAACTTTTGTCGCCGCAAACTGCAAAACCGCACACTTCAGCCCCATCGACCTCGAACGCCCAATTGCCAGTGCAAAACGGGGCTCAGAAAACGGACTCTGCCTCTGCCTACGCGTATTGACAGTACAGGGTTTCCGAAATACCCACAGGCACAGCAAAAGCCACGACGCTACAGCGCGACGAAGAATATTGTTTCGCTTGGGCCCGGGCCTGGCCTCTCTTTTCTCTCGCTTTCTGCATCCTTTTTCCCGCTTTAAATACCAACTCTTGCCCCCATCACATACTCGCATTTCGGCTCCTCCCCCTTTTTTACAGCATCCACCGTCCAACAGCCCGTTCTTGTCTGATCACCCGACCAAACGATCTCCTCTCACGCCCTTACTCCCCTATCACATCCCTTCCACGACAGAAATCAGAAACCAAAACAACAAAAACTCGGGCACATTCGCTAATCCTGGCACTATCGCTCGTTAGCACAGAGACTTCCGCCAGCCTTCCATCCAACTAAACAACAAAGCACGCTACCAGTCCGACGTGCCGTCCCCTCGCCCCCATTGAGACTAGAAGGAAAAAGCGCGACATAACAAACCCCCTCTTTCTTGCACCGCGCCCCAACGCCCCGGGTCCCTTTTTAGTCTTTGTTCTCGACTCTCCTAGGAGACCGACCGTCGCTTGTTTTCTTTCTCGAGAGCTCACCCAAACACTCACAATCGCACCACTTTGAATCGCAGAACATTGACATCCCGCACACGAATAGCACCTCGACGAATACTGCAAGAGTCTTCCTTTTTTCATCTTATGCGTGCAATCGCTACGACCCTTCCAATAGTAGTTTGCCGCGAGTGCCAGGCGTGTTCCACGATTTGTCTTCCCAATGTCGTAAGTCGAATGCACCAGAAAACAAACAAAGAAATAAACACGACAAAGTCCAGACGGAGGAGAGCAGCGGAACAGCCTCGTTTGTGTCGTTTGTTTTGAATCCCCTTTCCGTCGAACAAAAAGTACTAATCATCTCAAAACATGAACAGACATATACGCACAAGCGTCACTGTCGACCACACTTCAAACGGTTCATCCCAATCAAACTCCATTACAGACGACGATAACGCTTCATACGATTCCCGAGGATCCTATACCTGGGACGACGACGGATACGGCGAAGTTGATCCCACCGATTCAGCATCGGCCAGCGGTGATCATTACAACCAGCGCAGAGCTCCCGCTCGGACGGCATCCCGCAAGCACACCCGAGCTCAACGCCAAGCACAAATTCCATACCGGACGCCCCAAGCTCCGTCACAACCAGCCATGAGCATAGATCCGGCTGACGATTACCCGTACGCCGCCCGTGGCAGCTACGCCCCACCGCAGACCGCCAGCCCGTACTATTCACACCATGCCCAAAGCCATGTAGGCGGATACGCTCAGCCCTACGGCGGCGGCGGCGGTGGCCGGGGTCAGATGGTCCACTATGGTGGCAACTACCAGCAGAACCCCTTCGCCCCAGTGGGCAACGGCGGCGGTGCAGCCTACTTCAACGACCGTCCACAATACGACATGGTACCGTACCAAACAAACTACTTCAGCGGTGGTCCCCAATACGGCTTGGCCCAATTGCCTCCGTTCATGTACAATCCGCCCCTCCGCCACCAACAGAGGCACCCGCTCAGTCTCAGACACCAGCGCCGGTGGAAAAGAAAGCCCGATCCGGAGGTGGAGCGGATGAGGCAGCAGCTCGAGATCCTCCAGTTGGAAAAGAAGGCCAAGGAGGAGGAGATTAAGCAGAAGCAGCTGCAAGAACAAATGCGGCAGGCGGCAGAGCTGGAGTTTGAGCGCCGCATGGAGCGCGCCCGCAAGGAGGCCGAGGAGCAGAAGAAGGAGCTCGATAAGGCCAAGGCGGATGCCGAACGGGCCGCCCGCGAACGTATGGACGCCGAACGCAAAGCAGAAGCCGAAAAGAAGGCGCAACAAGAGCAGGCTCTGGCCCGTATCGAGGCGGAAGCGCGCGCCAAATTCGAAAAGGAGCGCCGCGAGGAGGAGGAGAAGGCGAAGAGAGAGGCCGAGATTGCAGCTGCGGCTGAGGCTGCTCTGAAAGCCAAGATGGAGGCCGCAGAAGCGGCAGCCAGAGCGAAAGCAGCAGCGGACTTCAAGGCAGAAATTGAGGCCAAGGAGGCAGCCGAGAGGAAGGTGAAGGAGGAGATTGAGTGGCGCAAGAAACTCGAGGAGGAAGCCAAACTCAAGGCCGAGATCGAGGCGCGGGCCAAGCTGGAGGAGGAGCGGAAGAAGGCTGAGGAGGCCAAGGCCGCCGAGGACGAGAGGAAGAAGGCCGAAAAGGCAATGCGCGAAAAGATTGTCGAGGAGACCAAGATTAAGATCCAGGAGGATGCCAAAAAGAAGGAGAAGCCGCCAATCAAGTTCAAGGACGCAGTGGGCCGCAAGTTCACCTTTCCCTTCCACATCTGCCAGACGTGGGCGGGCATGGAGGAGCTGATCAAGCAGGCCTTTGCCCAGGTCGAAGCCATTGGTCCGCATGTGCAGGAGGGACATTACGACCTGATTGGGCCCAACGGAGACATTATCTTGCCTACTATATGGGAGAAGGTTGTCCAGCCCGACTGGTCAGTCACTATGCACATGTGGCCCATGGACAAGACGCCGCCGCTGCGCAACAGTGTGCCGGGTATGCAATTTCCGCCCGGCCACCCTATGCACGCGCGCCAGCACGGTGTGCACGGTGTGCACGGTGTGCACGGTGTGCCACAAGGACGCGGCGGTATGCCTGGTATACCACAAGGGCGCGGCAGTATACCTAGTATGCCGGGTATGCCAGGTATGCCAGGTATGCGGCCCGGTATGCCCGTCATGCCTCCAAACGGTGTTCCCCCGCGGGGATGGGGTCCTGGTGTGCCCATATCGGGCATGCGGCCTGGGCCTGGCGGTGTGCGTGTCGGAATGGCCAACGTGGTTGACGGTGATCGGATGCCAAGCCGGCACGACAAGAAGAAGGGCAACAGCTCGAAGAGTGCGGGCGTGGGCTTCCTCCAATTTATAGGAGGCAAGCCAGTCAAGTCGAGCAAGAAGTAAGTGATCCGCGAGCCAACAAGGCGCATTTGTCTTATTATTGAAAGGGCTCTTATACTCACCCTTGCCTCTAGGAAGAGATAAGCAACGATCGAACACAAAGACGACCATGATCCCCATGACTCTACGACTCTATGCCTGCCCAAAGCCTACGAGTGTACGGTCCGTTCCGACCGGCAACTAATTTATTCCCTCGCACCTCGGTTCATGGCCACCCAAACTATTTATCTTCTCACGATAAGCACGCCATAGTGTTACACTTTTTTCTCAACTTTTTTCTGGATATTCTGGACGGAACACTTTTTTTGTCCTCTTTCTTTTTCTTCTTCTTCTTCTTCTCTTTTGCCCGTCGCTGTTTTTCGGCGGTTTTGATTCCCCTTTTTGCCTTTTTTAGAGTGCTTTTGTATTTTGGTTTCTTTGTCTTTTTTTATCAACACTTTTCTCCGTCGTTGTAACCTCGCATGCAAATGTCTTTTGGAGAATTGTGCAAATTTGGTGGGAGCGAGGGCTGTCTACTGGGGAGGAAGAGTGCTACCGATCTTGTCTCGACCAACCCGAATGATTCGTCCACGGTATGCGTCTGGAGAAGCGCACGGCGGTGTACAGATGGCGTTGCTTCTTGTTGGGAGTTCTGTCTAGTCTTTTTTTTGCTTTTATTTGTTTGTTTTTTGGTTTATTTGCTTCTTTGCTTCGTGGCACTTTTGGAGGTTTCGATTGCTTTTATTTTTATGGCCATTTTATCTCTTTTTAATTAATATTCCCTCCCTTTTAATTTACATATCATTGAAGCGAGTAGTGTATGCCGCCCGTTTCTTTTCTTTTCTTTTTTTTTACAAAAAAATTGTTTGGGAAATACCTTCACGAAAACAATATTACAAAACTGTAACGTCTAGAATTAATATTGATAATCCATTAATAAATAAAAACGATGTAGACATTCTATCTCATCTTGACGAAGTGGCCTACATCTATTCCTTCTCCTTCTTCGAATGAGAGTCCCATGCAATGCAAGTATATGCAGGAAAGTTGAGCTGTTCGAGGCATCACGAACGTCATATGTTGCCGCCCACCACCATACACCCACCACGCCCATTTCACAGTTTCCGGCCGAGCAACTCTGCCGCCCGCGTTTCAAAGGCTTCAATCATCTTTGTTGCCATCTCGTTGCCGACTTGTGCAGCCGCCATCTGGTACAGTGGGTTGCGGAACTGGAAGCGAATGTGCAGCTCCACCCGTGTCCTTGGTGTTGCGCCGGCGGCGGCGGCGCCCTCTGGCGCCGTCAAAGGCTTGACTGTCCACCGCGTCACCAGACTCTCAAACGTGTCATCGTCCGTGGCCGTTTGCGCACCCAAGCGCCGGCCATCTTCATCCTCCGACTTGTCCAGCCCAATCGCGGCGCGTTCACCAGCTGTCAGAGTCGGCGCACCAGCCCGGCCCGACACAGCCTCCACCACACCGTGGCCAGGGACACAGTACACGCGCGACGAATAGGTCTGCGAGAGCGGGCCCCAGCCGACGGTCAATTCAGCCCGCGCTGGCCAGGACGAAGACGAAGACGGGGGCGAGCCCGAGGCCACGACCGAAGAGGAGGCAGGCGTGGACGTGGAAGTGGACGTGGAAGTGGACGTGGAAGTGGGTGGCGTCTTCCTCCAATGCGTGACGTGGCTGGTGGTGCAGTGCGGCAGAAACTTCTCGTAGGCGTCCACATCCGCAATAATGCGAAACAAATCGTTTGAAGCATACGGGAGTGTCCGTACGGTTGTCAAAGACTGCTGAGGACCTCCGGAACCGGATGCTGCTTGGTTGAGAACAGCGGCTGCCAAGTTGAAGAGTGAGCGGCGGCCGGAGATGTCTGTCCGTGGACTCGCTCGTAATGATGCTGTGGGAGTTGTTCCCGTGAGGGGCTGAGGTGACGGCATGCCATGGCATGACCTCGCCGCCGGGATGAGGGCGGCTGGCCGGGCTCGACTCCTTGAGAGACAGCCGCAGTGTCCCGATGTGAGGCGGCGGAGAGCCGTTGAGGCCGTGGCTCTCGTCGAGGCCATTGGGAGTGGCAGGGCTGGAGATTGGTGAAGCAGACCTAACAAGTGACGATATTTCGAGATTAAAAATGTATGAAAAGAGACCCCGAGCTTGTGATGGCAAATTGAGTGCTTCTTGACCCGTTCTGACGTCGTGAACTTGGTCCTAGGTGACGATAATGATGTCTGTTTTCAGCAGCTAATACACTGTAGCAGCGTAGCTTGTGCCTGTGGTAGCGCTGTCAGTGGGCGTCAACAAAAAGCGGGTCCCGCCACAACGAGATCGCACCAGCCACATGGGATTTCCCGCAAAGAACCACAGCCAATTTTTCAGGCACCATAAAAGCTAAGATTTTTTTGCCTGCCCATTTTTCGCGGTCCCCTTTCCTCCCTCTAAAATTTTTCTTTGGACATTCAAAGCGTTGGCGAATTTTTCTTTCTCCTCCGCCCAACATGCACGCGTGTCGGTTCAACGTCCCGTGCGATTGATAGTCGTCTTCCACGAAGACATTTGCATGTGTCTTCTTTTCCATTCATCTTCTCTCTTCCCCTTTTCACGCCCGAAATGGCTGATTCTACTGGCGCTTCCCTTGCGCCCGCCGCCGAGGATGCGGCCACGGCTGCGGTGGCCTCGCTCGCGATTGGCGATGCTGTGACCGACAGCAAGGCTGTCGAGTCGACTCAGCAATCGACGGCCGAGTCTGCGATCTCAGCTTCCACTTCGGCAGAAACGCCGATGGAAGTCCCTGCCCACCGGTCCCACGATCCTTCCAACAATGCGAAGCGGACGGATCCGTTCATGTTCGGACAGCGGTTCCTGACGCAGGAGGACAACGTGTTTGAGTACAACGCGTGGGACCACGTCGAGACGGACGACGCGTTCAAGGAGTACTCTGAAAAGCAGTACGAATTGCAGCGGAGTTCTCCCGTGTCCGACTTTGACAAATGTAAGTCATTGCTTTTTGTTGTCACACCAGCCAGCACCATATATACCCCATACCCCCTTGTTCAAGATGGAAGTGATGATTTGTATACATTAAAGCATAGTTCATCTGATTCCTGATGACAAACAAACACCATTTTGTCTTTCGCTCCCATCTGATCCAATCTTGAACAAGACAACTCTCTTGCCTTTTACATGTACATGTTCATCATATCTCTGTTGGACCATCGCTAACAGAAAAAACAGCTCGCTTCAATGGCGACCCGGCCAAGTGGTGGAACTTGTTCTACAAGAACAACACGGCCAACTTCTTCAAGGACCGGAAATGGCTCCAGCAAGAGTTTCCCGTTTTGAACGAGGTCTGCGAGCCCGACGCTGGGCCCAAGACCATTTTGGAGATTGGCGCCGGTGCGGGCAACACGGCCTTCCCCATCCTCGCCCGCAACCGCAACCCCCACCTCCGCATCCATGCCTGCGACTTTAGCAAAACGGCCGTCGACGTCATGCGCAAAGACGAGGCGTACGACACAAAACACATGCAGGCCGACGTCTGGGACGTGGCCGGCACGGGTGACGCGTCTGCACCACCTGGTCTGGGACCGGCGTCCGTCGACGTTGCTATCCTGGTGTTCATCTTCTCGGCACTGTCGCCCAGCCAGTGGAAGCAGGCGGTCGACAATGTCGCGCGTCTTGTCAAGCCGGGCGGCGTGGTGTGCTTCCGTGACTACGGCCGCGGTGATCTGGCCCAGGTGCGCTTCCGCAAGGGCCGGTATCTCGAGGAGAACTTTTACATTCGCGGCGACGGCACGCGTGTGTATTTTTTCGACAAGGACGAGCTGGTCAAAATCTGGACGGGTGCGGTCGAGAAGGTGGAGGGTGCGGCCCCAACCCCGGAGCCGGCCGACAGTGAGGCTGCCGCCGACCCCGCAGCACTCTTCACCGAGGAGGATGCTCCCTTCACACTCGAGAACATGGGTGTAGACCGGCGACTGATTGTCAACCGGGCCATGAAGCTCAAGATGTACCGGTGTTGGCTGCAAGGTCGCTTCCGGAGGAAGTGAATAGCACGGCACGTCCACCGTCCACGATACTAGTAATGACAATGATACCACTTTACGATTCAAAGTATAAACTGTTGTCCATCAATCCGTGAATCAGGTCCTTTAAGCCAATATGCGCAATCACGCCGTTGAGGCTCATTGTCTCTCGTTCCACTGCCGAACATCAAGACATCGTCCCCGTTGCGTCGTACATTGTCCTCCTTGTGGCTGCAGCTGAGCCTGTCAAGGCCACGATTCAAGCTGTCGTCCCGTGCCGAGATCCTCGTGAGTATGTCGTGCAATTGATGTATGGCGCCTTTTTTTTTTGTGTATTTTTCTGTATTTTTCGTGTCGGCTCTCGTCCTTCATCTTCTGTTCCACTCTGCTGCATCTGCGGCGTACTTGCATGTAGCTGAACTTCCTGGACTATTGGAGGACACCGAAAACGAGGTTGCTTGCATGATTGATGCATATACTAGATGCATACACGAATATTCAATATCTCGTATTCTCGCAAAACGTCTTCTTGTCACCCCTGTCGTTCCTGAGGTTGTTGGTCCAGGCCCAACTGTCCATGTCTGCATTCTGCATGGTTGTTCGTTTGCTCCCGCTCCCACTCCCTTCTGCTCACTCTATTTTCGTCGCATGTTATGAACTTGTGCCTTCACTTACGTTTTTGTCTGCAGATCTTGTTCTTTCTGGTCGTCCTTGGCCGCACTTTTTTGGTCGCACGTTCCTTGGCAGTCGCAGCCCACCTCCACTGACGCCGAAAACGGACTAGCGCACCTCTGACCAAGGATTTTGCACTTTTGGTGGTGCTCCATCCTCCTCCATTCTCCTTTCAGGTCCAAAAAGTCGATTATCTCTTTGATGTGGCAGCACACCAGTTCGGCCCAGCAAGCAAGCAGACGAGAAGAAAGAGAACGGTCCCACAATTGTCTCAGAGCGTCCTTTCTCTTTTGTGGTTCTGAATCCTCTTGATCCTCGCGGGCCCGTGGTCCAAGCCGGCGCAGTAAGAGCAGGTTCGTATTTGTCTAAAAAGAGCTGCAGGGAGCTGAAGAAACTGAAGAAACCGAAGAAGCTGAAAGAAAGGCTCACGAGGGGCGTTATTCAGCCTTTGCGACTATGCAAACGAAAGCCCGGCATATCTCGCTCATAACAAGTCCACAGACAGACAGTCGCTTAAGCGAACCTGCCTTTGCCTGCGACATGTTTGTCGTTGGTCTCTTTGTGTGCGAAAAAAAAACACGTGCATTTTGTGGGTTGCGTTTGTGGGCAGCTGCGACTACAATCTTGCAGGAACGACCGGCGCAAACGCAACCCTTCCCCAATGGCGGAAGGTAAGATACGTCGAACACCCTTTCTGCGCTGGCATCGTCGTAATGAACATGAACAGAAGTACAAAGGGGGGGGGGTTCGACAGTTGGGATTGGAAAAAGGGGAAAGCACGTATGTTGGTTGGCAACGGCGGTTTAAGGCAGGCAGCGTCCTGTTATCACGACTGTACATGTACATGTATCTTACGGAGTTCTTCCAGATGTGCCCCATTTGAGACAAGGAGCCAAACCAGGAAGCAGCGTCCAGACCGCTCGAGCGCGCACACTCGTGCGCACATTCCAGGCTGGGCACGCCCTGCAGGGAAAGAGCGAACAAGCCAGCAAGCTCACAAGTACTCCTTCCACACGCTGATCAGCGGCGGGCCCCACGATTAAGGGCCTTGCAAGGAAAGTGGTGACTTTGGACTGTCAACTCGGGACGGACACTCACCGATCTCGTGCGACCATAACCTGGTTCGAGCTGGTCTCGCTGGTCGAGCTGGTCTCGCTGGTGTCTCCGATGGGGTTTGCGATGGGGCTTGCGATGGCTATGGGGTGCACCCGGCTGCTGGACTGCTGGAGGCTAGAGCACGCCGTCGAGATTGCCACGCTAGTCCCAGCTAGCACGGGGGTACTTACACACGCCCTGCCCATTCTCCTTCATTTTCAATTCCAACAGTTAGCGCTCGTAGCCGATGACGTCGTTCGATTTTGCCCCTCTGGAGCTCAGGTCGTTCCTGCCCCGTGGCACCCAGGAGCTGTTTCCCCCTGTACCTCACCCAAAGAGCTCCTTCCATCCCCAGCTTTGTCGGTGCGCGCCTGCCTACTGAGTACTTACTGGGCATGCTGTCTATCCTCGTTCGCCTTTTTCCATTTCGCCCGTTACCTTCACGCCCCTTTCTTCCCTGGGGCTGCCGAACTTCATTTTCGAGTGATCAGCCCAGCTCTTTGGGCCGTGACGTCGTTTGCATCTCTGCACGAACTGTTCACGCTGTTTTTTTCTTATTTTGCTGACGTTGCCGCTCAATTGGCCCTCTTTTCGTCTTTCTGTGTCCTTTTGTTCTCTCGCCCTTCCCATTTTCTTCCGTTCCAATCCTCTCCATCCCATCATTTTTTTGTTTTTATCTTTTTTTTTTGTTGTTTTCTTCTCTTCCCTGCAACAAAAACCGGAGAAAGGAATATCAATCACGGATCTTTCTATCACTCCTTCTCCTCGGCCAGCTTTCAATCGTCTCTTCGCATCATCGCCAAGTCAGCCCTTCTCCTAGAATCTGACAGATTTTTTAGAGAACGAGTATCGACTACAGCAAACACTGAAACAGCAGTCGAACATCTTTTTCGAGCAGCTCCCACTACTACCCTGCAATCCACATATTTTTTCTTACTCTGCAACCTGCAGGCTCTCGACAGCCTGCCAATCAAGGCATGTCGCTTACCGGGTCCACGGCGGCGCAACGCCAGCCTGCGCCTCGCGACAGCGGGACTTCGTATTCCTCGAGGCAGCAGCAGCAGCAGGCCCATATTCCACCAGGTGAGTTGCATCGAGCAGGAACAGGCATGCAGTGCAGCTGTGCGCATGCAAAAGCAATCAACAAGAAAACATCAATTCTTTGTCCATCTTCAATTCCAACCCGAGGAAAGCTCAGTTGAGCCCCCCCTGGTTCTTGTTGCATCTCCAAGTGGCGACGTACAAGGGTGCGGCTTGGTTTCCATGCTACGCAAGAGCCAACAGCAAACAGGCACATGCTGCAGGGCCAGTCTTGGGCCTTGATTTCAGTTTCTGTTCATGTGTCTACGTCTTATTCCGCCGTCGTTTATGCACAGTATCGTGTGCGGTACCCAGCACTAGCAAGACTCTCTTCATCCCGTTTCCCTACCTTTCCTAACGCAAGTCACCCCTCATTCTGTGTCCCGGGTGTTCCTTTCTCGCCTCTTTATTTGGGCTCCTATCTGCCGGCTTGTCTTAGTCGTATCCCCAGAATCCGGGATATATTATATCAGACACCCCTGCCAAATAGCACAGCGGCATCCCAATACCCAGTAACCCATAAACTCGCCTCGTACACGATATCACATCTCACGTCCCGCATTGACACTTTACACAACGACTAACACGTTTTTTTCTTTTGCCATATTGAAGACCATTCTGGCCGCCTGGTCTATGCAGACCCGCGCAGTCTGCCCTCATTCCCCACGGTCGGCGTCAGGCTTGACAGCACCAACTCTGCTGCCTTGATGGCTTCCAAGTTCAAGAGCCCGCCGCCCATTCTCGATACCAGCGGGCCCGTCAACCCGGATTCTCTGAAAGCGGCCACGCAAGCAGCCGCTGCTGCCAGTGCTGCGCTTTTCGCGAAACCCGCAGCTGGGCAGACGTCTTTCTCGCCCGAGGCGCGCTCGAGAAACGCCACGCAGTCGTCTCCCACGAACGCCGAGTCTCAGGAGCTGCCGTCTCCCACTTTAGCCGAAGATAGTGCTGCGGCCGCCAACAACGCTGCCGCGGCAAACAACGCCAACGCCTCCAGCAACATGTCGACCAAGCCTTCAGGACACTCCACGGCTGGCTGGGGCAACTCGGCTGCCACCCAGGCCTTCCGCAACAGCCAGATTCTCTCCGCCAAGAAAGCCTCCGCCCCTCCCGAGAAGCCGATTCCCGAAGTGGCTGCTCTCGGCTACCAGCCATCTCTCCGCGCCGCCAAGGGCGCTATGAAGCAGGCTTCCAACCCGAGCTCGAACCAAAAGCCCGGCCTGGCCTCAAATGCCGCTGCCGCTTCGCTTTCTGGTGCCACCTCGGCCGCTGGCGGTGGCAGTTCGGGCCACAATCTTTCGATGCGCACACGCAACCGGGCGCAGTCCAGCCCAATCACAATGCGCCAGCAGAAGAGCCTGTCATCACACTACCCCGACAACACTACATCGTCCACTCTGGCCAGCAGCCCACCGGATCCCAAGGTTTCGGCCGCCAACGCCCTCAGCGCTGCGACGATCGCTCACAGCGCCTCGGCCAGATCGCGCGGTCCTGCCAGCCACCGGGGCAGCTATGTCGGCGATGCTGGCTCTGTGCCCTACACCAACATGGGCCGCCAGATGTACACCTCGCACCCGTCGATCGGCCCCGAGGCCGAGGACCAGAAGCACACTGACGGTCTCCACGCCTCGGCCGTCGCCATGGCCAAGAAAATGTACAACCCCAACTCTGAGAGCGGTGCTTCGGGCTCTGGTGTTGGTGGCCGCCCTGTACCCAATGTCCAGGAACAGGCCTACAAGCTTGCCCAGGAGCGCCTTGAGAAGCTCCATGAGCTGCACGCCAAGGACCGCGAGTACCGCGACCACTATGTTGACCCCAACCTGGGCACCTCGTCTGGCGGTGACACTTCGCGCCGCCTGACCATGCGCGGCCGTCTCCGTCGTCGCCGCTCGTCTAGCGAAAGCGACATTGCCGCCGACCAGATGCGCTCCAGGAGATCCGCAACCAAATGTCACTTTTGTCTAGCCGTATCTCTGAGGTCGAGGACAAGAGACGCCGCGATCGTCAAAACGTTCTTTTGGCTGCCCAGCGCAACGTCAAGTCGCAGCTTCAGGACATTGATGAGCAGGTTTATGCCAACTCCGGCCGCCTGCCCCCCTCGGTTATGAAGAGCATCGAGCCCAATCTCACGGCTCTGGCCCAGGCCCGCGCTGACGCCCACATTGGCTCCTACCCGCAGTCGCACCAGGTCGACATTGGCGGCGGCAAGTTCATGGATCGCTCCGAGGTCGACAAGATTGCCACTCGCCGCATGCAGCCCATGATTGACGACATGCACGAGAAGCAGCAGGCCGAGTTTGATCGCCAGGCCAAGCTGCGCCAGGAAGAAGAAGAGCGCAAGGCCGAGGCCGCAATGCTCAAGGCCCGTGACAAGGAAATGAAGGACATGTACAAACAGATGAAGAGTGAGTCGCTCCACCCCCCACACTGTATTTAAACTAGTTGCAGCTGCTGACCTACGTGCAGAGGACGAAAAGGCCCGCAAGGCTGAGGAGAAGCCAGACAAGAGACGCAGTAAGATCCTCGGCATCCCTATTGGCTTTGGTCATAGTGCGGGTGCTGCCGCCGCTGGCGGTGCCGGTGCTGCTGTCGGTTCTGTCACAGACAAGGTCGGCAACATTGTCAATGGTAAGGGCAAGCACAAGGCCACCGAGGCGGACTCTACTCATGAGGTGGCCACCACCGGCGAGACTGCTGCCGATGAGGACCTGATGACCGCCCCCGACACATCCAGTGCTGCTGGTGACTCGCACACCAACGACTTCTCGTCCCTGGGTAGCCCTGGCGCGGGCCCTTCGAGTGCTGGTGTTGGTGCCGGTGCTGCCACTGGTGCTGCTGCTGGCGGCGCTGGCGCTGGCGCTGGCGCCCTTGCTGGCCCGTCGGCGTCGGCTGAGCAGCCTACTGCAACCACCACCACGGCTGCTGCTGACATCACCAATGCATCGTCGCTCGCCGCCGCCCCTGTCACGCAGCCCGTTGCTGGATCTTCTGCTGCTCCTGCTCGTGATGTGTCGCCGGGTGCTGCACCCACTGCTGCCGCTGTCCAGACGCCCTCGGCTGCAGCAGCCGACAACAGCAGCACGGCTGACCGCAGTGGTGCCCCCCTCGAGAAGAGCGGTAGCAGCACCAGCCGCAGATTGTCCAAGTTGTTTGTCAAGACGCCCAAGGACAACACCACCAGCAACACGGCCGCCGAGCGCGGTCGAGCGGAGAGCACCAGCAACGACCCTCCAAGGTTTCTGGTAGCGCCGCCGCTGGTGGCGCTGCTGGTCTCGTTGGTGCCGGTGCTGTCGGCACTGGTGTCGTTTCCAAGGCCAAGTCTGCCGTGCCCGGCACCACCAATGGTGCCAGCTCCAGCGGTGCTGCTCCTGCTACTTCTAGCACTGCCCCTGCCACTGGTGCTCAGGCCTCTTCGACACCAATTTCCCCCTCTCGCCCCAGTCTGACGACTCGGCCTCGTCGCCCAACTCCAACAAGGTCAAGACGTGGCTCAAGTCGCGCTTCTCGCGTGACCGGTCCAAGTCGAATGCTTCCGCAAGCGGTGCCCCCACCTCGTCCGCCTCGGGTAAGGCTGTGGCTACGGGCGGCGGTGCTGCCTCGACGGCCTCGCCCGCGGCCGGTGGGGCCTCTGCCGCTGCTCCCAACTCGGAGAAGTCCTTCGTTGGTGGCCACGCCCTCGCGGCGTCCGAAGTCCCACCAGCCCGCGTTGGCAGCGGCTCCTTGACCATGCCCCTGATCGCCGGCGGTGCCGCTGGTGCCGCAGGTGGTGTCACTGCTGCCGGTCTTGCCTCCTCATCCAAGCACGACGAGGCGGCCACCTTGTCCGGCCAGGACAAGGACGTGTCTGGCTCTGGCAATAAGCAGCGCAACAGCATCAACAGCGTGAACGAGGGCTACTACACCCCCACGGGCAGCCAGCGCCAGAGCTTCGCTGAACAAGGTGCCCATAGAGGCGACTCCGAGACACTTGGCGATTCGGGCAAGGCGGGTGTTTTCGACTCGGAGGCCACGGGCATCACTACTGCCAAGGACTCGTCCGAGAAGGACGCTGCCGCTCTAGCTCAAGGCCAGACTCCGTCAGGCAATGCTACACCCATTGCTCTACCCGCCAAGGGCCTTGGTAGCCTGGGTCCTCTGACGCCTGTCATCATGGGTCCTGCTGAGGGCACCACCACCACTGCTGGTACTTCGGTGGTGCAACCACCTCTTCGGATCCTGGTACCGCTGCGGGTATCGCTGGTGCTGCCGGTGTTGCTGGCACTGCTGCCGCTGCCACCAGCCATTCTGGCAACGCCAAAGCACTCAATGCTCCCAACGCGGACAACACCTCGCCCGGCAACCGCACCAGCTACACCAGCAGTCATTACAGCAGCGAGGCCGGTGTTCCTGGCCACACAGGTAGCGGTTTCGGCCTTGTTGGCCACAACATCTTTGCCAACTTTAGCAGCGTTTCTCCGGCTGCCGCCGGCGGCAAGACAGAGACGGGTAGCGAGACCACTGCTGCTACCGAGGCCACCGACAAGGGCAGCACGTTTGTGACCGTCCCGCCTCCTCCCGCGGCCGCAAATGTTAGTGACTCGGGTGCCAACGCGGGTGAGCTGACGCCGCCCAAGGCCATCCGTGACCCGGCCGGAAAGAAGAGCGCCAGCCCTGTCCGCGACTCGCGTTTCCTTGAGAACCTCGAGGAGTACTCGTAGGTGGTGGGGGTGTAATTGATACAATTTTATCTTTTATTTTTTCCTTTGTCCGAAACCCCCGGTTTGTTTTTGGATTTAGTGTTTATGTTATCGGATGTTCTATCAGTTTTATATTTTCCATTTATGTTCTACTACCTTGTTCATATTTTGGTTATGTTATCGTTTTCCTCCCTCTTCTCTTCTCACTTCTCTTTCTTGGTCTCGTTTTTACTTCAGAACTTCCTGGCGTTTTTTTCTGGGCGGAAGCAACAGGATATCCCCAGGGCTCTTTTCCATTCTTTCCATTGTTCCCCACATGATTCCCAATTTACAACGACAACGGGTGGCACAAGCTGCTTCTTTTCTTTTTCTTTGTTCTCAATTTTCTTCATTCTTCACCTTCCCACCACCTACCATCTCCCAATCTGATTGACAATACTTTGGGCATCCAAATCCATTTCCAACCCGCATGGTTTTCAGTTTCTCGCTTGTATGTACTGCACTGTTCCTGTTACTTTACTGTACGCAAATTAGGTTTTTCTTTTTCTTTTCCAAAAACTGTTATCATATACGCCAAAGATATAACAAAAAACTACATTGTTCATAATAATATATCTCTTAAGTATACAAAATGGGAATAATATAGTGATAAGTTTGTTGTATGTGTATCCAAAGATGAAAAAGAAAACCTGCCCCATGGCGTCTCGTAATCCGTGAAAAGTGCAACGTAAAAGAAAATAAGAAAGAAAAAAACTCCATGTAAAAGGTATAAGTACTCGTACTCTTGTCTCATTCCCGTCCGATTTCTCGCACCACATATTTCCCATCACAGATTCTTCTCGATCATCAGTTCGTTCATTTCCCCCCTGCAAGCCACTCGTCCCACTGCTATTGGTAACTCCGGCTCGGCTGGTAGGCTTGTTCTGGCTGGTCCACCGTCTGGTGGCCGTTTGTGCCGTTCAGGCCGTCCTCGACAAACGCACTGCCGTTCAGGTTGTTCGTGTTGGTGCGCGGTGGCCGCGTGGCGCGGGCTGCACTCTCGCCGTAGGTGTTGTCGTAGTAGCCGGTGGAGCCCGGTGCTGTGACGGGTGCGGCACCGGCGCCGGCACCGTAACCGCGGCTGTAATTGCCGTTGGTGGCGTCCATCTCGGTTGCGCCGTTGCCGTTGGCGCCGGTATAATAGTTATCGCCGTCCTGGGCCATGGCCGTGCCGCCCGTGGTGACACTGACACTGCCGTTGGGGTTGTTGGTGTGGTCGCTGCCGCTGCCGTTCAGGCCCGTCTTCTCGCGGAAGCGGCGCTTGAGGTGGCGGGTGTGGACGGCCGGGTAGAGGTCGATGCAGAAGGAGTAGACGTAGAGCGCAAAGATAAAGGCAATGACCCACTCGACAATGGCACCGCCCGTGGTGTGGTTCGTAAAAGTCAGGGACACAAAGACAATGGCCAGGACGACCTCGATGAGGACGAAGGCGAGCTTGACCCAGAACGAGAGACTGAGGATGCGCAGGTGGCGGTTGTGGATGCCCAGCCGCTGGTACTCCCAGCAGATGCAGATGGCCGACAGCACATAGCCGCCCAAGAACAGCAGCAAGAACCCGTCGTGCAGGTTCTTGTGGTGCGCCACGTCAAAGACGGACAAGAGAATCAGACCGGCTGTGCCCAGCAGGGCAAAGAAGATGGTCAGGTTACCGAGCACCTTCTGGCCGAAACTGCCATTGGGCGTGAGACGGCCGGAATGGCGCAGCCAGCGGTCGGCCAGGAACGACAGGTCGAGGGTGACAGTGGTGACGACACAGAGGGCGATGAACATGGGCTTGAACTTATGCGAGGCGCCGATGTCGCTGATGTATGCGACGGTCTGGTCGGCGTCCATCGAAGCATAATGCTCGCGGTGGGTGTCGACGCACCAGCCGATGAGCATGCCCAGAAGCATGCCCAGCCAGACGGAGCCTGACAGGACGGGGAGGAACTTGGAAATGTTAGAAGCTGTGTTGAACGAGGAAAATGGGCGCCGAAGTATCTTACCCAATATGAAATTCGATTGATCATTGCGGCGGTTATGTGATAGTCAGGTACGATGGACCTTGAGGAGGGGAGGCCAGGAGATTTAAGAGGAGATTGGTCAAAGAGGTCGCGAGGTTGTATGACAGGACAAGGTGTGTGCCGTCCCGTTTGCTGTAGAGCTTGGAAGAGAGGAGGAGTATTGTTGTCGTCGTTGTTGCTTCTTGGGTCCTCTTCTACTCTTTTTTTTTACCCCTTTTGGGTTTCCAGGTTCTTTTCTCTCTCACTTAATCCGCCTTTGTCCCACGGAAAGCTGCCAAGACGTGAAAACGATCCAATGCTTGCTCGAGCGGCCCTGAACCAAACGGCAGTTGCTTGTGGCAAGGTGTGGCGAGAAGAAATAGTCGATGATACCTTGATAGAAGAGAGAAAAAAAAGCCACAAAGGAAGGGATTGGAGGAAAAGACGTCAATTAAAGAAGCTCAATTTCTTGTTCGTTCCTTCTTGCTTGGTCACAGAGTCGTGGACAATAGACCAAAACAGAAAGAACGACGTCAATGTGGACTAGTTTGTTGCGCCGACCAAGAAACTTTTTGCAGGGGAAGACTGGCTGGGTTGCTCTTTCTGTTTTTCTTCTTTTCCCCCGATCTATGTTTGTACTTGTTGACTTTCAGAGGATTGCTGGGTAATTAAGGACAGTCTAGAAGCTCGATGGCTCTTTCCTGTGCCAAGGATTCCCTGTTTGTGGGTAAGAACGCCCAAAAAGCTTGCGTCGTTCTTTCCTCTTTTCTTTCGTCCTTTTGTCGCTGGAGGCAGCCACGCGTTGGCATGACGTCAGGATCGCGATGACTATCTTTGTCTTGCGCGCATCGCCCTAACAGCCTAACCAGCACCCAGTAAGTGCTTTGTAGATCACACTTTGTGCACCGTTGCCGCCTAAATCCATGCTCACTCAAGCCCAAAAGAGCCCCAAAACATGCAAGACAGCGGTCTGACCGAACTGAAAGTCGGCTCACTTCAGTGGCCCGACTGGCCTGGAGATTGTGGGTCTAACGCAGTGTCGGGAAATGAAGACCCCGCCGAGGCTGCTCCAAACCAACCCCAAAAAAGCACCCAAGCCACATTAGGCCACACCAGCTTCTCAGCCACGAGAGGCAAAAGAGGCAACAGAGGAAACATTGAGACGCCCACCCCCGTCCACTCTTTCCTATTGTAAGACGGGACAGAAGGCTGAAGGGCAAATACAGTGCATGCCACCACCGCGCCACTTGCCCTAAAACCCAAGTACAGTAGCTTGGCTGAAGCTCCTTCTCTCACTGGCGTCGTGCGACCCAGCTGGCGACGTCCCTTTTCACGATTTGTCGATTTGTCGATTCGTCGAAGCTTCTCATCACGTCACATCGCCCCGACGTCCTACACGCGTTCCGCGCACACGACTCGCATTTTCTGTTCGTCCCTCTATTCGTGTGTCTCGAGCTCACCTCCCACCCCCACCATGAGTGCATCGCCGCTGCTCGCCATCCCAACGGACGTGCTGGCAGCCTCGTCGGCTGCTTCGTCTCGACCAGCATCTTCCCTGCCATCACGGCCACCGACACACTCCAATGGTGGCACACCACACGGCGGCGCTCCAGCAGGGGCAGGAGCAGGAGCAGGAGCAGGATCAAAGTCACAAACACAACCGGCCCCGCACCGGCACCCGATCACAATGGATGTCGCCGAGCGGCTGAACGAGGAGGAAAAGAACAAGTACATCCGCGGCAAGGAACTCGGTGAAGGTACCTATGCCGTCGTCTACGAGGGCCGCCTGCGTGCCGACCCGACCCAGCTCGTTGCCATCAAGAAGATCAAAGTCCAAAAGGAGTACAGCGACGGCATCGCGCCCGACGCTGTCCGCGAAATCAAGTTCTTGCAGGAACTGCGGCACGCCAACATCATCCGCATGCACAGCGTCTACAGCACCCGCGACCAGAATCTGTGTCTCGTGCTCGAGCATCTCCCCCGCGGCGACCTCGAAATGCTGATTCGGGACACGGCTGCGGTTCGTTATGGTGCCGCCGACATCAAGGCCTGGATGGGCATGCTGTGCCGTGCGGTGGCGTTCTGCCACGACCGGGCTGTGCTGCACCGCGATATCAAGCCCAACAACTTGCTGGTGGCCGCCGATGGTGCCCTCAAGCTTGCTGATTTCGGTCTTGCCCGGTCGTGTGCCGACCCGTACCGCGTCATGACGGCCAATGTGATCACGCGCTGGTACCGCCCACCCGAGCTCCTCTTCGGTGCTCGCCACTACACGGGCACGGTCGATGTGTGGTCCGTCGGCCTTGTGTTTGCCGAGCTCGTCATCCGCAACCCGTACCTGCCGGGCAACACCGAGGTCGAGCAGATTGGCCTCATCTGCCGCGCCCTCGGCACGCCCAACGAGGACAACTGGCCCGGCGTGACGCGTCTCGACTCGTACACGGTGCCCACGGACCGTGTCTACCCCGTGGCCACCCGTGACACGTTCTTGGGCCCCTTTGGCACTGTCGGGTCCGAAGGGGTGGACCTGCTGATGAAGACGCTCGTTCTCGACCCACGACGGCGCATCACAGCGCGCGCTATGCTGGCCCATCCCTGGTGGCATGCTGAGCCTCGCCCGACGCCCGTCCAGGACCTGCCGCGGCGCAACGTGGCGGCGGCCGAGAAGGAGAAGGAGCGTGAACGCGAAGCGGCCCGCATGGCGGCCGATCTGAAGCGGCGACCGGGCGCCGTGGGTGGCGGCAGCGGTACCAACACAGGCGACGAGCAAGACCGGGGCGCCAAGGTTGCCCGTCGGCTGGATTTTGGACGGAAGTAAGCCAATTTTCTGGTTGGACAAAACAAAACATGGGCGTTACGGAACGGGCCAAACAAAAGGACTACAGGCCAAAAGGCGTTTATCTTGTGTACATTGCATTTGAGACATTTCCATCACCTCACGAGCCTCTGTGAGCTGACATATCCAACATATAAAAATGAATCTGGAAGTTTAACAATGGCTCAAAAAGAGCACAGAAATCTGGTATTAATCTGCAGCGCTGAGATAAATACAAGATAATAGGTGGCTAAAGGTGGTAGATTATCTAGAATATATTATATGTAGACGCCGTCTCCTACATAACAGAGCACTCCAGACCGTACATGGCCCGCTCCACGTTCCGCTTGACCTGGTACCAGTCCGCCCGCCGCTCGGCAAACTCGTACACCTCTTCGGCCCGGAACACACCACCGAACCGGTCGCCGTCGGCAATGATCACGGCCATTTCCTTGGCGTGGTGCCGCGCGTCAATCAGGTACAGCTGGCTGAGTTCGCGCAGTGCCCGAAAATAGGCCAGCAGGTCGGGGTTGCGCAGCGTCCGTACGTAGTCGAAATACAGCGTCATGTCGGCAATGACGTGCACAGCGCCGGCCATGCTGATGCGCTGCCGCTTCAGGTGCTTGCAGACGGCCGTAAACAGGCGCAGGCCGACTTCGCCATTGAAGACGTCGAGCATCGTCTTTTCGGTGCTGCCCTTGAGCATGTTGGTGTGGCCCCGCACCAGATCGACGACACGCAGCGCCGTTTGTGTGGGGCCAATGTCGGCGGCGGCAAAGGGGTCGAAAGCACTGGAAGCGGGTGCCGGCGCGCCAGGTGAGGCGGCGGGCCCGCCCGACTTGGGTGTCGAAAGACCGTCACCACTGCTGCTACCGCCACCCGTCACACTGGAAAGCGTGCCGTTCAGGAAGAACAGACCGCTCTCGGCAACCGCTTCGACGGCTTCCGGGTAGTAGTCGGTCGGTTTTTGGGTGGTAGCGCAAATGTACTCGACCTCGTCCATCAGCACATCAATGCCCTTGTTGAGACCCGCCGCCACGCTCTCATCAATCATTTGCTCAAACCGCTTCTTGGCCAGACCCGCCGGATCCAAAAAGTCGTTGCGGTCGGCAATCTTGGGCCCTGCAAGCTGTTGTTCGTAAAAGACGTCAATCATTTGCGAGATGAGGTCGCCCACGTTCACGAGCTCGATGAAGGTCATGAGCGGAGCGACACCGCCATCATGGCCGCCGCCAGCGTTGGCCGCCGCCGCTTTTTCAGATGCGCCGAACCCGCCGTTGCTCCCCTCGCCCGTCGTCGAGATAATTGATGTTGGCCGGACAACAACCGTCCGTGGGTTGTACTGGGACAGGTGCTCGACGGCTTTGTCAAAGCCCTGCTTGACGTGGCCGTTGCCCAGGATGCGCAAAAGCACCACAAAGATGGTTTCGCACTGCTCTCGCGCCTCGCCGGCCGCCTGGCCACCCAGCTGAACAAAAACAGCAGCACGACCAAGACTCGTCTTAGCGGCGTGCACGAGGTTGAGGGCCATCTCGAGGCTGAAGAGCGACTTGATGCCCTCCAACCGCGATGCCATGAGAGCTGCCTTGGCCGCCAGCTCGTCATCGGGCGCCTTGTCGGGCAACTGGCTCAACGGGTTGGGGGTTGCACGTCCAGAAGCCGTTGTGGTCTGTGGCTGCTGGGGTAAGGAGAGGGTAGGATCGGTCGCTCCGGGCGCTTTGGCACTGCTGCTAGCAGAAAACGGGTTGAGCTGGCCAGGCAGGCTGGGCAGGACGGTCACGGGCATCATGACGACCTTTTTGAAGGAGCTCAAGAAATCCTTCTTCACCTCTTGGCGGTTGAAGTTGGCCATGTAAAAGGACTCGACGTCGGCGTCCTGCTCCGACAGCTTCTTGTCCCACTCGCGCACTTCGGCCTCGATGTGCTTGGTGAAATAGTCGAGCTCTTCTTGTAGGTACAAATCGAGATGCGGTTCAAAGGTCCGGAAGGCAAGCTCGCGCACTTTGCGAAGCCGAGCCTTGGGCCGCCATGCATCCTCGTCGTCTTCGTCCTCTTCCTCTTCGATCGTTCCTGGGACGGGTGCCCCTGGTGGCAGCGTCTTGGTACTTCTCCGCTTCAGCTTGCCGGGTCGCTCAAACTCGTCGGACGCGGAACTCGGTGTGTTCTTGACATGCTTCTTTGGTGTTGTTGCCGACGCGGTTTTCGGCTTGTCGGCGTCGGGCGACTTGGGCGGCTCGAGAGCCTTGAGGAACTGCAGTGCCTGCTCAAAGAGACCCGATACGGCCGTCAGGTAGGCTGGAAGGTTGCGCTCGTGTGTCTCGTCGAGTAGTGGCGTGATGTACTCCATAATCATATCCTCGCGCACCTTGTCGACGAGCGCCCAGAACACGCGCCCTGGGCGAGGGAAAATGCGGCCAATGACGCTGCTCTGTTCGTTAAGTTTGCGTGTTAACAGTTCGAAGAAGGCGCGCGAAGGGTCGAGCGTGATAAGGTTATCCGGCGAGGACGTGGCACGGGGCGCCAAATTGATACAGTCCATAGCATTCATGGACGTCAACTCGTGATCGTCAAATAGCGGGTGTTTTTGAATAAATAGGTCGACGCCGGCCGTGCTGCCGCCCAGCACGTCAAGCACGTGTGCGTACTTGCGCATGCGGCCATCGACGTCCCAGAACTCGTAGCCTTGCTCGAACTCGCGTAACACGGCACTCTCAAAGATACTCGTCATCGACGACAGCTTCTCCTCGCGCTGGCGCCAGCCCTGGGCCCAGTCACTCTGGGAAAATGTGCGCAGGTTGGCCAGCATGCGCGCCTGGCGCTCTGGGTCGCGAAAGACCTTGAAGATGGCTGGGTCGGCGTGTGTCCGCGATCGCTGCAGGTCCCAATAAAATGGTCCCAAGGCGCCGTAAATGCGGCCGAACTCCTGCCGGGCGTGGCCGCGCACGCTCTGTACGTTCTTAAACACATCGAGCAATGCCTCGGTGTCTTGGAGTGGGCTTTTCTCCGCTGCTGCACCCGGTAGTTGTGGTTGCGCTGTATCGCCGCCGACCGTGAGCGTCTCGAATCCGTCGCGTGCTTGTGCCAGCTGCTGCTGTTCTTGTTGCTGTTGCTGTTGCTGCAGCCGTAGCTGCCGTCTCCGTTCCTCTTCAAGTGAGGCATCAAAAAGTGTCGTGCTGCCACTGAACTGCCTTGATCCAGGGCCCGCCGTTATGCCGTGTGCTCCACGACTTCCACCGCCGACCAAGCCATTGCCTCCCATGCCAGTTGTTGCGTTCGCCGCGGCAGCTGCTGCGGCCGTGTCACGCCTCCGCTTTTGCATCGCCTCGTCAAACCGTCGCCGTGCTTCTGCCTCGTTCCATGCGCCCATGCTCTGTAAGCGGGACACCCACCGCGTGTCGTCGTAGACCATTTCGCGCATTCGGCGGCAGGTGCGGGCAAAGGAGATCTGGTCGGGGATCGGGAGGTAATCGAGAATCGTAGCGAGGATTTCTAAAAGGGCGCATGTTAGTCACTTGACCATGATATTGGTGGCCGGCGATAGCGACTTGCCTGCTGACAAGGTCGTTTTGGTTTCGATAATCTCGGCAGCTTTGAGCACGCCGAGGATGCTTTTGTTGTTGAGCGCCCCCGGCCCGGCGCCAGGCCGGCCGTTGTTGTTGTAGGCCCGAGACATTGCTGCAGATGATGTAAAGGGTCGGAGCGGGGGTCGTAGGTCGACAGAGGATCTCCTCGCAAGCTTAGGGAAGCTTTTCCAACAAAGCTTCAATCGTATATTCACACGCGTCGGCTGCGGCCTATGCACAACGCAGTGCAAGCAGTGGCCCTGCCGATGCGAACCATTGGGCGCGGGCTTGTGTCAGATGGGTTATCGTCGTCGCCGGTCGTGGTGGGGGACCGTATGGCGTGTACGTGTGTGGCTGTCGTTCTTGCAGACGAAAATTGAAGCTTCATGAGGTTCTCGAAAAGGGTACGACGTATGGCAGGAGGTTGATGCACGCCAAAAGCAGGAGTGGCGGCGGCGGCGGCCGGCGGGGGGAAATTGTGGGTACTTGCAACAGGGGCTACCTTTCCAGGGCATTGATTACAGGAGGGAAGGAGCAATGCTGACATCAGTATTACTCCGTATTTTTAGGGCTTTTTAGCCAGGCAGGTACATCTTTACCGCGCTGTGAAGCAACTTTGTTTTCAACCACCAGCTCCTTCCGTATTGGGGCTTACTATGGGATGCAAGCAGAGACAGCTGCCAACACCTGGCGGCTTGTCAGCATGTGATATATCTTACAACATATTAGCAGAGGTAATGTTGTACGATGTAAACAAGAAAAAACAAGGCCCCGGGATCAAACTGAAATGTCGGGGTCAACGGTCGTTGC
Source organism: Sporothrix protearum (assembly GCA_016097115.2). NCBI lineage: Eukaryota > Fungi > Ascomycota > Sordariomycetes > Ophiostomatales > Ophiostomataceae > Sporothrix > Sporothrix protearum. Next base: position 536,569 of record JADMNH010000015.1, on the reverse strand, counting down.
CGAACGCGTGCTTGTGCGGTGCAATGCGATTGGAGACAACATCAGTTGGTGTCTATGCCTGAGATCATCTGAAATCCTACTTTTCATTTCTTTCTTCATACATCCGCATATATTTTCTTCGTCCTTTTACTAAAAAGGACGAGTTCGCTGCCGTCTGTCGCATATTCCACTCGAATTACTCCTATTCCCTCACCCCAAACAGTCTATCCTTCAAGAAGTGAGGAGCAGAAAGATGCGTCTCATTGTCTTTTGTCTAACAGAATCAAAGCAAATAAGCAATTGCAATGCACGGCGGAGACAATGTGATGCACACCAGCTACGTGTTGGGTCTGAGCCGGCCCAGTCGTCCCCCGATATTGTCTATATTCGTGATGATTTTGTGCCTACACATTGCCGTGCCGGAATTGGTCTGTGCGGCTTTTGTCGCTTTCGTGCCTTTCTTCTCTTCTTTTCGAATGGGCTTTGATCCGCATCCTTGACTTTTGGCATTTGAGGAGAAGGATAGCATGGGGAAGCCTTTTCGATGTCGTTGAGACTGAGAAATTGTCGTGTAAGTACCGTATTTGTGTGCCAAGCCCTCTTTCACTTTCATTTTACATCTGGAAGCGTTGTGATGATTTTGTGAATGCTATTCGCTAAGTTTCACTGACCAGTGCCGTCCACTATCATGATAAGTCGACTGCATTCATTACCATAAAGAATATCGAGTGCCTCCCCATCACCGGGTATCTCGCCATCTGTTGTTATATCTTCAAGCGTGTCCTCAAGTCCCTCTGGTGCCTTTTAAATCCCACTTTCCAGCTCCTCTAGTCGGCTTCTGAGTTCTTTGAGCACAGCCAACGACCGTCACACCAGCATACAAGGAGTCGAAGAGGTGTTTGATAGAAGATAAGAAGACAAAAGAATAGAGTATCACTCGACCCAGTGTTTGATGGTGTACAAAGCCGTGCTGATTTGATCTGAATTTATCTACGAAACAATGCAGTCAAAGAAGCCATGGTGAGCCTCAACTGCTCTTGGACGGGCTCACAGGGCTGTTAAATTTAAGCAGAATTAAGCAGGAATATCCTTCTGGATTAAGGGGCAACAACAGTCAAAACCCTAGGTTCCAGGTTCGAGATGGTGCAGAGTGTGGGGTAGCTCGAATCATTTCGGTCTTGTAAGTACCGGGAGGTTGACCGTATATATCTGTGTGCCTTTGACCTCCTTTGAATTATCAATTTCTTCCTTTTTCTCCCTTTACTCGCCCATTCCATGTAATGGGGCACTCTATCAGATCTTGGTCCAACAACTCAACAAATTCATTTATCTTTTCCAGATACTTTCACCATCACCAAAACCACTTACACGATCCTTTGTCTGCTTTAGCTCAGCCTTGTTTCCGCTTTGTGTCGTTCTTGACCCCATTTGGTCCCTCCTTTCTCCATCGGCAACCGGAGATAATGATAGAGCTCCATTTTTTGCTGTTTAAAGTGTATGTGTTGAGCCCCATTCTTTCCTCTTCAAAAAGGCCCTTCGTCAACGTCACCGTTCTCCAACCAGCCTTGGCCATTCGAGTTCTAGGTACGACCTAAAGCCGCAAAAGGCCCAGAGAAAACGAAACACAAAGCAGCTCGTCCAATCTGGTTGCTCGCTCAGGTTCACATGTCTCTCTTCACCAACTGATACTGCACGACCCGGCGATCTAGACTTTTCTTATCAGCGCCCGCATTAACAACGTCCTGCCACAATACTCGCACCTTGATATTGACAGTCACAACACAGAGTACAAACGGCACACACCACTTTCAGGAACAAGGAACGGCTACAACGCAGCACCAGGTTCATTCCTCCTATCCCCCCCCTCACCTCGAGCCGCCGAACGCGCCCCTCATCTTGACAGTTGCTCTCTCTTTTTTGCAGCCCGCCGGGTGCATGTCCTCGCTGCTATCGTCGCTGCCGCTTCGGCTGCCCACCGTTTGCTGGCGCATTTTTCTCGAAAAGTCTCCCCTGGTGTGCTCCAAAATGGCCAAGTAGGTACTTTCCCCTTTTTATTGTAGCTTGTTTTGTGTCATCGGCTTCTTGCCTTTTCTTCCCTGCTCTTCCTCTTTCGAGTCCTCTCCGATCCTTGTCTGCCTCGACTAGTCCAATCGCGTTACATCGTTGTCGTGCATCGCCTTTGTGTTTCCCACAATATCAGGCCGGGCCTGGCCATATCCCCTCATTCCTTCCTCTACCTACCCGTCAGGTCGGATTAGGTCTTTCCCAAATCGGATCGCGAGAGTCAAGAGATGGGAAAGCTCTTGCCCTCTTTTGTTTTCAAAGAAAACTTCTGATTTCTTATTTTGGCAGCCGAGTCACTTGCTCCTTCCCATATTGAAGAGGGCGCCCGTCTAACACGTTCCTTCCTTTGCTTGTCAACACCGCCTCTTCCCCTCCATCCCACTCCCTCCCCAGATCGCTCCTTGCCACCAACACATACCCCCATCACTTTCCACTTGGCTACGGCTCTACCCGGCTCACGTTTTTCAGACACATTTCACTTCATTTTCTATGTTCTCTCTCTTTTCCTGTTGTAGACTTCGAGTTCTACATCATCACTGTGCCTCTTTAGTCGACACATATTTTGCATCATCTAGGCCGCGTTAGCCTCGCCCCTTTCCTTCATATCGCAGTCGCAGGCATAATTGGCCACACCACCTTTCCCTTTTCTCTATCAGGTTCTTTCTTTTCCAACCGCCCAAGATGAAGATGGACGTTTACAGTGTCTTCAGCTCCAGTGCTGCCCGAAGAGATTGCACTCGCCTTGATCTTGATCTCAAATCTATTCGACGTAGCAGCTCCAGTGCCGACCGGCCAGCTGCCGATCGTGTAAGTCTCTTCCTTGTATAGGATCTTGATGATGTTTTGATAAAGAAACACCGAGTTCTGATCTCCATACCACACGCCAGACGCCATCTCCAAGTCAGAGATCTCCACATATCGGCATTGTTGGTGCTGGGATCGCGGGTCTCCGCTGTGCAGATGTTCTTTTGCAGCATGGCTTCCGTGTGACCGTCCTGGAAGGCCGCCACCGGCTCGGCGGCCGTCTGCATCAAGCCCGCTTACAGCCAAATCTGGCTGCCAAGGCAGATGGAAGTAACGATGATGGACCCCTCGTTGACATGGGCCCCAACTGGATCCACGGCACCAAGGACAACCCGATCCTGGACCTTGTCCGCGCTACCGAGACAGTTACTAGCAGTCACGATGTGGACGAGGACGGAAACGACCTGGGAGGCGCTGTCTTTGACGTCAAGGGAGCCATCCTGCCGCTGGATGAGGGCGAGGCGCTGTCAACAATCATGTGGACTATTGTTGAGGAGGCCTTTGTGCACTCCAACGCCAACTGCAGCACCATCGACCCCAGCGAGAGTCTTTACGATTTTTTCGTTCAACGCCTCGATGCCCACATTCCGCCAGCTGATGCCGGCGCAACAGAAGCCGAGAAGGAGGCCGTGGCACAAAAGCAGAAGCTGGTGTTGCAAATGGCCGACTTTTGGGGTGCCTTTGTCGGCAGCCCGGTTGGTCGGCAAAGCCTCAAGTACTACTGGCTTGAGGAGTGCATCGAAGGAGGTAGGTCACCACCAAGGCTCACTTATCTTTGATGGGTTGTTTTGTACTGACGCTTCAGAAAACCTTTTCTGTGCCGGCACTTACAAGAAGGTGTTTGACCGGCTGATCGAGCCGGTCGTCGACGGTGCCACCATCCACTACGGCAAGATAGTCTCGCGCATCGTGAGCACCCACGACGAGACAAATCGTGAGGTCGGCAAGTTCCCAGGCTCCAGCGTCAGTGTGACGATCTCTTCCGGCGAGACATTCTCTTTCGACGAGATTGTGTGCACAATGCCTCTCGGCTGGCTCAAGAAGAACGCCACCACAGCATTTGAACCAGCCATTCCTCCGCGTGTCAGCGAGGCCATTGCCAGCATCGGCTACGGCTCGCTCGAAAAGGTCTACGTGTCGTTTTCGGAAGCCTTCTGGCAGCGCTCTGACCCTGAGACGGGCCGTTCTGTGCGTGGCTTCTGTCAGTGGCTGGCACCTGGCGTCTACGCGCAACAATCCAACCCAGAGCACTGGTCGCTTGAGGCCTTTGACATGGCCGCGCTGCCCGCTTCTGTCGCACACCCGACGTTGCTCTTCTACACATACGGTGAGCAGTCGGCCCACATCATGGGGACCCTGGCCTCTCTTCGGGACGAGGGCGACGGTCAGTCGCCAACCGACGAACCTAGCGAGATGCGCCGCCCCAACGCCAAACAGACGGCCTTCCTTCTCGACTACTTCCGCCCCTACTTTGGCACCTTGCCTCACTACGATCCGACATGCCCGGCCTGCCAGCCCACCGGCATTATTACCACCAACTGGCTACACGACGATCTCGCTGGCAACGGCAGCTACAGCAATTTCCAGGTCGGCCTGGCGCGCGGCGACGAAGATATTCGTGTGATGCGCGAAGGCCTGCCCGGCCGTGGTGTCTGGCTCGCCGGTGAGCATACATCGCCGTTTGTGGCGCTGGGCACGGCGACAGGCGCGTACTGGAGCGGTGAGTCTGTAGGACGGCGCATTGCAGAGGCGTACGGGCTGGAGAATGAGGATGACAAGGCACCGTCCACGGTCCAGGAGCCCGTTGTGCTCAGTTTGTGACAAGGTGATGAAGACTCTGCAAGGACTCTGTATTGCACTGCATTTGAAGGCGATGGTTTGACATAGCGATGATTTGATGTACGGCAACACAATAGAGGAATGACCTTTCAAAGTTGACGACAAACACAATATTGATTGGCTTGATTTTGTATGTATCCGCACTCTGTGTCGAAGAATACTGCGTAAACATCGCGTGACAAACTTACTGGCCACATCAACCTTGGCCTGGCCAGACCGACTTGTCAATGGTCATTCCTATCCTTATCGCTTATCGGCAAGGGGGGAGGGTTCGTGACCGCCTTAAGGCTTAGGCAGAGGTGGGGCATTTACAGTGGTCTCGGCGCCTTGCAACGTATTAAACAACGTAGTAATAGCTGCCTGTAGGCTCGCCCCGGGCGCGACTCAGGCGAACGGGCCCATATTTTTCTGCCAATCACCTTACTCTTGCCCTCTCATTCAACACCATGCTATGACGGAAGAGGTAGGGCAAGAGCGACTCACCATCGCGCCTCGCTCCTTCTTCAACTAGCTACTGCGTATGCACACTTCGTAATTTTGTACTTCCTCACATGTAAATCGTGACGAGATACTTTGCGGTACGTAAGCGTACAATCTTGCCTACTTCCCGACCTTACCCAAAGTTGTCCCTCTCTGATAGCAAGATACTGGCACGGGCCTTGTTGGGCTCAGATGACAACACCAGGAAGGAAGCTAACAGCACCAGTCGCCGCTGCCGTGCACGCCATCAAGCACCACCTAATAGCCATCGATACCAGACCATACACCACCTGCACCTTCTTCGGCTTCTCATCTTCTCCTTCCGTTCCAACAAACTGCTCTTCATCAATCAAAGCTTTTGGGCACAGTGTCTTTTCACCGTTTGCTTATATCTTCGTTTCCTCCTTTCCCCCTTTTTTATCACTTTGTTTGTGTGCACGTCTACGTTGCTTTTTGTTCTTGTTTTCGGTTCCATTCTCGTCTTTATTGCCTTCTTGCCTGCATTTCTCCACCACAGCAGCGATAAACGGAGCCGCCTAATCAAGACAATCGACGTCCGCCTCGATATTTGTCTCTCTTCTCATTGTTCGTCTCTTATCCGTTTCGTCCCATTTCTGCTACTCCATATTACGATAGAAACTACACTCGCCATCACGCTTGTTCATCGCCGCGTCGTCGACATTACAGTACCATGACCTTCGCCACTGCCCGCGTGCAGCCCTCCATTTTGACGCCGGCGGCCTTCCCCCCGCAGCCACGCTCTCGGTGAGCGGTGACACCGGATCACCTTCTCTCGACAGAGACGACGACGACGACCGTTTCTCTCTGATCAATAGACAGCATCGCCAATCATCTCCAAAATGGCGTCGCTCCTCGACTCTTTCCGCAACTCCAGCATGCCCAAGCGGCTGCTGCGATATGCGCTCTCCCGTTTTGACGTTCTTGATGCCGACGCGCTCGACCTAGACAATCTAGACCTGGCTTGGGGCCGAAATACTGTCCTGGAGTTTCGAGACGTCGGCCTGAAACTGAAGGTGGGCCGTTGTCACGCCGTAGCGAGATATAACAGTCGGCAACAGTACACTAACAGCATCCCAGATCCTCCAGCAGCTCCTCCAGCTGCCACCGACCTTCCACATCCGCAAAGCCAAAGTCGCCCTCCTCCGCGTCACCCTCCCCGTCGACATCTACTCCAGCCCGATCCAGATCCAAGTCACAGGTGTCGACGTCCGGCTCCGGATAGCCAAAGACGCCGACAAAGCAGCCGATAAGAGCAGCCGACGCGGCAGCGGCAGCAAATCAAATACGGACAACGACGACGACGTGGTCCCGACTGCAGCCGACCTCGCCCAATCGTTCCTTGACCACCAACCCGACAAAGAAAAGAAGGTACTCGAAGAGGCGATCGCAGCTGCCGATGAAGACGACGACGACTTCGACGACGACGAGTCCACCTCATCCTCCTCCCAGACGCTCGGTACCGGCCAGGCCCTGACGCTGCCCACGTTTTTGGCCGGCTTTCTCCAGGGCATCGTTGACCGTATACAAGTCAATATTGAGGGCGTCACCTTCCAGCTCGAGGTCGATGTGCCCGTCGATGCGTCTACCGCAGGTGGTACAGGCGCGAGCCCGACGGGAGCCGCCACGCCAGGTGCGGTTGAGCCGGTCGTGTTCCAGCTGGCCCTGTCGCGCATCAATGTTGAAGGTGTCACGACATCGATTACGCCGCCAGACGACCCAGAAACCAAGGATGGTGACAAGGACAAGGACGCGGAGGACAGCGCAAGCCGGCCTCCGATCGTGCCCAAGGAGGGCAAACGCCACATCTCGCTTGAAAACGTCCGCGCGTTCCTTATCTCAGAAGCCAACGTTTTCTCGACCCTGGCTCGCTCGCCGTCGATGCCGTCATCTCTCTCCTCACAGTCACCAAGCATCCCATCACGAGGCCCGCCATCCCGCTCGTCGACGAGCTCCTCGGCGCACGAATCTTCGGCCCATCAATCGTTCAGCAACCCCACCCCCAGCAACCTGGATGGCCAAATTGACTTGGATGACGGTTATAATGAGGGCTCAGCGTCCATGGCGGCATCTTCTGTGGCTTCTCCTGCGACGATGCAGAGCCGGTACGGTCTCCAGGACAGCGAGGATGCCTTCAATATCCCCTACGAAATGGGCAGCTCTGGCGAAGAGAACGAAGCCAATACAAGCGAAGACGCGCCACCCGGTGCCGAAGACGACGATGCAGCTCTCGCAGCTGCTCTGGCTTCGTCTTCCTCCACACCCAGAGCTTCTGTGTACGGCGATACGGCCGGCCTGACAACGTCCTTGTCAGGCATGTTGCCTCCACAACAGGCAAACCCTCAGACAGCACAGTCCACTATCGTCCAGGGCAATGACAGTCAAAGCAACTTACAGTGGAGTGCATGGGGTCAGGAGGCTCAATCCGAGCCGTCCCTTCGCCATGCCAGCGTGTCCCCTCCGCCGCGCTTGGAAGGCCGTAGTAGTTTTGGCGCCCTCGGCGCCTCTCGCCTGGGCCTCGCCGGTGTCGGTGTCGGTGCCGGTACAACCTTGGCCAGCTCTCGGCGTTCGGGATCCGGTGGTGCCAGTTAGTGTCGGCTCGGCTGGGCCCGCCGAAGACCTCGCCGAGTCGCATGTTTTTAGCCACGAAGAGGCCGAGAGCATGTATATGAGTGCCTTCTCGCAGGCTGACTCAACGCGTCTCCGCAGCGCTATGCCCGGTGGCTGGGACAATGAGGATGACGGCGATGGTGATGATGACGCCGACAATTACAACGACGACTACAATGAGCGGCGCTCCATCAGTTCCGGCTCGTCCCGCCCCGACTCGCCCGTGCCCACAGGCGATTTCGATCCCCAATTCAGCAGCAACGATGGCTTCAACCCGGACCAGTCTACGCAACTGCCTATTCGGAGAGCTTCACACGGTTCCGGGCGCAACGTGTCACCACCTGGCTCCCCTTCTCTTGCGAAGTCAACAGCGACTCTTGGCATGCCTAGACCGGCTATGTTCAAGTCTAGGTCCAGCTCTGGTCGCTCGACAAGCTCTCACGGTTTGCTGCCCATAGCACCTGACGAGATTGCTGACGATCGTGCCGCGGAAGAGGTGCTTCGGTCCAGCGTCCACTCGTCCGGTAGTGTCTCGCCTGCATTCGGTGGCAGCTTTGCTTATCCCCGGGGTACAAGCAACGATCCGGCACCCGAAGCTCTCGAAAACCAAGAGAGTCGAGAGGCCCAAGAGCAGGAGGGTGAGGAGTCGAGATCACAGCCCGACGAAGCAGCCACACCTCGTGGCCCAGCCCGCCTCGTCAAGGAGATTCTTGCGCTCCAGTATATCTCCATATACGTTCCATCCAACCACAAGCCGATCGATATCGCTCAGCAGACTGTCCACACCCCGCGCCAGCACCACACCGAGAATATGGGGCGCTCTGTCGCTCCGCACATGCCCGGTGCCTTTTCAGTCTACTCGTCTGCTGGTGCTGCATCGAGAATGGGCAGCACGTCGTTCAGCACACGCTTGGACGAGAGCCAGCTCTTGCCACAGACCGCCCATGACAGACCTGCCGATGGTGACTCGTCTGTCGAGGTGACGCTCGCACCCTTGGAAGTCCGCTTCGATGCCTCCATTGGTTTCCTCCTCGCTATGGTCGTCACGGAACTTCTGCAGTCAGTCAAGGCTGGCCTCGAACAGCAGGAAAAGGCGAAGCTACAGAAGCAGCAGCGCAAACGCGGCCCTGCCCCCACACAGACCGGCGCTGATGCCGCTGGCGCGGCCATGCCGGATGTCAAAGTCCACGCCGAAAAGGTCTCGCTTCTCTTCCTGGACAAGCTGGCCGGTGTGGCAGATACAGCCGAGCGTTTCTTTGACTCGCCGCGGGCGTCTTCTTTTGATCATAAGGGCGATGTTCTTCTCCAAGCCACCTTGGAAGACCTCGTCATCGGCCTGATCCCGCCAGCGCCGGCACCAGCAAGCCCATCCGCTGGGCCAGAAGCCTCACGCACCCAAAGCGCTAGCCCAGTCACCAAGACCACCATCGACCTGAAGCGGTTCCGCTTTGGCTACGCCGATGCGGATATTGTGTCCTTTGACCGGCGTATCCAGATGCGGGCGTCTGTGCGCGACGTCTTCCCACCCACCGGCGACGATGTGTCTGTCAAGATCAGCCAATCCGCCCAGGTCGTCCGGTGCGAAATCAACACCTTGCCTCTCCTTGTGGCGGTCGACCTGCAACGCCTCGACGAGACATTCGGCTGGTTTGGTGGACTCAGTAGCTTCCTTAGTATGGGCTCATCCATCACGTCGGCCGCGTCTCAAGGTGGCGCTGGCAGCAGTGCCAAGGCTGTCGCCTTCTCCAAAACCGAATCGCCAGTTCAGAAGCCCCGCGGCGTCCGCTTCGAGGCACCCATCAACCCAGACGACAAGTCGGCCACGGCCGAGAACAAGGTGGACATGCGCATCGGTGGAATCCGGCTTGACTTGATTGGTAGAGACTGCAGCGTCGGTCTGGATACGAGCGCCGTGAAGCTGGTCAGCCGTGAAGAGGGCATCGGTATCGGTGTGAGCCGCATTAAGCTAGCTGGTCCTTACTTGCGCAGCTCCCGTGGCGAGCCACCTGTGACGGCCGAAGTCTCCAACACACGCCTCGAGTTCCTGAATGTGCCCAAGGACAAGGACCTCGAGCGGCTGCTGGAGCTAATTACGCCTTCCCGTGTCAAATTTGATGAGCGCGAGGACGTGATCATGGTCGACACCTTGCTTCGGCAGCGCCGCAGTGGTCCTCTTCTCCGCCTCAATATGGACGACCTCAACGTGGACGTGCGCAACATTGCCCAGCTGTCGTGTCTCCCCTCGCTCGGCGAGGAGATTGCGCGGCTGGCTACGGTTGCCAAGTACTTGCCCGAGGATGACAGACCGGGCCTGTTGACACTCGGCCTCATCCGCCGCCTCGATGTTTCTGTCGATGTTGGCGGCCGCTTGGGTCTGTTCCAAGCTTCAGCCGGCGACCTCGAGACGGCACACATTTCCATTCCGTCGCTGGTCTCGGTCGCAGTTGGCTCGCTGTCTGTGCACCGCAACCACACAGAGGAGCTCATCGGCTCGACGGTGGTTCCTGCCGCCGTTCCGGTAGCTACTCCGCCAGCAGCTGCAGCTATCTCAACTGCAGCGTCAACGATGGTCTCACCAACACAGGCCAGCGGCCAGTCCCCAGCACTGATGTTGCGCGTCATTGGCGACGACATGGAGCCCGTCATCAAGATCAAGATGTGGGGCCTCAACTTTGAGTACCGGGTGCCCACTGTGATGGACATCTTGGGCCTGGCCGAGGATGCGACACCACAAGACTTTGAGGCAAGCTTGGCTGCGTCCGTCGCCAATCTTGGCGAGCAGGCTCACTCGGCCATAGGAGGCGAGTCTTCTGGCAACAACAAGGGCAAGTCGATCTCGAAGACGAGTGCCAAGGACCCGGCATCCAAACCGCCAACACTCGACCTGTCTTTCCGCGACTGCGTTATCGGTCTCAACCCGCTGAAGCAAACGTCGAAGCTCAACATTGTCCTGGGTGACGCTCGACTCGAAGTGGCCATCCCGCAGGCCGACGAGGAAATCGACACCGTGGTTCGCCTCAACAAAATGTCTCTGCTGCTCGTGGACGACGTTGCGACGCTTTCGTCTGCCAACGCAAAGGGCGTGACATTTGACCAAGGCCACAAGCCACGCCGCCCGTCTGGCGGTGCCAGCTTCTTGTCGCCACCATCTCTCTCCAAAGACATGGTCTCGCGACTCTGCGCCCGCGGCTATGTCGACATTTGCCAAATCTCGGCCGCCAAGGTCTCTGTGCACGTCTCGGCTCCCGACGAGGAAGGCCAAAAGACAATCGACCTCGAGGTCAGGGATGACCTGCTCGTCCTCGAGACATGCGCCGACTCGACCCAGACACTGATCACGCTGGCCAACGCACTGAAACCTCCGACACCGCCCAGCAAGGAGATCAAGTTCAAGACCGAAGTCATGCCGGTCAAGGATCTTCTGGCGTCGATCTCGATAGACGCGTTTGGCCGTGCCGAGGGCAACTACAACTTTGACGAGGACTTCATCCTCGAAGGAGATGAAGATGAGGCGAGCACCACTGTGGGTCCTGGCGAGGAGGACGACTTGTTGTATGGCGCCGGCTCGGGCAGCAGCCATATTCTTCTGCCTGACCAGGGTGACCGCAACCGCACTGCTATCGAGGAGTCTGTCGCCTCGCTGCCCTCTGTGGTGGCCGACGACGACGAGCTGCTCTTTGGCGGTGACCTGGACGACATAGATGCCGACCATGGCATGGCGGGCACGGTCGCCGAGCAGCTGTTCAATGCATCCTCCGTATTCTCAGAGCAGACTGAACGTCGCAGCACCCTCCTTCCTGACGAAAATAAGGGCAACACAAAGGAAAACATCAAGCCTGACGACAGTCCGCTTCTCCTTGCATCGTCGGTCAGCGAGCTCGGTGCCGAAGAGAACTTTTTCGGCACAGCTTCCGACACGGCAGCCGAAGAGTCGTCGCATGCCAACCGGTGGAACTCGGCCCAGAACAACTACGACAAGAAGCGGAAGGTCGGCAGCGGTGCCGATCCGGCAGCCGGCAAGAAGCCACCCCCACTCTCCGTCCGTGTCCGCGATGTCCACGTCATTTGGAATCTGTTTGATGGCTACGACTGGCAACACACGCGCGACATTATCACCAAGACAGTCGAAGAAGTCGAGGCCAAGGCGTACGAGCGGCGCAATCGGCACCGTCGGCGGTCTGGGCAAGACCAGTACAACCCCTACTCAGACGACGAAGAGGAAGAGGCCGTCATTGGCGATTTCTTGTTCAACTCCATCTACATTGGCATTCCGGCGACGCACGACCCGCGCGAGCTGACGCAGGCGATCAACCAAGAAATCTATGGCGATGCGACGGGCGACACCGAGTCCATTGCGGCCACGACCATTACGGCCACATCGACACGTGCTGGTGGGGGCGGAGGTGGTGGCGGCGGTGGCGGTGGCGGTGGCCAGGCGCATCCTTCCCGGGGCGGTGGTAGCCGGTCCAAGAAGCTCAAGCTGCACCGCAGCCGGCGGCACAAGATTACGTTTGAGCTTGGCGGCGTGGCGGCCGATCTTGTGGTCTACCCGCCCAACTCGGGCGAGACACAGTCGTCGATTGACGTGCGCGTCCGCGACCTGGATGTCTTTGACCACGTGCCCACGTCGACGTGGAAGAAGTTTGCCACCTACGACCGCGATGCCGGCGAACGGCCGATCGACGGCGACATGGTGCATCTCGAGGTGCTCGTTGTCAAGCCCGTGCCGGAGCTGGCAGCCACCGAGTTTTGTGCTGAAGGTGGCACTGCTCCCGCTGCGTTTGCATGTCGACCAGGACGCGCTCGACTTTATCACGCGCTTTTTCGAGTTCAAGGACGACAGCGCGCCGCCGACGCACGCCTCGACCAGCGACGTTCCCTTTATTCAGCGGGCCGAAATCCGCGACATCCCTGTGCAGCTCGACTTCAAGCCCAAGCGAGTCGACTATGCCGGCCTGCGGTCGGGCCACACCACCGAGTTCATGAACTTCTTGATTCTGGACGGGTCGCGCATGACGATGCGGCACACCATTATCTATGGCGTATCGGGCTTTGACCGTCTAGGCAAGACGCTCAACGACATTTGGATGCCGGACATTAAGCAGCACCAGCTGCCTGGTGTACTGGCCGGTTTGGCCCCGGTGCGGTCTCTCGTGACCGTCGGCAGCGGCTTCAAGGACCTGATTGAGATTCCCATCCAGGAGTACCGCCACAACGGCCGCATCGTGCGGTCCATCTCCAAGGGCGCCATGGCTTTCGCCAAGTCAACGGGCACCGAGCTGGTCAAGCTGGGCGCCAAGGTGGCGACGGGTACCCAATATGTCCTGCAAGGCGCCGAGGGCATGTTGAACAAGAACAACCCGGATGCACCACAAAACTACCAGAGCACGGCCCAGAACGGCGGGTTCCCGTCCAACAGCGGCCTCAATCACCACGATGACGACGACTCGGACGACGAGCGCAAGCAAATCAGTCTGTACGCGGACCAGCCCACGGGCGTCGTCCAGGGCCTGCGGCACGCCTACACCAGCCTGGCCCGCGATCTTCACGTGGCTCGCGACGCCATCATTGCTGTGCCGGCCGAGGTGCGCGAGAGCACGAGCGCCACGGGCGCCGCCAAGGTGGTCATCAAGCATGCGCCGACCATCATCTTCCGGCCGGCCATCGGTGCCACGAAAGCCATTGGGCAGACGCTGATGGGCGCGACCAACAGCCTGGACCCGCAGAACCTGCGTCGTGTCGAAGATGTAAGTCAAACTGGGGGAAGGGCTGTGTATATTGAGAAGTGTGTGACATCAATCGCTGACCTTGTTTACAGAAATACAAATCTGGCCCGGGTCGTCGAAGCTAGATGTCGTCTTTCCAATGTCTACCCTGCAATTACGTTTCTTTGCTTTTCTATTTTCTCTTTTCTCTCTATTTTTATGTCCACTTCTCACGACGACACGATAAATTTGATTCCAGCACACGACACGCTTCTTTTGGCCTCCATTTCTCTTCTCTCTTCTCTCTTCATGCCGACAATTTGCCAGTTTGCCGTCAAAGATTCACTTTCACAATACCACCAACCATCTACTTGGAGTTTTTTCGGGGAAACCAGCATTGGGAAAGCAGCGGCGTTTTCATGTTCCAAGTCTTTAGTTCAGCAAATGGAATTTTCTGTTGTATTTATTTGTATTTAGTGTCCGTTTGCTTGTTTGTCGGGATCTGTCTCGTTTCTTTTTTCTTCTCCTTTTCATTTCTTTATCATAGTTTCACCCACGTGGGCATCTTTCCTCTTATGATAATTTAGACACAACTATCCCTGTTCTCGTGCATCTCATTCCGTCTCGCTAAGGAATCAAAGTCTTAAAGTCAGGATGTGGAGTCAGAATATCCGTCTGTTTAAACGTAGTGTCTCACCTCTCGTGGGAAGTTGCGATGAAAGAAGAATGGTGATATAATCTATGTGTCACGGTCAACTGTCGGCGCTTTCTGCCACATCTAGCCGATAGCGCCGCCCCTGAAACGATAGGCGGCATCCACTAGAGTCGCTGGAATCGCAGGCAATCGCAGCGATCACTTGTCATCATGGTCGAGAGTCGGATCGTTCCTGCCCCGCTACAGCGCCTGCCAATATCGCCTGCAACTCTGCGTGAACCGACATTTTGGCGCTAGTATGGCGTCATGCGGCAGACAGCTAAACGCCGTTCCGCGTTCACACCAAAAGGAGGTAGCTTCCACATCGGCGCAACCCTAATTGCAGCCGTTGCGCAGCTCGATCTAAATCGTGGCGTTTCCGACTTGACTCGTCTATCATTGTTGCTTCTGTTCTCCGTCCCAGCTTTCCTCCTCTTTCCCACACACACACGTCAACACACCGGCACAATGTCGGACGGCAAGCGAGCAGTCGATTCAGACAAGGGTAAGTTTTTGCGCCGAGAAGATGCCGTCAAAAAGCAGAAAGAAGAATGAAGAGAAAGGAGGACACTCACAGCTGACTCACCAGTCTGGACGACCTTGATCACCAACCTCGACTACCTCCCGGGCCTGCTCACCCTCGACGCCTCCCTCAAGAAGGTCAAGTCGGCCTACCCCCTCGTCGCGCTCTTCACGGACTCGTTTCCCGAGGAGGGCAAGAAGGCTCTGGCCGCCCGCGGCATCCCCCACCAGCGCATCGCCTATCTCCTGCCCACCAAGTCCCACCGCGACTACAGCGCCGACCCGCGCTTCTACGACTGCTGGAGCAAACTCACGCCCTTTGGCCTGACGCAGTACACCCGCGTCGTCCAGCTCGACAGCGACATGCTGGTGCGGCGCAACATGGACGAGCTCATGGACCTGCCCCTGGACGACCCGGCGCTGGCCGCCCAAGATCCCGCCCCGGCCCACAGCCGGCGCGTCTTTGCCGCGGGGCACGCCTGCGTCTGCAACCCGCTGGGCAAGACACACTACCCGCGCGACTGGGTGCCGGCCAACTGCGCCTTCACCCTGCAGCACGCGGACCCGACCAAAGCCCAGACCGCGGGCGCGGACCCAGACCCGGCGCTGCCGAACCAGCCGCTGGGGGTCGAGCTGATCAACGGCGGCCTCCAGGTGGTGGTGCCCAGCAAGGTGCTGTTTGAGCGCATCGTGTCGTTCATGGACCAGAACGCCGCCGACCTCGACTTTGCCGACCAGAGTCTGCTGTCGACGCTGTTCCGCGGGCGCTGGGTGTCGCTCCCCTACACGTACAATGCGCTCAAGACGCTGCGGTGGCCGGGCGTGCACGATGCCATCTGGCAGGACGACAGCGTCAAGAATGTGCACTACATTCTGACGCCCAACCCCTGGGACGAGCTGGACCGCAGTGCACCCGGGCAGCCGCTGAAGGCGGGGCTGACACAGGATCCGCGGAACGTCGAGTCGCACGGCTGGTGGGCGGAGGCGCACCGGGAACGGAAGGCGGCCGAGGCGGCAGCAGGGATCGAGGATGCGTGGTAGGCGGCGGTATAATGAGACGCCGATGAGATAGGATGATTTGGATGGATATTTGGCGAGTGGGGTTGAATGAGATCGAAAATCAGGAGGGCGCATTGGGAGGCATCTTGAACAGGACGCTGCGAGCGGCAACCATTTTTGGGTGGTAACAAACAATCGAACATTTGGATACGGATATACAACAAAAGAGGGCAACATAAGAAAAGGACACCATAACAAAAAGGCAGAAACGAGAGCATAATAAGCATGTAATACACGAGAAAAAGACAGAGACAATTCGTTATCAAAACGTCAGACGAAATGGTCAGCAGTACGAAGATGGGGATGTGCGTCGGATCTGGGCTTTGCGTGGCCAGTTGAAGTGATGATGCATCGTGGACAAGCAAGACAATGCGGCACGACGATACGCATCGAGGACGGCATTGCAGTCGCACGAAATCATGAGGTCTCAAGCGAAAAACAAGTGCACGATTGAATGAAGATAGCCAAGATAAGGGCGTGAATTCAAGAGGAAGGAGGATGGAGCTTTGGTGGCCACCGTGCCTGCCTCGTGCGGAGAAATGTACGGAGAAAATGCCATCTCCACTCTTTTTATCACTGCACCTGCCGTGTGAATTTCTTGCCCACACAGTTACGCTGCGCCGGGGACTCTAGTTGAACCCCGGCCGCTAGCGCAAAGGCGCAAAAACAGTGGTGCGCCTCACACCAAAAGACATCTCCAACTGCTGACCGCCGAGACCGCCCGTGGGGTAAGCTGCTTGACAGCCTTCTTCTCTTATTTTTTTATCTGTCTTTCCACAGCCTTTTTAATTCATTTTTGGAGAGAAAATCGTGTGAACGTGCGTTTTCTCCGTATTTTGCACCTCATTACTCCATTTAGTAGGCGCGAAGCACTTGTTACTCTCCTCAATTATTCTGGGGGCGGCAGGCGATACCCGGGGAAAGGTCAGCTTAGCTCCGTGCTTCGTATCTTACCTCCCTCTCGATCTTTCTTGACTCGTTCTCCTCCCTCCGCCATATGGGGTAACCTTTCATCCGAAAGCGATTCTTCGAGTCAGCTCCTGTTCTTTCGACTTACTGCTCTAGGTTTTGCCTTCCTCTTGTCTTCCTCTTCACCTCTCTCGTTCTTTTTGGACCTCTTGCTCTTGGCTCTCGTCTCTCCCCATTGTTTCCTTGACACTCCCTCGACAACCTCTCGCGCCCTCCACCTAGCGGCCTCATATCGAACGGCAGCCGGCAGCCGGCAGCCGGCATCACAGGACGGCCCTCGCTCCAGTTCCTCCCACTCTCCCACCACGTACATACACACACACACACACACAATATGGCCACACAAAGACCAGTAGAGGGCAAGCTCGGCGGCCCGCCCACGCCGCTACCCGTCGCCCCGCCCGTCGCAGAATCCTCCTCGGCGCACTACAAGGGCTTCGTTGCCGGTCTGTTTTCCGGTGTCGCCAAGCTGTCCGTCGGCCACCCCTTTGACACTATCAAAGTCCGCATGCAGACCACGTCCGCCGAACGCTTTGCGGGCCCCATGTCCTGCCTCGTCCAGACCGTTCGCAACGAGGGCGTCCGCGCTCTCTTCAAGGGCGCCTCGCCACCCCTCGTCGGCTGGATGTTCATGGACAGTGTAATGCTGGGCAGTCTGACCATGTACAAGAAGCTCTTGGGGAAACACGTCTTTGGCATCGACCCAGCAGCAACCACCGCCGGTGCTGCCGTCGCCGCCGCCGCCGGTGGTCCTGCGCTGCCTTCGTACGGCCACGGTATTGCGGGCATCTTTGCTGGCTTTACCGTCAGCTTTGTCGCCGCGCCCGTGGAGCACTTGAAGGCCCGTCTCCAGGTCCAGTACGCCGCCAGCAAGGCCGACCGTCTGTACCACGGGCCCATTGACTGCGCCGGCAAAATCTACCGCGCCCACGGCCTCCGCGGCATCTACCACGGCCTGTTCTCGACCATGCTTTTTCCGCTCCTTCTTCTTCTTCTGGTGGGGCAGCTACGACGTCTTTTCGCGCCTGCTCAACAAGCACACGGCCCTTCCGCCGGCCTTTGTGAACTTCTGGGCCGGCGGCCTGTCGGCCCAGGTATTTTGGATTGTCGCGTACCCGAGCGACGTCGTCAAGCAGCGCATCATGACCGACCCGCTTGGCGGCACGCTCAACGACGGCACACCCCGGTTCCCGCACTGGCGCGATGCTGCGCAGGCTGTGTACCGGGAGAGCGGCTACAAGGGCTTCTTCCGCGGCTTCTTGCCGTGTTTCCTGCGGGCGTTCCCGGCGAATGCTATCGCGCTCGTGGCCTTTGAGGCCGTGATGCGGACGCTGCCATAGAGGGTGCGCGACGACGCAGCAAGGAGAGAAAAGAAAAGGAGAAAGAAAGAAAGGAAATGTACGTGGGCTTGTCATTTAGCGTTTCTCATGGGAGGATTACTGGCGTTCAACATAGATCATCACACCCATTTTATAGCACGGCATAGTATCTTGGTTATGGCCAAGCATGTTTATTGAAAAGACAATCAAAACTCCAGAAATCAAAACCGTCGTTTTGTGTATCGTGTCCCAGCAAAAAAGAAAAAAAAACGCCCAGAAACTCCCAGCTCATGATCCTAAGCAAAATGCAACTTGGAATATCATCCAAGAAAACGAGGAAAGATATCGTGAAGATAGTCTTTCCAGGAAGCGGAAAAACAAAAAGAAAAGAAAAAAACTCCCAACATATGCAGTAATTTCAAAGGCATATTGGCCGCGATCTGATTATCAGGCCGTCAAAACATCACCCTACCCGCTTCGTAATTGCATGCTGCCAAACGCTTGGTCGAGCGCTTCGCCCGTTACACCGCCTGTATTTGCCGCCGCCGCCGCCGCCGCCGCCGCCGTAGCAGCAGCAGCAGCAGCAGCAGCAGCAGCAGCAGCAGAAGACGACATCATTTGTTCAGGCACCGCCGCCGCCATCTCGCTCGGCTGGGAAGCCGAGCCGTCACCGCCACTGTCGCTTCCGCCGCGGTCCAACAAAGACCCAGCTGCCGCCGCATCCTTCTTCTCTGGCACCAGCAGCCGATCCTCCGAGTCCAGCCAACCCGGTGCCACCCGCCGCTTTTCGGCCAGCTCGCGCTCTTGGATCCGCTGCTCAAACTGCCGCAGCTCGGCGTCGGCTTCCGCCTCGAGGCGGGCAACGTGTTCGTGGAGGCACGGCAACTGGCCAGAATGTCGTCGGGGTGGGCGGACAGGTTGGCGGCTGCGGAGGTGACGTAGGGCGTTTTCGACGGACCGCCACCGGGACCACCGGGGCCACCGGGGCCACCGACACCACCAGCTTCGATGACGGAGGGCGGCAGCGCCGAGGGCATGGTCTTGTAGCGGTAGGGGAGGGTAGTTGCGCGGGGCATGTGGACAAAGGGCGAGACGGTCAGCGGGACCTGCTCAAGGAGCGGATGTGAGCCTGGAGGGGGGCGGGGGGCCCGAGGGTTAGGATGACGATATCGGAGAGGTGGGACAAAGGAGTCGCGGCTGGGGCTGGGTTGAGAACTCACGGTTGTCATGCATTGTGCCGGATGGTGTGCTGGAAACCAATGAAATGCGAGAGTACAAAGAGGCCAACCAGATGTATTGCGATGTTGTCGCCAGGAACGGCGATGCGCAGCTCCTATTGTTGGACGGTGAGGATGGCTGTTGAAAGTGCGCCAATGATACTATGTTTCACGTGGAGATAGATGCTCACACAAGCAAGTGACAGCACTCAGTAGAAGACAGGCTCGGCTCAGCAGCAGAACGTGGGATTCCACTCTATTGACCCCGCCGTGCCGTCCACTGAGGCCAGAACGGCAGAATCAGAAAGTGACCCACTGCAGCGTAAAGGCGGTGAATCTCTATTTCCCCACTGCCTCCAAGCTCGCAAATTTTCTTGCACGCTCGCACGGGCCACCGAGAACTTTTTGCTGGCAACCAGCGCTCCCAAATCCCTATAAATATAGCTCCTCCCTCCCCTTCGTTCTTAGAATTTTCTTTTCTCCTTTCTTCCTTAGCTCTCTTTGCCTTTTGGCTTAGATCAAGTGTAGTATCTGTTCTTTTCAGTTTAATCTCTGAAATTACTCTACGGAGTAAAATCGTGATTAATCTAATTTTTGTTCCTCGGCGGACGACCCTCTGGGCTTGCCCATGATCGACTGCCACTGTGTCCTTGGTATTACACTGCCTCCAAGCGACGCGAACTTTTCTACATTTTGTTTGTGCTCATTTTTCAACATTTTCATTACAATTTCAAGCTTGCTTGGGATGTGAGGAAGATGATATTCTTTCGACGTGTCAATCGCTCTTTCCCTTAACCATATGTGACATCTTGCCTCAATTGAAGTGTTTTGTGTCTGTTGTCTTGGTATCTGTAGAGCAAGGGCGACTTGTCGCCACGCGTTTGCACCTGCCCATATGTTTTTTAACAAAAAAGGCACCAAAAGAGCTTGACTTGCCCAAAAAACTCAGATCACCAGAAGTGCGTAAACGTAAGGAAAGAATCTTCACCACGACGTTTTGGACCTCTCCATTGGCACCACCTCCTCGTCTACACAACCCACAACAATGATCAACCCACGCGTCTTTGAGTCCCTCAAGGCCAAGGCCGAGCAGGACCTCGTCGTCCGTGCCCAGCTCGACGGCATCGTCGAGACGTTGGAGCGCAATGTCGCCTACGCCCAGGGTGTTTTGTCGCGCGT
The DNA here is from genome assembly GCA_016097115.2 of Sporothrix protearum. Lineage (NCBI taxonomy): Eukaryota > Fungi > Ascomycota > Sordariomycetes > Ophiostomatales > Ophiostomataceae > Sporothrix > Sporothrix protearum. The sequence continues at coordinate 516,111 of JADMNH010000015.1, read as the reverse complement.
CCACTCCACGCCGCGTGCGCGCTACCCGACGGACCTGCTGCCGGCCGTCGACGCCGCCGTCGCCGACGAAGTGGCCACGGTCCGCGCTCTGAGCGAGGTCGCCTCGGCCCACCCCTACTACAAGTTCAACCACCGCTGGTCGCGCCACCTCCAGGACGCCATCTTCACCGTCCTGCTGGCCGCCTGGCTCGGCGGCGTCGCGAGCCTCGACAACGACAGCACGCGCCCCGCCGTCGGCCGCTTGCTGACCCTGGACGAGGTCGGCGCCGTCTTTGGCGTCCCCGTCGAGATCAACCACGACGCGTTCCACATTGCCCTCGAAGAGTACCTGGCGGCCCTCACGGCCCTGACGGACGAGCTCGGCCGTCTGGCGATGAACGCCGTGACGCTGGGCGACGGCGCGCTGGCGGTGCGCATCAGCCAGTTTGTCAAGGACCTGCACGCCGGCTTCCAGCTGCTGAACCTCAAGAACGATTTCCTGCGCAAGAAGGTGGACGGCGTCAAGTACGCCGTCAAGAAGGTGGAGGGTGTCATCTACGACCTGGCTTTGCGTGGTCTGCTGCCGGCCGAAGAAGCGTCGGCTACGGCAGAGAAGACGACGGCAGAGAAGACGAAGGAAGGCGGCGTACCGGCTGCAACAGAGGCGGCCGTCTCGACCACAGCGCCGGCCGACAGCAAGATGAGTGAGGCATAGGCAGTGAATGAGCGCTGAAAAAAAATGTGGACAAGGACGTCTGACGGGACGTGGGCGTTCTGTCCAACGCATCTCGAAAGTGCGTCTTATGGGCTTCTGGCACGGCCGGCTTGCATTATCTATAACATCGGAGTTTCTTTCGCGGCCGCAAAAAATACAGGCTTTATTTGACGGTACCGTTATGTCTACTGTGCTGGCTGGGTATGCAACCCTAATTGCCGTGAGCTCTTGACTTAGACTGCCATGTTGTCAGAAAATTTGAGACCATGACACATCTATTCGTTGCCATAGTCGCAAGTCTGGTATGTCAGGAAGAGACTGTTACGCTATGAAACGAAAGAGTTCATGTAAAAAGGGTTAAAAAATGCTAATATGCCAAGTCTTTTCTTAACCCCACGTTGATTTTATTTGAATGTTGAGAAGGAGATGGATAGGATCACGAAGAAAATGAATGCGAATGAATAAAAAAGTTGAAATTATATCATTAAACCTGAGCACGCCGGCTGACTGCAACTAAACTCCAAAAAATGCGAGAGGTAGACAATCGAAACGATGTCTCCATCAATGTGTGAACAACCCAATGAATTGTCTTTTTTATCCTCGTTGCCCCCAGAAATAAACCGATAAAAAAAATTAAAATAACGCCTAAGCATTTGCCATGCCGCTGGCATAAGCATAAAAATCGCAATGGGTTCGAAACTCCCAGTTTAGACCGACCGACGAAAAATAAATAAGAAAGTCGTAATCTGTATATGAGATGATTGTTGAAAAGGAGGTGAAGGTAAATGATAGATAAATAGGTGAGTTTGGTGGGTAGGCATAAGAGGTAAGCCATTCAACCAAAGGTCATGCGCAAGCTCTCGCTACGAGCACGACCAGGACCGCGAATGCTGGTGCCGCGACGCTCCTGCAACTTGGACACCCACTCCGTAATGGTCTCGTAGCAGAGCACATACTGGCGCAGACTCTGCACCATGCTCAGACGCTGTGTGCGGAAGTCTTCAACGGTGCCGGCCACCAGGTCGACCTGGTCGCTATCGAGCCAGGTAGGGTCAAAGCCCTTGTCGACATCGTCGGCGGCTGCTGCAGTGGCACCGATCGAAGCAAAGCCGTAGTCGCCCTCATCGTCGCTCATGATGATGTCGTCGCCAATAACCTCGTTGGGAGCAATGTTGCTTTCACGACGGGCACGCGACTGCCGGGGCCGCTGCTGCTGCGAGAAGAAACCAGGCGACGCTGTACTGGCCCGGCGGACAGACCGCTGGTGCTGGCGCTTGAGCATGTCCACGACCGAATCGACGGTGCAAAAGGCTCCAGTGCGGCCACAGCCGGCGGAGCAGTGCACAAGCATGGGCCGAGGCGCCGGGTTGTTCTCGGGCTCGTCATTCCACGGTGACAGCAGGCTGTCAATCTTACTGGCATTACTGGGACTTGAGCTGGTAGCGGCTTGCACGGCAGGCATAGACGTCGTCTTGTTTATGCCCTGCGGGATGTCCGTGGGAGGCGACGCTGCGCGCTGAGTCGCATTGGCCAGCTCGACGAGGGCCAGCAGGTGGCTAGGCTTCGCGGGCGTGCCAAAATCGGGCCACGACGGGTAGTGCAGCTGAGTGATCTCACGCATGGGCGAGAAAGCATGGCCGCGGTGGCTGAGGGCGAACTTGCGAATGTAGACAAAAGGAGCATCGCTGCTGCTGGAGGCGGAGTTGGCCTGGCCAAAGAACGAGCCGGCGCCATTGTCGGTACTCTCCGAAGAAACAAGCGTCTGTGCCCGACGTCTGCCAGAATCGGCAGCGGCGAGGATATCGCTGGACGATGCAGTTGAGCCGGAAGCAGTTGCGTTAGGGCGGTGTTTGTCGGCATCAAGAGACACCTTCTTCTCGCTCAGCAGGCGGAGCGTGAGCTTGCCGTACTCGCTGTTCTTCCAGTACGGGTGGCACTTGATCTGCCCACCTTCAGACTCAGCCGTAAGCATGACAATCACGCGGACATCCTCGTCCCAAATCATGGACCAGAAATCCGAGAAAGTGGCCGGAAGCGGGGCCTGACTGGCAATGTAGCGCTTGTTGCTACGGCTTGCACGCAAGTGGCTGGCATTGACGTAGTCGCAATCGCCAACGGCCCGTCCTTGCAGACGAACACGTGCATGGTCAAAAGGCAGAATGTCCTTGTACCGGTTCTTGCCACCTTTCTCGACACCCGAAATCTGGATTTGGGGAGGTGCACAAGGGTCAGCGCGGTTTACCGACTGGCGAATGACGCCGTAGGCGTCCTTCATGCGTGCCTGCTCGGCAACTTCAATGCTCAGGAACTTCTGAGACACTCTGTGACCACGGTCGGACGGGTCGGCAGCATTCCGCAGCCAGTTGGGGAGGTTGCTAATGGCAGTACCAGGGGGGAGCGTCAGCTCGATGCGACCAACGCCGTCTGCAAGATCCATGTTTTGGCGGATGTTGGAGAAAAAGGGGTTGGCGTCGGAGGTGGCACAAGGCATCATGACACCGCCCAAAATAGGAGCAATCGACAATTTCCGGGGTCCAGATGAACCAGTGAGAGCGCCGATGCGCCAGCCGGCGGAGGCGAAGGGCTTTCACGGTCGACCCAATTCGGGTAGGCCGCCTCAAACGCTTGGAACCCGCCGCGGAGGACAAATGCCTGGCCCTTGTAGCCATCATTTGTGAATTTGCGAAGCATGTTCACGGCGGCCATGGCATCACGCTTCTCAGCGGAGTTGTTATCGTAGACAACGAGATAGCTGGCATCGCGCCATGAGGCAAAGCTGGCCTGGTCCTCGCCCTTGGCGAATGTGAGCTGCATCTTTTCCAGAGTAAAAGTAGCACGCTTCAAAAGAGTGGTGGGGATGCACATGTTGAGCGCGCCGTGAATGCGGGAGGCCGCATAATATGTGGCCACACGAACATCAAGCAAGAGCAACCGCTTACTCGGTTCACCAGTGGGGCTCAAAACTGCGTCAAGGTCGAGAATCTCCTTGAGCTGTTGAATTTCCATCATTCCATGTGCCGAATCAGGGGTCGGGGGAGCGGTCTCTGCGCGCAACGGCGTGGGTCCCGCTCCCATGCTGCCCTTTCTGGCTGCAGACATACTGAGCCGGCCAAGCGGCACGGGGAAGTGAGGCGGTTGGCAGCCGCTGCTGGGTAGGTGGCTTGAGCTCGGGGGCAGCTTCGAGCTGAACGGGCGACTCGAAGCGGGGCGCATTGAAAAACGAGGGAGGATCAATAGACGCCTCAGAGTTTCTCTTGGAATCCGAGGATACATAAGCGGAGTCGTGCAGGCTGTTCGCATCGGCGTCCACCTCCATGAGGGTACTGGCACGTTTGGAGGCTTCGTGACTACTTCTTTGCGCAAAGGTCGGGCGAAACAGAGGCATCGCGCTGGAAGCCCCTGGAGGCGGAATGGTCACGGGGTGGGAGGTCGGGCCATGATCTTGTGTTGACCGCCTTGTCAGTTGTGGCCGGGGCACGGAGGTTGGTGCCGCCGCACTGGGGCTAACATCGGCGTGTGCGGTCGATGGGATAGGGGGCGGTGTCTGGCTAGCGCTAAAGTTGGTGTTGCCAAGGGAGAAGGACCGCACGAGGTTGTTCGCATCGGCACCGCGACGGAAGGCTTCGTAAGCAGGGTTGGCGTCCAAAGGCACCATCTGCTTAGGTATCGCGGTCGTAAACGACTTGACCGAAGACGAAGGCGAGCTCCAGTTATCACGGGGCATGGCGGCTGTGTCTCTGGGGTCCTTGGAAGACTCGACCACGAGCCCAAAGTAGCTGGGACTTGACGATGTCTTTGCATCTTGTGTGACGATGTTGGTGGCAGCCGGTGAAAGTTTTGGTGGGTAGGGCTGGCCCACGGAATATGCCAGCATGCGAGGCGATGTGAGAGGAGTGCTGGTCTTGTTGGATCTGTACTGATGTTGGTGTGGCGTACTGTGCGCCGGCGGCGGTTGGGAGCGTGCTGTCTTCATAATGGTTGTGATATGTGACGGTCAGACTGAATGGCGTCTAGTGTTGTCGATTGACCGTTATCCAGCGGACACAAAAAAAGGCGAGGATATCGGAGACAAAGACGAATCCGGCTCAAGACAACATCACCGCATCTGACTCGAATTTGGGACCGAAAAAAAAGTATGCGTGTAGGAGACGTCGACAACCGCTGTGCAAACTCGAAGAGACTGACGCAGTTTGAAGGTGACAAATTTGGAGGATTGAGGGGGCCGGCCACAGTAAAATTCAAGGAGAAGAGAAGACGTAAGAAAACGAAGGAGAGAAGAAGAGGGAGCGGGATAGACTGAAGGAGTGACCAGCAGAAACAGTCAAATATCTTCCAAACAAAGTCGTGGGCAATCGACGAGATCAATCAAAGTGTATGTGGGTGGCGTATGCGCGGTTGTGGTGGAAGAAACAACAGAAACAAAAAAAGGGTGTGGGAGAGAAAGAGAATAAGAAAATTAGAGTTGATACAGGTCGAAGAAGAGAGTTGATAAAGTGGGAAAACAGAGGACAGCAAGAGGACGGTTAGAGATCGGAAGGAGAGAAACAAGGCGGGCGAGGCAAGGAAGGAGCGAAGAATGCCGAGAGAAAATAGAACCAGCTCGAAAAGACAGAAACCGAATAAAAGCTCGAGGAAGTGGCGATGGGAAGTGTGATCGACAAGGGCTTTTGGCTTGTGGAAGAGGAGTTGGTTGCGCGGGTAAAATACTCGTAGTATTGGTTTGGGTAGAGAGAGCCTTGAAACAGAAGGAGCGACCAAGCGAAACCAAGCAATCGGCAGTGGGAATGGGGCCCTTAAGGACAATTTGAAGCTGGGTCTCGTTGCCGATGGCAAAGATAAAACTCGCTGCTCGTTGGTCGTAGTTTCCAGAGCAGGAAGAGTCACAAATCCGAATTGGGGGTTCGTTGAGCTCTTTCTATCTTTGAGATCGAGCTGCGTGGGAATTCGTGACAAGTTGCAGTTTGCACTTTCCTTTTTCGTTCTGGGCGAGGAGAAGAAGGAAACTTTGGGAAGTAACAACGTTGGTGAGGAGACACGGGTGGGTAATTCGTGACGTTCAGGTTCGCCGGGGGCAGGAAAGCAAAGGCCAAGCGGCAGGAACGATGTGTTTTAAGGGAATGGGCAGTCAAGGAAGGCAGTCTCTATCGGGAGCGTGGTTTCCCCTATTTTCTGTTTACGGAAGCCATCCGGGGGGGGGGGGTGTCACAACAGAAGCGCCCGAAGGAAAGAGGGTTGTAGCACGGAAGCCTCAAGGAGGCTCAAAATGGCAACGAGCGTACGATGGGAATAACGAAAGGACGTCGTAGGGGGTGTAAAAGACAGCGGGCGGGGAGGCGGGATGCTGGCGCCGGTTAGTGGGCGGCGAAAGGACGATGCAGTTTACAAGAAAAGGATTTAAAAAGGAGAAGGGGCGTTCATGTCGTCATACCTGCTGTCAGCATTTTGCCAACGGCCGGGCCAGGCTAGTGAGGGAGCGAGTGACATGCAGGCAAGGAAGGCACCCAGCCCCCCACGAGACCCTGAGAGCCTGCTTCGTACAGAGTCTTTTCCACTGGGCCTGCTGACAGATCAGGCCTTTCTATGCGTAGTCGCCTGTTCGCGAAACGCGTGACCAGCCTTCGGCGTGGCCTTCAATTACAGCCGTAGCCGCAAATGAAGACATACAATACATAACACGCCCATATGGGTACTCCGTCCGAGGCGCGAAAATATTCTCAATGATGAGGAAGATTTGACATGGCGAATGGCATGGTGAAGGTAAAAAAAGAAGCAATGGAAGAGACGAGAAGGAAAGATCGCCTCAATGATTCGCCAAGACGCTGTAAGTTAGTGGACAGGACGCTATTACTCTACGGCGCCCAGGGGCTTGTCCGATTATCAATACCAAGCAATTGAAACGCGACAGAATCAACCAGGGCCAGCCCCCGGCGGCGTGAAACCCAAGGAGAAACAAGGACCAAAACGAGAGGCAGAGAACGTCCGAAAACACGTCCTAAAATAGGACAAGAGCGGTACAGCTGCTCGAGCTGGTAAGGGCTGGTAGGCTGGCTGAGGCTGGCCTGAATTGCGGAAAGGGCAAGACAGGGAAAGGAACGGGACGTTCTAGATGCACCGGAGGAGCAGGATGTTTGCCGATTGCTGGTCTCAAGATGGCACCTGCAGCGCGCCAAAACAACGTCATAGGTAGTCGCTCAACGACGTTTTGAGATCCCTTTGGGTGTGCTTGTGTGTACATGTACTCCGCAGCATGACTTGCAAGTATCTTTTGTATCTTTTATTTCTGCTGTGCCGTGTGAGGTACGTGTGCGGCTAAGCGGGGCCTGCCTGTTGGTTGTGTGCCTTCCTCTACTCAATAAGGCAATTTGGCAAATGCCCCATTTTGTTCTGCTCATGCATTTGGCAACCGCACCTCTGCACCTGCCGCCCAAAAACGAAACCATGAACAGGCGAAGCAGGAGCACCTGGCACACACAGGCAGGCGCTGGAGATCAGGGTCCTTGCCGCCCCAGCCAAGTGCGCCCACCAATCCCATCTGCCCTCTGGGCTCTGGCCAATCTACATGGAAAGAAAGACAAATCTCATGCAAGCCTCGCTACTCCCTCCGCCTTGGGCGCCTCGAAGGGGGCTGCTTTCCAGGCAGACTGAGACAAGATGCTGAGCAGCCGCACCGCTCCCGTGGCCCTTTTTTTGATATGTAGCTTCGAGGCTATTGCAGCCGTGCATGTGGCTTGCGGCAGACTCGTACGACTATCTTGGAGCATATTGACCGAGCAGGAGGTCGACGACGTCAAAGACTGGACGAAAGACGCATCGTGAGGCTTGAGTCTCGGGTTTTGACAGAAGGCCAGAGAAGAGTGACAGGGCGGTATTACGGCCAAGTGTGGGGGTGCGGAAGAGCAGACTGCTTGCTGTGCAGAGGCCAAAAAGGGCGCTATGGAGAAAAATATGCATTGGAAAAGGGGACTCGCTAGCAGCTGGCTCGGAAGACAAAGAAAGCTACGGAGTCTCGGTGGAGCACACTACTATTAGCGGACAGAGTCGTCATAACCACTACAAAGTACGAAGTACATGTTCATGTACGTATTAAAGCAGTCGCTAAAGTCGTCTTTTTTCCACGCGTTGCCTGTCCGCTCCCGACTCTCAGGACCAACACGGGAACTGGTGCAAGGTCAAAAATGTTGGAAGCCGGCACCGAAACTTGGCCAACTCAGGCCACTCTGGAAGGTCTGGACCCTGACAGAACGTTCTAGCAGCACAAAAGGTGTGCCCCTCTTTCTTTCTTTCTTGTGTGTTTCCCTCAAGCACCCAAGCAGGGGCTGGACCTGTTTCCTAACCAGGATTTGCGCTGGAGCACTTTCCACACATGCATCCATGACAAACGTCCGCCCGAGAAATTTGCAATCCATCCACCAAGAGACACACGGACAATCCCAGACAATCCCCTCTTTGCGCACACACAACAATCCAGTTTTCCCAAGATGCAATTCTTGGACACCCATGCGAGGAGAGATGAGAGATTGTCGCTGTTCGACCTGTCCGACCACCAGACCGGCCGCCCTCGTTTGGCCTTCTTCGGTGTTTTCGACCGGTCCAGACGCTCCAGACGGCCTTGGCAAGTCCAGCGAAGTGGCAGCGGTGGGCAACGGTGGGCAGCGGTGAACGGCATTTTTTGCCGAGCTGGTTAGTGTCTGTGTGTGCCCGGCGCACACTTGTTCTTTCTACATAAGAGACGCAAAAGTTCCTTTCAGGGATCTTTTGCCAAGGGGACTTGTACGATCTATCTATCCGAAAAGACCCTGACCAACACTCCCTTGCTCCTCCTCCCACTTTCCTCTTGTCCCTTTGCTGGTGTGGGCAAGCAAGGCCGGCCTTTCACGTTTTCGATGAGGGCGCGATGTAAGGAGAAATGGTGATTGGGGAAACGGTTATGCCCGAACTTTTGTCGGGCGCTGTAACTGTTCGAAGTAACAAAGTGTCAGTTCGCCGCGGGGGTTGTCTCTGCCCCCATGTCCGCAATACTTTGTACTGCCCGTATATTATCGTGCATTCAACAATCTGTATTTGGTAATACGGCGTTGCTAGGTCCTGTGATGTCTCTTTTGTTTGCCGCCCATCTTTTCTAACCCTTCCCCCCCTTTAAAAAAAAAAAAGACACGGAAAGCTCCGTTATTTCGTCAGTCTTACGAAAACATTCGCAGGGCAAAAAAAGAGAGAAACAGTACTTTCATCTAACCGTTGCCCCTTCCCGCAAGCCGTCCCGCCGTCGCGCCTTCCGTAGTCTATTGGCAGTTCTTTGAGGAAAGTGACGAGGGAAACCCGCTGGAGGCGAATTATCGAGAAAGCCACATTGGTGGCGTTTTAGTGGGCTCACTCGCTATGTATCTGACTACTCGTAAACCGACATAGGACGACAAAGAGCACCACCGACGTCATGACCACGTGCCACAGGTTAAAGCGGCAATTTACCCAAATACCCAGCCACGCGCCCCGAGACACGAGCGAACGCACAGCTTCGCCTACCGCAAACGGAAATAGAATCCTTGCTTTGATTTGATCCGTCGCTTTTGCCTCCTGTGCTGCCTACTGTGGTACATCATTGTGTGCGATGCAAGGCTGTGTCTCGAGTCTTGTGATACAATTTAGCAGCTGGTCGGTCCTGGCGAGCCTCGATCTTGGCTCAATTGGCGTAGGGCCGCTCGCCGCCTGCGCTACCCCGGAGGCCCGTATTATTTGGCATCCACTCTGTCGGTCCACCTCCGGGCATCCGATCGAAAACATATCCCTACGGCAGCCTCGTTGGGCAATGAGATCGTGAAGTAGCATCGTCCAGCCCTCACACTTTTGCGGCGTTCCACTTTAACCCCATTCTTGAGGTCATTGTGGCTCACCATCTGCGCTTACCAGCGGTACACTCATCAAGCTATCCTCTGCTGTCCCGTAAAAGTCGCAGCATTTCACCAGCAGAGAAAGAAACTGCGGGGAACCAACATGCAAGACGCTTCTCCCCCATGAACGAAAATGCCTACCTATGTAGCCTCGGCATATGGAGAGCATGCAGGCTCGTTTTCAACACGACGTTGAAAAAAACTAGGGAGACCAACGGCCTGCGATGGCGATTGCGATATCCCTGGATTTGATACGATATTCCTCGAGACGCGTTCGGTCGTCAACAGCGAAGTTTCTATCAGGCATATAAACGAGACAAGCACACAATGGCCAGCAACCGCAAACAGGAAATCGGCGTCCGCACGCGGAAAGGCTATGATTGCCGTCCAGGCCGTCTTTGATAGGTGCGCAGTACCCCGCAGCTTCCTTCCTCTCGGACGTCCACTAACGCTCCCAGATGGAACCGCATTGCCGACGATGCCAACTACCAGGGCTTTGAGCGCCATGCTTTGCGCAACGGCAAGGTCCTTGACGCCTCCCTTGGCCCGCCGTCCTCCATCTAACGGACGATCGACTACGGCAGCGACGAGGCTGCCGCAGCGGCCGCACCCATCGTCCCTGGCCCGACTATCTAGGCCACCTCCACCTGCTCTCTGTACATCGACAGCCAGTACAGCAACATGAATGGCGTCGTGCACGGCGGCGGCGGCGGCGTCATCCTTGACATGATGACCACCACGGCCCTGGGTCCCCTGGCGAAACCGGGCTTCTGGGACTCTCTCGGTGGTGTCTCCCGCACCATCAACATGAGCTACCTCAAGCCGTGCCCGCTCAATTTGGCCATCATCATGCACGCCCACGTCTACCATCCCGGCCGCACCATGGCCATGATCAAGGGCTGGATGACGAGCGAAGACGGCAAGACGGTGTACGTGACGTGCGACCACCACAAGGTGGCCATGGCGACACCGGCACACCAACTGGCGCACCGTGTGAATTGGGACGAGCAGTGGAGGGAAGGGGGGAGGGGGGAGGATGGCAGAGCCAAGGATAGCAAGGACTCCAAGTTATGAAACCAGGGAAGCCCCTAGTATTTCCATAGACTGTACAAAAAGCAATGCGCATATCACAGATTTCGTTTACAAAGATAGCAGCCAAATTATGTACAGTCTTTCGGCTCACCAAATTCTTCACGGTCTCGTCCAGACTGGGTCGTTGTATAAGAAGGCAAAGCTTTTGCATGGCTCACCTTGGAAGTAAAAAGGAATGGAGAGGGGAAGAAGGGCACAAAAGAACCGCGAGTATAAGTAAACAGATATATGTCCAACATAGTATATACATCAAAACGCCTGTCCGGACCACCCGGTCATTATGCCAGTAAAGTACAGTCCGCCGCACCCGAGCCCATCATAAACAGTCAGGCGTGTATCATCCCTTCATATCCGCTGCCTATCGCTGTGATCATAAGCGAATGCACACATCCAGACAGTCGATCCGCCACTCCCGACGGCCTAGCAGACTCCGCAGCCACTCCATGCCGATGCCCGTCCACTCCGCCTTGGTTTGCGCCAGCTGATCGACTGCCGTTCCGGCCACAGTCGAGACGGTCGAGTTCATCAGCTCCACTGCCATTGAGACCGTCTCGTGTAGGTCGTCCATGGCCGACATCGAGCCGTTGGTCGCAGAGGTGGCAGATGTCGCGGCTGCCGCCGCAGGGCCGGTGTGGTTCTTGCAGTTGGCGCACCCACCGCTGGCGCCCACTGTTCCGGCACCGACTGTGGACCGCGGCTCAAACCAGTTGCTTCCAAAATCAAAAAAGCATCGGTCAGACCAGTTGCAGCTGGTCAGGAAGAGAATGACGAGCAGAAACGAGCAGTACACGCATGGCCGGTTGAGAAAGTAGGTGCAGACGAAGAAGAGGAAGATGAAGGTCGGCGAGGCATTGGTTGGGATAAAGAGGAGGGGTAGCCAGCTGGAGGAAGAGAAGGGTCAGTAACAGGCATATCAATCGAAGGAGTCGACCAGAATATCAAAAAATCAGTCTTACCTCCTTAAACAGAACATGATGGCGATGTGTGCGGGATGCCCGGATTGGGGCACCTTCAAACGGTAGGAGGTGTGTGACGCGGGTGAAGCGCCAGTCGTTTGGCTACCTGTCTGATCAATGACTACCGGAAGACGACCGAAGACGGGCAGTTCGTAGGAAGAGAGACCGCTTGTTCGACGCGGACGTTGCAAGGCAAACCCTGATGTCTGAATGCCTCCTTTGTTCGTAAAAGATGGAGTGGACGGTGTGTTTTCGGGAGAGTATCGTGACTTGAGGAGGTAGAGGAACGCAAAACAAGTATTTTGTGGAAGAGCGCACGTCTGGCGGCAAACGCAGAGGCTCAGGGTGCCGGCGTTGGTGTTGAGGTCATGCAGGAGAAACCGTGACGAAAACGAACCACCCAGACAGACAAGACAGTAAGTAGCGTACTCACGAGAATAGGATGGGGTCATCCACGCTAGTTACATAATCACAGGAAAAGCACACAGCGCTTAGCACAGTGCCTATTCAAAACACAAGGCTGAAGCCGCCAGCCACAGCGTTCGTCTCATCCATAGCTCGAAATCTGGAGAGAAAGGAATGTTCGCTTGTTGAAAGTGCACGATTTCAATCTGGACATGGCATATCTTGCCGGTACTAGCTGAATCCGTCATATATCGTCTTTCGTCGAGTTTCGTCTTCTCACCGACTCGAGCACTTTCCGCACAGTTCACATAGTGTCGCAATACTGTGTGCCAGCTCGTCCCCTAGCCAGCGCACTGATAGCGATAAGTGCCCAACTAACAGTAAGATACGTGTTCTGGTCTCGATTTGGCAGGCACTTGGCACACGGCAGACGGAAGGTCCAAACGCGCTGCTGTCCAGTTGCTCTTTCCCACCCCCCGAGCCTAACCCAGAAAATTTTAACAGCTCCTTCCCGCCCCCAAGCACCTAAGACAGCAACCGCCAAAAACAAAGACACAAACCCCCGACAAGCTTTTTCTTGCATCTTTGCCATCAACCTCTGCTTCCTTTCCATACACCTCGCACAACAATACTCATCTCGCCATACGCACGCCTTGTCACCTCTCACGCACCGCCGTCCTTTGTTCTCATCGGGCCGCTCTGCGTTGCCAGAGGCCTGCCCGGCGCCTTCTGTTGCGTGCTTCGTTTGACCCATTTGTTTCTTTTTTTATCAATTTCCGCCTTTTTTATTTCGAGCTTGTTTGATTTGTGTGAGGTCTTTTTCGCGCCCATCTTTCGTCTCTCTCTTTTTTATTGGCATTGCTTTTCGACCTGCTTTCTTTTCTCATCTCTTGCACGTTTGTTTCGTTTTGATCTCAACGTCGCCATCAGATACCCGCCAGCTGTGCGTCACACCGACTTGGGCTTTGGCCTCTTTTTTTTTCGGTGGCAGCTCGCTTCTCGACCTTCTCTCCGACCATTCCTTCCTTTTAGTCTCTGATCACCGTCAGCATCGATCATCGCAATGTCGTCTGAGGCTGGCGAGGAAGGCCAGGCCCCTGGCCCTGGCATCGAGTCGCTGCTTGCCCAGCTTCGCCGCAAATCGGACCAGGACTCAGCCTCTGGCCATTCGCATCAAGCCAACGATCTCCTCTCTCACTTCACGTCGACGATCCAGCACCGCCCGGCCGCCGAGCACTACTACCCTCCACAGCAGCATGCTGATTCCCCCCGAATGGTTCGGGTCCGGTCTATGGCAACAATGGCCCGGCCCAGGCGCCCAGCCACTTCAACCCTTCGCTCTCTTCGAACCTTCCCTCTGCCCCCACGCCTCCGGTCGGCGGTGGCTTCCCGAACGCCCAGTTTCCGCCGTCGCTGCTTGGCTCGATCGGTTCTGGCCGTCCGAATAACAACACCGATCGGGCGACGAGCTCGCATTTGCTAAACCTGCTCAAGTTCAGCGGTCATGCTAATGCGTCTCAGAGCAGCGGTCTCTCGCAGGCATCTACTGCTTCTCAGCACCATGACAGCGAGTCCGAGGCTGCCCAGCAGCAGCAGCACACTCCCAAGGTGGCTCTGTCGTCGGGGATGATCCACGCACCAGCACCGGCCCCCTCTGACCCAACCGGCCTTCTCGCGGCTCTTATGCAGGGCACGCTGAAGGATGAGTCGTCCAAGCCAGAACCCGCCGCCGCTGGCAACGCTGCTCAGCAGACACAGCAGCAGTCTGCTCCTTGGGTGTCAACGTCTCAGTCAAATGAGACGCAGCAGTACCTGCTCAACTTGCTCAACCGCCCCAAGCCCAGCCAGAACGATGATTCCCTGTCGGCTGAGTCGCCGAAGGCCGCTCGCCTGACGCCGACTTCGTCTGAGCAGCAGCAGCAGCAGCAGAAAGACTACGGCGTTTACGACGATGTGGCACCTTCTTCGACTGGCTCGCCGGCTACTTTGGCTTTGCCGCCGTCTACAAACGTGTTTGACTACGAGATCAAGGGCTCTGAGGCTGGCGATGAGAACTCGCCGGCGCCCAAGGCTGCTCTGTTCCATCAGCACAACCCCTTTGACGGCCTGGTGGCTTCGCCACCTGTTGGCCACACATCCAAGTCGTCCACGACAGCTGGCCCTGGCAGCATTCACTCTCCGGCCCACTCAGCCACGTCCGCCCCTAAGCCGGTGCAGATCCTTAGGAAGCCTGCATCCAACACGGGCAAGACAAGCAAGCCATCCAGTGCTGAGCCGAGCCCCGCCGGCAGCCCGAGTCTTTCCAAGGGCCGGCCTGAGTCGGGCCACACGTCGAACCTGGCCATTCGCCCACTGCCTGCAACTGTTGCGGAAGCGACCAACGAGGCATCGGACGAGGGCGCTGGTGATAGCGACGCCAAGTACGAGGCGGATCCCGATGCCGACGCTGGCTACAGCGACTTTAAGGATGACCAGGACCCCGACGCAGAGATCACCCGTGACTCAGCCAACCAGTCGAGCGACGACACCAAGGATGAAACCGAGTCGACCCAGGAGGCTGTGGTCCGCGAGGAGATTGCCATGGACCTCGACGACATGGAGCACGCCAAGACGGAAGAAGAGTTTCATGCAGCTGCCCAAGCCGCTGGCCGGGCTATCCAGCACGAGCTTGAGCGCGAGGGCGGCAAGGGTGCCCTGGACGACAATCTGCCCCGCGGACTGGCTGACGCTGTTCGTGAAATTGTCGACGAGGCTGCCCAGGGACCTGTCGCTGACAGCTGGGAGAGCGCCGACGCTGAGGGCGAGGAGATTGTCGTTGTGGAGGAACTTCCTGTTCCTGTGCGCGTGTACAATTTCCCCATGCGTCCGTTCATCTCCATTGACGTCCAGGACGATGACAAGGACAACCGCCCAATCTTCCGCGACGAGTCCATCTTGGACATAGCCCGCCTCAAGAAGGACTTTGATCAGATCGACCGCAACCTTGTGGCGGCTTCCGAGAACTACATGGCCTACGGTATGTCCAAGGCCGGTGGTCTGCGTGTTATTCGGCAAACGGACGGCAGAGATGCCAAGTTGTTTACCGACACCAAGGACCGCATCTTCAATGTCTCCATGTCCTTTAGCAATGACGAGGGTGTTGTCGCCCCCAAAGACTCTGTTATTGGCACTGGCGTCAGCGGGACCGTGTACTGGGTCCAGGTTCGCGATGGCGACAAGGACCATTTGGACTACGCCCACCCCGAGCTGTATGGCTTTGCCCTACCGCCCATCCTGTCGCACGAGGGCGATGCCCCCGGCGGTGTGCTCAAGACGCGTGCACGCACCTCATCGGGCCACCCAGAGTACTTTGCCGTTGGCCGTGGCAAGTCCATAAACATTGTCTGGCCCGGCTTCGTCATGCGGAACAACTTGTTCCAGCCTGGCCACGACCGTGTTGTCGACACGGAGAAGTTGTCCAAGCAGTGCTCCTTGAAAATCAGCACTGGTAAGGCCGGCAAGGATTTCACCTTCAGCCAGGACGACACGGTTGTTGTGTCCCTCGACAAGTCGGGCCGCGTCAAGTTCTGGGACGTCCGCGACCTCACTGCCTCGCGACCTGACGGCTCACGCAATCCCATGCCGGCACACACCTCCATGGAGGTTAAAGAGCCTCTCCTGACTTTGACAACGACACCCGAAGGCGAGAAAGCCTGGCCTACGTCCGTGCTGCTGCTCGATAAGCTGCGGCCGTACCAGAAGCGCTGTGCACTGCGTTACATGATTGTGGGTATGAAGCAGAATCATACGCTGCAGCTATGGGACTTGGCCCTGGGCAAGCCCGTGCAGGAATTCAACCTGCCACACAGCAAGGAATCAGATGCTGTCTGCAGCGTCATGTACCACCCGCCGACAGGCATGATCGTCGTCGGCCACCCGACACGCAACTCCGTCTATTTCCTCCATCTCTCGGCGCCTAAATACTCGGTTAAAAACATGTCCCAGGTCGAGTACGTCGAACGCTTGACAGCCCAGGACTCTTCCATCCCTCAACCTGAGTCGACTGCCGTGATTAGCGGTCTGCGGGAGTACTCTCTGTCGAACCGCGGTGCCCTGCGGAGCTTGGACATTCTAGAAAACCCCGCGGCCAATGCTGACCCAAACAACCCGACTCTCTTCGAGCTGTACGCCATGCACTCGAAGGGTGTCAGCTGCATCTTCATCCACCAAGCCGAGCTTGGCTGGGCCAAGGACAACAAGGTCCTCCAGCCCGTGGATGCCGTCGAGTCTGGCAAGGTCAAGATTGGAAAGCTCAAGACGCCCCAGCAGCTTGCAGCTCCTGCGCCTGCATCGAGCGAGATTCATCTCGCCGATTCCAGCGCGCCTGCGGCCCAGCAGCAGCCCCGCATCATTGCCTCTCGCTCCGCGGCCAAGGAGCTGTTCCAAGACCGCGACAGCCCGGTTCAAGACACCCCGACACGCAAGCCTGTTGGCTCGTCTCTCAACTCGAAGCTCCGGGCGGAGCCGAGAGACGAGGACGCCGTTGGCCACCCGCAGCTTTCTTCCGCACCTTTGGCTGATAAGACTGAGAAGAAGAGCCGGAAGAAGAAGGCTGCCGCAGCCGCAAACAACGGAACTTCGGCGTCTTTGGCCGCGGCCGCTGCCGTCGCCGCCGGTGCAGCCGCTGTCGCTGCTGGTGCCCAGACTGATCGCGAGGTCAACAACGCGACCAACGGCAACAACAAGAATTTGTCCTCGGGCGATGCATCGGCCAAGTCAGCCGCCGGTGCACAGCAGGCAGCCGCTTCCTCGTCCAAGGGCACTCTGAACGTGAGCCAGGATGCTATTGATACTCGGATCAACACCATGGAAGCACGTATCTGCGAGCGTGTTTCGAGCTCTGTCCACGTTGCTTTTGACGACATGCGCAAGAGCATCGACCAGCAGTTCCGTCTTCGTGACGCTGACTTTGAGAACAAGCAGCGCAAGCTCCTCGACCTGGTGTCCAATGTTCTCAACAGCAACACCGAGCAGGTCCTGAGCAAGATTGTCCGCGAGGAGTTTGACAAATCGGTTGTCCCTGTCCTGCGCGACGATGTGGCTCGCTCGATCTCGGACAACCTTGGCACGCGGATCAACACGCAGGTGTCAACTGTTTTGCAAAAGGAACTGCAGCGCATTCTCCCGGCCCAAGTGACCAGCAGTCTGCGCAGCCAGGAGGTGTCTAGGGCCATTAGCGAGAAGGTCGTGCACGCCATTGCCAACCATGTTGACGACCAGTTCTCCAAGGTTGTGGAGAGCGACCTGCTGCCGACCGTCTCCTCCATGTCAAACCAGGCAGCCAAGACCATCATGGAGACCATTACGCACAGCATTGCTCAGCATGCCTCGGAGGCGGAGGTCTTGCAGCAGCGAACTACGGCCCAGATTAGCGCGCTCGAGCAGTTCCAGGCCGCCCAGAGCCGCAAGATCGACTCTCTGATGTCGCTCGTGACGCACCTTACCGAGACAGTGGCCACTATGGCTACGGCCCAGTCAGAGTACCAAAATCAGATTGTTAAGCTGCAGGGCCAGGTCGCCTCGCCGCCGGCACCGGCTCCTCAGTCGGTTCCCCAGACCGGCTCAGCTGCGTCATACTCATCGCAGCAGCAGCAACAGCAGCCGCGGCGCTCGCCCCTGCAGCAGCACCAGCACCACCAGCATGCACCGCAGCCTCATCAGCAGCTTCGTGCCCAGCAGCAGCCGCATCAGCATGCTCCTCACCAGCATGGAGCTTATGAGGGTGCCGCGCAGCAGCAGCAGCAGCAGCATCAGCCGTACCGCAACATTACTAACCGTGTTGGTGACCAGCTGTCTGGTAGCGGTCTGTCTCCGTCCCAGCACTCGAACTCGAGCCAGCATCTCCAGCACCAGCTTCAGCAGCAGCAATTGCAACTGCAGCAGCAGCAGATCCAGCAACAACAACATCTCCAGCAGCAGCAAATCCAGCAGCAACAGCAACAACAACTCCAGCAGCAGCAGCAGCATGTCCTATACGCGCCGCAGGCGCAGGAGGACCTAGAGCGCGAGGAGATTGAGCAGATTGCCGTGCAAATTGAGGGCCTTATCCAGAGCGGCAAGTTTGATGACGCTATGATGCGTTGGCTGCAGAGCAATGGAAAGGAGGAGGAGCTGTTCCGCCGTGTTCTTGTGAACCACTCGCCGGAGATCATTAGCAACTTGCAGCCGCTTGTTCTCTTGTCCGTGGGTACTACTGTTACCCAGGATCTCGATGATAATCTCGCGGTGCAGAAGCTGGCGTGGGTGGAGATGGTGCTTCTCAATCTGCACCAGGTTGTTAACCAGCTGGTAAGTCTCGCCCCAGTTCCTTCATGTACGCATATCATACAATGCCACTTCTAACATAATAATCAGGATGACCAAACACGCGAGATCACGCCAAACGTGCTCATGCACATCCGCGCTCGTCTCGAGCAGACACAGATCCGCATTGCCCGTGTGTCACACGACGAGGCTAACTACAAGAACATTACGCGCATGATTGGCATCATCAACCGCCTCGTCGACGCCACCAAGCCTCGCATCGCCTTCTAGACAAAGGCGATCGAGCCAAAGGCGATCGAGGACGGCAGGGCATCCAGAGCGGCGACCGTTCGAGGCCCGGTGGGACAACTCATCGATCCTAATGTGGTGTCGGCTGCGTCGTCGTCAGCGGGGATGCTCGTGCCGCGGGCGCCGTCGTCAACGTTCAGCGTCGCTCGCGTCCCGCCCAGCGTGCGGCCCATGATCCTGGAGGAACGGTCGAGAATCCCGCTCCCAGGAGTGTATGTTTATATGTGAGGGGACGCCTGGGGCCATGCGGGCAGTAATGTTGGCAGGGTCCTAGAGGGTCCTAGAGGGTCCTAGAGGGTCCTAGAGGAAAGGACAGGAACATTTTCATATGCTTGTTTCTCTTTGAGCAAGTGAGGACCGCGATTTGATTGTTTTGATATTCTTTTCTCCATTGCGTGGCACGGAAAGGTATTTGCTTTTATTTTGTTTTTTACCTGCTTCTGCATATTTTGTTTATTTTCTCGTTGTTTCTTCTCTCTATCTGCTTTCTCGTCTTTGATTTTATTTGTTTTACTTGTCTTATCTGTCTTATCTGTTTTATCTCTCTTTTTCTTTCCATTCTTCACTCGACGCCGTGGAGGTTGGCGACGTTTTACTTTTCTCTTTTCTTTTGCCTTTCTTTTTTTAAAACGTAATTCATATTAGTCCAATTAGCGGAAGGAAATCAAAAGTAATCTGTATACCTAAGGAAAAAACACATACTGCCCGAAACCAAGTGCGAGAATACCTAAAAGTGGAATGTGACATGTCTTCATGGTAAAAAGTCATTATCAAAGAGCAACCATAGCTCTATCTAGTGCCAAGTGACACCGTAATGGCGCTTTTTTTTACGTTGAGATCTTAGCGCAATTGCCACTGTAAGGTGAAGTGGCCGATAAGGCCTTATCGCAGCCTTGTATAGCTAAAATTTCTGGCACTACAGAAAAAAAAGTAGACGACAACCCATTGAACCCTACCAATTGTGCTCTTTCGTTGTGCGACACTTCTCTCTTCCCAGTCACAGGAGCAGACTGGATCCCAATCAAAAGACGGCATACTGGAACACTTTTCTTTGCCTCCCGCCATGGCGTCTGTGATCCAGCCCAATGCCTGGATCGGCCTCAAGCTGCCATCAGAGAACGTCCGCTTTCTCAAGATTGCACCTAATACGTGAGTTCCTCTGTGCCCCCCTGGCATTTGGTCTTGTACTGACGGTCCGGCCATGTGTGTAGGACCATCTCTCTTGGCAAATATGGCTCGTTCCCGAGCAACCTCATCATCCACCGCCCCTACCACCTAACCTACGAGCTCCTCGACAAGCAAGACGACGAACCGTTTAGCCGCCTGCGCGTCATCCCCACCGACGAGCTGTACGCCGATGTCTTTGCCGACGAGGCCCAAGCGGCGGCTTCGGCCATGGCGGCCGCACGGGGCAGCACCGGTGAAGAGGCAGACGGAGAGGCGAACGGGGAGGTGGCAAACGGCGACGAGACCGCGGGAGGCGACAACGACTTTACAGCCGTCGTCGGCGACGACGCGGGCAATTCAAGCGTCGAGTACACGTTGGTCGACATGGAGAGCCAGGCCGTCATTGCCCGCTCCAACCGCGCCACCATTGACGCCGATGCACGCCAGACCATGTCCTCCGAAGAGATCCTGGCCTTGAAGCGGGAAGGCACGGGCGCCGGGCGCGACCTGATCGCCAAGCTGCTGCTGTCCCACGCCGCCCTCGACCAAAAGACGGCCTTTTCGCTGGCCAAGTACAAGCTCCTCAAGACCAAAAAGTACATTCGGCGGTTCACAGTGCTGCCCCTGGACGTGTACACGCTGGGCAACTGGCTGCTGGACGACAAGGATGTGGGCAACAAGATTATGGACCTGCGGGACGAGATGGTGGCGCTGCTGGGTGCTGGGCCAATGTGCACTACGGCGGGCCCTCGCGGTACTTGGAGGCGCCGCCGTCGACGCCGTCAACGCCGTCGACGCCGCCGGCCGAGGAGGTGGAGGAGAAGCCGGCAGAGTCTGCCGAGGCCAAGACGGGTGGCGAGGACGAGACAGTTATGACCGATGCTCAACCACCACCCGAAACAAAAGCCGAGGACGGTGCTGGTGCGACAGACGACGCAGGATGGGAAGCGCCGCCAAACCTCCTGCCCGACGACATTGCCTCCTTCTTGGGCGGCGGCCGTTGGCTCGTGGTGGACGACACAGGCGGTCTGCTGGTGGCGGCGTTGGCAGAGCGGATGGGCATCTTGAACCATCCCGACGAGGAGGAGGAGGCAGAAGGCGAACTGCAAACGGAGAGCACAGAGGCAGGAGCGGGGGACGAGAAGAACGGTGCACCTATGGATGGGACTGCAGAAAATGAGAAGACGGCTGCCGCCGACGAGGCAACGCAAGACGCCCAGCTCGAGCGCCGCCCAAAACGGCCCGCAAAACGCGCCCGCGACGATTTCCACGTCTCCTTCTCCCTCGCCAACACCATCACCCTTCTGCACTCCAACAACCAGGCCAATTTGACGTACCTCAAGTATTTTGGCTACGACTACGCCGACCCCCATCACCCGCCGCACCCACTCAACGATCATCTGCTGTGTTTGTCGTGGCTGCAGCTGCTTGAGCCCGAGAGCGATACCGTCTATGCCCAGGCACCGCCCATCCAGCCCGCCGAGGTTGTGGCGTCCTGGAAGCCCGCCCGCCGCGGCAACTACCACCGCAAGCGCCGGCGGTGGGCTCGTACCCGCCACATTGTCGACACCACGCGCGTTGGCGGGTTTGCGGGCCTCGTCGTGGCCACGTCCATGGACCTGGTCTCGACGCTGCGCCACGCCCTCCCACTGCTGGCCAGCGGCGCCCCCGTGGCCATCTACTCGCCCAACCTGGAGCCCCTGACCGCGCTCGCCGATTGTTTTAGTGTCATGCGGCGCACCGCCTGGTCGGGCCCCGATCCGCCGGCCTCGATCCAGGGCAAGACGGTTGAGGAGCTCGAGACGTGGCCCGGCGACGAGGACTTCCCGCTGAACCCGATGCTGCTGCTGGGCGTCACTGTGCAGACAAGCCGTGTGCGCAAGTGGCAGGTGCTGCCCGGCCGGACGCATCCTGTGATGACGGCGCGCGGTGGTGCTGAGGGCTACATTTTTACGGGGTGGAAGGCGAAGCCGGCCGAAGGCCGTGTGACGGCACGCGGCAAGTTCAAGAAGCGCAAAACGGGGGGAGAGAGGGAGTGAAAGAGGTGATATGCTTGTGGCCATCTTCTTCACATCTGTTCAAATATATCTGTTACGATTTACAGTTACGGTTTACAATTGCATTGGCATTATTTGTTTGTATACTGCATATAAAGGGGACAGACACTGCATGTTGGACAGTCTAAACTCCAAGGCAGGGCCACATTGAGACTAAGGGCCATTTCATGATGCAATTTGAAACAGTTCTTATTCATGCTGAATGTAAATTTTGGACCTCACGCTCAGTTGTAGACATGTACTGTACGAGCAAATTTCCATAACCTCCCTCCTCTCTCTCTCTCTCTCTCTCTCTCTCTCTCTCTCTCCTACACGCCTTTCCCTTTATCCCGTTACTTCCCTTCCCTCTTCTACAGGGCCTTGCCCATAAACTTCCGCTTTGTAAAGCTCAGCCACCACTTGCTCGGCTTGCCGTCGCCGCCCTCCTCGTACACCCGTGCCAGCAAACGCTGCGCCAGCTCCTGCCGCACCTGCGCCATGTATTGCCGCAGCAGCTCAGAGTCCTGCCGGTCTCGTGGCGGCTCGTACATTTGGTTCAGCGGGAACCCCGGGTCGCCCGGGATCGCAAAGTTCGTGTCCAGCGCCAGGTTCGTCACGTCCTTGGTCGCATCCCGCACGCTCGCCGTCGGCTTGATTTTCGACAAGCAGTCGCTCACAAACCAGATGCCATACACCAGCAGCCGGTCCGCAGGGCCCTGGATCTCAAAGTTGCGGAAGAACGTGTTGGCCCGGAACAGCGCAATCACCTCGTCCAGGATGTCGTAGCTCTCGCTGTCCGGGTCGGGCGACTCGTTGGCCGGCAGCGGCGGGTTCGAGGGCGGCAGTGTGTAGGCGGGGCCACGGGTCTTGGTGCGCAGCGGCAGCAGGGGAAGTTGCCGACAAGCCGGCCCTGCGCGACCGACGGGTCGTTGTTGAAGATGGAGTTGTAGGCCTGACGAGTTAGCTGGGCGGATCAAAAAGCAATCGGAAGCAATTTGGATCGCATCGCATCGCATCACGATGAGCGCATCGCCGCTTTTGTTCGACGGCCTCGCCGTGGCCCCTCCACTGCTTACCGGCATTGTGACTGATTTTTGCTGCAACGAAAACAGTCACCAGACGACGGATTGAATCAAAAAAGGAAAAGTCCCGTCGCTCTCGGCTTAGGCAAACGGGCTGGTCGTGTGAATGGGCAAGACGAAGTCGTCGTTGAAGAAGGGGGGGCGATTCCAAGGAGCTCTGCGCAAAAGGTGGCTTGGACCTGCCTCCAATCGCTCGTAATGTGACGACGCCTGCCTGCCAGGCTCTCTCCTCCCACAGCAGGTGCCACTAGCCCCACCATCCCGCCTGCCGCCGTCGCCGATACTTGGACACAAAGCTGGCTGGTCAAGAGCGACCTAGCAGCTTATGTAATTTCATGCCTGATCGTGCAGGCAGCAAACCGGACCCTCCTCCCGTGGCTGCCTGGACTTGGGTGGAGGAGAAATAGAGAGGCTGAGGACTAGGGGGAACTTGGTGACTCATCAAATCGGCTAATTATGGCTTATTCAGTGATTCACGGCATCTGTTTCCATCACGTGCTTACGTGGAATTTTCGCACAACACCCTCGCCCCCTCTCTTGCCTCTTTGGCTGGATAAGTAGTGGGCGCCCGCCCACCCGCGTCCCCTCTCTTTCCCAACCTGGAAGCGCAGCGCCCCTTGCCTCAACCAACCGCGCAGCGCGCCCTTTGCACTTTCCCACCCAAATTGCTCCCGCCAGACCGCGTCGGTCGTTGCTGCCACATTCTTCGTTTCATCCGCGTTGCCGCCTGACAAAAGGGCCAAGAATCTTTTCGCCTTCCTTTCGTTCCTCATCTTGACTTTATACAAGAACACACTGCATTCGGAGCCTCTTTTCCCCAAAACTTACACGTTTTCTTTGTCTTTCGGCTTTTGGCGCTTAGACCTCTCTCCAGCGCACTTCCACTCAACTCAGTAGCTGAGTGATCACCACTGCCCATTTAGCGCTTTGGCCGCTTTGGGCGTGTACGCGTCGCGGCTTCAAAAACGAAACAGGGAAACAGGCATCCGAAAGGGACCAAAAAGGGACCACACCCCAGCCTATTCTGGTTTACCGTCTTTGTTGGTAACTACTAGATACTCATCACCAGCATCTTCAATTGAACATCACAGGTACGGATATATGCTTTTTGCGCGATCCCGCGAAGCACTGCGCTTGCCCGTTTACCGCTATTGGAGCGTGACAGCAGCTTTTTCGTTTGCTTTTTTTTCTCTTTCCGAATTGCCTTTTACGACCAAACGGCTAACATATCCCTGTCACTCTCTTCTCAGCCTCAGACAAGTTGATACAACCATCTACTCTATCTAGAGCTGTCGCAAACACTCCTGCACCATGCTGAGCAGTTCCGTCGAGGCGGGCCCCGAACCGGCCATCGAGCCGCTGGCTCGTACACCGCCTTCACAACCCGATACCCAGCCGGCACCACAACGGCGGCCTCGCCCACCACGCACTGTCCCGACGTGTCCTGACCCAGGCTCGCTCTATGACATTCTCCGCGAAAACTGCGGCACCTCTCTCTTCGTCCTTCCGATCTTGTGGACCGACGCACATCCGCGTCTGCTTCGCGCCAACTTTGTCGCACAAGAACCTATCCTCACACCGACCCCATCGACACAAAGCACCAGCAGCAAACCAAACTCACAACGCAGCAGCAGCGGCAGTGGCAGCACCAGCCAGCACCAGCGCCCGTCTGAGATCGCCGAGGCCCTGAGCTACGACCTCACTTCGCTCCTGTCTGCCGAGGACACGCGGCCCTTCAGCAAGTCTCGCGCGATTAAGAGCGTGCTTTCCACGCTGTTCCAGTCCACCTTTTCGCGGCCCAAGAGCGTGGCCGAGCTCGACATGCACTTTGGTGACCGCGTCTTCCGTAGTGCGGTGCGTGTCCCCGTCCTGTGGAAGAGCGCCGACGCCGCCGCCGACTCGTCCTTTGACTCGACCGTCACACGGCCCGTCTCTTCCTTTGGCCATGCGGCCAATGGTGCACGCGAATCAAACGACTTTAGCTGCATCAACACCAGCGCCAGTGCGCAGAGCAGCCAAGGCATGCTAGACGGACCGATCATTGCCTATGTCAACCGGACACATCTGTCCATGATCCGCAAGAATTTGTTTCGCATCGTGCCCGGCCCCGAAGGTGGTGACCGCTGCAACACGCCCGTCTCGCGGTTGCAGGCGCTGCGCTCGAAGCAACTTGTGCCGGCTGAGCAGGACCGCGATGCCTACCTTATGGGCGTCTTCATTGCCATGGCACAGTCGCACTTTTACGAGGCCTCGCCGTCCCGTGCTTCGCAGATGTTCTGGTGGAACGGCCGCAACCGCGCCAACCACTATGCCACGGCCAATGAGTTTTACGACATCAAGCTGCGCATCCTGACGCACGACGACGACACGAGCGAACTCATGGTGTACACGACCACGGTGACGGCCGCCTTTCTCAAGCGCTTTGCTGATCCGATGAAGGCTCACCCTGATGCGGAAGAGCAGGCCGGCATGCACATTGAGTACACCCGTGTTCCTGTGTGGCCGATCCTGGGTCTACGGGAACGGCTCGGCAAAGCACTTGGCCGCGACCTGGTTGGTGATGTGCAAGAAGCCATGGACTTGTTCAGCCGTGAGGAGGAGGAGGAAGAGGAGGGGGAGGAGGAGGCTGACAAGGAGGGCGCCGAGGAGGAGGACGAGACCAATGGCAATGCCTCTGATAACACTGAGACTGCCGGCGGCGACGACGCCGATCAGGCGGCTGCGCGGTACAAGGAGGCCCAGGAGGCAGCAGCGGCAGCAGCAGCCGCTGCCGCAGCCGAACAACAACGGCCTACTTCACAAGAGCAACCGATGCACAACACCTTGAAACGGAAGCGGGCTGATAAGGCCTCCCTTCCAGAGATGCTGACGACGTCGTTGGATGGGAACGCTGGCACGAATGGCGGTGGCAGCAGCAGTGACGTCAATAACAGCGGCACCGTTGTTGCACCCTCACCAGCAGCTGCGGCTGCCGTAATCATCACGTCGCCGACACTCTCGCCACGGGCCAAGCGCCATCGGACACGGCGCTCGCTTTCGTCTTCGTCGCTGGCCGTCTTCTGAGCGATGTTGACTTACTTCTGTGCCGTTTGCATCAACACTTCGATACATTACGCAGCACGCATCGAGAGCCGAGCTCTCTACGACTGGCGTTTAACGGACTACCTCTCTGTTTTTCAACAAACGTTTTTTTTTTTTTTGACGCCTTTCTTTTTTCTTCCTTTGGCGTTTTCGAGACACAGGGCGGACTACTTTTTTGAGTGTCAAACGGGACACAAAATAAGAGAGAGACACACTACACATTCTTTACGCAAAGAAAGGGACTACAAACACACGGACACGGGCCGAAAGGGGCATATGGCAATGGACAGGGCAGGATGCTTTTGATTTATGTTGCTTTCTTTAAAACAAGATCTCACTTCACTTTGGTCGCCAGGAGCGCCCAAAAGAGCCCCTGGACGACACGACGAAACAACATGGGATGGAATCGGGTTTTCGGATTTGCATTTGTTTTTAGTTATCAAGTTTGTTATGTACGGAGTACTTCACGATTTGTTCTTTCGTGCACACCCCCGAGTTTATTCATGATACTTTTTACCACAATACAAAACAAGAAAATGGCACATACAGTGTCACCCAATGATGAACCTTCTTTTAGACATGTGCCCTGAACCAATGATGTCACGACCATGAATGATCACTGATGTGCAACACGGCGTGGACTGTGCAGAATTTTGTAAACGGCATGAGTGCGACGCTGGGACCAGATCCGGCAGTCTGGATCAGGGCCGGCCAGCAAAACGATCATACGAGACAAAAGAAATATGCTTTCAGTGCACCGTCCTCCAAAACCTTTTACATTGTCAGGTCTCCGTAGGCCACACGGGCGATACGGGAGAAGTGCAACGGAGGGACTCGTCACTGGAGCGAGGATACTACGAAGTATGGAAGAGGAAACCTCGCGGAACGGCATGGCATGGTATGGTCCTGGCAATCATTATATTGAGGGGCGTTTAGACGACGCAAGGAGGCCGTGGCAACAGCGAGACAAGCTTCACGCCAGAATCTCGAATCGATTCTGGGGGAGGACTGGAATGGCTTTCTTCTTTCTTGAGCTTGAGCCTCGACGTGCGCCTTCCCGGGAGACACAAAACAAGCTTTGGGACGGTGCTCTACTGTCTCAATAGTATATGCAAGCCGTCGGCGTACGGTCTTGCCTTATTTTGTCTCGCGTGTTTGTTTTGGGCACACCCTTTGCATTTCAGCTGAGCTGTCTGTCCTGTCCTCAAGGAGAAAAAGATCTTCTATTGGCAGAGCCTCATCGAGTGCTGCAAAAGAAACAAAAAAGAAACAATCAGAACACGTTCATGTGGTTGTGGCAACGAGGAGATTCAAATAGCAAGACAACAGAAGGAAAGGATGGCCACAACTGCCGCTGCTCCATTGAATGACGAGCAATCGATTTGACAACTGTGTACCAAGCTTGGAGTTCCTGTAAGGCTGACCTGACGAACGCGGAGACGCGGGCGGTAAGCTGGACGAGATTGTTGTGCGTTCAATGCGTGATTTGGGTTATTTTTATTGGGTACACACGTCAAAGATTGGTGCCACAGTGATACCAATAATACGCCCTCTATTTACGCGCATTGAGAAAGTACTCTCCACTCTTTCGGATACTACTGATTGATCCGAAAAAAAAAGGGGCACGGCACGAGTATTGCGATGCTTATCAAGTCTTGCAGGCTCTCTTGGCCAACAGCGAGCCTTACGCAGGTAAATTGCCCCATCCTTTTTTCAATTTTACGTCAAAAGCGAGGAATACGAAACAAAAACGCCCGAAACGTCTTCTCTCTCTCTCGTTTTCTCAGCTGCTCATCTTACCGTGCATATCTGCTGACGCTTGGGTTGTTTTCTTATTATGCTTAAAAAGTACAGTGCACGCGTCTTTGGAATACTACTTACTACTTAGTATGAGTTGTTGATAAAAGAGTACACTGTGAAATGGAGAGAGATCCCACTGCAGCATCAAATCGACACTGACCAGCGTTTTTCCACAACGACGGAGTACATCGTACATTGGAAAACGACGACAGTGGCCCACCATTTGCCTGCCCAGGCTGACGAATGGAACGAAACGGCGCAATGACAAGATAGTCTACAAAGTACGAAGTATATGTACTCGTACTGAGTACGATGTATCTTATTTTTTTTTGACTGGGGACGGTGCCCTGGAAGAGCTTCCGTTTTTCTACGAGTACTCTGTTGTAATCCTGTGTACATGTAGTACATCGTATTGTTTTGACAAGGATCTCGGAGGGAAAAGCTCCAAAAGGTCGTGGGGGCCCCTGTCAAGAATACTGTCGAAGGATCGATGGTGTGCGGTGCGCTGTCCATCCAGACAGGGGCTTGTAGTCTGTAAAAGGCGAAGAGCTGCAAACGCGTTGTTGCTCTAGTCTTGTATCTTCTGTCTCTCGGTGGACGAGCTCGATGAGGGGAGCCGTGGATGAGAGACACTCGACGAAACGCAACAAAAAACTGGGCCGTCATGTCCCACGAAGGAGAACTCAACTATCGACGTCGATCACAACTGAAATCGGACATATTTGAGTGAGGCAAAGCAACGCAGTCGTCAGTCGGTCAGGCAGTCAGGCAGGCAGTAAAGCCAAGAATATTAATGGGACGAAAATGCAACCAAAGCATACTGAGTACAAGCAAGCCACAGGTGGTGTGGGTAAGACCAAGATTGGGGCAGTGCTTTGCAAGTTGAAAGCACGGGAGACGACAAGAAAACGCTAAAAGTCAACGGTAGGACAAGTTGACTGCTTCGGAGGAGACGGTGAGGCTGAAAATGAGGAGTCGAAAAGAAAGGAAGGAGCTCCAGTACGGATGGCACTGTGTGTGAGGAAAGAACGGTGGGCAGTGACTTCTTTCCCAGTGACTTTTGATGTATCATGTTCACAAAGGAAGGAGTCGTGAAGTGACCAGAGCAAGGACAAAAAGAGAAAGAAGCCTTGCCAAGCCTGGCCGAGCGACCCGCAGCGCCTTCTCCAAATAAGGTAAGATACTAGTGCTATCAACCGGACCCTCTCACAGGCTTTAAAGGCTCGAAAAGGCCCCATCTGCTGGCCTCTGAATGGCGCGTGGGCGGAATTGATTTTTGGCACTAGTATCTAGCGGCCACAGGGGAAATAACGAGGGGAAAGGGCGCGAGAAAGAAACAAAAGAGTGAAGAGCAAGGATCCCATTTCTCGTCTCTTCAAACGTTAGTGCAAGAGCGAGGCACGATAGGCGCCGCTATCGCCTAAACAGGCAAGAGACACTGGTATGTCGTCGGTGAGGAAAGGCAAAAAGGCAAGAGCGGATAGGGGCTGGTGTGCTGTAAACGGAAAGAGCGGCACCCTACGATCTCTACTGAGTATGATTGGAGGTACGGAGTAGACATTACATGTACATGCAGTCAACAACGGTAGGAGCCACCGTGGGCTCTTGCCTCGGTGTGTTTTAAGGGCGGCGATGCCTAAAATTGTGGTCGAAACGGAAAACTGCGCGAAACGAGACAACTCTCGCGCCCCTTTCGTATGGACAATCGGAAAGCCGCCAGAAAGTCGATCAATTGAGACATTTTACATTTACATTTTTAGCATTAAGCCTGAAGAAAGAAGAAAGAAGAAAATGGCAGCGCCCCCAGCCTAAGGGAGTGGCCCCGCCCGCCAGCCCCCTGCCACCCACACGCAACCCACGTTGCCTGCCCATTCCTCGTGCAAGACAGTCTGCGGACAGAAGTGCTTGGAGACGACAGTGGCTTCACAGCGAGCCTCTACTGATAGGTAACGTCTGGCCATCTGGATCACAGTCTCACCTGATACTGGGCTCCTGTGCGTCTTGACAGTGCCCTCTTCTGGATACTCTTTGGGGCTATTTTTGCCTGCAACTTTGAATGGGCTATCTGAGTTATCACGACTAATGCATGTGCTACGCATTAAATACTCAGTAGTTTGTGTTTTCTGACCGGGGCGGGGAGCCGCCGTCTTGCTGTTATGGTATCTGAATCTCTCTCCGCCTTGTTTGGGGCTGCCAGATCAAGGCCATCAAAAAGCTTGGCCCCCTTGCCACTTAATACTTCGTACGCGGAGTTGGACACAGCCCACCAGCGAGCGGGTCCCTCTTTCATCAACGAGGCGGTCCTCAAGCCGTCCGAAAGACGGGCGCAAAAGACGCCAACCAACGACGCCAAATGGCTGCCAAAAGAGGTCAAAGAGTCTGCCTCTCTCTGCTCTACGGTGCACCCGTCAAACCGCCAGACGGAACGGTGAAGTCGATGGCCTGTTGTCCCAAACAAGGTGCGGCGCGAACTCTTGAAAGTGCGGTGGCGAGGATGGAGAGACAAGCCTGAAGACCAGAAACCAAGAGCAAGAGCAAGAAACAAGAAAAGCCACGAGAACGCATGACGAGATGGGGAAAAAAGAAACAAAGGGTCTCTTTTTACTCCGTACATGTACATGTACTCAGTTGGCCTCGAGAGTCTCACCCGTGGTGGACTTTTCAGGAACAGGGCGGCGGATGGTCGCTCTCTGGCCCGACCGATCCCACGTCGCCATTCGCGGCAGTCTGCTCTCCCGCAACCGCCTTCTTGTGCTGGGCTCAAAGGAGTAAGGAGTACGACGTACAGAGTACTCCCGTATGACGGCGACCGCCCGCCCAGGCCCCAGACAACCACCCCCTGGCTCCTCCCTCGCCCAGCACCCAGCAAGATTGCAGCTCAGCTCTCGGCCAGCGGCCCAGCCCATTGGCTCATCCAGTGCGGTTCGCCAAACGGATACCACCCTGACCAGCCTGGGGCTTTTTTTCTTCTTTTTTCTTCTCTTTATTTAGGAGAAAGGACTCACGTTCACATAATGTGTTGTTCTTGAAGAAATCCCAAGTATGCGGCGGCCCGTCGAAAACGGTGACTACAACAAGAAACCCGCCGGCAAGAAATACGGAAAGGAGCGCGATTTCTGTCTGAACCTGCGCCCTCTGGGTCTCTGCATCTCTATCACTCTGGCTGGGTTTCTTCACTAGCGTCCTGGCAAAAATGGAAGGAAAACGAGGGGAAAGAAGGAAGAGAAGGAACAGACAGAAGCAGAAGGGGGACCACCAGAAATCAAAGGCAGAACAGGGAAGAAGAAAGCAACAAAAGAGGAGCCCGCTCAACAAGACACAACGGAAGCTAAAGTTGCAGGCTACTTGGGTGGCTTGGCTGGGATGGGCTTTTTCCCATGAACTGCTGCTGTTGCTGCTCGGTCACACTGGCTGTATCATTGCTCAGGCTGTGAGGCTGAACAAGGACCCAGAGAAACCGTTTGGTTCTTTTTTGGGCTGTGGACTGGACCCTCGTTCGCGCGTTGCAGCTTTTGGGCCTATTCTCCGGCAGGCGCTGCTAGCACCATTGGACGGGCAGACTGCAATGAAACCAGAATCTCCTTTTTCTCCCCGTCGTGCCCACCTCCTCCTCCTCGGCTGGATCGACTCTTTTTCGTTCTTCCTATATTGTTTCTTTTTCGATTTATTCTCCTCTGTTTCCCTTTTTTGCATCTTGTCTCGTCTTCCCCCTATCCTTGTTGTCGTTGTCTTTTCTCTCATATCAGATCTTGTCTGTTGGCTTTATTTGGCTGGGCTCGGGGTTGACTTTCCTTTCTCTTTTATTTACTCCTTTTTTATCCATCTTCTCTCTCATCCTACCGGCCGAGATCGCGAGCCTCACTTCTCATTCTCACCTCAACCTCGCCTCACACAGCCTCCTCACCGACAATGGTTTCCTCATCACTTCTCTCCGCCGCCGTGTTCTTCGGCGCGGCGGCCGAGGCTCTCCAGTACAAGCCGGCCCGTGCCACGGACTTTCCCGTCATTCCCAGCAACGCCATGAGCCCCAAGCCGACCTCGCCGCCCGAGCTGCGTCGCAACGCCCTTCTTCGTCGCGCCGCCTCCGATACGACTGTTTACTACGCCCCGGACAACACCTGTGGTTTCCTGACTGGCGATGCGGGTATGTTTTTGTATTTACAAAACTCATCACTCGGCACATTGCTTGCGCCCATTCATACTGACTTGCTTTACCAGACAGCGCCTACACCTGTAACAACGCCAATGCGCTGTGTGCTATAATCACCCTCAGCAGCAGCGGCTTCATTGGCTGCTGTGACGATAGCCAATGCGGCGGTTTCCACCTGAGCTGTGTTGACAGCTCTGCGTACTACTCTTCCAGTGCCTGCGACTCCAGCTGCAAGTCCGACACCTTCACGCTCAAGTGTACCGACTCCGACACGCCGTACTGTAATTCGGTCAGTATCAACGGCGGCGCCTCGCTCAAGGTCTACGGCTACTACTGTAACAACGAGGCCATCTCCACCATGCAACCCATCCTCACCACCTACTCCGGCGAGACCGACGGCCGTTCGTTCTCTGCCTATGTCGTCGACGCCAGCGCGTCTCTCGACAGCACGGCCGCTGAGACCGAGACGTTTGGCGCCGGCCCCTCGTCGACTGTCTCTTCCAGCGCGACGGCCCGCTCCACGGTCGGCAGCGGCGGCAGCTCCAGCGGCGGCTCGACGTCCTCTCCCTTGCCCAGCCCTGCTGCCAAGAAGAGCTCCAACACTGGTGCCATTGCCGGCGGTGTCGTAGGTGGTGTCGCCGGTGTGGCCTTGATTGGTGCCGGCATCTTCTTCCTCCTGCGTCATCAGCGCAAGAAGAACGGCATGCAGGGTGGCGTTGGTGGCGCCGCCGCCGCCGCTCCCGCCGCTCCCGTGCCCCCAGTGCTGGTCCCGGTGGTGCTCCTCTGGCCGGCGCTGCTGTCGCTGGCGGTGTCGCCGGTGCCGCTGCTGGGTCCCCTGACATGTCGCAGGTCAACACCCCGCCGCCCAGCAGCCCTACTACGCCGACCCTTCCAAGACCCCCGAGTACGCCTACACCGGCCAGGGCAGCCCGCAGCCCGGACAGCAGCCTTACTACCAGGGCCAGCCCCAGCCGTACCCGCCCCAGCAGCCGTACTACGCCGCCAGTGCTGTCGCGCCCTCGCCCGACCGTGCCGACTCGACCTCGCCCATGCCCGCTGGCTCGTCTGTGCAGGACTACCGCATGAGCAGCATCAGCGCGGCCGGCAGCAGTCCGTACACGGGCGCCATTAGCCCGCAGACCACGGGCAACACGGGTGTCAGCGGTGTTGGTGTCGTGCCCGGCAACCACCCGCAAGTTCCCGCAACGATCCACGAGGCGGGCGGCAACGCTGTTGGCGGTGGGCAAGATTTCAACGCCAACCACCACGGCGAGATGCACGAGCTGGCATAACCGTGTGGTTCGAGTGACACGATGCGAGAGAGAGAGAGAGGGAGAGAGAGGGAGAACGAATGCCGAAAATGAGATGCGGTGTCGGCCAATTAAAAAATCAAAGCGACAAAAACAACAAGCACGAAAAAAGAGCCGACGGCCGTGGGGCGCAGTGGTCTATTCACACAATTTTTTTCTTTGCATATCGTTGCATTTTGTTGCATTTTTTATACCTTGGGGAATTGCTTTCGTCTTTTTTTTTTTTTTTTTTTTTGCCTTTTCAACGATTGCATCAAACGTCACTTGTCCATTTCGGCTGTTTATCATTACTATTTTACACACTTCATCAATTATTTTATAATGTCTTCACTTCTTTTACTATCTTTGCGCACCTCTCACAAACGATGCCGCACCATGTCTGTTGGCCGCTTGTCTCCTCTGATTTGACTGGTGACTGTTTATCCGTTTTACACCTCCAATACATGTACGATACACGAAGCACATCTTTTTAGATTTCCTACCATCTCGACGGCACCCGGCTTAAGGCCCCAGACCTTTGGCTCATTCCAATTTTGATACCCCCTCCAAGACATATTGTCCCGTCTCTGCACTGACATTAGGCGGCCAAAGGCTCGAGGTGTGCACTTTTTATACTCTCTTTACCCACGGACCGGGTGTTTACTCGTGCCTGTTGGTCCTCTCTTGTCCTCCCAGGTTTGTTCTACGCTTGGGGCGTGTAAACCCGAATGGGGAACGAGATGAAGAGTATTCGAAGTTGTTCATCGACTCATTTTTTGCGAAAGGCAGTCGTTGGGTTGAGCAGTGTGCGCTTGATGACCTTATCTGAGTCTATGCTACCTCAGTCGACACGATGCAGATTCCTTTCATCACGACCCTCGCCACTGTTGGCATCCTGCTGGCCTCCTACACAGGTGCATCGCCAACAAGACCACGCCCACGTCGCGACCTCGTCCGCCACGAATGGCATGAGCCACGACATGTCGAAGGATGGCAGCGCCGCGAGCGATTGACCGCCACTGCCACTACCACGTCGTCGACCGCCGACCATCTCCTGCCCATGCGAATCGGCTTCACGCAGTCCGAGACCGTCATCAAGAAAGCCCACAGCATGCTCATGGAACGCGCCGACCCAGCATCGCCCCTGTATGGCCAACACATAACAGCCCAAGAGGTGGCCGACCTATTTGCGCCCGCCAAGGAGGCTGTGGAGGCCGTCAAGCGATGGGTGGTTGAGTCGGGTGGGGTTGCCGAGGACCGTGTATCCTTGTCGTCCAACCGACAATGGCTGCAATTTGATGCGCGTGTGGACGAGGCCGAGCTGCTGCTGCAGGCCGAGTACTACAGCTACAAACATTTTGAGAGTGGTGTCAACCTGACGGCCTG
The DNA here is from genome assembly GCA_016097115.2 of Sporothrix protearum. Classification (NCBI taxonomy): domain Eukaryota; kingdom Fungi; phylum Ascomycota; class Sordariomycetes; order Ophiostomatales; family Ophiostomataceae; genus Sporothrix; species Sporothrix protearum. Next base: position 481,497 of record JADMNH010000015.1, on the reverse strand, counting down.
CCCAGAGTAGGTCACATCTCGCACCCGGAGAGATGCCAACGTAACGACCAGAGAGGCTGACCTACAGATACCACGTCCCGGCGGCGCTCCAGAAGCACATCGACTACATCACACCCGGCGTCAAGCTGGCATCACACGGATTTGACGAGCGCGCCAGAGCCTTGGGTTTGAGGAAGATACGAAAGAGCACAACCACGACCAAGGTCCGGCGCAGAAATGAGGACGCGACTCGCACAGAGGCTGCACCGCCTTGGGTCACGGGCGGCTGTGATGCGTTTGCCACGTTTGCGTGCATCCGCGCGCAGTACGGCCTTCCATCGTCCACATCGAAAATGGCGCCCGTCCCAGGCAACGAGCTGGGCATCTTTGAAACTGGCAACGAGCACTACTCCACGGCCGACCTTGACGCTATCTTTCCGTACATTGCACCTGAGTTCCCAAAGGTACTTACCCGGAACTGCGGGCCATCAACGGCGCACCGGGCCCGTCGCGCACACAAGACACGGCGGGGCCGAGGCGAACATTGGTTTGATGGTGGCGATGCCGCTGGTGTGGCCGCAAAGGACGGTGCTCTTTGAAGCGGACGACGATTACTTCCAGAACGCCATAGCCACCGGAACCGGCGGCGTTCGAGGTCTTTTCAACAGTAGGTCCTCTTCCACCCCTCGACCCCTCGGCCCCTCGACCCCTCGACCCCTCGATGCATCGATGCATCGATGCATCGACCAGCTGTTGCTCACGACAATATTTGACAGCCTTCTTTGATGCCATCGACGGCAGCTACTGCACGCTTGATGCCTTTGGCTACACAGGCAACTGCCAGGACGCAGCGTGCCGCGACCCCGTCTACCTGGACGCAAACACGAACCCAGGCAACGGTTCGTACCAGGGCCAGCTCATGTGTGGCACGTTCAAGCCCACCAACGTGATTAGCATCTCGTTTGAACGGCCCGAGAACAGCCCGCCGGCCAACTACCTGCGGCGGCAGTGCCTCGAGATCATGAAGCTGGGACTGCAGGGCGTCACTGTGGTGGCGGCCCCGGCGATTCGGGCGTCGGCCCAACGGGGCAATGCATGGGCTCGGACCGCAAACTGTTTCTGCCCGTGTTCCCGGCCAGCTGTCCGTACACCCTGGCTGTCGGGGCCACGACGTTGGTGCCGTCTACGGCCAACAAGAGCGCCCTGATCGAGATCTCCACCACGGGCTATTCCCCAGGCCGCGGATTCTCCAATCTGTTCCCCACGCCCGACTACCAGCAGTCCGCCGTCACCGGCCATCTGAGCAAGACCAACCTCGGCTTTTCCGGGTACACGGACGGTTCTCCCACAGTGGACAGCGGCGCCCTCTTCAACCGGAGCGGACGTGGGTATCCGGACGTGGCGGGGATTGGCGGCAACTTTTACGCCATGTGGCGAGGCGGCCTGGCCAACGTCGGCGGCACGTCCGTGTCGACGCCTCTCTGGGCGGCCGTCGTCACGCAACTCAATGAGGCCGGCTGCGAGCAAACAAGTCGACCGTGGGGTTTCTGAATCCGGCGCTATACCAGCACCCGGACGTGTTGAACGATGTGGCGGTGGGCAGCAATCCGGGTGCGGCAGCACCGGGTTTGTGGCGACAGCCGGCTGGGACCCCGTGTCGGGTCTCGGATCGCCCAATTTCCCCAAGATGCGGGACCTCTTCTTGCGTCTGCCGTGAGATGGTGGGACAACAAGTACGACACATTGTCTGGGAGAGTAAGAGAATGAACAAACATAAGATGATGTACTTCTTTTACTATTTTACACAGAGTCATGGCTATCTTTTGACATTTGTCGATATACACCTCTCCCTGTCCTCCCTCACCTTTGTTTACGTACAGTTTCCAACGACGCCGGGCACCGCATTGGGTCCCTTTTCGACCGGCACAAGATCCGGCTCACCATGGCCACAGCTGGCCCCCTGCGCCAGCGCACTCTCCTGGTTGTCCCAGTCAAAAACGGCGTACACAGCCTTGAAGAACTCGACGCCCAGAATGGGGACACTGTCGCCGTCGTCGTACGCGGGGCCCCCCCCCGAGCCCAGGGCAAAGAAACACAGGCTCGTGTCGTTGGTAACCAGGTTGCGCTCCGGGTGGACAAAGGCCTTGTATGGGACGTCAATCGTGATGCCAGTCGTATTGGCCGTGTTGGCCGTGTTGGCCGCCGCAGCCGCCTTGGTCGGCGCAAAGGTAAACGACAGCGACCCGCGCTGGTCGGCCCATGCTGCAGTCGACGTCCGGGAACCCTTCGTAGCGCAGCGGGTTGCGTGTCAAGTTGGCCTCGGCCAGGATGCGGTCGTAGGCGGCGCGGGGACATAGACGCCCGTGGTGCCGCTGTCAATCATGTATGAAGCGTCGCCCGAGGGATGACGGTCGAGACGGCTGTCGAGGCGGCTGTCGAGGCGGCTGCCGAGGTCCTCTTCTTCGAGGTCCTCTTCGTCTGCACGCCCGTGGTGACGGCGTTTGTCGGCTTGTTGAGCCGCACCTCGGTCACGGCCAGCCAGTACCGCCACCCATCGACATTGGCGGCCCGCGACAGGATGGGCGCTGTCTGCAGAGGCCCTTGAACAGGTTCCGGTCCACGCCGCCAAACACCATGTGGCCGACATGCTGCTGCACGGCGTCACGGCATCCCACGCCGCCACGGCCCGCCCACGGCCAAAACGCCAGACTGAACACGCGCGCGGCAATGATGCCCTGCTGCGCCAAGTGGGCCACGACACTGTAGTTACTCGCGGCCGAGTTGAAGCTGTCCAAGCCGTCCAAGCCGTCCGGGCCCAGGGCCAGGATGCCCGTGCTGACGCCCACTGTGTCGTTGGCCACGGCAAAGGACTGGTTGGCAACAACAGCCGTCGATGGGCCCCAAGGTAACGACGTCCGCGTAGCCCTCGAGGGGAGGCACCCATGCTGGCGTCGCCGCAGTAGACAATCTGGGTCGAGGGCGGTGGACCGGCGTCGGCGGGCGGGTGGGACAGGCTCCGATTGTATACGGGGAGCGCGCTGCACTCGGCCGGACGCAAAGCGCGACGGCAGACCGGGTTGACCCAGGTGACCCAGGTGACCCAGGCGCCGGTGTCGACGAGCAGCGACACCGGCTGGGGCGGCGTGCCAATGGCAAAGTCGGCGAGGTAGTACTCGTTGCGGTCGAAGAGGGACTGGCGGGGGGGGGGGGGGGGGGGACTGGCGGCGGCCCGAGACGACGCCAACATTGCTCTTGCGGCTGTCGCCGTCTCCATCAGAGCCCGACGACGAGCACCCGAGGCAGTGTTGGCTTGGGGTCCGGTGACCTTGCGGAGAGGCAGGCGAACGACACCATTGGGAGTGTTAGGTGATGTTGGTGGAAACGTCGGGACAGCTGCCGCGCAAGGCAGAGCCAACAAGAGAGAGGCAAGCATCTTCACTGTGAGACTGTTGGTGTGGGCGAAGGCAAATCAACAAAGGGACATAAACGACTCCCCCTCCACACTCCACCTCACTACATCGTGAAGAAGAAAATCAACACCTTTTGTCCAAGAAGTCTATCGCGTATGGGAGTCATGCATCCCAATCAGCCGTCTCCTCTTTATGTTGCCATTCATCCATTTTTGCAGCACTTGGCCATGCTTTCTGGCTATTGTGACAAGAGGCAATCCTTAATGATTGGGGGAAGGGAAAAGGAGAGAAGAAAAGAGAAAAAAATAAATAAATCAATTCATAACCCAATCTTTGTTAGGCTCCTTTGTACAAGTAATCGCTAAAAATCAACATGCTGGCTGCGGGCGGGCTTAAGAGTCTAGGCCGGTTCTTTTCTGCTTTATTCTCCGGCTCATGTTCCCTTTTCTCCTCGTCTTATTTACTCGTCTGATTTACTCGTCTTTGTATAGATTGCCTGCCCGTCCGCCAAGCGCGGCAGGCAAGACGTGCTCCTCTCGACTCCGTACTCCGACTTCACCCCACTTCCATCTACACCCACTCGTGCCACTTGGCGCCGTGGCGGTAGGCAACACCGTCGTGCTCAAACTGCGGGCCCTCGGCATCGACAGGTAGCCGAGCTCGCAGCTGGAGAAGGACACGCGCTTCTGTTCCACCTCGTAAAAGGCATCAAACTCGGGGCCAGGGCCTCGCGCAGGTTGCGGGACGTCCCCGTCCGGGTGCAGCTCGTCCCAGGGGCGGACACAGGCGCGGCCCTTGCAGGACTTGAGGACAAACAGCAGGGCGTCGAGGCGGGCGACGACCTTGGCGAGGGGCGCGTCCAGCAGCTTCGCCGGGGAGCTGCCGTCGGCGGCGCTGCGGCCGAGCAAGTTGTGCTGCTGGTAGGGATCGGTGTCGAGGTTGTAGAGCTCGTGCTCGTTGCTGCAGTAGACGGAGTAGTACAGGTTGTAGGCGCGGCCAATGATGCGGACGGCCTTGTAGGTGTTGTTGGTGACGACGCGGGACGCGTCCGAGTACCAAAAGTCGCCCTCGGAGGCGGCGAACCCCCAGAACTCGACGGTGACATGCTCGTGGCGGCCGGCGCCGTCGTCGACCGCGGCGACGTCGAGCTCGTGGGCGGTCAGCGGGATGGGCTCGCCGTCAAAGTCGGCCCGCGCCGGGGCACGGGCGAGCTTGAGGAGCGTGGGCGCGAGGTCGACGTGGGTGGTCACAGCCTGCGACACGCGGCCGCCGGGGATGCCCGGGCCACGGACAATCAGGGGGATGTTGATGTCCTCCTCGAAGCCGCACTCTTTGCCGGGCTGCAGCCGGTGCTGGCCAATGTGGAAGCCGTTGTCCGAGGTGAAAAACACATAGGTGTTGTCGGCCAGGCCCAGACGGTCGAGACGGGCAAAGAGGCCGTCGACGAGCTCGTCAATGGACTGCAGCGCCCGCAGCCGCTGGCGGTAGTAGTGGTCGTTGTACTCGACGTTCTCGACACTCTGGCGCTTGAGCTGGCGCACCCAGCTGACGCCCGAGGGCTCCTCCGGGTTGAAGTGCGGCGTGCGGGGGACCCGGAGGTCGGCAAACAGGTGCTCGTGGCGCTTGGCGGCAATGGGCGGCGTGAACTTGGCATCGAGAACGTCCTCCAGGCCGCTCTGGGTGTGGCCAATCTCGACGTTGCTGTGGGCGCGATGGGGGCAATGCCCAGGAAGAAGGGCGTACCGTCGCTCTTCACCTTGGCCGCGGCGTCCTCCAGGAAGCCAAAGGCCTTGTCCGCCAGCACGTCCACCGTGTACTCGCCCGCGTAGCTGCGCGGCGGCTCGTCGTTGCGCTGGTAGCTGGCGTTCAGGTACTGGTACGTGAAGGGGTCCAGCAAGAAGTCGTTTTGCGTCCAGCCCTTGGCCTTGGGCGCATTGTAGTTGTCGATCGTGTGCGCGTTGAACAGCTTGCCCGTGTAGTACGTGTCGTAGCCGGCCTCCTGCAGCCACACGGGCAGGTAGTTCTCGTTGAGCCCTGGCTCACAAACTTGGGGTAGCCGCCGTGCGGCGGGTTGACGTCTGTGACGTTGGTGTTGTGCGCCTGCTTGCCCGTCCACAGCGAGACACGCGAGGGACAGCAGATGGCCGTCGTGCAGAAATGGCGGCGGAACAGCGTGCCCTGGTCGCGCAGGTGCTTCTTGACGTACGGCAGGTAGTCGAGCGAGTTCATGTGCAGGTCCTGGTCGTCGGTAATGAGAAAGACAAAGTTGGGCTGTTTTCCGCCTTGCTGGTGATGTTTGTCAACAATGTCTTCCAGAACATCCGCATCCGAGCCAAAGTTGCCCAGACGGCCCTGGCTGTGGTGGTGACCACCGCCGTTCTTGATGGCACCGCCCGAGGCCGCCACCGACGTGGCCGCCGCCAGCAGGGCAGCAAGGGTCAGCTGCATAGTAGATGTGAAGGGGGGGAGGGGAGGAAATCAGGGCAAAGTGAAGGTGATGATGCTTGTCGAGCTCACAAGATAGCAACAGCTACCAGACGATGCAACTGAGGGGCGATAAAAAGATAAGAGACAAGGAAAGAGGAGATGGAAAAAATGCAAAAGAAAGAAGAGAGAACCAAACGAAAAAGAAAAGAAGAAAGGACAAGAAAAAAGAATTAACAAAAAAATAACAAAATGCCGACTTCGCAACCGGTGCAGTTCAAGCTTATTTTACCGCAACCCACCGTCAAGACGACTCTATCCTCCCCGTCCTGAGTAGCCTGACAAGTCGTCGCCATACTGGGTAAAAGTCCACACAATTTGAGCATAGCTTCAGCTGGACTGGGATGGAGCACCTTAGGCGTACGACAAGCACAAGCGAGCAAGGCCAAGACAGACAGACAGAGCTCTGCCATCCACAATCGGAGCAACAAACAAAAAACAGAGTCGACCTGACCAGAGAAAGCTTCACGCCCGCCTGTCCACGGCGGTTGTTGCTTTCCGACCGCCGACATGGCCTCCACCTCGTAGTTCAATCGTTGGTCAATGGCACTCGTTGTCCAGTGGTGGCAGGCCAGTCCCATTGCCTCATCGTCTTATTGTCTCATCGTCCAGAGCCTTTCTTGCTTTCTCCTCACTGCCGTCGGTCGTGGCCTTGCATGGCACATGACACATGCCACACCTTTTGTAAACCTTGCTGCAGGCTTGGGCTGGCAGGGTCCCTTGCTTGCCAGCCTCTTGCCACGCGCGGAGTCTTGATGGAATGGCTAACCAGAGACTGGCGATGGCGTGCTGCGCTACGTCCATCACGAAAGACTGGCTAACTGCGGCCCACTGAGGATTTTGCTGTCGATAGCCTGCGCTAGCCAGGGCGGCTCTAACAGACTCTTATGTACAGCAGCCCCCACATCCCACGCAAAGACAGCCATAAAGTCCACTAGTCGGCTCAAGACCCGTTGAATGGACTTCAAACGGACCCAAGTCTCGATGTCGCCATCTTGCGCGCCGTGAGCGTCTTTGCCTTGGGCTGTGGGACCAACGATGGTGATTGGACAGGAGCAGAAGAGGTGCTGCAGAAAAGAGAGAAAAAAAAGAGAGAAAGAGAAAATTGCCTAGAAAAGAGTCAAACAGATGCTTGAAGATGTCGGCGACATGAGAGGCTTGCTTTGAAAGAAATGGAAATGGCATCTCCTCGCACGGAAAACATGTATCGAGTACAATTTTTTCCTGGCCATTGTCTTGTCGATCTCGCTGTGCCCTGCCGCTTTTCACTTTCATTGCAGGCTGACTGCACATCGTGCCCGTCCGTCGTTCCGTCCACCGCTCTCTCGTCAAGAGCTTCTTGCTTCTTGCTTGGTTTGACTCTATCTCCGGTCTTGGTATCAATGTCGTCGGTCATGCTGTATTAGTGCTTCTCTCCACTTCGACGGCGAGCGCGGATGCAGTCAAGGGCGGCCCCGGTTCGTTTCCACCTTGCAATTGTGTGATAGTCTCTTTCCGTCTTGCTGTGGACGGTCTGTTTTCGTCTTTTTTGTTCTTTTTTGTATTGCTTGGGCATCCAATCCGAAGAGACCAAAAGGACGAAAAGGACCAATCTCGAGTTTCCAAGAGCCGGATGGGATTAACACTCTCCCATTTCTCTACTTCTTTGATTTGCTCCATATGCCGTGACTCCCCCTACCCTCGGCGTTGTTAGTGTTGTCTTTTGTCTAGTCTTCCTCTCAGTCTGGCTCATCAACAAACTCACCTTCGACATCATTCTCATCCTCAGCCTTGATCTTCTCGATCTTGCCTCAAAGGGTCTGCTGCCGACAGCTCATCTCACCTTTCTGTTGACACCCTCTTTTAACAGGTAAGATTCGACTTCTCTCTTTGGTCTTTCCTTGCATATCGTTGAGAGCAGTCCCCATTCCTCTTTTGGGTCTGGATCTCTTGCGTCTCTCGTCGTTCGACGCCGTGTGCTTGGTTCCTGGCCCTTGGTGTGTTGATCCTCGCCCCTCTTGTTCCCGGCCCAGTGTTTCTCGCGTGGCCAGTGTCTTGAATGGCGCATGGCATGGGAAAGGACGCATGGGAAAGGACAAATTAACGAGCATCGGAGCCCAGGCGGGTCTTTTTCTGCTTGTGTCATACACACCCTCCCTCCAATTGAGGTCGTCGGAACTTGAGTGCTCGCAGCCTCCGACGTTGACTTGGCTTTCCCGTCCGAACCTCTCTCGATAAAAATCTTTATCCTGTTGTGTTCCGTTGCCTTGTCGGTCGCCGGCTTTGATTTTCTTGAGAGCAGACTGGTTCGTCCTGCATTTGGCCATATCTCGAGTCCTTTTTCTTGTCTCTCCCGTCTCTTTGCTTCCTATCTCTTCTTTTCCCATTCATTAGTTTCTTGTCACGTTCCTTTTCTTTCTCTTTTGTCTGTCATCTCTTTTCTCGCTTTCGCTTACCTTTCTGACGCCGGCACAAAACGACTGCGCCTTCACACAGATCGTTTCTGGTGACCTAACACACACAACACAAAAATGCCGGCACGAAAAATTCAGACCGGCCTCGTCGAGCCCGACGAGCGCTCCCCGCTCCTCAACTTCCCCCAGATTGCCCGCTCGACCGCCACATCAAGCTCCTCTTCGCTGTCAAAAAAGAATGGCGCCGTTGTCCGCGTCACCGAGTCCGGCAGCGGCGACGACGGCCAATCGACACAAGGCGGCAAATCCCGTGCGCCCAGCTTTACCGAGTCCATGTCCACCGACACGTCGTTGCTGCAGGACATTGAAGCCGAGGCGGCGTCCGTCCAGAACAGCAGTCCAAAGGACGGCGACGAGTCCAACTTTGATACCATTTTGCGCGTCGTGCTCGTGCTCATGATTGGTGTCGTCGTGTCCAATGCCGACGGCTCGCTGATGCTGGCAACGCACCCTGTGATTGCCTCCGAGTTCAACGACCTGGAAAGCTCCAGTTGGCTGTTTGGCGGCTTTATTCTGGCGTCGGCGGCGACACAGACCATGTACGGCAAGCTGAGCGACATCTATGGGCGCAAGAACCTGATTCTGATCTCGTACACCATCTTCTCTCTTGGCTGGTAAGTCACATTTCCCATTCAGATGATGGCAAAGCAGATATATAATGAAATGAACGCATGCTAACATACCGCAGTGGCTTGGTGTAAGTTGCGATGACTGTATAGACGCACAGCTTGACTTGATTCTAACTCTTGAGACAGCGGGATTGGCCAGACCATGTTCCAGGTCATCCTCGGTCGTGTCATCTCGGGTGCTGGTGGTGCTGGCATGACGGCCCTTGTCTCGATTCTGATTTCCGGTAAGTACTAGCAAAAGAGTGTTTAATGTTGAACCATTTCGACCGTCTCTCGATAAAACACGCCTAACAAACGTACAGACCTTCTTCCGATCCGCGATGTCGCTACCTGGAGAGCTTACATCAACGTCGCCGCCACAACCGGTCGCAGTCTCGGTGGCCCCGTTGGCGGCTGGCTGGCTGATGTCATCGGCTGGCGGTGGTCTTTCATCGGCCAGGTCCCCTTCATGCTCGTCGCCACCGTTCTCTGTCAAATCTTCCTGCCCTCCAGCGCACGCCACTACAAGGGCGGCAAGTATGTTGCGCCGGACAACAGCGTCTCTGCCTGGGACAAGCTCAAGCGTGTCGATTTCCTGGGCTCGTTGCTGCTGGCCCTGACGCTGCTCGCCTTCCTTGTGCCCATGGAGATTGGCGGCAGCAAGGTGCAATGGAGCTCGCCCATCATCCCCACGCTTTTCGCTTCGTCCGTTGTCCTCTTTTATCTGTTCATCCGCACCGAGAAGCGCGCTGTTGAGCCCGTCGTGCCTCTTGGCATCTTCAAGGTCCGCGATGCCAACCTCTCCATCTTTATCCAGATGTGCCAGCTGTCTGCCCAGCTCGGACTCATGTTCACCGTCCCGCTGTACTTCAAAGCGTCCGCCCAGGTGTCCAACACCGAGGCTGGTGCGCACTTGTTCCCCGCCGTGGCCGGCAACGCCGTCGGCGGCATCATCTCGGGCCTGTACATCAAGAAGACGGGCCACTACCGGAACCTGATCCGCCTCGCTGCCCTGTCGGCCAGCCTATCGTACACGTCGCTGCTCTTCCGCTGGAACGGCCACACCAACTGGCTCGAGTCGCTGTACATTATCCCTAGTGGTTTCGGTGCGGGCATCGTCCAGAGCGCCGTCTTCATCTCGCTCCAGGCCGTCGTCCAGCCGAACCACATGGCGCCCGCCATTTCAATCCTGTACCTGTCCAGCACGTGCGCCATGATTCTGGGCCTGGCGTGTGCCAGCAGCATCATGGGCGTCACCCTGAAGCCGGCGCTGTCGAGCAGGCTGCTGGAGCTGAACCTGGACCCCGCCTTGACGGCCGAGATCTACAAGAACGCGCTGTCCAACATTGAGTACATTGCGACTCTGACGGGCGCAGTGAAGGCCGCCGTGATCGAGGCATATGTCGACAGCCTGTGGTGGAGTCATAGTAAGTGTTTCTTCTTCGCATCTTTCCTGTTTGTAGATGGGTGTCAGCATCTAACCAGCTCACAGTTGTCTCTCTCGGGTTCTCGTCGCTCGGCTTCATCGCTTCTCTCGTCATTGGTGAAAAGCCGCTCAAGAAGGAGCCGGCTCCGGTTCGGCTGCCGGACGACGACGAGGAGTAAGTGTTTAATGATGCAAGATGTGTCGGACGGTGTTGGCATAAAATTGAGTCTTTGCTCAATCTTCTTTTGTAAATTATAAAAATATAGAGTGGTCTGAGAAATGATCCGAAACAAAACCAAAAGATACCAAATATAAGAATGCAGAATGTATTTTCAAAATGGATCAATGCCCTCAAAAATGCAAAGAGCCTCTCATCGCTGTCAAGTGAAGGCTTTCAAGACCAAAGGCAATCAATCAAGGCGAAGAAAGAAAGAAAAGACATTTATCATCCAATGCCCCACGCTTGGTGCTTGGCGCCTAGTTAAACATCTTCAGTGCCGTATCGTCCTCCTTAAGGCCGGTGAGCATGATGCTGTCACGCCAGAGAACATTTGTCTTGACGGGGTCGCGGGCTTCCACACTCTGAAGCATAAGGGCGTCACCGTTGAAGTAGAGACCCTTGGGGTACTCGCTCAAAGGAGGCGGGCCCGACTCAAGGGCAGCGCGAAGAACGTCGCGAGCCGACTTGGACACGGGGCGCATCAGCGAGTTCGATTGGAACTTGGACCAGACGTAACTGAGCGGTGCCGTAATAAATTTGGCGGCGACCGGGTGGGCGAACCAAAGATTGCTACGACGGAGCAGGGTGGTGGCCATGCCACCAGGGTCAACACCAAGAATCGAGAGGTTGAACAAGACCGGGTCCTTATCAAAACCGCTCCTGCATCTCACGACTATTGTTGTTAGTGTCTTCCCATGTATGCCTGCGTATATCTCGGGGACACAGCCAAGCCTTTGTGGCTGGTATATCAAAGGTATGTCAACGGTATAACACGTACATCATCATAATCTCGCACAATTTGGCGGCACCATAGCGACGCATTCCCGCCATGCCATTTGGGTCACTGTCAGGCGGACTGAAGGTGCCCTCAGCAAGAGATCGGGTGCCATTGAAGAGAGTCTTCCACTTTTCATCGGAAAAGTAGTCCGGACCTCCAGCCTCGTTGCGTTTGTCAGCGGGGCTGTAAAAGAAACAGACATCCGGTTAGCAGAGTACAGGAGTGTTGACGTGAACGCGTGGTGCAGTGCTGGGCGATGACGTCGACAACGACGAGGACAAATACACACAACAATGAATAACGAGAGAAACAACAAACAAGAACAAGGGTAAGACATACTCGTGAGACCAGCTACCAACAACCACAATACGACCGTGGTCCTTGTCCATGCTACCAAGCAGCAGCATGGTCAGTAGCCAGTGCGAGAGGTAATTGGCTTGGAACGTCGTGTCAAAACCGTCCTCCGTGAACGTCTGGGTGGCCTGCTCCATGTAGCCAGCGTTCCAGATAATGGCGCGGATGGGAGGGATCTCTCCGGTGGCAACACGCGTGCGAATGTTATCAGCAAGGTGGCGCACCGAGTGCAGCCTATCAAGGTCGAGCTCGAGAACGTCGTAGTCGTGCGTCTTGGGAGCCTTGGCAATTACCGACTTGAGGGTTGAGGCTGCTTCAACATTGCGCACAGTATAGAGGCCGTGATACTTGGCAGCGTTGGCTGCGTTACCGGTGATCATTGAGACAATCTTGGCACCAAGCGTACCGTTCGTGCCTGTGACGAGAATCGAGCCTTCGGGAGCCATTTTGTTTGTCGTAGATGATGGCTGAGGAAAGGACGCGGAATTGGTGATTGTCAAGGGTTGGATACCTGTTACTGTCTATCTCAGAATAAAGCAGATTGGAGAGAAAGATATGAATCGAAGGCTGGATTCAAAGAAAGCGAGATGATTGGGCCAGGAATAGTCCTTCTCAGCTCGACGTGCGTCTTTGTTCTTTCCTAACAATAAAATTCTGGGTGATTTTTGTTGTGCTGGGTTGCTCCTTCTTTGTGGTGCCAAACGATGTTTGTTTTGAACATTTTTGTGTCCTCTATCTAATATTATAGATATACGGCCAGGCAGCCAGGCTTCTTGTGCTGGCGCCAGCAGCACGTTCACTTTGAATGAGGAAGGAACGAACGGGTGCATTTTTTTTCCTGCTCTCGATTTCAGGAAAGAGCGACTGGCGTCGTCAATGTTGCCGATTCGGGTTCGGGGCAACAGCGCAGCCTTTAAGGACGTTTTGTGTCCGGTCGCTCTTTCCCCCATTTAAAGTGGGTCCATTGTAGCAAAACATCACCACAGAACAGCTGTGGGCTTCAGCCGAGGGGGAAGAGTTGTATAAAGTTGTGGGGAGCAAGCTTGTAGCCTCAGGATAGATGAGTGCAATAAACTGGTCTTGGCGGATGCCAGATACGTTCACGGTGACAACGACAATGTAACCAGAGTAGCCGCAGGTCGTACTTTCCTCTTCTGGGGCGTACTTGTTTGTCAAAACATTTGCTATGGCTCAACAAATGGCAAGTGCACCCCAATCAACCGTTGGCAAGGAAAGAGCGAAGGCCGAGGAGCATTCCTGTTGGTTTGCAAGCTTGCCCTTGGAGAACATCGAGGACTACTTGGTGGCAGCTGCATAGATCGCTCTTTCCCGATTTGGCCTCATCTTGCAGTTGGGGCTACACAGACGAAACAGAGTACAAGCAAAATGACAGACTGGCCGTTTGTGGCAGCTGCGGTGTCTTGGACGATGTCGAACATGGCCTGTCTTGGGCGTTCCTTCTCTACTTGCCTATCTGCCTGTCATCAGTCCACGTCATCATGGGATACGAAGGCCTTTCTCTCTCGCCTTGTGACTCGCTAAAGACAAAACGAGCATATTCGTGATATCACTCGAAAGAACAAGCTTTTTTGCGCGCCTTCATGCCTCCACGCATCCACGCTCCGACACTGACAAGCACATATATAGGGATGCTGGCACTCCCAGCAATGAGACAAGCTGTCCGGATGCATTGCGTCCCTGGCATCCTTTGAGATTCTCGCGACGACCAGCATACACATGTATATTCACAATGCATACCGCAAAGCTCCAACAAACTACCTCTCGAGGGCTCTTCCTGCTCATGGCTTTGCTCATTACCGATACGCAGGCACAATCACAAGCAACTGGCGATCTGACACTGGCGGCTCCCTATGGTATTCCTCCGGATCTTTTCAACACATCGATCATGCGGACCGTCCGCCAGTCAGCCGTGTATGTCCCCGGATACAACCTGTCAGCACCCGAGGGCTTCGGCCCTAGCGGCAACGGATCCGCCGTCGAAGGCTGGCAGCTGGGCGTGGCCGTCGCTGACAATGTGCCCCTTACAGACGCTGCGGATCCGGGCGTGAACACGGCAAAAGTCATTGACGCGACGACACTATGGCTCCAGGCACCAGCTGGCGTCGAATACCTCAACTCGACGGCGTGGAAGCTGTGTGCCACTGTGTTTCCATATGTCAACATGTCTGCCGTCATCGAAGTCGACAAAGACATCAACCATCTCGCGGGGCGCATGACGGATGCACAGAACGACGGGAGCTGTGGGACTTGGCTGACGGACGAATGTGCCACATCACTCGACGAGAACGCGCTGGCACATGGCATGAATGCACAGGGTGACTGCTTCAACATGACCATCCCCGAGCCGTGTGAAGCTTACTTCATGCGCAACCGTGGAAACGGGACAGTCATTGGTGAGATACCTTCCAACAGCTGACGCATTTTTTTCCCGCCCCCATTGTTTTCTTTGCCGTCGAAAATTTTCCAACTTTTCGACAGTTGTCACTAACAAGCTCATCTGTCTCCAGTCCTCGATGAAAAGACCCTCGCCGATGGCCGCTTCTATGCCTGGGGTAGCCCGCCGACCTCTTCCGGCGACATGCATGCACTCGAATCGGCCCTCGGCCACGTCTGGCCTGTTATGCTCACATGGATGCAATTCTCCCCCAGCGGCGGCGTCTTCACGGCCAACACGCACGTCTCCTGCCTGGTAGCATCCTCGAATGGGACTGGCACAGCAAAAGAGCGAGGTACGATAGCATCAGCCAGCCGACCTGGCGCCATCCCCAACTGGGCCTGGCGGCCCTCCTCTCTGTCGCGCTTAGCTTGCTGATATGACGAGAAGAGCAAGGAGGAGCGGCGGCGGCGGCGGCAGCGCCACGAGCTGAAAGAGGCAGACAAAGCGACCAGGTCTACTAGATGGGAGTAGCAAGTCGAAGCGAGGCGACATACGGCATATTGTACGAGGAAAGTTGGCGGCGAGAACAAGGAAGGTGTGGGAGAAAGGCGGGGGGAAGACGATAAAATTTTGTGGAAAACAACAAATACAAAATAAAGCTTTGGGTATGGGCGAAATTGCTCCGTTGGACATCGGATACTTATTTTGGTCTCCCAAGGTTCAAGGATCAACTCACAGGACGGGGTCGAGGCCAGACCGAACCTGCGGCTAGACATTCTTTGACTGTGGGCCAATATGGCGATGCTTGGAACCGCCTTCTCGGTGGTAGGGTCGCGTTTGCGAACGCCCAGCAGCACAACGGACGACAATTCATTTTGTGTTTGCCGCCATAATAAGCTTTTCAGCTAGTCCCGCCCCCCATTTATTCGCTGCAAAGGATTGCCAAAGGACCGAAGCAGTTTGCCGCCGGCGGCTGGACCACCATTATCTGGGCAGGCCACTCACCAGGCCAGCTGAAAAGAAAAACACCACAATGGAATACCGAACCTGTGGTATGGCAAAACGTTGCCTGTGTTGCTGGGCTACATCATAAAAGCATGTTTGCCTTTTCTTTTCTTTTTTCTTTCTCTGTTTTCATCGACAGCTTGTTGGCAGGCAACGGGATGAGGCCATGGTGGTCTCGAAGAGAAGATCCACAAAGGCGACCAGGGCTCAGTCGGCGCCGCACCTTATTGGTCCGAGACAGTGTCTTGAAGGCTTGCACCAGCACTCAGCCTTGACTTCAACAGTTACTTCGGCGAAAAAGCGAAACCATGCTTCTTCCTTTTACTAGCAAGGCCGAAGCAGTGCAGTGCGGCTCTGCTTCAATACGTTGTATTCAAAGTGCTGTTTTGCTCCTCATCCTTCTGGTCAATTTCACCATACGACGTACTTCGTATTTGCGGTTGCATTCGGTCTTGCTTCAGGCTGACAAACAGATCAGGAGGGGGGTACCACGGTCCTGATGGCCAGGTTCGATCAAAGCAAGCGCTGGAATCATTATCTGCATCTGCTGTGTCACACATAGGACATGGTGGGCTCTGTTTTTGGGCTGAAGAATCTGGATGTCACAGAACACGAGGCAGAGAGATGGAATCCGGAGCAATACGGAGTACATGCACAGTTTTGCAGCCTCTGGAAATCCAATTCCTGCTGTGCAGGCTTCCCATAACAAGCAATTTTGCAAAGTGTTTAATCTTGCTGTTCCGCTCGTTTATTTCTCGCCCTCGATTCTGGGTATTTTTGTCTTCCTTTTGGCATCTTTTCTTTCTGTTTCTCTTCCCAGCACTGTCTTTCAAGTCCGTGCACTGCCGTTTGTGCCGTAGTCGTTCGTTGGCACTCCTCGGACCTGTGCCCCTGCTTTTGTGTCTTGTTTCTTGTCTCTCGGTACAGATTTCCCCTTTGTCCGTTTTCATTTATTCTCGACACTCCAAGTGTGTTGTCGAGTCGACGCGTCGTATTGTGTTCCCAGTCCAGCAGTTCGAGTTGTTTTGACTTTTCCTTCCCCACGTCGCCTTTTTTTTACGTTGGTTTTCAAATTCTCACCATCGCCACTCTTGTGACTTCGCCGCATCGAGATCGAGGGAATCATTCTCCTCTGGCGCAAAGGACGTCTCAGAGATTATCACTACCAGTCACTACTGGGGAATGCACAAAAATACGCCAGCTCTCCAATCATCCCCGTACTCTCACCTCAATCCATCGTCTTCAAGACACGCACATAATTTCCAAGAATGACATCCGTACGAACGAATCTCGGTCCCCTGACCACGCCCTTTATCTACCCGGCCAGCTGCACAAACAATGTCATTGAGTGCTCCTACTGCGGCGTGGCCTGGCAGGCACAGACGTGTAGCAACAACCCCAGAAATTCTGCCGGTGTCCAAGACAATGCAAAACTGCTGGCCGCCACGGAAGACATCCGACAGCCCGATTACCACTGCCGTTGCCCTTCAAGGCTGGGGCGTCTACTCGCCAGGTCTGAGCTGTCCGGTCGGCTACATCACAGCATGCTCGGCCACAGGCACGACAATTGGAGGTTTCCAGTTCCAGTTTCCCGTCTCAGCCGGCGAGACGGGCATCGGTTGCTGTCCTGCGTAAGTGACCCATGAATTCCTTCTTTTCTTGATCTGTCAATGTCTAACATTCTCAGTGGCTACACTTGCACGTATGGCGGCAACGGTGCGTACCAGACATGCTACAGTATCGCAACGACCGGCTTCTTCTCCGCCGTGCAGTGCTCCTCCGGCTCCAGCAACGCTTTTAGCTATTACACGCTCGGCACCATCGCAACCGTCACAACCACCGGCACGACCACTCTGGCCGCCTTTGGCACCGGTGGCGCCACCGCCCAGACCGTCACCTCGACCGCTGTCAATCTCGTCGAATTTAGCACCGTCGCCATGCTTGCGCCCATGTTCCAGCTTGTCCACCAGGCCGCCGATCTGCCCAGGTCAGACGCCTTCGGGGCTACCACGGAGACTACCTCGCCCGCCCACATTACAGCAGCGTCTTCCGGCTCCGGCAGCAACGGGATTTCGTCGGGCGCCATTGCCGGTATTGCCATCGGTGCCGTCGTGTTCTGCCTGGCCGTCGTCGGCGCGATCATCTACCTTCTCCTCAAGCAACGCAAACAGAAGAAGCTGATTGCGCAGTACGCACCGTCGCCCAACAGGTCTGGCAACATGGGCATGCCACCGAACGTGGGTAATTCAATGCCACTGCACAGCATGAACGATGGAGCGTATCTCTACGGATCCATGCCGCTGTCGATGAAGAGCACAGTGGTGCCACAGTCGTCCTCAATTTACGAGGCGCCGGCCGAAAGTCGCCAACAACACGAGCTGGCATAATACATGCGCACGACTTCTCTACACGGGCGATACACAGAATCTTATCCCTTTCTGCCCTATGTTTACACGTTTGCAACCGCCTTTTTTCAAAAAAAAAAATGGTGGCTTCACGTAATTCTTAATATTTTCTTGCTTGCCGGGTGTTGTTGGACGCATAGTTGTTTTTTGTTCTTCTGTAAGGAGAATTCGAACAGGATAATTTACCCTTAATTCAAATGCCATAAAATAAATTACTCATGTTTCGTTTGTCTTTCTTCAAGCCATGACGGTACTCTTTTTTTTTTGTACACTATATATACAGCTACTGATTGATTGCCAATCAGGTCGACGTAGGCTCTTGGGAAAACACCGTCTTGAGCTTCTCGCAGCAGTCCCGGTACAGCTCCTCCGACCCCTCGGCTGGCTTCAGTGGATTTGGGCTCTTGTCCCAGCTGTGTGGCACATCCGGAATCATCTTGTAATGCACATCCTTGCCGATCGGGTCGCGGGCCAGTCGCTTGGCCAGGTCCTCGCCCTCACACAGCAGCATGTCCCACTCGCACGTGTAGAACAGGATGCGCGGCGGTAGATCGCGTGCCAAATGCTCGTCGGTCGCTTGCGAGGGTGACAGGTACGGGTCCAGCAAATCAAGGTCCGGTGGGTAGAGGTAGGATGCATCAAAGAGGTCCGTCAGATTCGATGGCAGCGCCTGGTCGGGGCGCTTGCATGTAGCGCGGCGTTCGGCACGGCTCAGCTTGTAGTCCACCGTCGGGTACCACGTGGCGGTCGCCACGATACGGTGTGCTGGCAGGGGGGAAGCTGTGCCTGCGGTCTCCTTGTACTCTCCGAGGCGCAACAGAGAGGTCAGACAAATGTTGCCGCCGGCCGAGAAGCCTGATGTGGCCAGACGCATGGGATCGATGCGCAGCGACGCGGCATTCCGAATCAGATACAACAGCGCATCAGTACCGTCCTCGACGGCCGTGGGGAAGGCGTACTCCGGAGCCAGGCGGTAGTCGACCGACACAAAAATGGCGCCAGTGGTTTCAGTTACAAAGCGGCCGAAGCGCGCGTCGTCTGTACCAGCTCCCAGCACAAAACCCCCGCCGTGGAAGTTGACAACAGTGGGGTAAGGCCGTCCGCTCTTGCCACTCTTATAGCCCTCTGGTGTGTAGAACTGCAACGTGAAAGTGCCGCCCTTGTGCTTCTTGGAAAGCGTTGATGTGACAGTCCGAGTGAAATCAGGTGATGGCGGCCGTGGTGGCGCCACATAGTGCATCGTCATGCCGACATACTGCAGGGACCGCCACCAAGTGGCCGACATGCGCAGCGAGAAGCGTGAAGGCGGTGACGTTGTCGTCTTGTCGGCGGCCTTGTTGTGGCGCTGGCTCTTGGCACCTCGGCCTCCCGACCCGGGTCATCTTTCGGGTCGGCGAGTCCTACGGGGATCCCAGCGACATTCGTTTGTGTGGGCGCGTGCTTGGCAGCCGCCTTCTCCTCCTTGTGCTGCTTCCTTTCGTCCTTCTGCTGCTGCTTCTTCTCCTGCTTCTGTTGCTTCTTCTCCTCTTTCTGCTGTCCCCTCTCTTCCTTCTGTTGCTGTTTCGTTCCCTTTGTCATACTGTGGGTTTGTGTATATACGGAGTATGCGGGTGTGAGATGCGGGCCGTCTGCAGTGTATGCTGTCGAGGTTGTGTGTGCTGTCGAGGTTGTTTGTGCTGTTGGAGCCACACAAAACGGAGTCTTGGCAAATGAGGGAAAAGGCAATAATCGTAATATCGAAAATCGTAATCGCAATATCGAATCGCAAGCTCTCTCGGCTTCTCCTCGAATTGCCTGTAAAATACTGGCCGGTTCTGAGCTTTGTAGGACAACGAAGCAAAGTCATGCAATACAACCTGGCCCTGACCTTAAGAGAAAAGAAATAAGAACTCTGGAGCTGGTGACGAAATGGATCTTTCCAAGCTTTCTGCCTTTCTCCCCCTTCTCCATTGAATTTCGTCCTGTCTTCTCTCTCTCCTCTCTTTTTCAAGAGGGGAGTTGACGTCGGTTGTTCTGCCAAGCGCCAGCCCTGTTTCGGTCCGTGGTAGGCTCGCTGCGTATTGTTACTGATGTACTGAATACAGTTGGTCGGCCCTGGAGCTAGTGCTCCTTTTGGTTAGTTGCCACATCCCGGAATTTTTACACCTACCTCGTCATGACTTTTTTTTGTTCTTCGTTGAATTCGCGTGCCTTACCCTTTGTTCTTCTCATAAGAAATGGCATGTGGCTTCGGTTTCAGTTGAGATGGGCTGCATCTCCCGGGGCTGCACCTACCTGTGGCCTGTTGGCGGCCAGGGGAGCGGCTGGGAGTATATTTCGCTTGTCTATGGCCAGGGATCCGAGGATGGCATGCAACAACGACCATCATGGACTTTTGCCAATCAAGGCATCGAGATGCAAACAGAATTGTTGCAACCTCTCTTTCCACTTTTGGATTGCCCCCGGCTCACAGGTATGGCAATTGCGTCTCTGTCGCAGTTTCCTTAAACACAGCTTCCTTGGTGCCTGCCCAATTCGCCTTTGTGGCTAATGACGTCATGGACATCATGTAAACTACTGGGGCAGGTGCGATACGCATCGCAAACGCTGCACCGCATCTCTTTATGCTCCGAGGCTCTTTCCTGTACGCTGCATCGTGCTTTCCCTTGGGATCTGCTTGTGGCGTCCAGAACGGTCCACGCAGAGGCCGGAGGTAACTGACCGAGGATTGCAGGTTTTGTTGTCGCCCTGCTCCTGCCCTCTCTGTACCTGAGTTAGTGTCGAAGCGTCACTCCCTTTCACATCACAAGACCGTTTGCCGCTCCGAATGTGCCGAAAGAGGCAATCATGGGTGGATTATGTGCGGGTGTGTCATGAAGAACGCTTGCTCTTTTCTCTTTTTAACCTTAAACTGTGCTGACCCGCACGCCTGTTTTCCATACTAACTTTGCATTGCATTGCTCTTTCTAATTTTTTTGTTTCAACTTCAGCGTTATTCCTTTGCACACAAAGATTTTTGACTCGTTCTTTTGCTTCACCGCACAACACAACCATCACAATGTCACCACACCGGTTCAAAGAGCCCCTGTTGAAGCTCAATCGGCTGGTGGGCCATTCGTCGGCCAAAAACCACATGTCGAAGCTCCATCTCGGCAACACAGCTGCCCTGGATGACCCAAAGTTCTACAAGGACGCCGAAAAGGCCCAGCACGAACACATCCTCGAACAGGAGAAGCAACGGGAAAAAGGATGAGATACGGCACCGGCAGGAGGAGCGCGAAAAGACGGCGCGGGCAGACGACCCGCCCGAGATCAGTAGCCGCTACGGCACCACGACCGACGAGAAGAACGTGCTGGGCCGCCAGGGCGAGACGCCTCTCGCCAAACTCTACAATGCCCAGCCAGGTGCCACAGTCCAAATCGTGGCACGGCTGCACCACGTGCGGTCGATTAGCTCAAAGCTGGCGTTTTTCGTGTTCCGGCAGCAGGTCGACTCGCTGCAGGGCGTGCTCGCAACCCGCGACGAAACTGTTTCAGAGAACTTTGTTCGCTGGGCGGAGCACTTGACGACAGAATGCGTCGTTCGCGTGACGGGTAGCCTGCAGGCACCCAAGGAGCCCATCACCGGCTGCTCGATCCATGACGTGGAGCTGCTCGTGGATTCCCTTCATGTCTTGGTGGACGTTGTCGAGGGTCCGCCTATCGATGTGTTCACCGTGGACCGCGTTGAGGAGAACAAGGAGACGCACCAATTGTCTTACGTGCACCCGATGCACACGCGGACGGCCAACCGCGTCAGCTACCTTCGGACACCGACCATGCAGGGCGTCATGCGCATCAACGCGACCGTCTGTGACCTCTTCCGCTCAACGCTGACCTCACAAGGCTTCATGGAGATTCACACACCGAAGCTGCAACCCGCAGCGACCGAATCTGGAGCTGAAGTGTTCGAGGTTAAGTACTTTGGTCGCAAAGCCTTTTTAGCACAGAGCCCGCAGCTGGCCAAGCAGCTCTGCATGTCGGCAGACTTTGGTCGGGTGTTTGAGATTGGAAGTGTGTTCCGCGCAGAGAACAGCAACACGCATCGTCATCTGACCGAGTATGTTAGTCTCGACTTGGAGATGGTGATTGAGAACGACTACTACGATGCGATGACAATCATCGACCATCTCTTGAAAACCATTCTGAAGGGGGTCTACGAGCGCAACCGCAAAGAGATCGAAATCATCAAGACACATTTTCCACACGAGGACCTGGTCATTCCCGATAAGACGCTGATTCTGCCATTCAAGGAGGCTATTAGCTTGTTGAATGCATCCGGCTGGCGGGACGAGCACGGAAACGAGGCTTCACCGTTGGAGGACCTCAGCACACCAGCAGAGATTCGCCTTGGCCAGGTAGTCAAGGAGAAGTACAACACCGACTATTACATTCTCGACAAGTTCCCGAGATCGGCCCGGCCATTCTACACGCACCTCGACAACAATGACGACAACTACACCAACTCGTTTGACATTTTCCTCCGCGGCCAAGAGATCACGACGGGCGGTCAACGCATCCACAAGGCTCGCGCCCTGGTGAAGCGGATGGCTGATGCTGGCATCGACCCTGCGGACATGGAAGAGTACATCCAAGGCTTCGAGTGGGGTGTCTTGCCACACGCCGGATGTGGTATTGGTCTGGAACGGCTTGTGTTTTTGATGCTGAACCTCAAGGACGTGCGGAACGCGACATTGTTCCCGGCGTGACCCCCGGTCGCTTCCAGCCAAGCCACCCAACTCACGGCCGGCGCTACCTCATCCAGAGGCGGACACGATCCAGTTTGCCATTGACTACGACAAGCGGAAGAGCTTGGAAGGCGTCAATGGCGCTACGAATGGCGCTGTCAACGGCACTGTCAACGGTACTGTCAACGGTACCATCAACGGTGCCGCCAACAGTGCCACCAATGGAAACGCTGGCGAGCTCAAGCTGCCTACAGTTGAGGACTTGATTGCCAATTACGGTGACGCCACCAACACAAGCTGGCTCGACGATCGATACAGGGTGTGGCGGCACGAGGCCACGGGTGCAGCCATTGGCTACGCCGAAGAGAATGGCTACGCGCTCGTGATGGGCAACCCTCTCTGCGACCCGCGCCAGTATGCTCCCGTCATTTCGGCGTTCCTACGTGCTCTGCGCAAGGACATTGACCTGCGCCCTATCTGGCTGCTCGTGTCGGCCGAGGTTGAGCACATCCTGGGCGAGAAGCTCGGCTGGAACACCATGTCGTGTGTGGCCGAAGAGCGTGTCCAGGTCAATGGCGCCGACGCATCGGCTGCCAAGAAGCAGAGTAACATTAGGAAAAAGCAGCGGCAGGCCGAGGACGCTGGCGTCGTTACACACGCGATCGACCGCGGCGAGCCTGTGCCAGACGAGCTGCGTGAACGCATCGACAAGCGCATCGAAGACTGGAAGGCGGGCCGTTCGGGCAGGCAGGTGCACATCACAGAGGTGCGGCCGTGGATCGATCTGAAACACCGCCGGTTCGTCTGGGCTGAAGACTGTGATGGCCAAATTGCGGCGCTCGTGGTGCTGCACGACCTGGCGCCGGCCAACGGCTGCCAGATCAAGTTTGCGCTCGACTTCCCCGGATCGCCCAGCGGCACGATCGAGCTGGCCATTGCAAAGGCGATCGCGCTGGTGCAAGCGTCTTCGTCGGCACAGACCATTACGTTTGGCGCGGGCGCTACACGTGATATGCAGTTCGGCCCTCAGCTCGAGGGCACGCTTCGGGCCAGAATCCTGGCTCGGACGTACAAGACGGTGGCAGACCAGCTGAAGCTGTACCAGAAGAGCGACTTCCGCGACAAGTTTGGTGCAGAGGAGGATGCGGTGTACATCTGCTACCCGCACTTGGGTCTGGGCGTGTCTGGAGCGCGGACACTGATCAAGTACTTTGAAGATGAGATGTAGAGGTCTCTTTTGTTGTCGCTTTACCGTTTCTGCTTTACTAACTTTGTCTCCTTTCTGATTCCCTCTTTATGTTTTCCTGTTTTTTTTGGCTCTCTTTTATGCTTCATGATCCAAGATACGACCAGCTCACAGATCCTCATGGCGATACCGTTTTACAATAACCATAGCACAATACAAGGCGAGTAAATAGAGACCTTTTCAAGCTATAAAATTAATGAGATACAACAAACCGTGCGAAATCAAATTACAACAGATTCTTAGCATAAATTTGCAATAATGCATACATTATGCATTTTTTCATATGGAGCAACGATCTGTGAATGTCGATCGTGCCTATTTGGGCCGTTGGCAAATGATGGACCGTTTGGTGGCGATATCTTCTGACAACAACCAAATGGGCAGCCACAGCCCAGCATATGACATCACACTGACAGCGCCGAGCCGTGCCCAGTCTTTCTGTACGCCACAAGAATCCTCGACAAAACAGTGCAATGTTCACTGTTTGGGTCATTTTGGCACGCGACATCGTCATAAATCGTAGCACAGTCATTTCCAGAAACGGCGAGACCAAACATATTGCGACGTACGACAAGCCGTCTTTTGTGTCGCATTGAGCATTGAATCACTGCCAAGGGCAAGTGATGCACTCTACAGTTCATGAGAGGCAGACTATTTGGCATCCTTTGCCATCTTGACAATGATCCTCATTCCATTGTGTCGCATCCCCGATGCATCCACGACTTGACGACAACGACAAAACACCATAACGACCGCAACGACTCCAACGACTCCAACATCTCTACCTACTCCAACATGGACCAAAAACGAGAAAATCGACCCCGAGCAGGCCAAAGAGCTGGAGATGGCCACCGACGACGAGCAACAGCAGCAGCAGCAGCAGCGGCGGCACCAGCTTGAGGAACAAGATCAGTTCCCGACAGACGAGGCCGGGCATGTCGACACCCACATTGCCGCCGGCCTCGAGGCCGGTCAGCGGCCGACCGTGCCTCCCGGACTCGTCAGCCTCGACTACAATCCATGGGACCACCGGCGCAAACTGGTGCTCATGACGGGCCTGTTGATGACTGAGTTTTGTTTTCTGCCCGTGGCGCTCTACTATCCCTTGTGGTACGATACCACTTTGTCGCATGGTGTTTGTAAGTCGTTCGCCCTCTGCTCCCCTTTGCTCTCTTCAAACATGGAGTGCCGCTAACGTCTTGCCAGTATTCGCCATCATCACATCCTTCTTCGGCGTCGTCACGGGCGTCGAGTTTGCCCTCCGCTCATGGCGTCTGCTGCAGCCACCCGGCACCTACCGCCCTCTCGGCGGCCGGCGCTGGCACTGGATGCCACGCACTGGATTCTGTTGGTCGTCTACTCCCTCATGACGGCCGTCCTCATCGGCGCCTCCGTACCAAAGGAGCCTTTGGTGCGGCCCCTCGCCCTGCCGTCGACCA
Organism: Sporothrix protearum; assembly: GCA_016097115.2. Lineage (NCBI taxonomy): Eukaryota > Fungi > Ascomycota > Sordariomycetes > Ophiostomatales > Ophiostomataceae > Sporothrix > Sporothrix protearum. The sequence continues at coordinate 456,586 of JADMNH010000015.1, read as the reverse complement.
TGTTTCTTCTCATCATGGCCGTTTTGCTGTTGTCGACTGGCCTCCTCCACCATCGGGGCGCCAGGTCGCCCTGGCGCATCAGCTCCACGCCCGGTCGCTACACTTACGCCTTCCGCCCCTCACCTACACTCTGGTTGAAGACGTCGTTGCCGTCGACGGCGGTGCGGGGCGTGCTTTCCGCCAACGCCTGGCGGTCCGCTGGGGGCAGAGCCGTCGCTTCCGGGCGATGCTGGCGCGGCTGAACTGGCTGTGGGGCGTGGGCTGTCTTCTGGGCGGTGCCATGACAATGGCAATACTGTGGACGACATCCCAGGATGTTGCCTACGGATTTGGTACGTCCCCCTCCCTCTCTGTTCTATAAAAAATAGAAAACCTCTTCCTCCTTTTTATTCACTGCTAACAACACAGGCTGGGCTGGACCGCTGGCGGTCGTCTGTCTCTTGGCGATTGCCACGCTGCACTATGTGCGCGAAGGTTTACGGGAAGAGAAGCGGATGTGGGAGGCGGACTGCCGGGCGTGATCAAATTGTGATCTGGAGAGGATTTAGGCTGTCTGATTTTTGGCGTTATGGTACACTCTTGCAGATTTGGGACTTTGTATATTATGAACATGTTTGAGTGATTTGTATGAGCTGGAAGATCAAATGGTTTTGAATAAATCAACAATGGTAAAAATAAAAGAGACACAAAACTCCAGGTCATCTACTACCACAAAGAACACCGTAAAAAATCACGTATCATGATATGTACACGAAAACAATTCTCTCATGGGTTTAAAGTAGCGGATCGGCAACAAGCCTCGTTTGTATGTTCAACTGTTTACTCCTCTATGTCGAATGTTTTGTGATGCTGTTGGTGGCTGACCTTGTCATAGCCCCACTTTTCCGTGTAAGTGGCCACCAGGATTGGGCGTTGGGCAAAGGTCATCGATTGCTCTTCCCTTTGAAACTTTCCTTTATCTTCCTGTCTTTTCGTTTCTTTCCAATCACCGAAATCAACTCTCCGGAGTCAGGGCTTGCGTGGCCGCCCGATTTTCGTGCCATTCTGCCTCTTTTACCGTTTGTGTTTCCCCCAATGTGAGCATGTCGTATTGTGGAACCTGGTTTTTTTTTGCTTTTCGAGTGTCGGAGTCGGAATTGGCCACCGGTGAGAAACACGACGTCACAGCCCTGCAACGAACAACACTGGTTCATACTCAGTAGCGGTGCATACACTGACACATTGACCGCAATGACAGAAAAACTCCCCACAAATGACTCTCGGTATCGATATCCAGACGAATCAGAAAATGCAGGGTGTCCAAAAGTGACATGGCCAATGCAGGGTAGAGCCTTGCAACGAACGGTATTCCCAAACGTATTTCTGGGCAATCTTGGAGGACACTACCGGGGTCATAAGACAGTCTGAGCAGGCTTTTCCAGCTTTTGGCCGACTTTGATCCCCGAAGAAAGTTGCAGGCTGTAAGGTATGGCAGCACGGCAGTCTCGGTGACGAGTCCTTCATTTTTTCTCACTTCTTCCCATCCACACTTTCTGACAACAGGCAAAATGTGTCAGCTGGCCAAGCTTTCGATGGGGAAAGAAGAAGACAGAAGGGCTCGCCACCGCTCCGAGCAGGAATATGCGGCTCATAATGGAGTGCGTCAGGGTCTCCATCCCAGTTTTCCGTATATGAACGAGCCCTGCCATAGACCAGGGCGAAAAATGGAGAAAAGAAAGAGATCTTTCATGCATCAAACAATCTAAACGGACGCAAAGAAATTCACACGCAGAACGCACATCTTCCACACATCACCCAACATGTCGTACCATTCTGAGCGCCGTGGCCGCTCCTCTCGTCGCTACGACGACCGTTACGACGACCGCTACGATGATCGCTACCACCACGGCTACGATACCTACTACGATGACGACGACTACGGCCACGGCCACGGCTACGGCCACAGCCGCAGCGACTACAAGGCCGTCGAACGCTACCACTCTTCTCGGCCCGTCTCGTCTCGCCGGAGCAAGAGCTCCTACCGCACCAGCTCTGGGTCCTCATCGTCATCCGGCCTCCCGCCGCAGCTCCTCCGCCAGCCGCGAGCTCAAACATGTTGTCACCTCTGCCCTTACTGCCGGCGGCCGTCGAGGCTTTCCGGCTGCGCAAGACGCCCGGCCCGTGGACATCGGGTGCCAAGGGCGGCCGTGTAGCTACGGCGGCCATAGGTGCTGCTGTTGCCGACTCGGCCGTCGAGCGCAACAATCACGACGGCAAACACTCACGGCGGCACGTCGTGGAAGCGACGGTGGCGGGTCTGCTGGCGGACCGGCTGCTGAATGGAGGCCGAAAGAAGTAGACTTGTTGGTGGAGGAATTGTTGGTCGTCGCCTGGGAACGAGAAGGAGTATGATGCTGAATACCAACGTGGAGGATGCTTGTATGATTTGCTGTTACGATTATGATGTCTTCTCTGTTTCTTCTCATGTCTTTTTAATTTTTTTTTCCTTCTTTTCATATCGCCTTTGTGTTCTTTTTTTTTCTTCCACCCTTTACCCATACCAAGGTTGTTACCGATGGATTCGTTTTACTGTACTCTTAGGATCGATCAAGCTCTCGGATACCATCATCTCGCCCGTTCAACACGTACACAAGCTGAACAAGCTCCCATGTGATGTGTTTAATGGATAGTTTTATTCTGCATAAAATAAAGCCAGCGTGATCTCGAGTGACCTGAAACATGCCTCGTTTCCAGGCCAAGAGATAAGAAGACGTGAGGCTGAAGTGAGCTCCATTGAGCCCTGCAACTCTTCTCGATTCCTATGCATCTCCATAAAGCCTCGTTTGCTTTCTTTTTTCCGTTCGCTGCTAAAGCCTCACATTGATGCCCTCAAGCACCACCAGACTTGGCGCCTCCTTCAGCGATACCAGCTCCTATGATCTATTCTTTTCGTACACGCCCCCAAATGGCGACGGGCATGGCTCGACAAGGAACTCGCAATGGTGCATATTATTGCCCCCAAGAAAGGCAGAGATCAGCCCCTTAAGCCTCACCAAGACACGGGCTGTCCGGCCCTCTGGTGATCTGTTGTCTTGTCATCGCCTCTCTTTTTCCTCTTTTGGAAGATCTGCTTGGCAAAGGTCATTTCCGCGTGGGTTAGAGTATGAAGAGCCATAGATAAGAAATGTGTAAAAGTTGGGGGTCATCAAGATGAGTCGTGTAAGTACTGAGTACGGAGTAGTGCTGTGGTGGACGAGGTGAGAAGCTTGGAGAGGTGCAAGGTCAGCCTGCCGTGGCTGTTTCACCATGGGCAGACAGCAACAAAGCGTGCGTCCCGCGTCGTCCCTGTGGAACGGACCGAGAGGACCAAAGACGCTGCCAAAGGACGCGTCGGGGAAAACGAGAGCCGCAGTGGACCGTCTCCTGCACATGTTAGTGGACAGTTCAGTACGGAGTATGTCCTGCTTTATTTTTGGTGGCCTGTCGTGGCGAGGCATCACGGGCCTTGCAAGGCTCCTCCATAGATAAGTGTCCTACACCGAGGAACGTACAGTATTGAGTACGTACGAGCCTCTCGTAACGTGACTGATCTGCAACAGTGTTTTTTACTCAGTACGTGAAGCACGGACGCTCGGACAACCCAGCATTGGGCTGCCCCATTGTTTCCTTCTTTCTCCTTCATCCTCACCTTCCATGCATTGCATCGTGCCGACAAATGGGACATACTCGATTATGAAATCTCCACATCCCAAGGTAATCGAATATGGCTCCCCAATACACGGTTCGGCAAGGCTGGGCACTGCAGCCACTATTCTTGTCGGGGCCAAAATCTATTCTCGTCTACATACTCCGTACGTCGTGGCCTTGAAGGAGCTGAGAGTCATGCGATCCTCACCAGGTGTACCGCGCACGCCGTAAAACCGTCAAGGGCTGACGCGGGATGCAATCCTGCCTGCTCTCCCTTCAGCTGTACCACTTTACGGAGTCTTTTGTGATCTATTTCCAATGCAAACCCATTGGCTCTCGAGTGCCAAGTAGATAAGAGGCGAGTGGCGTGTAGGAAAAGAAGAAAGCAATGGATCCAAAAAGGATCAATACATGAAGCTGAAAGAGAGCAAACCTTGCGTCATAAAGCAATGAAACGAAACCGTCGCAACATGAATTCAAGCGTCCCAATTGCAATATGTGCCTCGTTCCAAGACCACGTGAGAATCTCGCTTGTTGTTCTGGTATCAAGACAATCAAAAAGACTCAGCTTTCATGCGGGCCTCTCGTGTTTGCCAAGCATCACACCCCCTTTTTTTCGGGGTCGCCTTCTCCTTTGCATCTTTCTTTTTTTCTTCCCTCTATCATGTTGTCCAACTTTCGAAGTGCACTACCGTGGAACTACCGTGGAGACTCCCGCACAGACCGAATATAAAAAAAAAGAGAAAAAGGATGCCCAAAAAAAGGATACCCAATCCTCCACAATGCTGGAGACTGGAGATCAGGGGGTTATCACTTGCACGACAGTCGTCATGGGAACAACACGTGACTCTACTTATTTGTCTGTTGAACATTTTTTCCAATTCGAAGAGCGGGCTTGTTAGCGCACGCGGTGCTGCGTCACGGCCTATTTGCCTTTCCGCCTTTCATTTTTTTAAGCAGTAGCATTTCTTTGTTCTGTGGAGGTACGGAGTAGAGGACAGCATCAATTGAGTGACGATCGCCGGAGTTGAGAAGCTTGCAAGGTCAATACCGTCAAGGGTTGACACGACAGACAAGCTTCAGACTTTCTGGAAGATGACGTTGTACTCCGTACTGAGTAGAGCAAAAAGAAAAAGAAAAATACCCATCGCTGCCCAACAGGCAGGGGGGCCCTGGACGATGGACCTTTCTTGCCTGCTTTTCTTTACATATATGGTGATCTCCTTCCTTCGTCATTTCACATTTGCTGCGACGATTCCCTGGAGTCTTTTGACGCATCATGAGCTGGTCCCCATCTCCCCCATAAAGAGCAACCGCTGTAATGCACCCCAAGGGCAAGGTCTTTTGCCCGGCATTCTCCTGGTTGAACAATGCCGAGATGGGATCCGTTAGGGGCGGGGGGATTTTCGGGGGGGATTGTGTAGGTGGCGACCGGGGGGGGGGGACAAAAAAAGGTGTTACGAGGGGCGTCGAAATGCATTATGGTGCGGCTAGCCGCTAACAATACGCAAAAGGCACAGCACTTGACAGTGAGACCACGAAGCAAAGACAGAAGAGGCCGTCGGCCAACAAGGGATCGTTCGTGCAAACTTACAGGGCAATGGAAGGCGGTGACGTGCACTTTTGGGGCACCTTTGAGACTCTGTTCCGGTCATTTTCGTCTTGGACTCTTGGTTCACTTGGTGCTCTCATTTCGTAAGATATCTTACTTTGTTAGGCGGTCAAAGGCTGGGCGTGGACGTCAAATTCGTTCATCTACCAGGGGGGCAACTGATAAGAAAGCCAAATGCGAATTGCCAACAGTAAAAGGCTGGACACAGAGCCAGAATGCACATCACCCGGGGCCTGGGGATGTGCAATGGCAATGTGTAAAGCAGCCTTGTCATTGGCGCGATAAAGATCCGACTCGAGGCTTGATCCATCGGCGGCCCGTGATTGGCTGATATATCAAAGGGGGGTGGACTTAGTAACTGAGAAAAGAGAGTGGTTGTGGTGAGAGACGACCAGGCTGGGGCCAAGGCGGACGCATCGAAGCTTATTTTAGAAGAAAGAACGTGAAAGAGAAACTCCAAAGAGGGCAAGGCCCAGAAGGCCTGTCGAGAAGGAGCGCTGAAGGGGACAAGGCCACCACAAGAGCCTTAAGAGCCTTGAGGCTGTTGCTGGTAAGGATCCGACAGGCTTCACTTCAGTGGTTCAGTGGATGACTCTCTGAAAAAGGGCGACTCTCCATTGGCCAATGGCTTCCAGGGCTCCGGCTCTCTTGGCTTTCTGTGTCGTGCTTTCCTTGTTTGCCGTGTCGTCTCTCCTCATTTTACTGGCCGATAGGAGGAAAGGGGCCCTGTCGTGCTGGCCTAAAGGCTCTCCAAGGGCTGGGCATTTTGGCAGTGAACAGGCCCCTGGGGCTTGATTTATCGCGTGGCCAGGACTGGCTGCGAGGCAGGTGGTTTGCTAACGGTTTGCTGCTGCTGTACATAACCATTAAGTAACAGAGTGCCGAATTGGGCTTGGGGCCCTGGCGGTCGGGTCCACTTCCCAGGCTCGACAGGGCTCTTGACAGGGAAAGAAGACGGGACAAGACCGCACCGCGGCGCTGGGCATAGGGAAGGAACCACCGACGATGGCAAGAGACAATGAAATGAAAGAAGAACAGAACAATCAGACAAATCAAAAGGCAAACGCACAGGCGACGGTGGCGTGTACATCGTAGGGGAGGAGGAAAGTGGAGAGGAATGAGTTAGAGTTAATGATCACGTGCCCTCTCCAATTGCAGTTGACATGCGATGCTATTGAATCAAGAGAGGAAAGAACGAGGAGAAGGTCTGTGAAGAATGAGAAAAGAGCATATGGCGGTACTTGGGAAGGTGCGCATGAGGTTCGATGAGATGCACTGTGGCTCAAAGATCTGATAGTCGTCTTGATAAAAAGTTTTTTTTCTCTCTCCTCAAAAACTCTTTGAGCTTTACTTCGTAATATATGTATGTCGTATGGCGTATGCATTCCTCTAAGACGCCAGCAAAGCTCCTAAATAGAAGGCTGGCACACCACCTTACAGGCGCAAAAGAGCCGGCAGTCCAGGGGCCACTCACACAATTAAAGAATATGCGTATTTACACCCTTTTTTTTCTGCTGGATCTTTACCAACACACCCTCCGCAATCGGCTGGGTGTCAAGTCTCTTTTCTTTTCTCTTGCCCCCTATTGCAGCTCTGTACATGTAAGAGTGTCGGCCAGTGGAGTCCGGGGAAGGCGCAAAATGGCGACACCAACGAGACCAAAGAGGGCGACGTGTGCCTAAAAGATTGACAGAAATGCTACAAAGTTGAAAGGCAAACTGGCACAGGACGGCGCAGGCGCGGAAGCGCGCCAGGCACTATAGACCCAATTCAACAGCTAGGGCGCCTATCGGGCTTGAGAGTTGGCAGATGGCCCGGCTTGATAGAGAGTATTGATTTTGACTTACTCTGCTTGGCAAGTACTTCTACTTATATGTATTCCTTTCTTGTTTTACTCCGTATCTTTTATGTCTCCATCTTCGTGTCTCCATATAAAAAAAAAGCTCCGTAAGCACCGTCGACCCTCCCCGACCCTTCCCCGGCCGGCCGACCCAGTTGACGATTCAGGCAAGGAACATTGTATGAGACGGGCTTTTTTTCTTATGGAGTGCAGAAACTCAAAATGCGGAGAAAAACCTGGGCGATAAATTTGGGGAAGAGGCTGGCTGTTTTTGGATGCAAAGTGTCGTGAGGGCTGTTTCCAGCGGGGGGTTCCGATCGTCCTCTCCCTCGACCGACCTCTGTTGCGTCGTGAGAGACTGTAAAAAAGCAAGGCAAGTAGACTGCTTGCAAGTTGCATTGGCAAAGTACGTTTACCCCTTCAAAACGATAAAAAGACGCACATGATAGGGGTTACCATGATGAGTTAAGACAGCATACTTTATCGACCGGTGAAGCTCTTGGCTCACCCCATGGCTTGATAGTTTTGATCCTAATGGGTGGTAGCGAGGGTCGAGTGAGGGGAGGCTTACACCACGCAGATAGATAGGGATATAAAACCAAGTGCCATCATTGCCATGTGTTAAAATGAGGAGACAGGTCATGCCTCAAGCGAAAAAGCTAAGGGTGCCAACCAGAATATAGCAAAAGGAGGATAAACTGGCCAGATGATGAGCACAGATGAGGGGAGGCTTTTTATCATACTGCGCGAATTAAGTGCCAGTTTTGACCTCCTTCAGACCAGTATCATTCTTTGTCCCATTGTACCACGTCCGTTTACAGTCTGCAGCTCGATATTCGACACTCACTTGAGTAACCCGCCGGACCGTCTGCCGTTTGCCGGTCCAAAACAGTCAAGGATTCTGGGGGAAGGCAAGATTTGGTCGTCGCGTGGGGTAACATGTCGAGGCGACGAGATGTCTCAAGGCATCTTACGAGCAGTCCTGACAAAATCTCCTTAGACGGCATATCTCTTTCGTACAATAACGGGGCCTCTTTAATATCTGGTATATGCACTCATTGGATGCGAGCAATATTGGAAATCATGTTACTACCCGCCCTCCCGAATCGGAGCTTCGTTGTCAACAAACGGAAAAGGGATGGGGGCGCCGAGTAACAGCCCCATCTGATACGTTCTATGTCGAGCCAAGGCTGCAAGACGACGTGCATCCCTCATGGGTCCAGCTTGCTAGCTGTCTGGTTATTCGGAAGCATCTCCATCCCGTGCATGCAGATGTGGAGTTTCTATTTCGCTGGCAGCTCGCCAGTGACGGCCGCGGGATTTTGGCACTCTTTGCCTATTGGCAATTGATAATTGCCAACTGTGGTCACGGCGTGGGCGATGTTTTGTAGACAAAAAGTGCTATCTTGAACGAAGGATGGCGTCCGCATCGTTTCAGATTGGAGCTCTCTCGGTGCTTGTGATGTCTCGAGATGCCATCTCAACTCATTAAACCTTTTTCTCTCTTCTTTTGTCTTTTACTTTCTTTTTGCTTTACTCGTATTTATTTCCCCTTCTTTTCCTTCCTTGCCCTTGCCCTTCTTAGCCAGTTCCCAGCTGCAAGGATTCTTCTAGACTGCTTTCATCATTAAATGCGTAACAATCGGACGGAGGGGCGTGGCGCTAAAATCCGTGGTGGAGACGAGGGTGTGTGGATCTATGTACATGCATCAGCGAGGGTTGAAAGAGATTCGGGGAAAGGAACGGGAAAAGGGCATGTATCTTAAAAAGCTGGTCCTGACGTGCACCCGTCGAGCCGTGGTAGGAGGGCTTTGAATTGCAACAAAAACTGCTCGTAGTGAGAGTCAAAAGTGAACCTCACATCAATGGAGGGAAAAGGTGCTTCTCGAGAGGAAAAAAAAAGAAGAAAAAGGACCATCTCTTCTGCTGATTCTGTCGTCCCGTCTCGTCGCTCGGTCTTTCGTCTGAAAGAGGTTGCAAACTTCCGCCCTGCTCTTGCCCTCGCCTCCCGCCAAAACAACAGCACTCAGTAGACTCAGTAGACTCGCAGACACGCAACGCAGACTCGCTGCTTCGCCCCCATCCGAGCTATGGAGCAGGTGCAGACAAGTGCAGCTTTCTGTTTCTTAGGGCCTTGGCCGGCCGCGCCTTTCCTCCACATCTTTGAAGGCACCATCTCGACACGCCCCTTCCCAATGCGCATGTCCCGTCGAGCCGTCTGTCGTTTTGCCTCAGGACTCTCCATGTCTGTGATATGCGCCTTATTCGTACTCCCTCCCACGCTGCCTCTGCGCATCTATCTCACATATGAAAGTCAATCCTCACATATGATTCCCACATACGATTGCGTTGCATGGCGCTTTGCTCACCCTCGTCTCCCTCGTCTTTCTTATGCATACTTAGTAGTACATATACGTGCACTCGTAGCATCATAGCAGAAACATGCAAAAGCAACGAAGGAAAGAGCACGCCCCCCATGTCCAGCGCGCAAGACCCGTCTTTTAGGAAAAGAGCGATGGGCGTGCTGATGGTTTCTACCCTAGGCCTTGCCGCCGGAGTGGGACGGAGGCGAAAAACTCTTTCAGACTGCACTTTGTCTCTGGTTCAGAGCTCTTTTTTCTTTTTCTTTTTCCCGGCAGCTCCATACATCGTACAAGGCACGACCGGGCGAGTTGCAGTCACCTAGATCCAAGCCCAGTGAGTTCAGGCTCGAAAGTCGTAACGGTACGGCTATTGTGTGGCTTTAACGCGGCCGACAAAGGTACCTTTGGTCGGTTCGCAGTTGCGTTTCTTTCTTTTTTCTTCGTTTTTTTTTTTCACAGCCCATTCCAACCTTCTGACGGCAAGCAATTACACACACCTATTTCGGGCTGGACCTCAACCCGCAGCCTGCCCCCATCCCTCCTTCCTCGGGCGTGCCTGGCTCCTTCCCACCACACACAACACACGGTCGCTCACGCGCCTTCCGTGGTCGGTCTTCGTTGGTCATTTACCTTTTTGCTCGTTTTTGTTTGCCGGTGTACTCAATACCTCGCAGTCGTCTCGTCAGGAAAGAGCAATCCCGTAGTAGTCTGTGTCGGCAGGATTCAACGGGGGCCCCTTCCCCCTTCCTCCCACTCACACCCCCAGTAGAGAATGGAGACAAGAAATCGAAGCTTGTGGCCCCAAGGCTATTTGCTATTTTGTTTTCTAAGAAACATGTGTAATACGCTTTTCACCCCCCCCCCCCCCCCCTTCCCCCCTTCCCTTCCTTCCTTCTCGTGCCTTCCCTCTCACCCACTCGAACGAGTAGTCTTTGGCTGGCTTCCTTCTCTGGAGACGATCCTCAAATGGGCCCGGCCCCATATCCACTGCTTCCCATATTTTGTAGTTTGTACATATAGATGCTGTGTTCCGGAACCTTTTCTTGCCCTTTGTTTCTTGTTCTCCAGACATCTCTTCTCGACCTTCATCTTCATCATCGTTCCCTCTTAAACTTCCTACCTCCACGCTCCACGTCTTCTTCCTCCGCATACTCTCGCCCATTCCATCCTTCGCATTTCTCAAGACGTGAACATCTCGACATTCCTTACTTAACCCACTCTCCTTCTTTTTCGACTCAACTCTCCTTCTCTCGTCTTTTTTATTTATTACGGCTTGACAACTCGTCAAACTTGTGCCTCATCTTTCTACACCTCCGCAACCGGTTGATAATCCCGCCAGCAATCACCTGTTGTACCAACCTGCAGTGAACGGCTGTTGGACACCAGCAACGAAAAAGGGCGTTTGCGCCTCTTTTGCCCTCGATTTTCGAAGCGAGCCGACATCCTCGACACTCCCATCCTCATAGCCCCTCTTCTGTCTTCTCCTCCTCTCCTCCAAATCGCTTCCACCATGTCATACTCGTGGATCGGCGCGCCGACCGTCTTCAATGGCACAGACTCCGGCACCGGTGGCGATTCCGGTATGTTTTAACCGCTTTTTCATCTGGTGACGATGTGTTTTGCTCCTCGTCTCCCTTGTAAAACTAACAGCCTTCCCAAGTCACCGAAAATCTGAACCAATGGTATCAGTCCGGTGACCAGGCGTTTATCATCGTCGCTTCTTGTATGGTTCTGATCATGGTGCCTGGCATCGCTTTCCTCTACTCCGGCCTCTCGCGACGAAAGTCGGCTCTGTCCCTTATTTGGGTCTGTATGATGTCTTTCAGCGTCATTGTCTTCCAGTGGTACTTCTGGGGCTACTCGCTCGCCTTCAGCAGTACAGCCACCAACGGTTTTATCGGTGACCTGCACCATTTCGGTCTTCTCAACACTCTCGCTGTTCCCTCGCCTGGCTCGCCTCTCATCCCGGAGCTGCTCTACTCCTTCTACCAGATGCAGTTCTGTGCCGTCACTGCCGCCCTCGTTGTTGGTGCCACCGCCGAGCGTGGCCGCGTCATCCCCGCTATGGTCTTCACCTTCTTCTGGGCCACCATCGTCTACTGCCCCATCGCCTGCTGGGTCTGGAACGTCAACGGCTGGGCCTTCAACTACGGTGTCCTCGACTACGCTGGCGGCGGTCCGTCGAGATCTGCTCTGGTGTGTCTGCGCTCGCCTACTCGTGGGTTCTCGGACGCCGCAATGAGAAGATGATGCTCAACTTCCGCCCTCACAACATTTCCCTCATCACGCTTGGCACCATCCTTCTGTGGTTCGGCTGGCTGGGCTTCAACGGTGGCTCTGCGTTCGGTGCCAACCTGCGCGCCACCATGGCCTGCTGGAACTCGTGCTTGACTGCCATGTTCGCCGCCATGACTTGGTGTCTTCTCGATTTCCGTCTGGCTAAGAAGTGGTCGCTGGTCGGCTGGTGTTCCGGTACCATTTCGGGTCTCGTTTCGGCCACGCCTGCCTCTGGTTTCGTCACTCCCTGGGCCAGCATTATCCTCGGCATCGTCACTGGCATCGCTTGTAACTTTGCTACCAAGGGTATGTCTCAAACATTCCTCGCTGCTCTTGACGTTTTTTCTTTTTTTTTTTTTAAAAATAATTTTTTTTCATCTTCTAACACCCTACAGTCAAGTTTGTCCTCCGCATCGACGATTCCCTCGATGTGTTCGCTGAGCACGCCGTCGGCGGCATGGTCGGTCTCCTCCTCAACTCTTTCTTCGCTGCCGACTACATTATCGGTCTCGACGGTGTCAACAATGGCATGACCGGCGGCTTCATCAACCACAACTGGCGCCAGCTTTACGTCCAGATCGCCTACATCCTCGCCTGCACCTTCTACGCCTTCACTGTTTCGGCCATCATTGCCAAGGTCATCGATCTGATCCCCGGCCTGCACCTGCGTGCCAGCGAAGAGGCTGAGCTCCTTGGTATGGATGACGACCAGCACGGCGAATTTGCCTACGACTACGTCGAGGTCCGCCGTGATTACCTTGCTTGGACTCCCGCCGAAAAGGACCCCAAGGAGGATGGTGTTCGCATCATTCCTCAGCACGGCATTGAGGGCCACCAGATGCTCATGAATGGCACCCGCCCGCCATCGCTGGCCGGCGCCTCGACTGCCGACCAGGAAGAGCGTATCTACCTCAACAGCCAGGGCAGCAACGGCAAGGAACGCAGTCTCGCTGGCAGCAGCGCCAACGGCATGCGGCCACAACTGCAGGCTGTCTCTGACCAGGAGGATGCTGTGCAGTCCGAGAAGGTGGCATTGCCGTCTTCGTCTCCGACCCAGTAGACTTCGACTTTGACTTCCGACTACGACTTTCTTTTCGTTTCTCCGCCTCCCCCTATTTTTCGCATTTTCCTACCGTTCTTTACACTTTCTGCTTTCTCTCTTCCACATCTTCCGCCCACTCCCCTTGGCTTTCAGGTTAAATCCAATATCAAATAGGAGGGGCGGAGACGACAAAGATAAAAGTTGGGACGATTATTTTTTGTTGCATACTGCAGCGTTTTCCACTTTGCGCGAAATTCTTTCTTCTTTTGTCTTATCAATCATTACACAGCCTTACTTTCATCTGTTTTTATTTTTGGGGGGGATCTTATATCTGCTTTTGGGCTTACGCGTACTGTCTTTTTTGTTTTTGAATGGCATTTTGTCGAATGGTCAAATACCCACTCGCTGGCATATACACATGAATTTTCTTATTATCTTTTCCGAATATACATTTCTTTAACCTACTACGTCGCACTACGCTATCATATTCGGATCAAAAGATCGACGGAGTTGGCTTGGCTGCAGCACGTTATCAAGGCCATTGGAGGCCACTTTCACGAACTGGCGCTCTCCCGCCCACGCACACTCTCCATGTACGCGGTATTGACTCTCAACTCGAACCACCTGAGGAGCGCCAAGTTTCCTGTCTATCTCCAGATGATAACAGAACTGCCCATTCTGCACTTTTGCAGCGTGAGCAGTCCAGCCTAATACGCGCATCTGTCCATTGCTTCAGCTCGGACTAGGGCCGTCTTGGCTGCCCGCCACTGAAATGCGTGGTATTTGCTATTCGGGCGATTCGGTCCAGGCCCGCCGTCGCGACTGACTGGTCTTGGCGATGCCACTGATAAAGCAAAAGCAAGTTCAATACGACGTATTAAGGCATTGGCACTTTGTAGCATGGAAGTGCATCAGCACATACAACACTCACAAAAGACACAACGTCCAACGCATCACCAACGTCAGCCTTCGTTACAAAATGCACCACTCCCCCAGACCTTATCTCGACAAATCAGAGAGCTCGGGGCTTACTTTCAGCATAGCTCCGACTTGGTACTTAGAATAGCAGCGCCTTGTATGTACGACGTACATGTACTTCCCCCAGATCTCAGCCCGGCTCTTTTTAGTCCGTTTTACACACTACTGCATCCTTGAATAGTTTTATGCTTTTTTTTACACTAGAAATGATGGGGCCTACGACGTATTCATTTCTTTTTTGGCTTCGGGTTTCCTCCAAAGTGAGATGTGTCGAGGAGCTGGGAGCAACGGCGGCATCTTATCTTTCCCAGTTGCTAGGACGGGCGGGCGGCCCCACGTCGGGGTGCCTCGTTGGTCGCTGCCGGCTCCACGGTCCACCGACCTTTCCCTTCTTGGCACTTGCAGCACCCCAAAAGACTCCAGCCTTATCTCTACCACCACTCGACGACCTCGCCAAATGGTACGCCGAACATGTACACGACAGCAGAGATACGGACATCCCGCCCGTTCCCACTTGCTCTCTCTTTTTGCTCCCTCCCCCATGCCCTCTTTTTTCTCTCATCGATCCATTACTCCGCGTTTTCTCCTTTTTCTCCTTCTTTCTTGTAGCTCCATCGACTCCCCCGGGCTCCTCTTCAGATCCTCCTCGCTTGCCTTGCTTTGGCGTGCTTTGGTGCCCCTTTGTTGCAATCATATGCACACGCCCCCTCCTCTTTCAAGGTCATTGCTCTTCAAGGTACGGAGTATTAATTTTTTTTCTGCTCTTATGATGCTACTGATTCCCCGGGATCGTCTTGGCCTATTTCGGTCCCGCCGCTTTCTTCCACTTCCCCCCAGTGAACGGGAGGATCTGCCGTGGTCTTTTTCCTGCAAAACCGGCCACGGCGAGAATGTTCCACCATCCAACAGCCCTTGTGGCATGACTCTCTTTCCCCCCTGGTTGCTTTCCCATTCATTTCGCCTACTCCGGCGCTCCGTTACGACGAACTTTAGCGGACTCTGCCCCCGAACCTTACGGCAGATCGACCCATTGCGCAGATTATTTTTCTGCTCCTGTGAGCTGTCTCGAGTTTTCTTCTTCTTCATTTTTCATCACGGTCTTGCCGTCTGTGGAGAACATGTGCTTCTTCCCATCTGAGCTCCGGTGTTCGCTCCTCAAGCAGAGGGATCACATAATAGGTGTAGGATGCCTTTTCTTTATTTTGCATTCCCCCACATGGTCATTTCCAAAAGGTTTGGATTGTCATGTGTAAGTCACAAGATGATCACGACCCATTTCATCATCGTCTCGCCCGATGGTCCGTCTTCACTTTTTTTTGTTATTGAACCTATGGGGACCCTATGTAGACCTACCCACGTCTCCTTCCGACAAATATCAGGCGGCCATTAAAATTTTCTCTCGGGCTCATTTTATCCCTCCATCCTTTGACAGATCCTTCTGCATCTTTTGTAGCCACCGAAGAACCTGCCGCAAGGTGGGCCGGCCGTGGGCCGATGTCTCCATGGTTGATCCGTCCGGGTTGCGTTCGGCCGTCTCGTCCTCGCCGATGATGGGTGGCTGGGTGCCGTCGGGTGCACAATCGGGAATGCCTCGAATGCGCATGTTTCGCTTCTTGAGCCACTCCTCGCCCTCGGCCAGCTTGGCTTGCCAATAGTCGCGTGCCCGGAAGGCAAGATTGTCCCCGGTGAGCCCGTACGAAGACGGCAAGGCCACACGGTTGCTGTCGCCGTTGTCGCCGTTGTCGCCGTTGTCGCTTCCAGGGGTGTCCGGATCGGCCTTCATGTAGATTTTTCCGTTCTGTCGCACAAATTTGCTCTGTTCCTGAGCACCGGCGTCGCCAAAGCATTTGAGAACCATCGCCTGAACATGCGGCGGTGTCAACCGAAAGGCCGGGAACTCGAGCTCTGGTTCTCGCGGGTACGACATCCACACGGCGCCGCGGTGGGGCGCGCTCATGCCCTCAAAGATGCACCACAACAGTCGGCCCAACATGTAGACCATGGCGGCTTCTTGTTCGGACTTTGTGAGACAGTTGTAGGCGACGTTGTAGCCTGCTTTCGGGTTGCTGTACTTGGTGTCCTCTTCGAGGCGGACGAGAGGGTGCCTACCGAGTTTACTGGGCGGCGGTGGAGGCGCCGGCAATCGCAGCCCTCCCGCCTCCTCCATGGCCTTCGCAGCGACAGCCGCTTCGTAGCAGGCAATCAGCCTGTGCTTGTACTGAAAGCACAGCTCGTCCGAGATATTGTAGTCAAAGTCCTCCTGGTCGTCGAAAGCAATCACCCGCAGACTCTCCACGTAGTCGACCTCGGGCGCCGAGAAACTGCACCAGACGCCGCGCTGTTCAAAGTCGACGAGGCCGGCGTGTCCCTCGGGGGCTGGCGCTGTGAGCACGACATTGTCGAGGCGCAGGTCGGGATAGTAGAAGCCGTTGCCCTGGTGCCAGACGTGGCACATGGCCTCGGTGATTTGGGCGGCCCAGCGCAGCTGGTCGGTGTAGTTGAGCTGGCCGTGGATCCGTAGCAGAGGAAGGGCATCCCGCAGCGAGCCGGCCTCGTAGTAGGGCATGGTGAAGCCGACAACGCCCATCTTGTTGCCAAACAGGCATTCCTTGGTGATGACGTGCAACGGCCGTGTGAGGACACCATCGTGAGGTGGAATGTCGACCAGCAGCGCTCGCAGCTCTTGGTACATGTACTTGACGCCGCTGCTCAGCGACTTGAGAACGACGAGTTCTGGCTCAAAGGAACTACTCTCGACCACATCGTCAAACTCGTTCTTGTCCCGGCCCCCGGTGCTCCTCTTTTCTTTCTTGTCCTTTTTCGTCTTCTTGTGGTGGCTGCCTGTTGGTTTCTTGGGCGCGTTTTCTTCCTCTTCGATGCCAGTGGTAATAGGGTAGGGATAGACCTCGACAAGGCTGATGCTGTCATGCAGCTGGCGTATCAGGCGTACGTTGAGAATGCTGATCTCCGGTGGCAGAGGCCGTTTTGTTTCCGTCTTCGCCTTTCCCTCTGCCTCGGCCTTTGTCTTCTTGGTTTTGCTCTTGTTCTTGTCCTTGTCCTTGTCCTTGTCCTTGTCCTTGTCCTTATCGTCCTTGTCGTCCTTGTCGCCATCACCACCTCCATCTACCAGTCCCCACATCTCTTTGAGCGCCTTGTAGGACATGAGGTCGCCCTCCAGTGGGTAGTTGGGCGACATGGTGACACGGACTTTGCGGAGGTGGCAGCAAAAGTTCCGCAGTACGATCCGAGAACCAAACGGCCCATTCTTGTAGAGAAACTCCACCGTCTCCCTTTTCAGCTCGCCATTGGGATGGAGCGTGTTGTACTGGAGGATGCGCAGAAGGTAGTTGGCGATGCCCAGCCGGCGCACGCGTGTCGCATCCTTCATGTGGAAAGCCCGATTCAGGTCGAGCACATCACGTAGAAAGGGTGGGAAGGCGCTCTGCTCCTCGATAAAGACGTCGAGGTGCATGGGCGGCGGGCCAGACGTGCGCTTGAGAAACAAGGGGTAGGCGTAAAACTGTGTAGCAAAGCCGGCGGCACCGTCGATGCGCCACAAGGGGTCCGCGAGAGGCGCAACGCTGTCGATGCGGTTCTTGGGGTTGAGCTGCGAAAAGGGCCATTCGGAGCGGTCTGTCGTGGGCCCGGGGCCGTCCTCCTCACCAGAGGGCGGTGTATCGTAGCCCTGTCCATAGTCGCCACGGTCGCTGGCCAGGTCGCTGTCGCTGTTGCTGTCAACCTCCTCGGCGAAGGCGGCCGTGGCATGGACGACATCATGGATGGCACGGAAGCTGAAGTCCATGGTCGCGGAGATGCCCTTGGACACTCTTTGAAGCCGATGCCTAGATAAGAGTCGTGGCTTTCAGTACAAGGCTGCTTGAGAACTCGGTCAGTTTTCAATCATCAGACATGTTGGAGATGCCGGTATGGAGCGCCGGACAGACGAAGTTGCCTCTGTTCCCCCGACAGCTGACTCATCGCTCGACCTGGCAGCTCCTTCTCTCCTCGACTTTTGTCATGTTCAATCAAACAGTCAAGGCTTGTTGCACCTGTGTTCACCGGGTAAGAGCTATGGAGTCGACTCACCTTTGCTGCTTCCTGTTCACGTTCCTTCTCGACGTCACGGTCGTTCAGTCTCCGGCAGGCAGGCACATTGTTTTCCCCGATTGAAGAGGAACAAAGAAAGAAAAGAACAATTAAAGGAAGGAACCTGGCCACGAAGAGAGATTGTGTGTCGGCAGCTGCGACCGCGACTTTTTTGTTTTCTGTCGCGTTTCGCAATTGCCGCCGAATTAGGAAACAGCGGGCACAAGAAGCAACAGGCAGGGGCAACCCGCATCACATCACCGACAAAGGGAGCAAACAAAAACAGTCCGCCAAAAACAGAACAGGGAAACCGAAGCCGTGATCACTATTGGGGGTGGGTCGGTTCGGATTGGAGATGACCCTCGCCAATTTTTTTCTCTTCTTTTAATTTTTTTTTTGTTTGCTGTTGTCCAATGCAGCTGGCCGCACGCGATGTTCCCTCTCAGCTCTTTACGGCGGCCGTATTGGCGGGTTTCTTGGTGAAGGAATGGCAGCTTCTGATTGGCTCAAGTTATCGTGAAATTCTCCTCACTTTCGCGTTTTGGTCAGGAAAACCGTCACGGCGGCCGGCAGCAAGGTCGGCGGTAATAACGAACGGATAAAATATGATAAGACATAAACAAGGAAAAAAATCTAGGGTTGGGCCGCCTGCAAAGATGCTCTACATTGGAGCCTCTTCAAAAATGGCTGGCATCCTGATTAATATCAAAGAAAAAGACTGCATCAAACGAGTCACTTGATGGCATTTTCTCATTACGACAGTGTACAAGACAATTAAAACAGTAGAAACAACAAAGGGAGATGTTGTAGTTCTTCACATGCTCGACGGGTGGACTGTCAATGTGACCATGTCTTGAGATGATATGAGTTATTCTGGACCTATTATTCACAACATCTCGTGAACTCTGCAGACATTGCCATCGCGTGCTTCATCACATGTGACTACAACACCTACCGTTTCACGGGAACTTGATATTGAGTCTGCAGAGCCTGTGTTGACTTGGATATATGGCTCGGAGCACAAAGGAAATGTAGTGAGGAAAGCCAGTACGTGATCAGAATTGCAGATAGATGAATGCTAGAGAGAAAATAAATGAAATATATATATACATATATATTTAAAACTAGATACCCTCCACATGGGTGTGTGCTGACACTGTCGGCAGGCATAAACAAAGGTGAATAGGTGTATTCAACAGAAAGTTAATGGACAGTATACGATGCGGCCGAGAGCGGAAGAACGAGAGTTTAACAAGTAATGGTGGAGCCAAAGAGGCAGAAGACATAAAGACTTTCGATACATGTACTGAATACTTGCCAGATGACGGACCAAAGAGGAAAACGAGAAACGCTGGTCAGAGCCAGAGAAAGAATGAGTTGATGAGCCACGCGGGGCCGCATCCTGGCCGCATTGCCTCCAGTGTCTCATTACCACAACGTTCATTGCCCAGTCTCGGCCAACCTCCGTGTCTCGGCAAATAAAATGGGTTGTTTCTGGTCCTTCTGTGACGGTTGCTTGTCTTTACTGGTCTTGTCTTGGTTGCAACTTTCCCGTTTGTCCACTTCATCGATATTTCCGCTTGTGAGTGGGGTGTACATAAGAGGCTCGACAAAACGAAGCATCTTGATATTAAGAAACGTATGCACGCACCCCCTCCCATCCTCTCTCTCCCTCACCAGCCAGTACCACTATCGATGCAAGCTTGTAAAAGCCTCTGCACATCGGCTTGGGGACGATGCACAATACTTTATGCATGGGGCGGGACGGTGAGTGGGAGCACAGCATGGGGGATAAAGAGGGGTCCGCTGCTGTCTTTCCTGCTGCTTTGTCTTGCTTGTCCGTTTGTTTGTCACAACCAATATCCGAATGTCCTAGTATACCGTCCGTCAGAAGCCTGGATGGATGGGAAAGAAAGAGCAGAGACGGCCACCTGTATACAGACCCGCCCGGTGGAAATATGCACTGCTGCAGTAGGATGGCTGCAGTGTGCAGGCCATGGAAGGAAAACTACAAGTTTCTGTGAGAACTGGAGGTTTGACCGGGGGGGGGGGGGGGGGGGTCAAACTAAATGGGGAATTGGAAAGAGGCAGGCATGTCGATGATACACAGGCGACGACAGCACACAAATCTGCTGTAGAGGTGACTTCACATTTTGGGATCCAGAGGCGCCATTGAAAAGCAGTACTACCAGTCACCAAGTTACCGCACCTGTTGATGCTGACCCCTGGATCTAGTGGCTAGTATCTCTCCAGAAGTAGAAAAGATCCCCTCTCTCGCCACTTGAAGACCTCTCTCACCAGTTAAACGGTGTGATAGAGGTCTAGAAGTGTCAAAGAGTCATCGTATGACGTCTATTCTTCCACCATATGACCATATATCTCTCCAGGGTAAGGCTGAGATCAAAGGTGAGACATATCATCGATCGACGGCGGGGCGTGAACTGAGACTTCAGCATTGTTTAGAACACAATGACCTCCATGCCCGATGTGGAACTCGACGACATAAACATGAACGACGCAGTGCAAAGTCGTGCCCATTGTTCTGATCACTCGCTCTATTGTTCGTCGAATTGAGACGAAAATGAAAGTGCAAAAAAAAACGCACGCATAACGAGGTAGCCATGCAGGAAGAAAGAAGGGGGGAAACACCCAGGTCTGGATGTGTGTGCCGCTCCCTTGTTGCCTTTTCGCCTTTTTCTTTACGTTTTCCTGCGAGACGCGGCATCTCTTGAGACAGTCCGTGAAGGGCGCCTCAACATGTGCTGTCTGTACCGTAGCTGTGCATTGTTTGCGCAAAGTCAGTATGCATCGTGAAATGGCAAAGACCCCTGCGAAGTGAGAGATACTTGGCTGTGAAGTTGGCGATGTCGTTATGAGCTTCTTGGTTGACATGGGGTCTTCATTTTCCCGTTCCCCGCCCCCTTCCTTTTTTGCGTTTCTCACTCACATTTGTTGATTCTTCTTGGAGCCTTTTTATTTTATTTTATGTTTTTTTGCCTCATTTTTCGAGTTTCCTGACCGGTCGGATGCGACTTTTGTCTTCCCCGGGCCAGGAGGGTTGAAAGCTTGAGCTGGAGGTTGCAAAAGGTGACCACCCTCTTTGTCCTTTTCATTTGCTCTCCTTCAATTGCTATCATCCAGACCCTTTTATTGTCAACGCAGCCAGCTCTTCCTTCCACTTTGATGGAAAACGTAGATTGAGAAAAGTCTTAAATGGGTGACAAAAATCCAAACCAAAAAGGACAACCCATTTGCCAAGCTTGCGCCCCCAGGAGAGAAGAGAGAGAAGTGCGGTCGCACAACAGGACGTAGCTTCAGGCCGAGCAAACAAAAGAGCCAGAAATTGTATTTTTTCATCACCCAGCCATGGCCAAGGAATCTTTCTCTCCCTCTTTTTTTGTGTCGCCCTGACCCTGAATCCTTTTCCTGTTGTTGAATACCGTGTGGCAATACGTGGGGAGGCGGCGGGGCCCGGAGCGGAATTTGAGGCAAGGAAGGGCATAGAAGGCCTGTATTGTTTGTCACGAGGCTTAGAATATGTCGAGGAAATACGGGCCAGGCATCAAACATCGTGAGATACAAAAAATAATGAGTGCGACGATATCCAACAATTATCCGATAATTACATTTGATCTCTAGGAAGGTTGTAATGGGGACTGGCCTCCGGAAACCACATACAAAGCTCACCGGGGTTCCTTGCACACCCTTCTCTTACTGCATTCCAACCCAGGCTCATCTTATGTCTCTATTATTTTCCAGCGATTGTATTTGTCGTCCTTACGAGATGCCTTATCCTATTATCTCATATCAAAGCCTTCCACAAACCTGCGTCCTTTGGGAGCACAGGAAAATTTCTACCACTTTGCTCAGGAAAAGGAAATACGATACAAGAAACTGGCTTTATCGACAAGCCAAAAATAAGACAATAAATGTGTAAAGAAGGTAGATAAGCTCAATACAATACACAGAAAGCCATGACCTTTCTTTCTGCGATTCGAACAGCTCGGAAGGTCGTTTTAGGGTGATACGCGCGCCGTGGCCAATGAGTTTTAAAATATCTAGGCCGTTGCACGGTTGTGAAGGCCAAGATGTAATCAATATATAGCTATACATGTGTGTGTGTACGTACAGAATATAAATTGGATACTTGATACCGAATAATGAAGAACAAGAACGATGGGAACTGCCGAGTTTGCCGATTGCCGCTCTCCCGCCCCTCTTCTATTGGGCTCTAGAAGGATACTCGTCATAAAGATTGGCGGATAGGGGCCTAACAACTCTAAAAGATTGCTTTTCCTTTGTGTTTTGTTGCTGCGACACTGCCTTGCTGTCAAGTTGCAAATCCAATATTATCTCATAGTCAGTCCTGCAAAGTCGAACCATTACGGGAAGATGAATAGAGGCAAAACAAGAGTGAAAAAAGGTTAAAAAAGTCGTCTTCTGATGGACCCTCGAGAGGCTTGTCGGGAGGGATAGAGTTGACTTGAGCTGGCAGTGGTTCTTGTTGACAATAGACAAGTACAGCCTCGCCAAGTGGTTGCATGGAAACGCTTCTGGCACAAATTGGCACCTTTTGACGTGTGAGTACTGTTGGAGGATTCTTCAACCCCTTTTCGCGGTCTCTTGTTCATAATAGTACGTTTTATGCAACCTATGGCTGCTACTCTGGAGCGAAGAGGTGCGAGTGAAAGGCATTATTCCCATAGACTTGAAAACAAAAGGTTGGAGTCTTGCTTTTCTCATCCCCCCACCATCGTGTCTGCTTATGATTCGTCACGGCACGATAGAGAAGTTCCCCCCAAGATGGCAGTTGCAGCACCAGACTAATGCATCTCATTGTCTTTTCCCACGTGCATTTTTGGATTTAGCATGCAGCGCCTCTGGGATAAATGACCTGCCTTGCCGATGCCGCTGCCAGGTCCCGAGAAGAGGAGGTTAAAAGACACGGGATATGCCCCACAAAGGACAACAATGGGCAGTCTTGGAGGCCATTGGACTCTACGCAGGTATTCTTTGCTCCGAGGCAATGCTGTCTCGTGACGACTTGGGAGCGGCAGGGCGAGAACGAAAGAGCAACAGAGCCTGGTTGTGTATTGTGTTGTTCTCTCTATCACTGCATCTTTTCTTCTCTTTTTCGATCTCCACTTCGCTGCTTCTCCCTTTGCATCGACTGTCTTGGCCCCCATCGAGAGAGGGTGAAGGGAAGAAATCGACCGAGCGGCGACTTTCGGTCTTCGCTGCCAGGCCGCGGCGCGGAACCTTATCAGTCCATTGCCTGGTTTGAGACGAGGCGAGGCGTTGAGGAGATCACGAGGAGTCCATAAGGAGTCCACAAGCAGAAAAAAAAAAACAGAGCCAGAGCCAGAAAGAGGCTACGGGAGCGAGTCCATAGGGTTGACGATGCTGTGTTTATGTGCATGACCGGCGCCCAACGGATGCCCGAGCATGCATTTCTTGCTCACGTACGTACATTGCGTATGCAGCGTGCTTCATGAACCAGAAAATCAGAAGCTATTAGGACCAAACTTTGGGGGAGTAAATCATGGACTATGATCAGGACCAGGTGGTCACACGGCCAGGAGAGAAAAGCTGTGTCGGAAGGAGCCACAGAATATGCAGGGTGGCCTGAGGAATCAACCTGGGAAACTAACTAAATGGAGTTAGCCTGAGTTTGTATGGAAAATAGGGAGGTTTTCAGGGTTAACGAGCATGCCCACATTCTGCAGATTTTCCTCATATAACAATTATTAATAGATTATACATTCTGATAGTTACGAGTCCGGTACGCGCGACGTACAATAAAATAATTAAAAAAAATTAATTTACGACCGCTGAAACTAGTAAAAGCCGAATTTAACACTATAACGACCACTAAAACTACGGAAATCCCGGTTCTAGCCGAAAAGCCTAACTTCTACGACTAATGGCGAGCCGTTAAGGCGAAGGTTAATTACCTTTAATTTATAGAGTATATCGACCTAGAGTACCTAGTTTATAACGCCTAAACTAATTCCGAGGCGAAGAATATATATTACGGTATAACCCCGTTTAAAGTGTTCCACTTAAAGTAACCGTTTAGGCCCTCTCTAGCGCCACCGGAAGTTAATACGTAAACCGTATAAACGGTATACGAAAAAGACTAGGCGAGAGTACGTACTACTTATAACGATTAGTTTAAAGGGTTATATTTTTAAGAGAGGTAAATTAATCGGTATATTATAAAAAAGCGCGAGTTTAATACGGCGACGGAGAAAATATAAAAGTTCCTCGATAATTACGTTAATAATACCCTTAAACGTATATTTTATAAGAGAGATAGGCCGAAAAAGAAGGTACTAAAGTTATTCGACGTCGTTAAGCCCTTTTTAACGAAATAAAGCCCTCGTTTATTACGGAGTATAAAATCCTCCTTTAAAAGGCCCCTAAATATATAAAATTCGTAAATAAAGGGTTAAATAATTAACTTATTTTATAACGTAAGTATATAATTAAGTAAATCGACTAAGACGGGCTTAAAATATAAAGTCCGGATTAATTATCGTATTTAAGAGGCGTTTTCCCGTAAAAGTGGATAAGGTTAATCGACTAATTTAAAGCCTTAAAAACGGAAGTATCGCGAAACCTAAACGATATACCTCGTTATATTAAAAGAGCCCTCGGTATTATTAAAAACTTTCGAGTAAAGGAGACTTTATTTATTAAACCTCTTAACCTTTTAATTCGAAAGAGAAAGTTCGGATTAATACTCGTTAACTTCGGTACGGAAGGCGAGAACGATAAAGTTAAAGAGGAGGAGGACTAGAGATTACCTCCGCTACTACTAATATAATAAAACTAAGTTTAAGGGTATAATAAAGGCCGATAAAAAGGTTCTTCTTAACGGGGACGTAGGAGATATCGTAGTCGTAGTATTACGTAATAAGCTAAGCGCGACGTATTATATAAGTTATACGAAGGGACTAGTTATAACTTAAAGGATTACTTTTATAATAATTCGGCGAAAAAACTTAACTATTTTATATATTATTCGCCCGAGGCGAAAGCTAAGATTATTATTACGTAAGAGCGTTATTAAAAGGTAACCGTTATTAAAGTTAAACTTAATACCTTTATTATTAAAGTAAAAGGTAAGTTAATATAAAAGGTATATTTATAACTTATAATTATTATAAAAGGTTTAAGGGGTCCTAAAAAAATACTAGAAGTTAGTATATTATATATATCCGAAATACTTATTATTTTAACGTTAAATAAACCGCCTTTTAGGGTATTATTTAATTCGGGTACTTCCGTATATATTATTAATAACCTTAACCGCCTTAAGACTTTCGAGTAATATATAACACCGAAGTACGTACGTATTAGTAACGGAGTAATAAAAGTGTATAATTATAACACCTAGTTAATTAAAACGAAGGCGAACGGAGTACGTTTAACGCTAAGACTAATAAACGTAGTTATTTACCTAGAATTTATAATCGAGGTAGTCTCCCTCGGTCGCCTAGAGGAGTAAAAGGTATTCTAGAGGAGTGAAACCGGGGAGTTATATAAAGTCGACGATACCGGCGGGAGCCGCCCTCGTATAAAGATTTTAGTAGTATAAACGGTAAAATACGGGTAATATTATATTATCGAGGAAGTAAAAGAGTTAATATTTATATCGTTTTTACGAAAGAGGCGTTATATATAAGTTTAAGAGGGACGTCTTTAATATCGCCGTTTAGGTTATATAAGGTTAAATATAATTACTTACTTACTTATTTCGGTGGAAGGCGTACGCTTAAAAGGCTTAAATATTATCGAATATAACGCCTATAACCTTTTAAAGATATAAAGAGTAGTATTACGTAGATTACCGTTTAATAAGTTATCGTTAAGGTTATTTCGAAGGTTAAATATCGATTAAACGGATATAACCACCGTATACGATGGTAGTACGAGAGCCCTTTTTATTACTTATAACGATATAAAATATATATTATATTATACCCTTATTAAAAAGATTAACTCTTTTACGGTAATCGAGAAGGCTTTAAATATTATAAAGCGAATAAGGTATAAAACCGTAATAATTCGAGTCGATAATAAGCTTATTATTAATAAAAGAGCGGCGAAAAGAGTCGAAAAAAGAAGTATTATTATCGAGCCCTCTACACCGTATATACAAGTATAAAATAGGGCTTTTAAACGTTTTAGGGGGGTAATAATAACTAGAGTACGTATTATACGAATAAATATAAAACTCTTAAAAGACTTATAACTTAATATTATCGGTGTAACCGTATATATAAGTAACCGTTTACCCTATCGTTTATTATAATATATAACCCCTTTCGAAGCCGTACGAGGCTAGGTGCCCGATATTACTTATTTAAGGGTATTCGGTTATAAAATATTTATTTTAACGAAAGAGGCCTAGAAGCGTTAAGATAAGAAACGAAAACTATAACTTAGGGCGTATATTAACTTCCTAGTAAGTTATAAATCCTTTAATATTTTTAAAATCTAGGTCCCGAGATTAAGAGAGGTAAGGTTAATAAAGATATAATTTTCGATAAAAGCGAGATATTCGGCGAGGCTATTATATACATTAAATTATTAATAAAAAAATTAAACGCTACTATCGATATATACGTAAAAGAAGAGGAGAGAGATTACGTAGGAGTACGTAACGTGAATATTTTTAAAGTAAAACCGCTACACCTACGCGTTAATCTATTACTTCTTAACGGAAAGGAGGGTATTTAAGAGTAGGGAGTCGCGACCCCTATTTTAACGATAAGTTATAAGGTTATTAAGTACTTAAATCTTTATTAAAGACTAGTGACGAGGCAAGTACCTAGGAGGATAACCCTAGTCCCGAAGATTATACCGGCGATATAACTCTTAAGGGGGTGCCCTTTACGGCTAGCCCCCGTAAAAGAGCCCTTATAATACCGGAGGCGACCGATAAAGTTAAGGGTATACCCGGCGGCGTTTACCGTAACCGTAATAAAAACCGAGAGGTAAAGAGCGATAATATTAACGATAAATTACTTAACGAAAATAATAACGATACGGGAGAGAGACCGATAACGTTAAAATTTATAATTTTTCGGGGTACGTTAACGGGAGGAGATACTTATTTTAGTAAAGCTACGGAGTCGGAAATATTATTACCCGAGTATAAACCGTTATAAAAACGTTTTTAGCGGTATTACGATAAAATTATTACGACTTAATACCTCCTTCGTATATATACGAAACCCTTTTATATATAACGACCGACACCTTTTTAAGTAGGCCTAAGAGTAATATATTACCTCTCACCGTAAACTAAAAACCTTCGAAGAGGTTACCGAAAAAAATACTAGAGGGTATAAAATCCTCGGGAGTATATAAGTATATAATTATAAAACCGATTTTACCGGTATAATAAAGTTAACGCTAAAGCACGTATAATAGTCCTAGGTAACTAGGAGGAAAAGACCAGCTAATTTACGAGGGCAACGACTCTTAATAATCTTATACTTCGAATCTTCCTTTATATCGTTATTAAATTCGACCTAGAGTTACGGTAAATCGATATCGTTAACGTATTCGTTAACGCGGACCTCGATAAGTTAACCTATATATTATTACTACTAAGCTTTAAAGCTACTACACCGTAAGGAGAGAGGGTAATTTAATTATTAAAGAAGGCCTTATATACCTCCGATAATCTCCCCTATTATAATAATAATATATTACGAAAAAGCTAACGGCTCTAAGTTATACACCTATTAAGGAGGACCCTTATATACTTATAAGGTATAATATTACCGTCTTTATTTACGTCAACGATATTATCTTATTACACCGTAAAAATAAGTAAAGAACGGTTAACTCTTTAATAGTTAATTTAAAAGAGATATTTAAGGTAAAGGACTTAGGTAATATACGACTTTTTCTAGGTATAAAGGTCTTACGGTACCGTAAAATAAAGAGGTTATAACTCTTTTAAGTTAAATATATTAATAAAATAACGCGAAAATACCTCTCGATTAACGATTTACACTCCTCCCGCGGTAAACGAGGATTATATCCCTTATAAGTTATCCTAGTTACTTTAATAAAACTAATACCGTAATCTCGTATATACTAATACTAAAGTATTACCGGGTTACTCTTATATATAATAATTAATACTAGGTTAAACGTAGTATTTTATATTACTCGCCTTTATAAATATAATATAAACTTATTACTAAAGGATTATAATAATACGGTAATTATACTCCTTTACTTATATAAAACCTAATATTTTAACTTATATTTCGACGGTATAAGTAATATTATAACCGACTTTTAATACGCCTTTAATACGTCTTTTAACGATAATATAAAAGACCGAGTAAGTATATAAGGGTATATTATAAAGCTTTTTAACACGCTAATAATATAAAAGTTATCTAGGTAATATACCGTTACTACTTCCTTTATAAAAGTAAAGCTCCTCGCTTTAATATATACCGCGAAAAAGTTATATTATATTCGACGGTTATTCGACTAGCTCGGCCTCACGCTCGATAATAACTTCGCTATCGAAGAAGATAATAAGTAAACTATTCGCCTTATTACGAACGATACCCTCCGCTTAAAAACTCGCTTACGATATATCGATATTTATAATATATAAGTTCGTTAAAAGTATAAAAGGGTCGGCTTAAAATCGAATAAGTGCCTACGAAGGTTATAATAATTAATAAACTTATAAAGGCCCTTACGGGAGACCCTTTCGTACGTTTTAAAGAGGTTATAAACGTAGTTATTATACTAAACGAGGTTATTAACCCTCGAGGAAAGTAAGAGTAAATTTTCCTAGTATATAACGACGACGAAAAAATAAAAATAAACGGAAAATATAACTAAAGTAAGGTATTAAAATAATAACGGCCTTATTTAGGGTAAAAAACACATTATAAAGTACCGTAGAGCGAAGCGCCCGGGCTCCTAAGAAGGTTAAAACATATTAAGTATTACGCAGGGAGGCCCCCCTAGGGGGGTGTGTCGGAAGGAGCCACAAAATATACAGGGTGGC
Organism: Sporothrix protearum; assembly: GCA_016097115.2. Taxonomy (NCBI): domain Eukaryota; kingdom Fungi; phylum Ascomycota; class Sordariomycetes; order Ophiostomatales; family Ophiostomataceae; genus Sporothrix; species Sporothrix protearum. The sequence continues at coordinate 427,663 of JADMNH010000015.1, read as the reverse complement.
CTGAGGAATCAACCTGGGAAACTAACCAAATGGAGTTAGCCTGAGTTTGTATGGAAAATAGGGAGGTTTTTAGGGTCAACGAGCATGCCCATATTCTGCAGATTTTCCTCATACAACAATCATCAATAGATCACACATTCTGACAAGCTGTCCTATATCTGAAAAGAGTGAGAGAGCCGCACCGTTTGCTTTGGTTCTGGTTCTATTTCCGAGATGTGTCGTGTGGGAAAAGGGGCGGCATATTATTATGGGATGAAGCGAAGACTGGCAAAGGTGAAATGTGATGAGATATTGTGCCGATCAACAGATGGTTCCTTATTTGGTCTTGAGGATCTCGCCCTGCCATCGTTTTTATCGTTCTTTCCCTCTGTCTCTCCCCCCCCCCCCCCCCCCCCCCCCCCCCCCCACCAAAAAAAAAGAACAAAAACCAAAATACTCCCATTCAGCCTTTTTCTTCTGCCTTCCAGTAAGGGCACCCGAAAGCATCGGATCTACACAGTAGGCGGTGTCGTCAACAGGCCGTAGGATTGTCCGATGCTCGATAACTGCCCTTGCATTATATGTTGCAGCATTGCTTCCACAGACCAGCGAACCCGCCGTGTCATATTCTCTGTGTGGAGGGGCAGAGGAGCAGATGAACAGAGGGACAGCAAGCCTGGCCCTGCCCTGGTCAAGTTTGTTGGTTGAAGCTGGTCTCGCAGCCGGTCAAATCGGTCACATTTTTCCATACCGTCATTTATGGCCGATGCTGTCTATGCGGTCAGCGAGGTCCACGTGCTAGCTGGCCTTTTTTTTGCTGTCAAAAGATATCATAATTGACCGCCTGTTCGTCACACGTTGCTTGTGCGATTTGCATTCCTTCTCGAGGGGCAAAGAGAGCATATGCGAGCGCCTCGGTTCACCATGGTAGTCTCACCAGTAAATCGTGCCGTACGTGGACTGACTTTGGTTCTGACTTACATGCCCATAGACGCACCGCTGTTTTGCAGACCCAGACTTTTGGTCATTCACCTAGTCCACCCTTTATGAACCTCTCGAGTCCCTTGATATGCTCACAACACGTATATGTACCCGGGCCAGTAACAAGGACTCGATGACCAGCCGCTTTTGTGCCGTGTGCCGTGTGATCCTGCGCCATTATACATTGTGTGTCGATGTTCTTGCTGGGATGGCCCAGTGTCGAAACTCTGCGGTCTGTTTGGACAATAATGGCGTCAAACAGAGGTTAATTCATAACAACATCACCGCCATCGTACTCGCTGTATTCGCCAGGGCACAATTGTTTGTGCACTCTCGGCCACTGAATCCAATTCGCACTCCGTCGATAGACCCACGGGCGAGCTGATTGCATAGTGCCTCGGCGCTCAAAGTTCGTTTTTTTTTTTTTACTTTGACAATTTAGAATACTTTTGCCTTCTGCCCTCTGGCCCTTTCGCCCTCGTAGAGACCTTGAAAATGACCTGGCCTGGCTGGAGCAACGAACCTTGGTTCGCGTTTGAACGTTTGAATTAACGTCCGAGCGCAAACCAATGTCTGGTCGTTTGGTCAATGTCCACCTTTTGCATTGGATGGACTACGCAGTAAAGGAAAGCAAGAAATGTGATCAACCACAACGGTCGCATCAGGCCATTTCTTGTTAGAGGAAACACGGGAGAAAAGAAGCTCGAGAAGAAGAATTCTCTGGCCATTCATAATGGCAGACGTGGCTTATCTTGGGCAGGCCTGTCAAACCAGGTCAAGGCGCTTAGGTCGCAAGTTTGCTCTCCTTTCAGTCTGGGCAAGTGCAATTTTCAAAAAAAGCCCTCCTCAAGGGCGCATAATATTCTGGCAACGGACTGTGCTTCAAAGTGGCGAATGACAACCAGTCGTCGGTATTTCTGCCCGGAGACATTTCAAATCGCAATTCCTAGCCTGGCCGGCTGCTCCCATTACCCCTGGCCTCGGAGCCGGAGGCGGGAGAGCCTATTGTGTGTGTGTGTGTGTGTGTTTGTCCTGATAGGCAAAGACTCCAAAAAAGAGCTGGCTCATCTAGTAGGCAGGGAAAAGTGAGCTGCATCCTGTCATTGCATGTGGGTGTTCTGTGCTTTGGTGTCAGCTTCCCCCAGGCGGTCTCCACCGCCCTTGCGGAGAAACAAGGCGCTTTGATCGCTTTTGCTGTCCTTGATAAGACCCGAAATGGCGACACGGACTGTCAAATCGCATCGCAAAAGCACCACATTAGGCAAGTGACGGCCATAGTAAACGATGAGCAATGCATCGACACAAGATGGAAGGCTTCTCGAAGGAAATGGTGCGGTCGGCACCTCGCCGCTTCAACCGAGCCTGCCCCGTTCATTTCATTTTCAAACCCTTCCTTTTCTTTTCCTCCTTCTTGCTTTCTCTTTTCTTTTTCTTCTTCTATCTTTGAATTTCGCCCGCTTGTCTCTTAAATTGCAGCATTGTCACGTCGCTTCTTGTTCTCCCTCCTTTCTCCTCTTTTTTCTTTCCTACCCATTTTGTGCATTCCCCCTTTTTTTTGGTTTCTCTTCTTCCCTCTTCGTGCAGTGTCTGAGTGCCTCGAATTGCTCACGGCTCCCACGCTCGAAGATGAATGTAGTAGAGACTGGCACAATGCCCCTTTTTAACTGGCCGCCCGCAACGGAGTCTCAGATTCTTGTACTTGCAGGTGCGTGCTCAGGCCGATTCGCACATCATCCTGTAGGCGCACTGTAGCGCAGCCGTTTCTGCTTGATATGTGTATGTCAGGGTTGCGAAATTAGTACTAAAAATTTTAGTAGTATTTAGTACTACTGTAGTACTAATGGGTAGTATAGTATTAGTACTGATTTTTCAGTACTACAGTAGTATTAGTACTAATTTTTTAATACTACAGTAGTATTAGTAGTAGTATTAGTACCGGTAAATACTACTAATAGTACTATATTAGTATTATTATAATTTAAATTTAAATATTTTATTTTATTTTTAATTTATTTTATTAATTAAATATTTATTTTTTAAAAATTTAATAATAAAAAATATTATTAAAGTTAGTATTAGTATTAGTATTAAATTTTATACTTGAAATTAGTATTAGTATTAGTATAGGCCTTAAAGAGTAGTATTAGTAGTAGTATTAGTATAACCAAATACTAATTAGTATTAGTATTAGTATTACTACTTTAGTATTAGTATAGGCAAATACTATACTAATATACTAATTTCGCAACCCTGGTGTATGTACAACGCACAACACTCTGGCACTTCGTGGGTAGCCATGGTGCTGAAGATGAAGTTTTTCGAGAAGCAGGTGGTGCCAATGCAACGCTTGGCTGGTAATACAGGGGTACCAATTCCTTCCCTCTTGTCTCGAGTACATGAGCTCGGCGAACTTCTGGTGCGACAAGTGAGGGTAGGACGGTACAAAGAACGTCTGCCAACCCCTCTGAACTCGGCACGCTTCCTCCACCTCTTGTCACGTCTTTGGGCGCGCTGAGTCAAGCGTTGTCGAGTTGACCACCAAGCTCTGATTGACTGCCATCGGCCCCTGTCATCTTGCTTGACCTCGTCTGCGGGTTGTCGAGTGCCGAGGGACGATCAGGACCCGAGGACTTTTGGAACTTGATGTTCGACGCTGCTTGATAAGACGGTCGGGGAAAGTAGCCATGTCTCGCCGCTTGGAAACAATTGCCCGACATTTGACTCAAAGACAACGCTTGTCTCCTTATCTGTGATACAGAAGAACGCGAGTACGAGCACAAGCACAACGCAACTCCTGTCTCAGTCCAACGTGCATGCAGTGTGCTGTTAGTTTAAAGCCGTTGAGACCGTCCCTGGCCGCCGTTAGCTACATATGTAATGTAGTAGTGCCCGGAGCAGCAGCTAGCAATAGTTAGCGTGCCGAGCGTGCGCACACACCTGGCAGCTTGACGGGTTGTCTTGACTAGTGTCGCATCAAGTACGGGGTAGAAGGTGCTAGCGTGTGCCATGGAAACCTTGTCGAGCTCCATGCAGCTTCTTTTCATTTTCTGTACTTGCAATCGTAGCATGGCCATTCTATCTTGTGTCTTCGGGTTTGTGGTCCTCACATGGCCTCTTGTGGATAGTATGGAGGCGGGGTTTAATTCTGGGTCCTGGGTCAGGATGGCTAAGCCGCCGAATATACTCCGTGCAGATGCTATTGGATTGTGTTGCTGATATTGTTGGTTATCGGCGTGGTAGGGAGGCAAACAGGCAGTCGAGAAATGCTGACAAAAAAAAAAAAGGAGGAAAGGGAGGACAAGACTCTGCAACCAAGGGTTGACAAGCTGTTTCCTGTGGTTGGCAGAACCATTGGCCTGTCCATCATTCTCATTAGCCTTCCATCATCGTCACGCCAGAACCAAGAACAAAAAAAATGAGATCTGACAGCTTGTGGCTGTTCTGGCTGCACTTGCTGCTTCGTGTTCCCATGTTGCCGGTGTCTGCACGATGTGCAAGCTTGGCGTTGTTTCTTCACTTATTATTGCCGTCGTCTTCTGTCGTGCATGCGATGTTGTTTGTCTTCACTATCCTTCTTCTTCGTCTGCCTCGCCACTGCGCGTTGCCGTCGCCTCGGCTCCTCCCCGCCCCATCCCCCCTTCTTTGGCATGACATAAGGCCTTGTCATCATTACCAGGCTGGCCAGGCCCCTCGCTCCCCCCCAATACTGCATCCATACTGGCGACTCTAGGCGCAATTCGTTGTGCATAGAGCCGTCCCGTTGTTGCTTGCCGTTCGGTACACTATAGCGCGCTATCGCCAATTGGGCATATGGCTGGCCGCCTCTTGTTGCCTCGTTCCATGCAGCATAACAGCGACTCGTCCAATCTTGTCGAGCTTGCGTCGCTGCTGGTTCAAAGCGTTCGTTGTGGGAGGAGAAGTTGTATGGCGCGACCGTGTTCCTGTCCTTTTTGTTTGGTTTTGGAGTCTCCAAGGCCTAGCCGGATGCACCACCATGGTCGTTCCAATCAATGCCTATGCGACTGGCGAAAGGTTGGTCGCTTTTCATTCTATGTTCTGTGCGGTTCGTGTACGCGTAGGTTTCGGTTGCAGTCGTGCTTGTGTTTGTTGGACGAGTCTCGCAACTGACCTTTGGCTTTGGGCTTGCACTTTGCTTTGAACTTCTCCATCTCCGCTCCCCCTTTCGACTGACCTCTCGGGTCGCAGCTTCCTTGCCATCGTGGTTGTGCTTCTTCGCACCTTCTTCCTCCCCCGCTCATGTTGGCCTCTTGCCATTTTCAATTCTCTCCCAAAATTGCACCACATTTGTCCGTCGCTCTTTCCCTCTTTTCACTTCATATTTTCATATCTTGCACCTCATTTCTCTCCATTATCTTTCCTCTTTCCATTTTCTCATATCTTCTCCCATCTTTTCCCAACCGTCCCACCTGATCAAATAATGACACCCCCTCTACCCCCCGTCGCTCCTTCTCGCCCTGTCTTTTTCGTACATTTGCTCTTGCATCCCATTCATAATACGTCCCAGTTGCGCCTTCTCTCAGCGAGTGGTCTTTCCTTGTTCCCCCGCCCGCACCGGTGAGCTCTGTCAGCGGCAAAAGAGGGACCACCGCCACGTCCAACACGACCGCCATCCTCGCACTTTTTCTCTTCCCTCCCCCTTTTTGCCCTGCTTTCGTACTTACACGATCCTCGTCGTCTGCACATTTTCCTTCACCGAGATCTGTGCTTCTTGCAGCGCTTTCACATTCTGCTCGTCTCGCTGCCGCTGCCGCTGCCACCCATCCCACACCCCCGCCCACTGCGGCCAGCCAGCTCCCACACACCCCTTTGTTGCCGGTAGCTCTTTCATCGGTCTGGAGCAGAAGCAGGAGCAGAGAGTACTGTCATCTTTCGTTGCGCGACCCTTCAGCAAGCAGCAATTACACGCAGCAAGCAGCAGCAAGTATCCTGCACTCGGCACGCGCAGTAGTAGCGGCTTCATTTCGCATCAACTGTCTTCTGAACTTGAGCAACTACACTCAGCCATCGCCCCTGGGCGCTTCTGTAAGCATTGTCGACAGCGTAGTGCCCTCACTGCCGCTCTCCAGCCTGCGCCGACGACTGGGTGCCTTCGTTCACCATCACCACGTCGAACTGTCTTGCGCACATCACCTCTCTCACCGGCGCTCAGCGACGTGCCCACCGGTCTGGCTGCGCAGCCAAGGGGCCAATCTCACTGCGCATCGTGCAGTGGGTCGCGAAGCACAACACTGTCGTGTCGTGGACGTAACCCGGCCAGCAGCGCAACCGCATTTTCTCACCGTCGCCGTTCTCGCTTGCGACTTCGGCGACTCGAGATCGAAACAAACGACGGCCGCTCGAAGACCACAGAACACAGCACTGTGAGACGGCGACTTTTGGCCTGCACTTTTTTGACAAAAACAGCGGCATTTGCACCGAGGCGGTATCGTACCGGCCGGGCGACTCTTTGCGGCATCCAACACCACTGGTCCAGATTCTTCTCTAGATCAAGGCCGCTTTTGCAAGCCTTTTTCTCGGCCTGCCGGCCGCCTTCTACACGCCTGATTCTTGGCGGTCTTCCATCTGCTCTTTCCAGCAACCCGGGCCCCGTTCCCTGTACCCCTCAGACCTCTGGAATCGACTCTGTGTCTCTGAATTCTCTCTTCTATCTCAGGGCAGTTCCCTTTCTGATACTGCATACGGAGCATTACACCCATCCGCCATCCCCCCACTTACTCCCCCCCCCCCCGTTTGACTTACACACTCCTCCCCCTTTACTCTGCACACGCTACACTCCCTTCAAAGGGCTGCCCCCATCTCCAGGAGCATCAGGTCGAAAAGCCCGACCGGGGCGGGACATCAAAAGACGGCTCGAGCTCCAGTCCGCTCTCGACAAGGGTATCACGAGGTCACAAGTTGACGTTGTAGCCACGGCCGACTGCTCTGGTATTGATCATTTTGTGCCTTTTTTCGACTCTCTCTCTCTCTCTCTCTCTCCTTCTGATTGTCTTGGCTTGGCCTCATTGCTCTATTTTGGAAATTTTTCCCTGTGCCCCTATTAGTTTCCTACGCCTTCGTCGCTATCCCGTCCTCGTCGGCTACCGGTCCCCCTTTGGCCCCCTTTCGGTCTTTCATCATTTTTGATGACCGATGGGAACAAGTCCGAAGAACTTTGGGTCGGGTCTATCCAAACCGTTCTGTCCACCTAGCCATTCTCCACCGCATTGCGTACACTGATACTGCCCCCTTGTATTGCCATCCTGTTGTGCTACACGTCAGGCAACACTAGCTGTTCATTTTCCTACACCCTCTCTTTGGCTCTCGCCTATCCCTCCTCGGTTCCGTCTATTCTTCCTGCTGTTTGCTGTGTTTGAATATCTCAGCACTCATGCTTAGAAATTCCCCACTGTTCATCACTCCACGAAGTATATCAATCAGCACAACTCCTGCACACCCTCCAGGTGTTCATTGCCAATATGGTAAGTGACTTGCTGCTCACTGTTTTTTTTGCTTTCTTTCTTTCTTTCGTTTTTTTTTGTTTCTTCTACGCCCCTGGGATTGTATCATACACCTCCCTTGAAGGATATAATCTATCACCGTCCGTTTCGCCCCTAGCCCAAGACTTTCACAATCAGCCGTAGCCTTCGAAGCCCGCCCTCCAACTAGTATCCCTCTGATTTACTATAAATCCTTTGCTCCCTTCACTCTGAATGTATCCTGTCCTCCGGCTATTTCTCATTCTCTAACCACATTCGTTTATTTCTTCTTCTTGCACACACTGCCTGACAGTCTTTTTTATATACTCCACCTTGTATCCCTCTGCCATATCATACGCCTGCAAAATCTTCGAGTTAGAGCTCGGCACAAGGCAGACAATATTGACAGTATATAGGACGGCATATCAACACTAAAGAGGCGTCGGCCTCACTCTCTCACCAACGAGTCGTACACCTCTTTCAGCCACGCGGAGTTTGCATATCCCTCGCCAGTCACTCTTTTGACTGACCAGCAACGATCTATTCTCAGCGAGGCAGCGGCTATCATTCAGATCCCGCCAAAGGAGCTTCTGTGCTTCCATCCTACACACTACAACGCATACGTTCTCGAACGAGCAGCACACATTCTTGGCACATCCTCTCAAACATTGATAGACACCAGCTACACATCACGACCGTATCCAAAACGGTCACGCCACAGTGCTGGCATGTCCTTGCAAAATATGTCTCCCAAGTACCGGTTTTCCTACCACGACCAGGGCCCCGAAAAGGCCCCCCTTTCCCAGAATCTGATAGCACAGGGCGGCGCACAAGAAGAGCGGCGGCCGTTCTTTTCCTTGCCGTTGACAGATGGCAATTCTTTTCTTGGGTCCACGGCGTCCGGTGTGGCAGAGTGTCTGGCGAGCTTATCCTCATGTCAACCATCTTCGAGTCACGACACTCCTATAGGTATGAGCTTCATCCTGCTGGTTTCATCACGCTCACAAATTGTTCGTGTCTTTGGTACTCTCCTAACAAGACTTTGCAGAATACGAAGCCGTCTTGACCGCTGTCTCAAGAACACCAACAGTCCAACCCGAAATTACCCAGTATGCCGAAAACAGGACTTTTCAAGGTGACGGCATGGCAGCCACTCTCACTCCAGTCAGCAAGGCCTATCACGATGGGTTTAACACACAGCCCGAAAATTGGTTGTCAGACGATACTACGGAAGCTACATTCATACAGAGTTATCCGGCTCTACAGCCCACTCTCATGACTTCAGCAGGGCCCATCGAGGACTCACAACTCACGAGACTTCAGCCAAACACGCACTTGGTCAGCATGTTCTATCCGAACGAAGACATACCGCCAGACCCTTTTCCAAAAGCAGAAGTCGACGGCCTGGTGCCGATGAACTCCATTCCACCAACAACACTTACTTTGGAAGCGGCACATGTACCTGGACCACAACTTCAAGGGTATCTTGGGGGTGTAAATGTTGATACCAACTTTCCTCAAAGCCCGGACACGGATACCGCAGCTGTCCAGCTTACAATGGCACAGCCCAATGTAGTCCCCGCAACCGCTCCATTCGACACGTCTACTATCGTCCACCCACCACAAGCGCCTCGAATGGTTCCCATACCTACGACCCCGACCACAATCGACATTGCTCAGTCATTGGACATTGTGCCATATCCGACGACTGTGGCGCCGCAATATACAGCCCATATTCCCAACTCTGTCGTCGAACACCAAATTCACTACCACACACAAAGCCCGGTGACAATGCCACCATATATGGGGGAAGCCAATCTCGACGTGTCCGTTCGACAAAATCAGCGGCCTCCAGCTGCACGGCGCGGACCGTTCAAGGACGAGGCCGATCGCAAGAGAACAGCTCAAACGAGAAGGGATGGCTGTTGCATCCGATGCCGCATGCAACGCATAAGAGTAAGTCCTTCAGATTATCTGTCTCCTTGACGTAAATCGCACTGACATTGCGTCGTAAAGTGCGATGCGCAGGAAAGCAACACCAAAGGAGAGTGCAAGACCTGCATGAAAACGACAAACCGCACGTGGCGCTTGCCTTGCTTGCGATTGAAAGTTGGCGATGTGATCCTTTCAAAAACAACGCAAGTTAAGGGATACGAGTGGACCCTTCGCTGGAAAGAAAATACCGTGCTGGATGATGTTGGCCATTGGGCGTCATCTGAGGTCAGAGTTGTTCGCATCTCGGAAGGCTATACAAACGAGTTTGTCGAGCTTCGAGTTCGCAAATTCGTGCCACAAGACGGCGATAGTCTCGAGCGTTCGTGGGTCACACCAAACGGAGAGACGCGATCAGTACAGATTCCTCCTTATGCCGTCATCGAACCAGAGGCCATCGCACCACAGTACAGCGCCTATATTAAGAGGGGGCTGGTCGCATGCTGCGAGAATGTACTGGCTGACAAGAAGGACACGATTCTTTGGCCGACATACTGGGTCGCACTGAACTTAAGCCGCGAGCCGAAGCACCTATCGGGAGAGGAGTTCAAACTCCTCACCAAGACATTGGATCTGTGGATGACAGTGCGCCTAACGACACGGTCGTTTGAAATTGTCGGCGACGAAACCCTTGATATGCCTTCAAATATCCTTGACGAAACGAGCCCGTCGCGCGGGAAAATTCCGATCCCACCTGTCATGGGAGCACAGCTCGACTCTGTCCTGATCCACGAAATTCAGCACACCTTGAGACACGACGTCCTACAAGCACTTCATCAGATGATCATCGAAAACAAGACGGGAAACTGGTTCACCTTGTACCTGGTCATATTCATCCTACTGCACAATGCCGCTCTTGTCATCAAGCATGATGCGAGCTATGCGAGGAAACACGGCCTAAAGGTTCGTCATGATCCCCGCACCTAACATTTGATAGGAACGGCTATTATTGATGGAAGAAAATGAACCAGAAAAGCTAACTGCTGACCGCAACGGAAACAGAGACGCTTTGCACGCGAAGACAAAGTTCAGCAGTACTACACGGGTAAGGCCTGTCGGCATCATTGTCCTTCATATATTGATTTTTGATAAAGATAAGGGAAGGCTAATCAGTCTAGGTGCCATCACACTTCTTGCATACTTCCACTACTGCAACAAGGGCGTCTTCCCCTTTACTGAAACGGCACGCGAACAGGACGTTCGCAACCTTGCCAACCTCGAAGACGACACTATGGGATTCGTGCGATATACCCGCCAGTATGCCATTGACAACAGTAAGCGGTCTATTGCTCTCCTTTGTATTTTCTTTAACTTACTCTGTCTCGGTCGCTAACAACAAGTCAGAAGCGAAGTGGCAGGATCTGTGGGATGCGAACAACTACGAAGACGAGTTTTACTTCATCAGCCAGCTCTACGAAGCCAACTGGCAACCTAGAAAAATGGTCCTCTAGGGAGGGAGCCGGTCGGGTCCTAGCCCAGCGTGAGAACGTCTTTGCCCCTTTTTTCAAGTGTCGTTTTCTCTTTCGGGATGTTTTTTTCTTTCTTAATTGCCCCTGCACGGTGCTGCAGCAAACACTACATGAGAACGAAAGAAAGCTCACAACTTCAAGCGAGGCTATTTAGCTGGCTGCAACTGGCTGATACAACATATGCATGCAGCCGTGATGAACGGAGCATGTCATGGATGCAACGTCTTTTTATTTTCTGATCTGTCTCACTTTTTTTTATTTTTGTTCGAAGGGGAGGACAGGGTGCAGGGAAGGACCAGGCCTGGCCAGGCCAGGCGGCCCCCAGCTGCCGGATTCATGGCTGCCATATGGGAGAGGGACGCGACAGCAGTCTCTATTGTTGGGCCAAGCCTTCATTTATTGGGGTCAGTGAAGCTACAGCCACTCATCAAACCGGCTCCGCGGGTTAGCAGCGTCACACTGACAGGTGGAGCCAGGGAACAGGCCCTCAGGCTCTGTTCCGTGTGCTTCAGGCCTTCCTGAGCAAGCGTCTCCATGGCTGGCGACTCGCTCGCCTTCGTCTGCTTGGCAAATATGTATCATTTCTTAGTACTTAGACGGGGACAGATGGAGGTGTCTTGATGGAGCATCATCGTGGAATTCCGTCTTATTTAACACGCGTCAAATTCATTGATCGACACCAAGCTGAGTCTTTTTGAAATAGAGCCCAGCGCCATTTCCGTTTCTCTAACGACGTCCTTCATACTCGTCTTTCCTCATCACCCCAACCACGCATACCCCTTCATCTTATCAGCTTATTTGCAAGCCTCATTTTGAGACGTCGAGTTGAGCTTAATAGTGTTTTCCTAAGGTGCTGTCATTTGGCTGTCGAACTTTCATAGCTCTTGGAGATACCGAAAAAGCATGCGCGAAATGAACGACGTACGAATACGAGACTGGAGACTGCAGAAAAAAAATTACATGAACAAGCAATCCAATACGCCTTCAAGATGTATCGTGTTGTGCAACTTATATGATAGCAAACTATCGACGTTGTGGATGCCAAGCCCCCTTTCCCCGGTCGAGGACACGAATATATGTCAGATATACGGACGACGTACTTATTACAAGCACTTGCGTTGTACACATTGACAGGAGCGAGAAGGTGAGATATTTGTATACATAATACTGTGATATGTACGGCGTACTTGCCGTTTGTTTACTACACGCGACGCAGTGCGACGCACACAGCATTGGACACGGCGGCTCTGTGCATCGTGGTCGCATCTTCCTTGTGTGAGGCTTGGTAATATTGTTGGGGAGGCACAAGGGGGACATGCGCTCGCCGACATGGACTCTAGGCCACTTGACTTGCCCCGGTCACAGCAACCAGGCAGCGTGAGATAGCCCCTTCCTAGAAGCAGGGGACATCGTGTGCGCCTCCTCTTTCCACCCTTGCTCGTTTGCTCCCAGCTTTTTCTTTCCCGCGCCGTTCTTTCTAGCTCAATTAGGATCCCAACTTGCCCGCCATCCCCGCGGACAACCTCGTCTGCTCCTTCCACCCTTTTTCTAACTTAATACGACCATCGCGGCCTATTTCTTTCGTGAGTTTGTCATGCTCTTCCCACGATCGTACCTTTCCCCGTCCGAGCAGTATCTTCGTACCTTCCCCCCTCTCTCCTCGTCAGCAGTTACTCTGTCTAGAACACCATACTGCACACAACGTTCGAGAACATACGCATACAAATATGTACGTCGTATGTATTGAATTCGGCAATGTGGTTTTGAGTGGAGTTTGCGACTTCCCATTTAGAGTTAGGGCAGGAAAGATCCTTGCTGCCTTCCTACCTCGATGCTTTATCGACACCCACTCCTAATAGCTCGCAATCAGTCCAGTCACTCTTGCCACTGCAATGCAGTTCCCGTTTTTCGATCACGGAGTTTTATTTGTAAGAAGGAGGTGCGACCCTCCATTGGATGGCTGCCCTTCGGTCCCGTCGCACTTCAAATTTATCTTTTCAACTTCACACCTCACCGACTTCTCTCTGGCAATATTCCGCCACGCTATGTCAAGTATTTACTTTGTATCTTCTTCGAGCCCTTGCCCTTCACGCTCACTGATCCTTCTAGCTTTTTCGACGTCGGGCTGCTCACCCGTCGGCCACTCCCACGCTTCGGTCGTCGCTAGCCGCGCCTTGCTTGACCTAATCAGGCTGGTCGGCCAAGCTGTCAGCTTCGTACTTCAATTTGTCACTGACACGGGCCTGCCACCGGTAATGTGGCGTGTGTCCCGTCGACGGTCTCACATGGCCCAGCAAGGGAGCCAAGGAACAAGAAATTGCCACGGTTTTGATACTCTGCATAGGTTGATACAACGACGCATTGAGAACGAAGTTCAGAGTACAGAATGGCGTTCATGCGTGGGACATGATGTTTCGCGTGCATATGCAAGACAGCTACGACATGCACGCTGCTCAAAGAGAGCACTAGGTTGCACCAGCGCCGCCGTCGACAATGCGTCAAAAAACAATCCCATGCACGCCGACAACCAATCCTCCAAAACGACAACGGGAAACTGCCCTGACCAGTCCACACGTTGCACATGCAAAGTACTAGGGCACAGGTCACTCTGCGGCCTGCGCTCTAGCGCTTCCGTTAGCAGCTAGCTTGACAGCTCTCTTGTCGTCTTTTTTTTTTCATTTCGTCACATCTAATAGGGGCCCTCGGGATATATTATGGGTCATGGCCAGACCCCGGCGAAGGACAGGAGACTCGCAGCGCTGCCAGACAAAAGTCAGAACAATGCACTTGACACACTTGTTTGGTACTCCCACCGGCACACTATGCATGTGAGCTGCATACCCCCGTCTTGCAGGACCCCCAAAAGGCCCCAATCACGGCGCGCACGGTCCAGATACGCCAGGCCTGACTTTGCCAGGGTCGACTGCATATGGTTGGCTCCATCGCAATGGACGCCGTTTGTTGACACACAAGAAACAGAAGGAGAACAACAACAGTGAGAAGCAGTCGGAGCGGAACAATGCCCATTGCTTGGGCTCTTTGTCGCAGACGGGTCTGGCCAGCCTAACCTGGCCTGGCCAGGTTTATCGTTGGCAGCATGCTTTGTTTTTAAACGTTTTTTTCTAAACCTCCTCCGATGCCCTGCCCTCCTCCGATGCCCTGCCCTCCTCCGATGCCCTGCCTCTCTTCCACCCATCCCTGCTCTCATCTGGTCTGGCTCTCTCACCAGTTACTTGCTCTGTTTGCAGCTGCACAGTTCACAGCATGAAGCATCCCCACAAGCAATGGTCAGGCGGAGAAAGCCTAACCGTAGCTGTCGCCATGTATTGCGATGCGGCTCGGTCCATCAAGCTTTTTGTGGGTTAAGAGCAGGAGAGGAGGTGCTTGGCGCTCGAAAAAATAAGAGACGGCGCGAGAGGGGAAACAGGAGAGGAGAGAATCAACAAGACGACACTATTCCAGGCCTGGAGCTAACAAATGGTCTTGGGAATGACGACAGCCCGAGAGAACGACGACGTGTGCAGTAGTTGCTCGATGACGATGCCGATCCCCAACACACTTGCTATCCTCCTCTCATTCGCCGACATCGTTGTTCCTGTTGTCTTTACAATATCCAAGGCAATTGCCTCTTAAACTGCCTTCTCCGGCCCCGTTACACGATTGTACGTAGGCTTGCCCGGTCTCTTCCTTGATTTTAATCTCCATTAGTTTTCAATCAATATTTTTTCTGTTTTCGTTTTCTCGCACCCGTTTCACGGAATACTCACGTTTGCCACCTTTTGAACGTTACATCTTGTCCCATCTTTTTTTTTCAGCTCCCCTCCTTTTCGTGTTTTGATTTTCTTTTTTCTGCCCTAGGCCAGATCCTCCACTCAGCTCAGAGCATCTCGCCTCTTGTTTCTTACGCGACCCTGCCTTGACCAGCCCTCTACACCCACCCTGGTCTCGCCGTCCATGCGGCCACGCAGCCTCCGGCACCGTTCCCGTTGACCAGGCCGCATTCCCTGGGACCCAATTGACAAATGATACAAACCCTTCTCCCGACCATCCGCTCAGGCCTTGTTGGCCATTTTTCAACAGGTGGATTCGTTAATGCAGCCGTCAGCTAGCCGAGATTCCTGTCTGGGAATAGATCGACTTCGTCTAATACAAAACATCGTCACCATCTGACGAACAGCATCAACAAGCAGCGCCTTGGAGTTTATTCGATATTTCCTTGTTTCTGTCTCTGACTTCTTTCATGATATATTTTTTATCACATCTCTCTCCTCGTTCTCTATGTTCATACTCTCCACATCCGTTGTATTCCTGTTTCGTCCTACTAGAATAGCAAGCGTACAAGAACACTGCATGCAGTCCCGACGGTTTACACCACTTTTCGGGAGGCAGATCGGTCATATTTGACCATCTTTCTGTCTCCCCCCCCCCCCCTTTTAATACTTCCGTCAAACCATTCCGCTTCCCGCTCCGACGCGGATAAGAGCGCCAGCGGCACCAGAAGCAGAAATAGAACGACGTCTACTCCCAAGAAATCAAAACACAAATTAATTACAGCTCTGTTGCCGCTCAGTCCCCCGTGTACATTACATGCTGGTGCTCAGCACAAAGACGGGAAGTCTGTAATTTTTCTGCACAACAACACCTCACCGACGCACAACAACGGCATTTTATGCCTGTGACTGCGGTGCGTGGAAGTTCCTGCAGTGTCTTGCAGCATCTGCAGCAAAGACTCAATTTCTCTTCCCGCGTTTGACCGTCTTATCAAGGATTTTTCGTCCTTCTCGCCCGTCTATTGACACTTCGCTTCTCCCTCCACCGCGGACTTGCAGCTACACGTCAGCTCACCGGTTTGCCTCGCTTGTTTGTGTTGTGCTGTCAACACGGTGAGAAGCATTAGCTAAAACTTAGGATGGTGGCACACAACTGCTCGAGATGCCCATAGCGACAAGGGCTCTTTTATGTCCACGCTTTTGCCATTCTTTGCCCTTCTCTTCACTTTCGTTGTCCTCCCCTGTACCATATGTCGTGCAACAAGGCTGTATCCCAATACATAGAGTCGCAGTCTATCGCACTGACAAAAACGGAGCACGCCGAGACTTTCGTTTTCACTCCTCCTTTCCTTCTCCTCTCTCTCCCATTTTTCAAGGACATCTTCACCGTCATTTATGTGCGCCCATACATTTGTCACATTCCTACTTGTCTCAACTCTATTCAACTTCTAAAGCTTGTCACTCAACATCACCGACTCTGATTCTCTCTCTCCAGCTGCAGTTTGATGGTTTGCCAAAGCCCACACAGAACCGACGTCTCGTTGCATCATAGACGTTGCTTCATGCGTCGTCACGCAGCATCTGCATCAACTACCCGTCCAGGCCCCTAGCAACAAAACAAGTGGCCGCGGCTGCGGGCCATTTCCTGTTTAACCTCTGCCCAACAAACAAACCTCTGGCTATTGTATCTCCTACCGGCATCGGTGACTCCAGTCATCGGCATTCTTTGTGCTTCCATACGGCACGCCGTCTTCATTTATGTGGCCAAGGCCCGTCGTTCTGGGTAGCCAGCCGCGCCGCACAGCGCAGAAGACTCTGTCATTGCCGCCTGGCCTTCCGTCGAAGTCCAGTTTTCCATCAAAATTACACTTTACACCCTTTCCCCTGGTGTTATACGACGTACCATCTGGTGGTTACGGTTACGCAAGAATTGGGCCTGTCAAGATAGTGCAACGGGTGTGTGCATCACAACCCTCACAACGGAACAGCGAGAGTTCGTCCGTTGTAATTGTCGACGAACACGACAGCATGCACTCGATCAACACGCTGCTGGTCGCACAAACACACATATACATGCGATAAGTCCCACAGACTCGGAAGCATGTCGGCATTCTATCGCAACTCTCTGCAGACACTCGTTTCCCAGCAAGAATCCATCACCTTTGCGGCCTGGTTACCGCTCACGTCTCGGTACTTTTCACACCCGTCGCCCTCAGCTGAGGTCTAAATCCTAGCTGAGATTCCTCGTTCCCAAAAATACGGCGTACGCCCTTCAGACCCACCTACGCCGAACATATACTCCATATTTTTTGCTTCACAAGACCCCGTCGTAAGACCTTGAACCTCTTGCGACCCGCTCTCACGCCTTCGGATCCGTCGTCTCCGACCTACGGCGTACGGCCGACGGCGGCCTGCCTCGCATTCCCTGCCTTGTGCAAACCGGTAAACGAGCACCTCGATACGCTCGTATCGGTACTTTACTAGGCTTTATAGTACGTATTGTACATGTCAATACTGATCCTGTGTACACTCATACTGTAACATACGCATATGAGCAACAAAGTTGAACAAGCGCCAATATCAACTCGTATGTAATCTGCTTTCTTTTTACCTCTTTCCCGTTGATCTATCCCTGTCTCTCTCAATTCTATTCATGTGCTTTGACCTAATTTGTGCTGTTTCTTAATTCTTTTTTTAATTCGTTTTTTTTTTCAAAAAGAAAACTACCATTGCCCTTCTTCTTGTTGTAAGCATCTTTTCTTGCTCTTTCCTTGCAGCCCCTCGTGCCTTCCCGTTCTCTCATTTACACGGTCGCTGCTACCCGCCAATAATGCAGTGTTTATCCTTGCTGCGCGGCTGTTGTGTCTCGTTTACACAGCATCCGTCACTCTTTCTTCGTCCGATCCAATCTTTGATCGTGATGGTGCCATTTTTTGGACTTGTTTACGTCTTCCGTTTGCTGCTTCCCGATCTTCTCAGGAAAACTTTTGGCAGGAATAGAAAGAACTGCTTTGCTTTTCGCTGCTTTGCCGCTTGCGCCTTCCTTGTTGTCGGGCGATTGCCGCCGTTTCGCGGACCTGCCCAACAGGGAGAGGGAAAAGGGGTTGATGAGAATTGGCAAAGACGGAAAGAGCGATCGAAGCAAAGAGCACACTATCAGACAACGATTGAAGAAGAAGCCTAGACTACACGGGGAAAGAGCGAGAGAATGGAAATGGGAGTTATAAGGAGGCCCGTTTCTCTAATTACTCTGATTTGCTTTTTTCTTTCTTTTCTTCTTTCTTCTCTTCTTTTTGTTTTCCATCTCCATTTTGTCCACATCTGTGCCTCTGAACTTCCAGATTGCAGCCTTCTCAAGTCCAGACACCCAACTTGCCTTGATCAGATTCACGTTCACGTTCTCATCCCAATCTTTTCTTCACGCGCATTCACTTGCTCAAACCTGTATAGTCACACCTCTTTGACTCTGCTTTTATCACTGTTTTTCCTTTGGAGCCTGCATCTAACTTCTTTGTGGTCCAGCTTTTGTTGGTTCTCTTCCAACAACTTGGCATTCGTTTCTGATACCAAGGCCGCTCATCTTCAATCGGCCTCGTACCAGCTTTCTTTTCTCACCACAACAAGCCGTCCTTCATTCAGGTCAGTTCAGCTCGTGCCGATTCCCCCTATCAATGACAACACTCATCCCTCCTTAAAATATTGACAGGCCAACATGCTAACCATACGTAGTCAACATACTCACACTCACCACTCACCATGTCTGCCTTCGCTGGTCCTGTCGTCGGAGCCGAGCGTGTTCTTCCTGTGCCTGATCTTGCTGAAGCCAGCCTTGTCTCGCAGCAGGCAGACACACTGAGCTTGCCCAAGGGCTTCCCCGCAAAGCTGGACACCAAGCTTGCCTGGGTCGGCAGCGATTTCAAGGACCCCGGAACTTACGTCTATCAGCTCACCCAGGCCGACCTCGCCGAGATCTCCCAGGCCCTCTCCCACTTCAAGGGTAAACCATCAGCCTTCTTTAACAACACTTACTCGCATTTCCTCCTCTTTTCCCCCTCTTTGGCACGGCTCATCAACTAACGCTCACTTTCCCCCAGGTCTCGGACTTGATGGCGAGCATGTCTCGCGTGATACCTTCCGCCTTCCTCAGCTCGGGGCGAAGCTGGACGCGCTTAGCTCTGAGGTCCATGAGGGCCGCGGCTTCTGCCTCGTTCGCGGCGTCAACCCGGCCGACTACTCGGTCGAGGACCTGACCCTTGTCTACCTTGGTGTCCAAGCCCATATTGCCGACCAGCGCGCTCATCAGGATAGCCGCGGAAACATGCTGGGTAAGTTTTGTTTATTCCTATGCGACGTCCCATCCTTTTCGTTTTGCTAATTTTTAAAAGTCCATATCATCGCCGACAAGTCGTCGAAGACCAGCACCGAGCACCACCGCCATTCTAGCAAGTCGATTGTGAGTATTTGAGAGAAAAGCGGCAACAAAGAGTCTCTCGGAGTTCAAAGTCCTGACCCAACACTCTTCCACTGTTTAGACCTTCCACACAGAGGAGACCGGCGACGTCGTCAGCTGGCTGACGCGCAACACTGCATCGTCAGGTGGTCGTTGCATTATTTCATCCGCTCATACGGTCTACAACGCACTTGCTGCGAGTCGTCCTGACCTTCTGCGTCTTCTTGCACGGGCTGACTGGCCTTTTGTTTTGTGAGTCTAGAAACTCTCCCCAGCCTTTCCACCTTGTTGCTCCTCTTCCTTTTCTTATTTATCGTCCATTCTCACTTTTCCTCCTCCTCTTTCTCTTTTCACATATATTGACTAACAATCTGGTTACTCTTACAGCCCGCACTTCCAGTGCCGCCCCATCATCTTCCACAATGGCTCGAACGTCATCATGAATTTCGGCCGCACGCCACTGATTGGCAACAGCATTCACCCCCGGCCAGCACGCTTCCCCAGTGTCACAGCCCGTCAGATTGAGGCCCTCGACGCAATTGAGGCCATTGCAAAGGCTGCTCAACTGGAGATCCGGACCCAGGCGGGTGATATGCACTTTATCAACAACCTCGCCATCCTTCATCGCCGCGAGAGCTTCAAGGACGGGTCTGAGGCATTGGAGAAACGCCACCTTGTCCGCATGCGTCTACGGAGCACTCAGCACGGCTGGACGCTCCCCAAAGAGCTCGAGAGTGAGTGGGACAACGTCTTTGACGAGGACCACCGTCGTGTGTGGCATGTTGAGCCGATGCCTGAATCCTTCTTCCCTCTGCGCAAGTACCCCAACTAATTGTGGCTGGCTGTGCTGATGCTCTGTCCTTTCGCACTGCCGCCACCACCTATTCTTTATTTATATACAGAACTGTGCATACGTGCATATCAAAAAGGCAGAGCAGCACAACAGAACAGGAGGCCAACATCTGGCCAAACGTGGGGTTTACTTATGCAGAAGGGCTACAGAACTAAAAGGGGCGATTGAAAAAGGCTGATGCAGCAGGCCTTGGATTTGACGTGTGTAACGAGATATTCTCATCCTTACAGTGAACGAGGCACCGGCTGCAATAAGCCGTTCAGTATACTACTTACTGGGGCAATGATGCCGCTTTAGCTGTGTGCATGTCTTCCCTCACCTATTAATACTTGAAATCACCAATTTCTTTTTTCTCGTTTGTCTCTCGTGAAGTATTAGATTGGGTGAATAGGGCAAGTGTTTGGACTGGGAAATCGAATTGACCAGGTGTGACGAAGTGGTATTGTACTCGGTACTGGAGGTGATGGGGACTCGAGGTCGCTAAGTGGAAGTTGGGACTGGCTGTGCACGGCCCGCTCAACAAACGAAAACCGATCTGGTCACGTCCGTGGCGCTGGGGCCGGAAGCACGGCATCTCGTCCCCCATTGCACAGAAAGCACGTCCCTCATGAACTCTGTGGTGGTATTGACGTCGCATTGAAGAGATGCGGGATCAAGAGCATTAATATTGTTTAGGGGGGATTCATGTAAGGTTTTGTTTTGTCTCTTCCTTCACTTGTCGTTGTGCTAATAAAAAATGCATATCCGAAGAGAAAATGTTAGCCTGCGCTTTAAAAAGAAAAGCCCCCGCGTATTCTTTTATAAGTATTTTATAAAAAAAGAAAATGTATTTCAAAAGGTGAAATTTAATAAATGTAGAGTATAGACTGCTAGACTTCTCTTAATTCGATGATGGAATAAGTCTTTCACTTATGTCATACATTCTTTCGAGATTTTATCTCACCCAAGGTGATGACCTCTTCTTTTCATTTGTGGTCGTATCTCTTTCCCCCCTATCTTTCGAGTCCAACGATGTCAATACGGCCATGTGCAGACAAATGGTGGCCTACACCGCCTCTAGCGATGTCAGCCTTTTTAAAAAGAAAAGAAAAGAAAAAACTTTGCCGGCGAGAAGCCGGCAGAGCACGTCTTACTCGTCCTCCTGTTCTCGTATCGTGAACGGCCAATCAACTGTCGAGCACACCGGCCAGATTGGACGCCCACCTTATTGTTTGTTGAGGGAGAGTGTCTCTTATCCAGCACAGAGCAACAGAGGGGCCACTGCAGCCAACATGTGTGCGGCCCGTTTCCAGCACTGTTGCTCGACTTCATTACGCTGCTATGTTGGTGATTGGGAAGGGTGGGTGCGTGCATATTTGCACATTGCTCCTCATGTGCAGGAGATTTTAATTTGCAGGAGAACGCCACACTGTTCGCCAACAACAGGTTTTTTTCGGGGGGGGGGGGGGGGGAGCAGTTTTTTTTTTTTTTGGCAAACGGTTTGTATGCAGGATGTTAACTGCGCACAATTACAGAAAATAGAAGGCTTGGGATGCTGACTTTTGTCATCGATCTTGAAACCCGTTTGTTTTCTTCACGATGAAAGTATTCTCGCGAAAATGCTCGCCTCGAACGCACTCTGAGAACACGCACGTATGAATAACAAAAAGGAAAAGGGAATATGTGCGATGACAGTATGCCATCGACTGTATTCTCCTCTTTTGGTGCTCTTGGATCCACTTCCCGAGTCTTCAGTATCGTCGGCAACGATCGTGGTTGGTTTCTTTTCTTGGGACCTCACTGTTGTGTCTCCGCCCGTTTGTCCACACCTTCTTTGCCTTTCCTCTCCTCTTTCCTGCTTCTGCATTGCCTTGCTCCATTGCATTGCATTTGCACATTGCATAGTTTCCTTTGTCGCTTGCCTGCATGCCTGCATGCCTGCATGGCGTTTTGTATCTGTGCGTGTATCCTTCTGCGACGTCGTGTCGTTATCGTCTCCCTTCACGATTTACTCGTCACTAGTGCCACCTCCGCGCATTGCCGGTTTTCCTGGTCCCATTGTCAAGCTTGAACTTTGAGCCACTACCATCGTCACCCACAATGCACACTTGCACAGCAGGAGGAAGGGAGGATGCCGTATGAGGGATTGATGGGCACAGCAGACAGTATTCTCCCGATCCCAAATGACTCCATGTAGGGAGGGAAAGACGACGCAAAGAGTGACAGAGCGGCGAGCCGGGGCGAGCACCCATGGCAAGTCGCACGGCGAGGATGTTGCTCAAGATGGATTTTGGCACCATTGCCTCCGAGATCGCGGCTCCGTCAGCGTGAGCGTGCAAAGGCTCGTGATGGCCACAGAGGCTCGCTGAAAGCAATGCCTCATCTGAAAGACAGAGAACATACCGTGCCGTATGATACAGGGCTCATCGAGCATCAGCCTGTCGACTATTGACATCACTGGTGGTCGATATGTTCGCAATGCATGAGCTCACTCGGGGGCCCATATCTGGACCTTGCGTCAAGGGGCATGGGGCGAAGAAAGCAACGGCTCTTCAAGCCTTCCTCGCGCTCTCTAGGTTTGCTTTCCTTCCTTACCGTCCGAAGCCCATTTGAGCAACCACTGACCGCACATCGTGACAGTCGCTGGTCCGGTGATATGGCCTGCCCGTGACGACCCGATCTCCTCCATGGCACTTGCCATAGCAATGGCATTTTGGAGGGCGACATGTTATGGCATCTGGCCATGTAAACTGACGTTGTCACGGCATCTGGCCGTGTAGACGGGCAGCAACTGACGCTGTCACGTAGGCCTCATATCAGATTATAAGAACCTCGGGGT
Organism: Sporothrix protearum; assembly: GCA_016097115.2. Classification (NCBI taxonomy): domain Eukaryota; kingdom Fungi; phylum Ascomycota; class Sordariomycetes; order Ophiostomatales; family Ophiostomataceae; genus Sporothrix; species Sporothrix protearum. Next base: position 404,875 of record JADMNH010000015.1, on the reverse strand, counting down.
GGCACTTCCCTTTTCCGCCGAGTGTTCCTTCCTCGTTCGTTTGGACTGTCAGTTGCTCTTGCCTCTTGCTATCCTTTGAGCATTGCTCCTTCCTTGTCCTGTGCGATTGCCTGCCCGCCGTCTAAAAATCGCAGGCACGATGGTTTGACGCAGTCAGGCCAGCTTCTGGGGAAGGCGCGACGCCTGTGGCCTGTCGACATCGTCGCGCATCGCCACTTGGTGAACGCGCTTTCCTCTCGTGTTGTCCTTTCTCTTTGGGCCTTCATCTCAGTCGTGCAACAGCATGAATGCCGCCTTGGACCATTTATCACCACTTGGTGAACGGCCCTTCCGCCAGTGTCAACGCCTTCTTTCTGGCGACCTCCATTCTCGATCGTACATGTACAATGCTCTCACCCGCCACCTGCCCTGTCCCCTCGTTCCTTCGTCCGCCGGCCACCGACCGGCATCGACTGCGATAAGACGCGGCCGGCCACGGCAGGAAGGAGCGTCGTCTCCTGTTGCCCCTGTGACTGTTGCCTTCCTTTCCCTTTGAGGCTCCTTCCAATGCACCATTTGCCGGAGTTTTTTAACGATGATGATCTTGTCTTGATCGGGGAGACAGCTAGGGCCGGGCTCCACTCGACACCCAGGGGAAAGAACGACGGCGGAGAAGGAATGGAAGGCACGCAGGCGAGGGAAAGCGATGCAGGCCAGCGGAGGCAGGAGGGTACCCTGAACGGTCAAGTGGAAGAAGGTGCGGTGGGTTGCAGAACCGTTCTCCTGCCGGGGCGGGACCTGATGTCGATCTTCAAGGAGATGGAGCGACTTGAGCTCATTTTTTTGGCTCATCTTTCCTTACGATGTACATGTACTGAGTACACGTACACGTATTTGCACCGCCAGTGTCTGCCGGGCCCTCTTTCCCCTTTTAGGGACATTGCACATCACTTTCCTTTTTGGGCGCGGCGTGGCATGGCAGGAGGCAGGACGTTCCCTCCCCTTTCCTTCCTTGCCATTTGGGCTCCTTATCCTTTTTCCTGTTGTCTCCATCTTCTTCTCGCGACCTCTCTCTCTGTCTCCATCTCTCTTGAATGTCAATCCCAACCCTCCCTAATGCCTGTCTAGCCTGCCTTTTCGGGTCATTGTCATCGTCAACTGTCAATCAAACGGGGAATTACGACGCGCGACAGAATACAACTGTACTCCCCAAAGTCCAAATCAGAGAAGTCAGAAAGAGTATCTCACCTGCCGGTCACAAGTATCTTACCACGATCATGAGGCACACAGGCACCAACAGGAACCTCAGTGCGACTTTCCTTTTCCTCCGAAGGGCAGGACATATCAAGAGAAATGGCAGACACTCCCGGGACAGGGCCTGCACATGGCATCATCGCGTCTTCTTGGGGCGCCCGGAAGTGACGAGATCAACGTGCTTTTGTCGCCGTCCGCAACCCCCTGACACCGTCCACCCCCGGTTTCCTCTCTGCCGGCCCTAAGATTGGCCTCCGCTGGACTATCTTTCAGGAGACAGAAAACCTGCCCAAAAGAAAATAGCAAAAAAAGACGAACACGAGCAAGACTCGGCGATAGCCGGCGACCTTTCCTGCCAAGGAGATATGTGGAGGGAACATTCAATCGAGTCCAATAATGTCGACAAAGTCTGTCGATGAGAAAGTGGACGGACAAGGCAATTGACGCAATTCCACTTGCAGGATGCCTGTCATGTTCTGGGCAGACTGGTTGTCTTGTCAGCTTTTGTCAACATCTGTTCTCTTGTCCACTTTTGACAGCTTTCCACATGTCAAAAAGCACGCCAAGACTGCCAAAATAAAGACTCATTATTGAGAGTCTCATATTCACCCCTTCCTTTCTTTCCCCGGGGTCGAGCCCAGACGAAAGTTTGTCCTGCATGTCTCTGTTGACGCTTTTTCCTCAATAAGCAAATACACAATATTCTCTGCAGCAGCGGCAGCTTAAATTGACATGTGCATTGCTGGCACGAGTGTATCGTCCCAACATCTCCACGTCAGACGGAAAATGTTGCTTCTTGCTAGCGCAAGAGGAGTACATGCAGCTGTAGGAGGCTACTTCATCTCCAGCATCCATGGGGCAGTGGAGGAGAGAGAAAAAAACAACAAGAACAAGACCGAGATGGGGCGGGCAAAAGAACAAGACGTCAAAATGAGACATGCATAATCCTGTGAGTGTGTGCTTTTGATCACGGACGAGAGATGAAAGTCACTGGAGGACAGGGCACGATCACAAGAGCCTTTGTATCTGCGTGTCCGTATAATTGTGCGTTTACCAAGGGCGTGATGCCGACGTGCGAGACTGTTGACATGCGCAAGACGCAAGAGCAAGTCCCTAACATGGATATGGTCCCCGGATTTTGCTCGTTCCTGCTTTGAGCGAAGCGGACGATCGTCGTTTCGCTACGATCAAAGTTTTTCAGCAGCAAAGAGGAGCCGGAGACTTTGATAATTTCGAGGGTCTAAAACGTGTCCTCGCCCCGGCCACGCCCCAGTTCCGGCGAGACAACAGACAAAGATTTCCAGAAAACAGGAATCAGGAAATGCAAGCAAGAAAGAAACCGTTGTGGGGATATTGTGAGAATGCGTTTGTCACAGAACAGGATGCTTTGGGCTGGAAAGACGGCAGACGATAAGCCGCATGACGAAGGTCGAAGGATGCCAGTTTCTAAGCGAATTGGCAGTAGTCCATCGATGCTGTTGTTTGCCGTCTCTGCACATCACTTCCAGCTCCTCGCCTACCAGTATGCAGACATACTGTGCGCCCCGATGGACGGTGATTGCCGTTCGTTGTGGTCGGGTAGAATAGCAAAACCAGACCAGCCAGCTTCTTTTTCCTTTCTCTTCTTTTGTTTTGACCTTGACAGACGTTGAAAGAACGTTGGAATCACGTTGGCACTGACAATGGCCGCTTAATGTACCCAGTATGTCGTCGAATTTCGCCGACTTGTCGATTTTAATTTATTTTTTCCAGCCAAAGCGACGCTCGGCAGCAATACGACTTGCAACGGCTGCCCGTGGTTGCATCGTGCGCCTGTTAACAAGCAAGTGCTGTCGAATCGAGCCTTAAAACGGCTGCTATCGGTAGTAAGTCGGGATGCACAGGATACATCGTCTCGAGTGCTGCCACGCAGGTAAGTTGTACTCGACAGTCACACTGGGACAAAGTCACCGGGACGAACAGTTGGTACGCACCTGCGGGCTACTGTGAGAAGGGTCCTTTTCCAGACTTGGTGCACTCTGTTTCCGTCGTGTCAAGTTTGATCGGCGAGCGAACGCCAGGCAAAGACGGAAGGAGGCACAAGAGAAGAGAGGGCGGTGTAATTTCCGGCGTGTTTCTTGGTGCGTGCCAAGATTGTTTCGGTCTCCTTTTCTCGGGTCCCTTTCCTTCCCTTTCCCTCCCGAATCACCGGTAGCGACAGGAGAGACCTGGTTTGACACGTTTTGGCCCTACTCCTTTTCTCCTTTCTCCCTTTCTCACATTCTTTTAGGAGTACCCTCTCCTTCTGTCACTTTTGGGCTACGACGATGGTGCGAGCTACTTCGCGAGTATGGAAAAGAAAACCCGGAAACACGAGATCCCGACATATGCCTGGTTTTGAAATTATGAGCAAGATGTGTCGAGTACTCACTTCTCCGTATGTGGTGAGATCAAAACAATGATGCTACAAAAACTCACCGGTTGGATCCGAGAAACGGGAAACGGGGAGCAATCATATATTTTCTGTCCGATCAATCGACAATTTGGATGCGAGATCGATGTCTGGTTATCCATACTCGACGTGTTTTGTGTAAATGGTCTCGATATACTTGTTGCGACTCCATGCATACGCACGCCGACGTATCCTTGGCCCATGAAGTCGAATATTGTTCAACACGCCCTTCCCCCCCTTTTCCATTTACTTCTCCCACGGATTCCGTGCATCCCCGCTGCAGAAGCGTGGCACAGTTGGCCGGGGACACGCCGAGTCCATACAGTATGTGTGTATGAAACACGGCCGTTGACGTACTCCTACTTTGTACGTCATACGATGGTCAACGACGAGCGACCTACTATCGTATACCTACATATGTGTGCTGATTTGGTCCAGCAATGCCTCGACCCGGAACGATCAGCGATCACTTTGTTACGGTCAACGTCAAACGACCAACAGAGAGAGGACAGGGAGATGGACATTTCAAATATCTATTTGCCGGGAACAACGCATAATTTGCGAGTCGTAAAATGCCCACCTTCTACCCTGCTCATCTCACACCTCGTGGGACAACATCGATATCTTTGTCGACGAGAGGGAGGACTGAGGGAGAAGAGATGCAAACTTGCATACGAAGTACTTCGTCATCTCGATGAAAGTCTCCGCCTTCCTGGTCTTGGGGCAAAAAAGGGCAGAAGCATCCTGGTCTCTCTTCCTTCGCGCACAACATCGGGCAAGGTCTTGGGTCCGAAAGAGCATCGACGCGCGATACCTTGACTCCTTGCCGAGCTGCGTCCACATATGTCTCCCTCCCTCTTCTCTCCATATTTCAGATACTCCGTATCCAGGCCTCAGATTCAGGTCTCGCCTTACCATCGGCCTCCACTGCCTGCAGATGCATCACTTATTGTGGAGAGATGTGTGGGCTTTCTTCATCAGGGGATGTGCGTGGTGACGAACTCCTCTGTGTTCTCTGTCTGCGCCGCGCAAAACCGCCACTCCTCGACGTCCACACCCCTCTCCCCTGCACCTACCATCTCCCCTCCTTCTTGCGCCCCCCTGCCCGTTTTACCCTGCGTTTTTGGGGCCTCGGCGGTCCGATTCCTCATCTTTTCTTCTTCCAGGGAGACTTTCCCCCAGGAAAGACCCAAACCCTGAGGAGAGGGGCAACAGACCCTTGGTCGGATGCAGGTCCAAGTCTTGGAAGAGGCTCCAGAGAAAACCCCTCCCGTGGAGGATTGCGTAGAATGGCTCGATAAAGTGAGGCTTGGGGCAGGCTGGGCGCTGGGCATTGCTGATGGACCTCATCTTCAGTGCATAATAGGGCACTTACCTTAGTGGAACAAATACGAGTATGCGCACCACTTGCGTTTTCCCACTGCAACAGTCAGAGAGACTCGTGGGACAGCCAAATCTTGGAGACCAAGGTACGCCCAGCCAAGACGCTCCTTTCCTTTGGGGGCTCACTGCTTGTTCGGAGATGGAAACTCAACAGCGTTAGCGTGCTCCGCCAGTCGATGGGGCCCTTCGATGAGACCCCTGTAACACCATTGCCATTGTTCCTGTCTGCTGTGTCTCTTGTGTCCATGTTTTTTCTTGGCTTTGTGCCTTCTCCTCTCACGGAGTTTTTATCCTCATTTTGATCAGTCACAGTCGTTTTTTGTCATCGATTACAGAAAGGAGACGAAACGAAAGCGGGGGGGTGTTAACCTTGGCGAACAGTGAGAATGGGATTTTGCGCATGGCGATTGCAGGCAGGCCTTGTTGAAGAGCTCGCAGGCCCGGATCGACCGATGCAAGCGCATGCGACTTGAACAACTGAGGAAGACTGCTATTTTGTGCGACTTTGGATTGAGGTTGCCGGGTTCTGGTTCCTATGTAATGCGTATTGTCGTCTCGTCTCGCTGTGGTTCTTGAATCTTCCCCTACTCTCTCTTCAGCGGTCCAGTCCAACCTTGTTCATCCAAGTCGACCTGCCCTCTCATCACCGGCATCCCTCCGCCCACCCGCTGCAAACAGCACACGATCCCCTTTTTCTTTTCCTCGTTGACCATGGCCTTGCGGATAAATGAGCCTTGGGGACCGTCGCTGTTGGGGCGTGAGGCCACGCTTCTCTGGTGCGATATGTGCTAGTCCCGAGTGCCCTACGACGACGATGTACGAAGTACATCGTAGAGCGCGCACTGCTGCTGCAGCTGATCATTGTTATCGACTCGACGATCCGGCTTCATCCTTCTTGGCTTTCTGCCTGTTGGGTGAGGAGGAGAGGGGGGGGGTGGTTTCTTGGACTTTGGGCTCTCCCTGTGCTTGAAACTTCGGCACCCCGGATGAGCGATCGTCGTTGACGCTTCTTTCGTCGGGCTGTAGGTCTGCAGCTCTTGTCCGTTTCAAAGCACATTCTGCGCGCGCACGGTGGGAGATCTGAAAGGATTCTGTTGTTTTTCTTCTTCTTCTTTTTAGCGTACTCTCGTTTGAATTGTAAAAAACGGTTTCGGGAACAACGGTGACCGCTCGGTGTGTGCTCGTGTTTTGTGCCCTATGTTCTGCTTCTGTAATAAGATACTACGCAGATATGCGTCTTGGAGATACAGTCTCCTCCTACTGAGCGCTTTCGGGACTCAAAACTCCTTTGCTCCTCCGCTGTTTGTTCTTTTGCTTTGACCTCTGTTGAACCCACCAAACATGGCCGGCCTTGATGACGACCGACAGCCCTAGCCCAAGACCATGCGTGCTTTACGCAGTATTATGTGACTGGAAAAGACTGGTGCATATTGGCGCAGAGGCCGTGCTGCACGGAGTAGAAAAAAGGAGACGAGGCCATCTGCAGCCACGGAGCCGCAGCCATTGCGGTATGGCTGCGGAATCGTGACAATGCTCAATGGGGGCCATTGTTGAGGTCCGCTCGTCTCGATGACCTTTGGCCGGCATCGCTCTTGCCGGCATCGCTCTTGCCGCCACCGGCTGTTACCGCGCTCTTGCTGAAAGAAAAAGAAAAAAGGAGAGATCAACACGTGGCTATCACAGAAAGACCACGGGCCGTCCAGGGTCGTTCTTGCCCCAATATGGCGTGGGCGAGCACGGACGCTGCCCTCACCTGTCCACAACTGCTCGAAATGGCAACGCCGACGCCATCGCCAACACGGCAAAGACTCGTTCTTCGTAGGCCGGGCCCGGTGTATGGAACGCACATTGAGCGCGCACTACGCAAACAATAGTGTCGCGCACAGCCGTTGTGGGCTTGCCAGTGAAGGCCTGGGCAGGCGTTGTGGGTGTCTGTGTGGACGCTACGAAGTATTTCTTTTTCTGTCACTCAACTCTACGAAGTAAGCGTACGAAGACGAAGACTACTTTGATACATGTACGTCGTACATCTACACTCAGTAACTCATTCTTTCCCTTCTTGCCCTGGCTAAACGTGAGACTTGCCTGTTTGGGATGCCATCTTTTCTCTTTGCGCACGAGGCGCTTGGTGGCGCTTTCCTCTATCTCTGTGCCTCGCACCTCCCTTGAGCCGTTCAAGACCGTTGTAGGAGAAAGGCCTTCAGACCGTTCGAAGCACTGGCATTATTGTTTGAGTCTATCAGTAGCCTTTCTTTTCGCGTTTTGGTTAGTGTGTCGCCAGCACCAGCGCCATCTAGTTCACGCTTTGGTTCGTCCCTTCATCGTTCAGGTCGTTCAGGTCATTTTTGTCATCACCACTTGGCTGCATATTGGTTTTATATCATGACACCATTTTTCTGCGCCGGCCTTTTTGCGCACAGTCTCGTCTTCGGCCGTGCCCTACTATTGGGCCGCATAGTCAAATTGGAGACTGTTCTGAATTATTTTTTTCTCAGTCACGAAGTGACCGCGGAACCGTGGCCGGCCTAGGAGATAGACACAAGCAAGTCTGAGAAGCCAATAGATAAGCTCGACAATGTGGTAGCGATAGGCAAAGAACGACGCAAAGACGAAAGACGACGGGACAGTGCAACGTTGGGAAGGGAGTAAAAGGGGGACAGAAGGCACAGAACGCGTGAGGAAGAAGAAGAAAGACCCAAGAGCTCCTTTTCGTTGTGTCGGTGCGGCGAGAAATGCCCCCTCTCCATGTCAAGGTTCTTGGACGCCGACGTGTCCCGGCCATTTGACCTCTTCTGAATATTGCAACACATCTCGGCATAGAGTAAAAGGCACGACTGTGCGCTGCACTTTGCAAAATGCACCTGATCGGAGCATCTTGCACATTTTGTGCAGACACAAATATATTGCCTCGTCCCGGGGAAGGAAACGGCAAACGGCCCCTGAGTATAAATGAGAGCCTTGCGGCGCACAAAGTGCTTGTGCGGCACTATCGCAATATCGCGCGAGCCATAATGGGTGACAACCAAACAGACAACCAACAAGACGCGTTGCGCCGCCTCTTGGAAGATTTCGGCTCTCCTTTTCTGCTGTGTACTCGTACCGACTCGGCTGCAAATCTACCCAGTACATACATCGAACCCTTCCTGTCCTATCGCCAGCCTTCCATTGATTTTTCTAGAACGGCCGCCCGCGTTCGAGCCGCCAACCGTTTGAGCCGTCAACAAGAAGCGAAATTAGACATGCACGCTGTGTCCGCTGTGGTTCACGACTGTTCAGTCTGTTAGTCTGTCAGTCTGTCAGTCTGTCCATTAGGGCCGTTGCCAAGGCGCCATTGGGAGTCTTTTGACAGTTGCTGCGTTGCATAAGAAGAAAAGCAATTCAAATCTCCCATTTGCATCTTCCCGCGTGGCACGGCCTTTACTTGTCAGAACACCGCCGTTGACCTTGCAAGGAATACCTTGTTCACGAGCCTTGCACGGTCAGCATTTTTCGCAGGCAAGATAGCACTTCGGCTCCTACGGCGTATCCTCCGAGTATTGTTCTCCTTGACAGTGCATTGCCGATCGCACTCTTCTTCTCTCTCATCACCGCCGTCTTTTCCTGTGGTTGCCATTTACTGAGTTCATGTACGGTCAACTTTCATACAGCCCGTCTGCCGCTACCGTACTTCGTATCTTGGGCAAGAGTGGACGAGGGTCCAGCAACGTGAAACACAGCCTGTATTCTTGGGTTGGTTCACATATGTGTATGGTCGACGACGCCGAAATAGACCCAAAAACCTCGTCTGCTCGTAACCTTCTTGACTGGCGTCGCATTGCTACCGAACAATATTTTCGATCATCCCTTCTCGCCTTGGAAGGTGCCGTTCACAAATCCTCTTAACGTTGCCGTCGTGAATGCCTCCTCGATATCTCCTAATGCTGCCTTTTGAAGAAACGTTGTTAATCTTTTTGGAGCTAATATGCACTAAAGAAGGAATTGATCTTCACACTTATTTTCCTTCTTAAAAGCCGTCCTACTGAATACATGTACATAGGCTTTCTGTGTAAAGACCACTGAATACTGTTAAATTCACTTCCACTAATGCCACTGATGCTGCACTCTTTTTTTTTGAAAAAAAAAAGAAGGGCATATCAGCCTGCATACACACCGGCCGATGGCTCCCACCCCCTATTTCCGCGGAAGAGGTCGCCTGCACTTTGCTGATGAGGCGACTGGGGGCAGGCTGGCAGAGCATCAACTTCAATCGAACCAGTGGACAAGTGCTGAGGGAAGTGGAGCGGGACGTCACCCTCTCTCTCCTAGGATTGGTTGAAAGGTTGCATCGGCAGTGGTCGTCTGCGAAAATACACGAGGCGGAATGGCCACTCCTTTTTTTTTCTTCTTTTTTTTTTGGAGAGCAAGAGCACACGAGCAAACAGTCTGCACATTTGCTGCACCACTGGGGTTTCTGCACGAAACCAAGGCCGTACCTTGCGCTAAATTCTCACAGGTACGACGTTGAGTAAAAAAAGGAGTGGGGACGGGGAAGAGACGAGCGAGCCAGAAGAAGAGAACAGAGCAAACTCCGTCACAGTGCCTGCAGGCGGCTATGACCACTTCGGACCAGTTGGTGAATAAACCAATCGTGCGTCTGAATAGACTGAATGACTCCTGAGAGCGCACCAAAAACACTGCCTTTGTCGCAAAAGAAGCAGCCTCTCACACACAAATCGTCACGATTCTGCAACTTGTCGCCCCAGCCCTCCCGCCACATCTTCAACACAGCCAACCCGGCGCTGCCATCTCAGTGGCTGGCCCACGAGAGGTGTTAGGTACTGCCTTGTAACGCCCACCAGCGCCCCCAAACGACCCCCAACTGCCTGGCGGGTGCGGGAGTCCAGGGTCGGTCAAGCCAGTCATGTCACTGGACTGGGGTGTTTGAAAAGAGTTTGGCGGGAAGAAAGAAGAAAAGTCTGGACGCTACTGGTTTTCCCGTGATTCCATTGCACAACAGAGAAAGGCACCCTTTCAGGGATCCTTTCAGGGATCCTTTCAGGGATCCTTTCAGGGATCCTTTCAGGGGTGCTCGAAGCTCGTTGTAAGAGGTATCATTTATTAGGAGAGTCGTAAACGACGTCGTAAAAAATGGCGTATTGTATCAGCCCACACAGACTTGGACCATCAGCGAGGGCACTCGAAGAAGGGCAATTACCCCAGTAAAAGATGGAGCGTGCGGAAAGTGTGCAGTGCACGCTACGGCTTGCTTTTCGCAGGCAACAGTGGCTACCAAGAAGACCCAGGCCACAACGCCCATGGACCGGCGAACAGTGACCAGGGGTGAACCTAGCTCGTTGAGGACGCGAGGGAGAAGCGGGAGAGGAGATGCAAGGTTCAGCCACGAGGGAAGACAAAGGGAACAGCTTTCTTTGCCCTTTTTTTACCGCCATTTTCCGTCAACAACCCGTCAACGACCGAATGGCCAGGCCGCCAACGCGTGGTCAGGGCGAGGGAGAACAGGGACCAGGGAAGTCGTAAACCAAAGGCGCACGACTCGTAAGCTCACGATGCTCGTAGGCCACATTCATGCGGTTTCAACCGTCACTGAAAGTTAAAAAGAGAATGGAACAAAATAGTCCAGTGTTTTCCTTTCAGTGGGTGCGTGTCCTTGTGGCGCAAGACTTTAATGCCGCGAACGCGTCGCGTTTTCTTTTGTTCGCAGTCGACTGATTGTCGAATCCGCACTGAGTATGTCGGCCTTCGGCCTCTCTTCATCCCCCCTGCTGGTCCCGATGCCCGTGCTCGTGCAGGAATACTAGCCGGTGTGGTATGGACTGCAGGTCTCTGGTCTGCAGTGCAACATAACGCAGCCTTTTTTTTTTTTCGGTAGGTGGGAACTTCGTCGTCTGAATGGGTAGCATTGTTGAGGACTGCACCTGCAGCGAGGAGCCAAATGCAGAGGCAGACGCAATATGGGATACATGAATAAGCCACTGTTTCCCGTGGCCGAGCTTGCTTGTGATCGGATCGTTCCCCTCTTTCCACGCGGATTGCATTGAGCACACCCTTTTCAACAACTACCCGAGAAAGTTTTGGGGAAAGCAAACTGATTAGTATGAGAGGACTCGAAGAAAGAAATCAAGGAAGAAGAAAGCAAGCAAGCATAAATAAGATGTACCCTAAGGAGACTAAACTCAACAAGTCAATAAAAGTCATGCCATTCATTTGACAAAGTCTGGGGAAAAGAGGAGACTATTTCTGTTAGAAGGAGGCGGAGAAGAGGGGAATTTCAGGAAATGGGGCCCGGTGTGGGAAGGACAGAGATGAACTGTCACAAGCAAAAAAAGGTGTTCTTCCCGATAAACGACTCGATGGAGTTTGGCTGCGGCGACTCAGACCGCAGGTCCGGAGGCACGTTGCTTGTACTTCATCCTTCATATGAAAGGAAGATTGACGACAATACGACGAAAAGGCAAAAATAAACAGCCCTTGCTCTTGTTTTCTCTGCCTTACGATCCCAAGACTCTGGCCACTTGGGGCACCACCCGCCATGCGATAAATCATGGGGAAGCGAGAACAAAGTGGGTAGAGAAGCCCCATTCCGTCGTTGCTTTTCGTACTCCGTAGCCGTACTAGTTGCCTTTGTTCTAAATGGCAAGGCGGAGGCGCGTCAACCACGACGATGTTGGGACAGTTGGGACAGTCTGGGATGGCTTCTGTTTCAGTGGGACGGCAACGTAATTTTGACGGCGCACTTTTGTTTGGTAAGTCGATGACTGGATGCATACTTCATACGTGTTTTTGACGATCACGAGGTGTTTTAATGTGTATTTGTGTACAAAGCAACCTCTGTAAACAGAGTGGTCCTTGCGAATTTCTCTGGTTGTTCTTTGCTGGTTTCCTCCCTTTCGTCACGACATCCATCCCTAGTTGCTGGTTTTCGTTTATTCATCAACACACCATCTCTCTCCAACATACACAAGCTCGCAAAATTTCTCCCACACCCCTTCACCGCTTGGTCGGCATCGGTACGAGCAGACTCTGCTGTCTCTTCACGTTGAACAAAGGGAGCACGAGCGAAAAAAAGTGAAGTGAGCACGGGCATCTTTTTGTATGCACGTCCATCCGCAAATCAGTGTGGGTGGGTGTACATCGTACAGTCTACATGTACAGTGCATCTCTGTTTCCAGCCACCAGCAGGTCGTAGTGCGTGCACATCTTGTGTGAAATTCTGGGAAAGAAAGGACGAACACAGACGCAAGACAACACAGACGACACAATATCGCGCACTGAACGACGAAAACCGGGTAGGCGGAGGTGGACAATGCGTCGTAAACTGCCGGGACAATCCCGCGCGGACGTTTTTTTGTGAGTCCTCAGTATTCTGGATGTCTTTCTGAGTTTAGCTTTCTCACGACACTCGTGTCACTCGTGTCTCTCATCGCCCTTTGCTAGCCCTTATTTTCTGTCTTCTCAGCTTGCAGTGCCAACGTTCCGTCTGTCAATTGCCTGTTCTGTCTCGACTTCTTTCCCGCTTGCCTCATTTGTCTTTGCTTTATTTTGCTCGTTTATTGAGCATCGGTTCGTTATTCGTCAGGCTCTGTCTCAGAAAGACGAGCCAGATAGTGTCGAGAGAGAGAAGCTCTTTACATTCCCGAGGGTGGACGGACAAATGCCGTATGCCGCCTGCCGTCCGCCGTAAAATGTCTGAGAACAAGTCGCTTTCCGCCCCATGTCAAGGCCCTTTGGAAGTCACCGAGTGCGTTGAAGGCACTGGGAACCACTGGACAAAGGTGAGACAAAAGCGGCTGGGAGAGCTGGATCGATTGCCTGGTTCCCTTGCCGGCGTCGATCCAGGGATAACAAGGTGTTAGATACAGTGGAGAATACGGTTGACGATTAGGGCTCCCAGTGAATCATTGAGGACTTTAACAGACTTGGGTGATGCTCAGGGAGATCTTGGGTCATGGAATCGAGGGGAGGAAACGTTTTTTGCGGAACTTTTAGAGGCCGATCCAGGGAGTCTGGGACCGTTTACTTGTTGACCTAAAAGAAAGGCCTTAACAGTCCAAGAGAAAGACCTGTCAGACAGTTGTAAGGCGGAAAAACGCAAGACAGAACTAACGACAGCGGCCACCCTAGACAAGGGTTGAGCCAGTTCGACTTCACGGCACATCTCTTTGACAAGCCTCTCCGACGGATGCTCATTCTGCGCCAGAACAGCGCCAGAACGGCAGATGATGCACCATAACGGGTAGAATTTTGCGCCAGAAGCTCCGCCAGAAAGCCCCGCCAACGGTCGAAGACACCAGAGATAGACTTCAGTCTTCAGATAACTCCCAAGTACGATAGTGCCTTTTCAACAACCTTCGACTCCTAACGGTGCTATCAGGTGCTGCCTGCCGTTTATGTCTTTGTGTCGCCTCTCTCCTTCCTCGTCTGTCTCGGTCCCCTCGATGCCTTCCTCTTTGGCTCGAGAGCTCTTTCCTCTTTGTCCTTCCTCTTCCCCTCGGACCCACTTTCCACACCCACACAGAGAGAAGAGAACCAGCCCTGGCCCACCCACTCCCACCTTGCACTGTCGTACTTTCCTTCTTTCCTTCTTCTCTCCATTCTGTGCCTTGTCCTGCTTCTTCCTGCCTCGCCCCTTCCCCTTCTTTGTCGACTCCTCCCGTTTTGACTGGTCGAGACTCCAAATCGGTACCTGCCTGGGCTTTCTGGGGCTTGTAGCTGGCTGCCCCAATCAGCGCGCCGAGGTACGCCATCCACTCCCCGTTCTCACGTACTTCTCATACCAGGGAAGCCTTCCTGCAAGTCTGGGCCTGTCGAGCTGTGTACATGCAGCTACTGCATCGTATCATCGTAGAAAAGTGCAAGAGGCAAAAGGCAGGAGCGACCTTTTGCCTCCCCCTTCCACGCACGCTCTTTCCCAGCAGGCCCAGAAAAGGTCCAGGCTGGTCCCAGGCTCGCGGTCGCCCTTCCCGCTCGCCCCCAAGTCGATTTTTTCGTCTGACTCCCCCCGTCTCCCGTCTTCTACGCAGCGTCGTCTCCAGTTTCTGCCACCAGGAAAAACGCAACCAGTCATAACGACGATCGACATCCCAAGTACTTTGCGCGAACCTGGTGCGCGCCCCTCGCGCCCCTCGCGCTCCTCACGCTCCTCTCTGCGCGTATATTTTGACCTATGATCAGCCTGAGCGCAATGGCTTCTGCGATATACGATATTAACAACAATTACAAGTGCCGCTCACCTGCCCACTTATTATGGCGCTCTGACTGCTTTGACTCTCTTGTCAATCGTTTTTGCGCCAGCGCCCGACTTCTGAGAGAGAAGTGGATGGGCGAAATGGAAAAAAGCTGCATCCAGGGGCCAGGGGTAGCTAACTAAATAGGACCCCGATGCTAGAGAGAGGGCACTAGGAACAAGACCACGGAGACCAGTGACACTGGTGCGAGAGGCCAAAGAGCTTTTTACCCGTGCCCATCACGAGAAGAAAAGAAAGATCCAAAACAGGCAGTTGACGCTAACGGTCGACAACATCATTCGTCAAAGCCCCCATCTCCGATGGACCAAAGTGTCCACCAAGGGGCTTGGTGGCCGGTCGCCGGTGGATACCCTTTTGTGGGCTGTCGAACCCCCTCTTTACTGTATCTTACGAAGGACCGTACATGTACATGTACTCCGTGCATATACATACTCAGTATCTCTCACTATTGTCTCTTTCTCTCTCTATCCGTCGACAAAAGTCCCGTCTCTTTCCTCGTTCTCGAGCTTCGTCGTTTCTGGTACTAACCTGACACGGGTTCCTTGAACAGACAGTAGCAGTACCCACGAGATACTATCTTACATGCATACTCTATGCACACGAGTATGGGAGTACCCAGGTACAACAACCCGGAACGCACAAATAAGACCTCGACGTTGGCCGTTTGAAACTGCTCATTGTACGACCATGTTTATCTGTGTTTCTATGTCTTGTCTTTTCATAGATGTATCTGCTTCGGGCAAGAGGTAAGGGAGCATACACACAGAACAATGCCGTGTTCTAAGACCGGCTTCTCTATCATACTTGTGTTCAACAGCTTGCAGCCTATTCCTCCCTTGGATAACAGCTCCCAGTCATGAAGGAGTTTCGTTCAAAGGGATGTGTCCCAGTCAACAAAGTTCACGGTGTCTTCCTGTTAACTCTCCCACTGTAGATATACAAAAGAGCGGCAGATGCTAGAAAACCCACACAGAGTGTGATCTGGGACGGGGGAAGTGAACTGACAGGGGGGTCCAGAGGGACCCATCAAGAGAAAGAGGGGAGGGGGGTGAGAAAAAGGGTGAGGCGATCTCTTTCTTTTTTTCTTACGGAGTACTTTTTTATTCTCTTCGTTTTTCTCGACCTCTTTTCCTGCGCTCTCCATGGCCCTTGTCGGGTGTGTCCCACTCATACAGGGCCCTTTCCACACAGACACTTCTCTATTGTTCCCCTTTCGGTGCTCTTCTTCTTCTTCAACCCACACACACCACTCTCACACTCACACACCCTGCCCCAGTCCCAGAGTCCTCTTTCTCTACATTGCGAAGACATACAAATGGTTCTGGTCCGCCACCACCAACACCTCCGCTTGGACTCCCGTTTTTATTCTTCCCTTCTCCCCTCTTATGTATCTTATGTTGTTTTCTCTTCCGAAAAGATAGAAGACGCGTTGAATTGTCGGGCCTTACGCTTCTTTCTTTTCTCGTTGTTATACCCTTTATTATATCCTCTTAATACTCTTTTTTTTTGTCTACGACTCTTCAGCGCCGCGCCTCCCTGACCGTGCATTTTCCTCTTTCGGCATAAAATCCTCCGCCTTACATCCCCATCTGCAGCAACAAGAGAAAATAAGAGTGTTGCAGAGAATACAACCACCAAACGTCAGGAAAAATCACACACGATCGAGACGCACAATGGCTGCGATAGCTTAAGCTGCAAACGAACCGACAACACCACCAACTTTTCTTTTCTTTGGGCGACGACAAACCCGACGACCCTGTGCAACGCTCCTGGTCCTCCTTACCTTGGTTCCTCCAGGATTTGGGTGACAGCTTCGAGCGACAATCGGTTGCGGACGCAAGCTTTCTTCTCTTACGTGCCGCTGTGTACGATCTCACACACCTCTTCTCGCTAGACCTTCTTTACTGAAGGGCTGCCACGTTCTTCCTACGCGTCATCCCCGTTTCTCCTCTCGACGACCATATTCTATCCTTTCCGTGGACGGACGACGCCGGTCAACTGGAACAAGAACAAGAAGAGCTGGAAATCCTTCGAGGGAACCTACAGAAGAGCGAGAGCGCAAAATACGATACCTTTGAGAGGTTGTGTCGTACAACCACACTTTTCTCTCTCACTTTTCTCTCACCGTTCTCTCACTCAACCCGCGCAAACCTGGGAGGGCGCACGACAGACGAACGGTGTCCTCTTTTCGATTTGAAAGCAATTCTAGGACTTTCTGCTTTCCATATTATTTTCTCTCTTCCCATCTCCTACCGGCGCAAACAAAAACAACAAACCAACCTCTCCTCAAGTGCTTCGTAGCAAGATCACATATCCGCCCAACATGTCTTGCATCGCGCCATTTTTGCCGGCGAGCGACTTCAGCAACTCCAAAGGCTGTAAGTAGAGTCTAAGACCAGAAATGCGCGCGTGTCGACCACCAACGGTAATACTGACTGTCCCCCCCCCCCCCAGTCATTGAAGGCCGGTTATGTTCAAACCTGACCGGCTCGGCGTGCTGCCTGCCGTGTCCTCTCACCGACTGGGTCTACCCGGATAGCTTCAAGGCCCTCGGCCTTGCCACCGACTGGATCGCCGTTATCAGCACGATTTGCTGCGTCGTCCTGCTGCTATCCTGGGCGTTCCTGCCCGTCGACAAGACCCACCGGCACTATCTCAGTATCTGCCTGACTGCGAGTGTCGGCCTCCTCAGTCTTGGATTCGTTGTCCCACTCGCTGGCCGCCCTGAACAATGTGCCGACGCTATCACCCCCAACGGCATGCAGAACAGCAGCGTCTGTGGCGCCTCAGGCACGCTCCTAATTCTCGGAGGCTGGTCTGCGATCATGTGGGTGTTCTTGCGCTCGCTGTCGCTGCACCTTCAGATTTGCTGGCAGGTTGTGGTCGGCCGCAGCTTCATGTGGGTGTCGCACGTTACCGGCTGGGGCGTCCCCGTTCTCGGCACCATTCTGGCCATTGTCTTCAGCGGTCTCTCCTTCCGCTTCGGCACAACCTGCCACGTCAACCACGCAAACAGTCTGGCGGATCTGTGGATTCCGCTGCTCGTCTTTGCCGGCTTGTCCATTGTCGTGCAGCTCGTGACTTTTGGCTACTGCATCAAGGTCTACCTTGCCTCGATCAACGATAACACCGCTTCGACCGAGAACTCGGGTCTCCCCTCGTACAGCAACAGTATCCGCACCATGACCCCCAGGCAGGCCTACCGCCGCGTGCGCCGCGTGATTCAGCTGCAGTGGCGTGGCATCGCCATTGTGCTGATTATCGTGATGGACGTGATCTTCTTCAGCATCGTTTTCGTGTTCCAGGACAACACTGTGGCCGCCATCAGTGCCGACCCGACCAAGGCCACCACCTGGCTGATCTGCCTGGCTGCCCACAACGGCGACAAGAACCAGTGCCTCAACGACGCCGCCGCGTTTACCGTCAACGAAGCTACCGTTGGTGCTGTGCTCGTCCTGTTTTCGGTACGTCAATAGTGTCCCCGCCATATTTTGTCTGGTCTACCGACTGCTAACACCTACAGATGAACGGCCTTTGGCTTGTCTTCCTCCTCGGCCGTTGTCCATGGTCCACGGCTGGATGGATCTTCTCACGCCCGCGTCGCGGCGCACCGCCAAGCGCGAGTTCGTCTCCGTCGACGCACGGCTCGACGACCTCAAGAAAGACACACGTTCGTACGAGATGCTCTCGCGGGATGCCTCCTCTTCCGTGATGGAGGCGGGCAGCGGCGGTGGTCATGGTGGTGTCGGTATGGATGCTGCCATGGCCATGTCTTCTACCGGCAACGAGGACAACGAGATAGTAACCAGCTTTTCCTCACCAACAGGCGTCGCGTCACGAGCGATCGTGTCCCCGTCCATGACGGGCAGCCGTAGCCCCAACGGCTCTCCCGCGTCGATTCATGAGTCGACGCGCGGCGCGTCGCCGCCACCCGTCGCCATTATGGACATGAGCGCAGCAGCAGGCCTCGGCCTCCGCAACAACAGTATCAGCAGCAACACCAACCGCGGCAGCAATGGCGGCGATACCATGGGGATGGGCTACGCCGGTAGCAACAGCACAAACCAGCATGGCCGCTACGGCAGCCACAGCAGCAACGTGTCTGCTGGTGGCAACGGCAACAATGGTACACCAAGTGGCCGCCGCACACCCGATTACTTTGGCCAGACGGCGCGCTACAACCCGCCCGCCCGCTCCTTCTCCAACCCGCGTCCGCCAACGGCCAACTCCATGAACAGTCCCAACGGCGCGGGCTCCCTTGGCAGCCCCGCCGGCACCAATCGGACATGGGATGCCAGCCAGACATACGCACGGGCGACGTCACCACCGACGTCACCACTAGCGGGCGGTCGTTCAGAGCCCATTCGGAGCCACAGCCGGTTCAGCAGCCGTGGTGGGAGCCGGGGTGGTAACGACTACGATATCGAGAACCGCCACCCGCTGGGCATGAACCGGATATGAGAAGTTGGCCCATATGTCTGAGCACCTCTCCCCCTCCTCTGGACGCCAGACACTTTATAGCAAAGGTCGCGCCCTCTATTCAGTTTTTGGACTTAGGAGCCACCATCATATATTGGCAGGCCTGCTACACAAACCATACCCAGGAGCACACGATGATGCATTCCTCGGCCGTGGGTTTACCACAGAAATGGGGCTCTTTACTACCTGACACTCAGCAAACCACACCTTTTTGCTTTGCTTTGCTTTGCTTTGCTTTGCTCTTCTTTGATTTTTTCTTTTTACGTGTTCATACCCCTTTTTTCTTTTTTTTTTTTCTTTTCTTTTCTTCTTTTGCTTTCAGCGACAAATCTTCTTTGGTTTATATTACCGCCATTCTTTGCACATCTTCCACAGTCTGGCCATCCTTGCCTTGACCTGTTTGTGTGTTGTACTCTTTTTTTGTCTCTATACTTATTGTTGTATATATGGGAAGCCAAAAAAAACTTTGGATAGGGAGGGTATGTGGGTTTTGAAAGGCTAGACCAACTGTCAGTGCTTTCCCCGACCACACGTTAGCGACGCAATATCTTATGTTTCGGGGCGTCTTTCTTTTCTTCTATTCTTTTATTTTATCAGGTTCTAACGAGGGAAGAAAACTATTATGGAATGGAGGACGATTTCGGGACGGGAAAAAAGACGATGGACTCGGGATCAACAACCTTGATCTCTCCTCCTTTTCTCCAACGTGCATAGATTATATTATCATCATAAATAAAAAACAAAAAGCAGAGTCTGGTCAGATTTGGTCAAATTTTCTAGGGCTACGAGGTCTCCAAACAATTGGTGATATAAAGGCATACAAAGGATATGTTGATGTGCGTACTCCGTACCGATAACAGATGAGATGCATCTCTGCGTCGTACTTGGCCGCGTACCTTTATGGTGAGAGAGCACACGACCATGCATTATGTATGGCTTGTATCTCCGCCATCCTGCACGTCTCGAGTGCCTGCACATTATCGATCGCGCTTTCTTATTCCGCCATTGCTTGCTCTTTCATATTCACCCATGTGTCTCGAGACGTGTCGGTCAACATTTGCAAACAAGATGATGACGATCGTCTTTGGTTTTTGCGTGCGCCGCTAGGTCACTTGGGGATAAGAAGCGTATGGAAAACGCAGGGACGGCACTTGATAGATTTGCGCCCACCGAAACCCCGTTAGCGCCAGAAGCGTGCCTACCGACTGGGCGGCCTGGAAAGTCGGGTATCGCAGGGTCTGGACCGTTTGTTCACTGCTTCACTGTAAACTTGTTTTACGGGCACGTGTCTATGTTGTAGATTATGGATTCACTGAACATACAGTGGCTAACTTTTGTCACCTCACGTCCATAAGACAGCTTCTTCTCTGGACAATGCGTGGAGCGCGTGATCTGACAGCATGTTCGGCCCATGCGGCCATGCCATATCCTCCCAAGACACTTGTGACTGCAGGTGAGAGAAATGGGTAAAGTCTGAAAAAGTCCTGTGCATGGGGCGGACATGAATAAGGCAAAAGATTGTGAAGAAGCAAAAGCGAAAAGCGAAAAGGAAAAAGAAGAGAAAGTCCGAAAAGACAAAGACAAGTCTAAAGCGAGAGATGCAAAAGGTGCCATGTGCCGCAAGAACAATCCAAAGCCTTACCTTGTCAACGAAGTGCACACGCAAGCCCTCACAATGGCGGAACACGGGTAGACGCAAGAAGCCACAGGGGTCGATGGGCCAGAGCGGAGGCGGGTTGACCAAATTCTAGAACACCAAAAGGTGGCAGCAAATGGCAGCGATGAAAAGATGGACAACAAATGCAAAAAAGCGACAAAGGAAGCGGCCGCTCGCCGTCGTTACGAGTAGATAGGCAGCACTGCCAAAGCCACTGCCAACAGACTTATCAAGTAAGCCGGCACCCGGTTGCAAAAGAAAAAAGGAGTATGAAGAGAAAACGAGAAATCTAAGGCCTACCAAAGAGCATACCAAAGCCAGTCTCCAGCTGACCAGTCAAAACAATAGGCGCCACAGCGGTAAGTTTGTATCCCCGAAGCTTCCGCTGCAGCTGCAACCCCCGATCGCATGCCCGACCACGCCGAAGCACCGCCCAGCTTAGTGATGACGGCCCTTACACACGCTCACCTGCTGCCTTTTCTTTTAGCCCGCGGATAGTTCCTTCACTTTTAACTCTATTCTTTATTCTCGTTTCTCGTTTCTCATTTTACGTTTCTGTTTTCTTGTCTTCATTCTCACTCTTCTTTTTGTATCGTCCTATTCAGTTCCACGATGGCGTAGCAGAATTGGCTGGTGAGACAGGAAACACGCCTTGACACGAAGCATTGAAACACGCCAGCAAATACTCGCTGTTGAACGTCGTCAGCCTCGCTCTCTCAGCCTCTTTCGACTTCTGTCGCTTTTGATCTCGTGCCTCCTTGCTTCGGATCGATTGACTTATATCGGGACTCATCTTGCGCCTTCCTCTTTCATCCACCAACACCGAATTGGGGCGCTCCTTCCCCATCCAGCCGTTTGGGCCTACCCCGAATTGACGAAACGCCATCGTCATTTCCTCTTCATCCGACCCCACTTCGCATCGCATTGTCAACTCTTCCTCCTTCACAACCCGACGGCCATGTTGGCGAGGTTCCAGTCCAACACGGCCCGTATGCTCCTCATCCTGGGCGTTCTCCTCGCTGGAGGCTTCCTCCACTATCTGTGGAAGAACGAGGCCGCTCTCTCTGCGCCCTGGATCCCGGATGCCGGTGCTCGCCTCTTCGCCCAGCGGCCCTTGGGAGTGCCCCATGCCGACAGCTTCATCAGCAGCTACACGTTGCCATTGCGCACACGCGGGCGCAACATTGTCGACGCTGCGAACCGCCGCTTCAAGCTGCAGTCGGTCAACTGGTACGGCGCCAGCGACGAACACTACATCCGGGCGGCCTCGATGTGCAGCACCGCGACACGATTGCCAAGACGATCCGCAAGCTGGGCTTCAACTCGGTGCGGCTACCGTATGCGGACGAGATTGTGATGCGCGACGCCGAGCTCGAGATCCCAGCAGAACGGGTCGCCGCCAACCCGGATCTTGTGGGGCTGCCGCCGCTGGACGTTTTTGAGGCGGTCGTCAAAGCCTTGACCGACGCCGGCATCGCGGTCATTATCAACAACCACATTACGAGCGCTTCCTGGTGCTGCGGTGCCGACCCGTGTGACGCTGGCTGGGCGAACGACCACCTGCCCGCCGCTCTGTGCCGTGTCCGCCAGACCGAGGACGACTGGATCCGGCACTGGGAGACGGTCATGGCCCGCTTCGTCGACAACCCACTGGTTGTTGGCGCCGACCTCCGCAACGAGGTCCGCGGTCTCTGGGGCACCATGAGCTGGGACCGCTGGGCCACGGCTGCCGAACGCTGCGGCAACCGCTTGCTCAAACTCAACAAGGACTGGCTGGTCGTCGTCGGCGGCACCGAGTCCGGCAACGACCTGTCGGGCGTCACCCGCCGCCCTGTCCGCCTCGATCTCGACCACCGCGTCGTGTACTCGGCCCACGTCTATGCCTGGTCCGGCTGGGGCAGCCGCGAGGGCCGCTACGCCCAGCGCGGGTACGCCTCGTTTGTCGCGTCGATGCGCCGCAATTGGGCCTACTTGGTGGAGGGCAACCTGGACCCTGTCTGGGTCGGTGAATTCGGCGCGCCGCACGAGCCGTCCGTCGGGGATGCCAACTACTGGCAGAACCTGCTGCGGTTCCTCAAATCGGTCGACGCCGACTTTGGCTACTGGGCCATCAACCCGCGCAAGCCTGCAGGGCATTCTGAGGAGACGTACAGCCTGGTGGAGGACGACTGGCTGACGCCCGTGCTCGACTACCGCATGCGCGACATGGCCGAGCTGATGCAGCTTCAGTCCACGGATCAGCTGTAGGTAGGCTGCAGATGGGGTGGAAGGGGGGGGGGGGCGGGTGTTCTGTTGCTTTGTTTACTTCTTTGGTTCATTTATGGGTGTTCTCTTTGGGTTGTGCCATCTCCTTCCATGATACCAGGCACGGATCTTTTTGTCGTACATTTCCTCGAATTTACTTTCAATCTACTTGTTACATACTCGTTCTTCACTGTCCCAACATACAGGTCTCCAGCCGGGGGCACGTGAACTTTATTTCGCATTTTATAGCGCTAGAGCCCTGCTTGCTCCGATTGAGGGGCAGCCGTCCCGCGATGCAGGTCGGGCCGTCCGTGATGGGCCAGGCCCGTATTGTAGCTACCCAAGATCAGTGTGTTCTTTCCCGATCTTTGCCAATGTTGGGCTCTTGTCTCAGTCCCTGTTCCTTTACGGCTCGCAAGCCAGTCCAGGCCGACTGGCCAAATGTACGGTCGGCCGGGTGGCCAATAGTGTGGTCAATAGTGTGGTCAATGCTGGCAGGGATGCCCCGCGTCTGGACCACAATACGGACTGTCCTGGTTGGGCGTGCCACGATAAAATGGGCTTCATGGGGAGGGACTGGCCACTAAAGAACAGTGTTGTAGATTGCGAATCACTGGACGGTGCATTCATACATTTACGAGGATGTAAAGAGCAGTCAGAGCGCTTCGGCTATGTTGAGACACCCGTCCTGGCGAAAGCGCATGCTGGCCTGCACATCGTCGGATTACCGAAACAAAATGAAGGCATCAAGGCACACACAAAAAGAGGCATAAGCGCTCTGTCGGCCCAGCTCTCGAGGTGTATGATATGTGTCACATTTCGAAATACCAGGCGTTAACAAGCAAGTTGTGCCGGGCGCTAAAACAGACCTTGTTAAATGCCCAGGCTCCAGGCTGGCCAGGCCCCTCGGCCTTTCGCTCCTTCCTCCTCTGCGACAATAGAATGAGCAGTCGAGCAGTCACTCTGGATATACGGACGAAAAAAACGACAGGAAGGAACAATCGTATTCACTGACTCGCTCTTGCCTCGAGAAACAGTGAATGGCAGGGATGTTGTTACATCCTCGTGACACAGTTCTTTCCACCATTTTTCGCACTCTTTCCATCCTCCTTTTCTCCTTTCTGACATCACGAAAGCCAACATTTTTTCCTTTGTGTCAGCCTCGAGCTTTATTTCCGTTACCATCAGGTTACAGCAGCTCCTACTGCACCCCCCCCCCCCACCGCCGACTTCCGAATCGTCTCTTTCTTTCCCCATGACCTGAAAGAAAAAGAAAAAGAAAAAGAAAAACGGCACCCCTCTTCGCTCACATCTTTCATTCTCTTTTTCCTGCGCGGCACGCCTTTGGGCGCACGCTCACGTCACCGTTACTGAATCTGTATATATTACACCTTATTCACGGGACGAAGAAACGATCAAAGGGACCCCCAAGAGCATGCGAGTATATATTGGCGACTCTCTCCACAGTTGACAGGATTCACGCTTTTTTTCCGCTGGCCCACGCCTAGTCCGGCCCGGCCATTCACTCGCGCCAGCACCACGCAATCCTGCTGTTCGTGTCGTTCGTTCATTAAGCTCGCGGTTTGCGCCTCTGCACTTTTTGTCGTTCGCACGCCACTTGTCGCTTTCTCTTTAGCAAACACACCTGCGTAGCCCAATCAGTCTCCTCCATGTCTGAACATTCTTTATCCTCCTCTTCTCTGGCCCGATGAAGATTCCGACAACAACTGCCGCACCGCACCCGATGCTGCGACGCCGACGCTTTAGAACTCCACCCAACGCCCTGCCTTGATCAGCCTCCTCAATCGACAACCCTTCTCCTCATCCGCTTCCTCCTGTCCAACTCTTTGACCCCGGGCTGCTTCTACAATACGCCCAACCTGATAATATCCGCTATCATTGTCTACAGACGTCGTCCGCCCCCATCTTTAGCTTCCCTACTCCGAAAGGTGCGCGAGACGCCCCGGGCCGCCTAAATGGCCGACAATCAACCAGTTGCGCTCCCGCCCGACAACAACCCTGCTGCACCTCCACAGCTCCAGATTATCGTCGCTCCAACTGCCGCGCCTGCTGCCGCGCCTGCCCCGGTGGTAGCCCAACAGCATCACCCAGTCGGCACAAATATTACGTCAAACAATGCGACGCCAACGCCCTCGTCCTCGGGCAGATCATATGCCGTCGCCTTGCGGCCATGGACCTACAGGACCCGGTACTCGACTCAGGATGTGCGCAGCGTCTGGGTGAAGCCGGTCTCGGGCTACCAGAGTATTGAGCAACGGGTGCGTCCTCCCTCTTGCCCATCCTCTATTCTCTTTGGTCTTGGAAGAGCTCCAGCTAATGTCTACAGTTCGGTCCCGATGCGCGGAAGCTAATATACGAGAATTTACAAAGCTATTCTTTCGACGGCGATCAAGACTTCTTTTTCGAGGAGGAGGTCTTTGATAGCTATAGCGACAGCGATGACGGTTGGCATGGGGGCATCAATGACGATGGTACGAGCGGAGCTCAAGGTTATCCTGACGACCATGACCAGGATATGCAGGACCACGACGAAAGCCTTGCCGAAACCAGCACAGCGGACGATGCGCCGTCCGCTAGCACCCCTCCACCCATCAGCGACGCCGAGGCTTTGGAGAATGCGTTCCTCTCTTTAAACGGCGGGCCCCTCTACGCCGAGGCCGGGCAAGCAACAGGCCCAGAACCGCCGACGCAACCCTCAGACCACACAGAATCCAGTCGGACTAGGAATCGCCGGAAGCGTGCCCCCTTCCCGATTGTTGCCCGCGCCCGCCTAAACCTGACCGCTCTGTCGCAGCGGTACAATGTGAGCTTACAACCGATCGACCTCGACGACAAGCTTTTGGCCTGCTAACGCTCCGTCTCTTCAGCTCTACTTTGCCGTATACCAGGCCGAGATCCACGTCTTTCGCCCGCAACCAGCTCCAGAGATCCTCCACGGCCCTCTGCTTGTCCTCAAGCCTCCGCCGACAGCAGCTGGTCGCCAGCTGGGAGGGCACATGAGCAAAACCTTCCCCCACCAGGCCAACCACATGATATTGGGAGATCTCGGCGGTACCGAAATTCTTCTGCTCGCATACGATGACGGCGATGTCGTTGCTACTACACGCGCCACATCTTGGCACACATCGAGAATCAGCTCAAACCCTTCCGAGAACGACTGCCGAGCAAGAAGGTGCCGGAGCCCTTTTTCCGTGAGACTGTCGGAGCCACCGCCTGGGGCTTGGCCGTTCACTCGCAGTCGCGCTTGATCGCTGTGAGCTCCAACCTCAGAGAAGTGAACGTCTTTGCGTTTGCGCTCCAGCCGCCGCAGGCAGACGATCCCTTGCAGCATAAGACGCAACCCCTCGTCGTACCAAGCGACGACCTCTCGCCGACCACATACGCAGGAACCAGTGCACTGGAACTCGAGTCGCTACTCCGCCTGCGCGATCGGTACTGGCGTATCCTCCTTCCGATCGGCCGGTCTGGCCACAATATTCCCAGTATCGATTTTATCAGTGACCCGGACGGTCTCGCTGAAAAGGTGGCTGCGGTCGATATCCTGGGCAGCATTCATATCATGGATATTTGGAAGGTCGGCAGCCGGCCACTCAAGATTAACTCTCCCAACAAGTCAGGGTGAGTTCCTGTTTTCTTCTTTTTTCTCTATTCTATTGATCTGTGCACATCCGTTGCAGATTTACTGACAAGCAAACGCACGAATAGCATGAGCACTGGCTGGGGCGTCATGATCATCCCCATCAAGATGTGCCTGCCCACAAGCAGAATGGCTGCATTGTCGGACAAGAACCTGTTCAACCGCTACAATTTCCCCAACATCGACGGCACCTTTTACTTCTCGTACCTGAACGACCCGGCCCAGAAAAAGCCTAAGCACATGCCCGACGCCTACGACGAAACAGCGTTCAATGCGGAGTCAGACAGCGACGGCACCACGGACCAAGATATTGAAGACACACCACTGTACGAGAGCGGCTATGAGACCGAGAGGTCCAGCGACGAAGACGAAGCGGGCCATGGCCACCGCAGCAACGACGGTCTGCATGAGGACGGTGATTACATCTACTTTAGCGAAGACGACGAGGACAGCACCGACGATGCGCACATGGAGGACTCTACGCCCTACACACACGTGCGAACCGAAAGCACCGACAGCTCGTTTACCTACGACCCGGCGACCATGTCAAGGCACTGGGATGCTCTGGTGAAGCTGAAGCGCACCATCTCGCCTGGTGCCCAAGAGAGTCTCGACCTGAAAAAGGACGCCGAGTCGCCCTTCCATCTCGGCATGATTATCTGCCCCAGCATCGGTGTGACCTGGGCCAACAACAATTTGCAGGCCCTCATCCGGACGCTGAACAACGCGAGCTGGCGTTCAGAACACTCCGAAGAAGAGAATCTCCACCAATTTCGACGGCCACAGGCCAAGGAAGTGCTGGACATGGCACGCCGATTCTTGATCATTCGCACCTACTCGCAAACCGTCGAATTGCTGCGGACCGATCGCACGGCGCCGCCCTTTTACATCCAGAACGCGGTAAAACCCCCCTCACGCCTGCCGTTCGCGCTCTGGGACATGAGCCACGACTTTTTTCGCTGCAGCCTGCTGCACTGCATTCCCGAGATCAACTTGGTGCTGGTCGGCAACATGTTTGGCCGCGTGATATTGTTGCGCCCACTCAAGAATCAGCCGACGGCCACATCGTCGGGACCGGCCGATGCACCACCTTTTGCTTTCCGCGTCGAATGGACACTGCCCATGGCCAATGACGAACGGCAAGGGCTGCGTCCACCGTGCTGTCTGTTGGCATGGCTGTGTCTCCCGTCCCCGAGCCCGGCTCGGGCCGGTTTGGGATGAACAATACCCGACGGCCGGGGAGCCAGACCAGTCGATCTCGGCGCTGGCGTCTCATCCTGCACTACATGGACCACACCATTTTCCAGTACTACATTGAAGCGACCAAGCCGGGTGTGGAGAAGCTCAATGTGCGGTCATACTAAAGAGCGTCTATGACGCAGTCTGCATCGTGTCGGTTTTTTCTTGTTCATTCAACTTTGTTTTATATCCCTTCCGTTTCACTTTTTAGCACGAGCATATTTTGAACAAGCGGCGTTTACGGGACATTTGCTTACCTCCATCTTGTATTGTTGTTTCATTCCGTTTCGATACCTAGGGCCGTCAAAATTTGGGAGCATTACAGGTGGCGAAATATCAAAATAGTCTGCCAATCTTTTTTGTTCTTTCTTTTTACTACTGCTATATTTAAGCCAAATATATCTCGAGCCGAATGGGGGGATTCATCTAAATTTCACAGCAGCTCACCTCCACGCCCCCCCCCCCTTTTCCCCTCACCGCATCCTCTTCGGCCGCCGGTCTGTTGGTGTGTTCGTGTTGGAGCCGTGCCGCTTGGCGCCTGCTGTCGGGGGTGGAGGCACCAGTGAGGAAGCTGAGGCTCCCTTCTTCTTCTCTTCCTTCTCGGCCACCGCGTTCATCATCTCCAAAATCTCATCCAGCCTCTTCATGTACGGCTCCCGGTAGCCATTGACCTGGATGCGCCGTCGGATGCGCTTGAGCTGGCTGCGCAGGTGCGTCTGGTCGTGCAGAGGGGCCAGGACGTCGAGCAGGAAGAAGCCCGCAGCGGGCGACGACCCGTCACTGTTTCCCACCAGCCGCTGGTACAGGTTGCGGTCGTCTTGCGTGGCGCCCGCGTGGGCATCCCGGTTGTGAGAGAAGACGAGTGCGTGCAAGATCCAGACGAGGGCACGGCCGGCACTGCGGCGGGCCCAGGGACCCGGTGGCCGAGGCCGCTGACGCTGCAAGAGGAGATGGATTTGGTGGACGGCATGCTGGACATGCCGAGCGGCCCAGGCGACGGTGGCACCGCTGTTTCCTGTGCCGGGTGATGAACGCGGTGCAGGCCCGGCCGCTGTGCCTGGGATGATGGGAGTGGCAGGCGTGCTGGTTGCCCGCCCTGTTCTCGGATCCGGTGGTGGCATCAGTCGTCGGGACTGCTGTTGTTGCCGTTGTTGCTGTTCTTGCTCTTCTTGCTGTGTCGATGGCTTGACGGCCAGCAGCGCATTCAAGACGGCCTCGACGCGCTGCTGGATTTTGCGGAACAGGTCACGGGCCTTGTCGCTCGGTGCCAACAACTTCAAGAACATGGCAAAGAACTCGTCGTTGGACACCAACAAGCGCAGGACCGTCCGCTGCAGGTCACCGCGCTCGACGAGGTCACGGACAGTCCGGGCTGGCTGGCCTGCTGCTCGCCCAACACCAACAGTCTTGGCTTGCCTGTGCCTTTCTTTCCGACCTTTTGTATCGTCCTTGTCGCCAGCGTTCGCCCTGGCCTTGCCACTGTCCTCCTTTTCTGGTGCCTCGCCTTCGTCCTCGTCCTCGTCCTCGTCTTCGTCTTCGTCCATACGGTCACTGTCGTCGTCACTTGTGTTATGGGCATCCTCCTCGCCATCCTCGTGCCTCTCATGGCCCCACAGCAGACTCTCCAGCGCGGTCGTGCTCTGGTCAAATATGTCCGGAGCATACTTGTCCACACGCTCGTCGTCGTGCACGCCGTCCAGTCCGGCCAGAATCTCCCGGGCCTCGCGCACCCGGTGCAAGTTGGGCCGGCCCGCGACAGGGGGCCCCGCGCCGCAGTGCAGCGTGTTCGCCAAAATGGCAATATGGAAGTCGGAAATGGTGCCGTACACATCCGGCAGCTCTCGGGGAAAGGCGGTTGCGCCGTCCAGCACCAATGGCACGTCGGGATTGTGGCTGGGCAGCGTCTGGTGCGCGATCTGGTCCATGAGCCAGACCAAGTGGCGGCAGGGCGCATCGGCGGTGCCCGTGCAGTTGCAGCTCGGTCGAGGAATCCGGCTGGTGGGCGAGCCGATGCGGATGGTCCGCGGGACGACCTCTTGGAGCTGGAAAGCATAGACGTCCGGGTCGTTGCTGACGCCGCACCACTCAATAACCATGGGCGGTGTCTCCTCAGGTGCGGGCGGGCGGAACAGCTCGCGAACAAGCTCTTGGGTCTCGTCATCGAGGTTGTCGACGTTGTAGACGAGATCGGTCAGTGGAGAGCGGACGGGGCCGTCGTCTTCGTCGTCGGTATCATTGTCTTCGCTCTCTTCTTCGTCTTCACTGCTCTCCCTCTCACTTTCTTTGTCTGTTTCCTTGTCGGAGTGGGGTGGCGATGTACGGGGCTCAGCAGGCTCAGAGGCAACGACACCATGGCCATGAGATCGAGTAATGGGCGTCATGTTTGGTTTATTCAGCGAGAGTTTGCTGAATTTGCCAGTCGGAGGATGCATTGGGGTGCCGAAGTTTGAGAGTAGGAAGGCAGATATAAACCCTCAGAGATGCATAATTACCTGGGTTCCTGGACAGGCAGCGTGAGCCGGAATGCTGACTTATATGGAAGTGTCAAAGCATTTTCATGCCGCCTTTTTTATTCTGCTTCGTCCAGTTTGGCCTCAATCTTGGTCTCTCGTGTGGTCAGAAGCCTTTTGATAAGCCCCACGTATCGCCGTCATTGGTACAGACAAAATATCAAGGCGACCACAAAAAAGCCACATTATACACTTTATAGCATCTCCGTATAAGCCTCCGCATCCCCACTTACAGACGTTCTCGTCTCGTCCAACGGCATCCGACGACATCGCCAAGAATGGCAAGGTGGCTCGATTTCGAAGCCAGTTCCACGTTCTGGTACACACGACCGTCCAGGATGCAATGGGCCTGTGCTTTCTCACCCTCCGATCCGCGTTGTGACACCATTTGAAAAGGGCCGTGGGCCAACAAGAACTTGACGAAGGAGCCGTGGGAGGGACCCGAGAAAGCGGCCAGCATCCTGTTGCCGACGGGCATCCTTTCCATCTTGTGCGTGTGGAGAGAAATGAGCCTAGCTCTGCATTTGATTTCAACCATCTTTCCTGACCTGTCACACAATGAGCGGCCTTTGACAGGCACCAGCTTTTTGTCCAAAGCATGGCTGCCTGGCTTTTCAAATGTGCACTTTCAACCATGTGCATTAACGAGTAAGATGGGGGCGAAAGCATAGAACGTCTCCCATATATGCGCACGCCCCTAAATGGGCGCCGCTACCCCCAAACAGCCGCAAAACTTGAAAATTGTGGACTGTGGAATAACCAAATACCTACACCACCGCCCGTGTGGAGTGTCTCGCATGTGAGAAAGACGGAAAGGGAGAGTAGAGGGAGGAAGGCGGAGTGTGGGAAGGGGGCCAACAACAAGAGGACCGGAAACGACATCAGTCAAGAAGGAAGCAAGAAAGAAAGGAAGCAAGGAAGCATTCGGCTGCAGTCTTTTCCATCGACCAGGTGCTTTCTGTACTGTTGGTTGGTCCACAAGATCAGGTCTTTCTCGTTGTCACTTCGATGCTTCGTTCGCTCACAATATTTCAGGTCTTTCGAGAAGGGTGGAGCTCTAAGAATGTCGATAGAGCATCGCCCACTTGGGGGCGGAGTCCGAGACAAAGTCGACCGAGGCATTGCTATGAAATTGTATAGCGTGCAGTACAAAAGCGCAGCATGCAGTTCGCTAGGGGCAGATGCGTAGATACGTCAATGTGCAGACAGCATTTTGGGAGAAGCTGCGGAAAGCCTTGGAGGATGGCTTGGTGGTCATGGCCCTTAAGAGAGCGGCCAGAGGTGAGTGGCTACAAGTGATAGACGAGAGACGAGAGACGATAGGCATGAAAATGAGACGGCAAACGAGACCATGAAAGGGCGTGTGGAGAGCGTATGCTGGAGTGGAGCCGCCGTCTGCCAGTGCCGGTCACCATGAGGGGCCGAAAGGCGTGGGAGAGGCAAAATGGATTGCAGCTAGAAAGCAGGAAAAGACGAAAGCCTGCGGTGTTGGTAGGAAGTTCCTCCGTCTCTCACGATGTCGTTGTGTGGTTGCGTCTGAGGTCGGCGGCTAACAACGGCATAGTCGCATGTGATTGGCCAATGTACTGCTGCGGGAAGGAAGTGGGGTCCCGAGTCAACAAGACATATTGTGCAGGGCAGGCAGGAGCGATGCTGGGCAAGTGCATTTTTTGTCCTGTCGTCCTTTCCTGGTCAAGACTCGTACTTTTGCGTTTTGTCGTACTCGAATTAAAATGGCAGTATACTCTCATCATATCCATTGCACCTTCCTATGGCGGTGTTGAGGCCGGAGTGGGTTATTTCCTCATTTATTTTTTTGTTCGGGAACGCTAAAACAGCGCCCGTCCAATGGCGAGCCTTTACCCACCTCCCTCTCCAACGTCCTAACATCCAGCTCTTCCTCCTCACAGTCCTCCTCCTCACAGTCTTTGCGACCCGTTGCGGCGGCCAAGCTTCGCCATCAGCAACGAGCAAAATCCAGAAAAGAAGAGGGCTCCTCAAACAGAGGTGCAAACTGAGACCGGACAGCCAGACGTCTCGCTTGCTCGTGCCTGCGCCGACACTGTCAACCTAGTACTAAGAAAACGGTGTCAGAGTCTAAGCCGCCCTGTCTCCGTCCACCTACTCAGTACTGCACTTGCTCGGCTAATTCTGAGCATTGGGCCGCTTTTACCAACTTCAGTCCATCCTACTCAGCTGCAGAAAAGCCCCGTCTCCAGAGGGGCCTCCAATCTCAAGACCTCTGACTGCCCTGCATCTCTCTTTTTTTGAAAAAAAAAAAAAAAAAAAAAAAAAAAAAAAAAAAACAGAGTAGAGGCGGATCAAGGCCGGTCTTTCATCTACTTCTATCTGCCTTGGGAGAACGTAGGAAGTGGTGAAAGTCTTAAAAAGCGTACAACCGATCAACGATTCCTATGCGTCCTGCTATGATGTTTCTATGCAAAACGTTGTCGCTCTTGTACGCGCCTCGTTAGTAAAAGCCACTGTATATCTCGCATGTTTCTGCATCTTTCCCTCTCTTCGCTTCTCGCTTTCCCCACGGCTTTCTGTTTCTTTTTTTTTTCCTTTGTCTTTTGCCGCCAGACTCGGAGCGATGGATTGCCCGGCTGGCCCGCCCGTAGGGACAAATCTGATAGCTAGCTTTGCAGCTTGATGTGCAGCTGCTTTGCAGGTTGCATCCTCTCCGAAACGGCCTTCTTCCTTTTTTGATCTTTTCCCACAGGACGCGGAGGTCAAGTGACGAGCTCAGGGGACGGGAGGGGCTCCAAAAGATGAAAAATTGAAAAAAGTGAAAGAGAAAAAGCCTCCATTGAGTAATAGCTTCAAAAAGTTGGGACATGAATTTGGGCCGCTCAGAAGTCGTGTAAAAGTCCCTCCGTCCCCCTCCCCCCTTTGCCTCCACCATCTCCCCTTTCCCCGTCACCAACATAGCCAAAGCATAACCAACAGACAGCAAATGTAGCTGGGATAGCTCGGTAGCTCGACATCGTGCTGCCCTCTGAATTGTGACCGTGGCCGCCACAACAGGCCGCTGCAGAGCAGAAGGACGACGACAGACAAGAAGGTAGCCTCACATTCGGATGCATTCAAAGGCAAAAAACTTTCAGTCAACAGATTGATGCATTTGGACAAGACGAAAAACAGATACTCCAACGAGAAAAATGAATGCAAAAAAGAGAGACAAGACCGACCGCCAAAAGAAAACAGTACGGTAGAGAAGACGGCAAATAAAGAATACAATCACAAAAATGATCCGAGCTACATGTCGCTCGTGTTCCTCTCGATCACTCGCTCGCCCCGTCCCTATCACCTTCCATTCTTGCTTTCCTTCAAAACCAATATCGGCTGCTGCGGATCTGCTTCTGCATGCTATTAACTCGTAGCATAGTAAATAGATGCAAAACTTCGACTACCTGTCAGGCCTAGTCCCTTAATCACATCCAGAAATCCAGAATTTAGGCAGTGGCAGTAACGGCCCGTTCAAACGCCGATGCTTTGCAGAGGATTTCGAAAAACAAGCGGTAGAACGTCAACGAAGTAAATAAAATTGCAAACCTGCAAGCCAGTTCACACAACAACACGCCATGACGCCTAAGCGCACCCAGACCCAGAAGACAAAGGTCGAACAAAAAAATAAAAGAATAGAAAAAGAACAGAAAAGATTGTCATAACTCGTCAATCAGATTGGAGGTGAGCATCTGTGAGCGTATACATGGAGACGCTGCCTTCAACGACGTATCCAAAACGGTTGTCGTTTTTTGCCGGTGTATGCATGTTGGGGAATATGAGGAGGTGGTGTATATGCGGGTTGATGTTGTTTTTCGTCTCATTCAATTATTGTATGCTCGAGATCTTGCGCGCGGCCGAGGCCATGGCGGTTGCTGTTGCAGCGTTGCCGCCGCTAGCAACACGGCTGCTAGTCTTACGAATACCGGTTGGCTGTGCACCGGGCATCCGCTTTGCGCTGGCATGGCTGCCACTCCGATCCGAGCTGCGGACTTTGGCCAGAACACCCGACGCCGAGGTTGAGCGGTGCTCACGGCCCTGTACCTCCTGAATAGACTTGACGCGGCTGATCGAGGATCCAATGTTCTCGGCGTCAAAGGACGCATCGTTCTGATGGATCGCAGTGGTCATCGTCGTAGTCGTGGTCGTGGATGTGGATGTGGCGGTCACGGTGTTGCGGCTGCTGTGGCTCGTAGACCGCGACTTCTGGTGGCGGCTGGCACCATCGGGAGACGACGAGGCAGCGGCGTTTGCCTTGCGGTGCATGCGCATGCGCAGGTGAATCTCCTCTTCAGAATCGGTGCCACGGCTGCCATGGCTCGACTGGTCGTCCCCGCCATTCTCCTGCAGGATCTCAAACAGCTCGGCCTCGTTGCCCAGAGCAGCAGCAGCGCCATCCTCCTCCTCGACTGTGCTGGTAGCGGTACTGTAGCTACCCGCCTTGCTGCGCGAGTAGGGGTGGTGACGGTCGGCGCGAGCGCTCTTGCGAGGCTGACCAGGGGTTGGTGCGGGCAAGTAGTCCTCCTGTGCGACGTTGTTGCGCTCCTTGTCCACCTCGCTGAGGGGTGTCCGGCCCGAGGCAGAGCGGTTGGGTGGTGTTGAGGTCGACTGGGTGCGGCCGAGGCTGGCCTTCTGCATGGCGCGGATGGGCGTGCTGGGCAGGTTGTTGGCGTTGGCAGAGGCGGCAGCTTGTGTCGCAGCAAATTCGCGGCGAAGTCTGCGCTCCAGACGCTCCTCAACCCACCACTCGCGGAACACACCCTGGTTCAGGTGCAGCCAGTGCTGCTGAGGACCAACGACCATGCCGGGACGCATGAAGCGCATGAAAGAGATGATCTCGTT
Organism: Sporothrix protearum; assembly: GCA_016097115.2. NCBI lineage: Eukaryota > Fungi > Ascomycota > Sordariomycetes > Ophiostomatales > Ophiostomataceae > Sporothrix > Sporothrix protearum. The sequence goes on along the minus strand of JADMNH010000015.1, from coordinate 369,948 downwards.
GGCCGTGAAGCCATAACGGTAGATGAGGTAGGCACCAATCAGACACCCTGTGCGACCGAGGCCAGCCTTGCAGTGCACGGCAATGCTCTTCTTGCGAACCGTAATCATCTCGTGAGCGAGACGAATGAACTTGCGCACCGTCGACATTGGTGGGCACGTGCCGTCGTCGAAAATCATGTCGAGGTGCTGGATGCCGAGGGCCTCAAAGTATGAGGGCGAGTACAGCTGGGAGTTGAGGCGCACGACGAGGCCAATATTGCGCTCGGAGAAGTGGCGCAGCACATTCTTGAACGGCTGCGGCAGGGTCGGGTGGGCGTCGACAGCATCGAGGGTCAGCGGCAACGAAGCGTACAGCTCCGAGTCTTCGGTGATGCGGGCGACAGGAGTGTGCTGGGGAGAGGCAAAGGCCAGGAAGTGGGGAGTGACCCAGTTGAAGTCGCCATGCTCGACGCGCTCAAAATGCTCGTACTCGGCCAGGTCAAAGTTGTCCAGCAGACAGCAGCCCTCCTCCTTCGCCTTCCATACACCATAGACAACATCCTGGACGGTGATGCCGTAATCGGCTTGGCTGTAGCCGGCGTCGCGGAAGGGCATCAATGGGGGGTCAACCTGCGCAAGAGGCGCAAGTGCCAAGTGTGGTGGCCACGACTGGATAAGGACCATGTAGCAAGCGAGCAAGCAAGCAGCATTGGCGCGGCCTAGTAAGAAAGGCAATTGTTAGCAAGAGATGCCGTCGTTTTTTTGTGTCAATGAGAGGCCGTTTACGCACTTCTTGGGTCGGCGCGGCTCCAGAAAACAACTGGGCGATGTTGGCCCTCGGTGGCAGCCAGAATCTCATGGAAGTGCAGGGCAAAGCGATACAGATGGCCAACGTGCAGCGGGCCAAAGTCGTGGTGAAAGGCATTGTACAGGAGCGAGTCGTCGACGGTGAAGTAGTAGGGCTCGGGAGAAGGCCTAGTGGACAACGAAGCGGAATCGGATGCGAGAGCTCGCGATCTCTTGCTGGGCGACTTGGGGGCAGGAGCGCCATAGGGAAAGAGTGTATCGGCGTCAGGCTGGCTGAGGTACGAGCCGAGGTAGAGACGATCTAGATGCGATGCGTTAGATGCCGTGAAAACAACAAACCAAACACAAACCGCTTCGCGGTCTTAGGGTATGAAAGTTCCTACCAGGAAGATACTCAATCACCTGCCCCATGTTGGGATTCTTCGCCGAAGGCGCCATCGCAAAGAAGAAGCAAAAGGCAAAGGAGCTGGTCGCGTGCGACGAGTTCCGGGTGGGATGAGGTCAGGTTGAGAGCGACGATGTATCGATGCTGAGTAGACACAACCGGGAACGTCGGCGCCGATATGAATGTGATTGCAGAAAAGTATGCAGCGCGATACAACGCAAAGATGATTCAAGAGGAGAGAAGTGAAGAAGAGGAAGAGAGGGGGAGAAGGGAAAGAAAGAGCGAGAAAAGGAAAGGCCGTGAATAATAAACAGAGAAGACGAGAAGAGAAAGAAAATGATGCTGGCTCGGCCTTGGGAGATGTTATTGTTTCGCTGCAACGAGGTGGGGCGAGAAGGGAAAGGGAAGAGAGTGAGCGAGTGTCGTTGTCGTCAAGTCTGCATTCTTGGTACGAATGTACTGAGTATGTTTGCGTGGCCACCGACTTGCTTTTGTTTTGAAGAGTGCTTGTTGCGTTGTGAACGAGGCAAGTGTTGTTGCTTGTTGTTATTTGTTGTGGTTGTTGCAATTGCGGAGCCTTGGACCGGTCGGTCTTGCCACTGGAAACACGGAGTGGACGCACTGAACATGCGTGCCTGCCTCCTAGAGTTCAGGCAATTTTCAGGTGTCACTCGCTCCTTCCCCCGTCTTTTCGGTCGTTGTGGAGCCTGTGTTGTTGTGCTCGTAAGATACGGCGTAGCAGTCTGGCTTGTGGCACTGCAGTGTACACTGTACTCATACCCCCGGCCGCCAAAATAAACAACATAACAAGCGCTCTCAGCCAATCAAATTCCGTCTTTTGGTTGTCAAGCCACAGCAAAGGCCGCCAGCCTGGGCCTTCTCCACCGTTGGGTCTCCAGGGCAACGCCCGGCCCCCATAACCCACCAGTCTGCGCCCCTTGACGCATAAGCGCGCTAATTACGAAGGAGATGGCGAACCATTGTGTGTGCACGCTGGCTGTCTTATGTAATAGTGCTAAAGTTATGTGCGACAAAACACCCAGCTGACATAACTCATAACATCGGGCGGCATGTGAACAATTTTAGGAGGGGCATTTTCAGAGCTCTCCCAGTACAATACACTTTCCCCTGTCGCAGCACACGACCACTGACACCCAATGAAGCCCAATATCACGAGCGGCGACAGTGCATCCGCAATCATGGCCGTTGACCCCGTCTTTCCGTGTTCACTGTAGGTGCTCAGGCCAAATTACGATGCTGTAGCAACCTTCGTACTGACGCGCCCCCCCCCTCGCAGTATCATTGACATTCCCTTCCCGACCGCCCGCCTCGCTACGGTTGCTCTCCAGGCCCTTTCCGTCGACAAAGAGCTCTCCTCGTCTGTGCGCCGGTCGTTTGCCGTGCGGAGGGTTTCCGACGACGCTACCGACAACAACGCCGACGCCGACGCCGACGCCGAGACCGATTCTGATCCCGACACCAAGACGGTCCTCCGCACCACCTACGAAGCCTCGACGAACCGCATGCTCCGCGTGTCGGTCAATGCCTTCCTGGACAGTGTCGGCTTGGTCGTGGAGGTGATGGGCGCTCTTGATGAGGACGTTCTGGAGGCAGAGGCTGCGACATGAGACAGCACGACCATTCTCGTTCTCGAATGAAAAGAGCACAAGACAACAAAGCGTACAGACCGAGCACGTCCGTTCGAGCGCATGGCGCATTGACTGCCTTGCGCCGCCACGGTATTTCTGTACACAAAAATACGCCTTCCTATTGTCGCATGCCTCGCATGCAGGCAGACCGGCAGCCTGCGACTCCGAGCAAGGCAAGATCCCGGGCCAAGAAAAAAGAAACGTTTCGCCGAACCACACATGGCACGCGCCCGCTGCACACCACGACTTGCCAGCATAGACGCGCACCATTTACTATCACAAACCACAAATCACCGGCGTCGGTTGCGAAAAGAGGCGCGAGGATAAGGGGATGCGGCACGCTGCCGAGACTCGATACGGTTCCATGGGTGTGGAAAGGAAGACGTTGTGGTTGTGGCTAGCAGCATGAGAGGGGGGGGGTGGGGGGGAGCTCGCTGCGCCGATCGCTAAAGACGAAGCTGCAGTAGCAGTAGGCCATTGCCATTGTCGAATCGTTGGGGAGGTGGCGGCAGCGAGTGAGCAAAGGGAGTTTTGAGAAACCATACACGAACAAAGCAAGCTGGCAAGCTTTGCTAGCAGGGCTTTGGAATGCGGGACGCAGGCGCAGTTTCAATTGGCACTGAAGTTGGCCACAATTGGTGCGTTCTGTATCCGATTTGCCTCGCTCACTGGAATGATGACGTCCGGTAAACAGAAAGCCGGTGCAGGACAAGGTGAGACAATAGAAAGCATACGCTTATCGCGACTCTTGTTTCGCAGTTTGGTCCTTTTAGGTTGACAATGAATGAGAACTACATGGTCCCTAGATAGATAACTGCAGTGCAGTATGATGAATTTTCGAAACATTTTTTTCTGATGAAAATCGTTTGTTTTTGCCACGTTGGGTTTTCTCTTCCATCTGGAGAGAAATATAACTCAAACGATGTTCACAATAATCTCAATTTTTATTTCATCATTTTTTTTTGGACGAAATCTTCAGGGTATCTTAATTCCAGAGTCATTACAAAAGTAAAACAATGAGTAAAAAATCTATTTGGCCTCGGTCTTGCTACACGACAAGGCAGCAGAATCATGTAGATAGATAAAATAGAAGAGTAGAAAACAATTGGGGGAATCATTTTTGGACCACAGAAAGCAGTAGTATCCAAACCAAACGCACATCCGCTATAATGTATAATGGCGCTATCCTCTCGTTATCCAAACAAGCAGGGAGGGTTCAGTCCAAGAAAAAAGCTACATGCAACAACGCAAGACATCTTTTCACAAAAAACAAAGAGCAGACGGGACCTCGACCTATTCCTTGCCGCTGGCGTCCTTGGTGAGGGAGTCAGAGCGCACCTCGGCCTCCTGGCCAAGACGGGCCTCGATGTTGGCGACCGCGCTCTGCAGGGCACTGGTGAGATCAACGTGGAACAGCGGCCGGTTGAGGCCGTGAACCGTGACACCCCTGAACCTGGACGTCTTGGTCTTGGGTCGTCATTACCCGAGTCGCTGCTGCCAGCCTCCTCGATATCCAGATCCGGGCCTGCCTTGCCGCTGCTGCCAGGAGCGTTGCCCCGAGTGCCAAGTGCCGCAGCTTCCTCACGCTCAGCCTGAGCCGCAGCAGAGTCGCGACCACCAATGTCGGCAACACTAAAAAGAGCCTTCCAGCGCCGCTGAGGACCATGCTGCGCATCCGTGGGATAACCAAAGCCAGCCGAGACAAGAGCGCGCTTGGCCCACCGGTTGCTGATGGAGGCAATGTGCCAATCGACAACATTCGGCGAGGCGTAGCGGTCGAGCTGGTTGCGAACATCAATCAGAGTCTGCACAGACGTGATGTCCAGGTAATTGACGGAGGAGAAGTCCAGGATGACAGCCTTCAGTGTGGGATTGCTTTCATCCTCGCCGGTGGCCTCAGCAATGGAAAGGGTACCGTTCGCAATGCGCTTAAGCTGGCCACGGGTCGGGCCAGGGTCGTTCCAAGGACGGTCGCCTGGCCGCGGGTACGAGGTTAGGTTAGTGCGGCGAGTGTGCTTGAAGATGTAGTCCACCAAGTGCTCGAGAGTGTGCGCGGCGTTGGGGTAGGTGAAGCCCTCGGCGAAGCGGTAGATGAAGACACCGGGGTAGGGAGTTTCCAGGGCGACGTTGGGGTTAGAGCCATCACTGTGGTCGAGTGGCAGGAAAACATTGCGAGCAGAAAGCTCGCCGTCCAAGCCACCAATGCTGCCATAGGGGCCAACAACCTGGTGGTGATCCTGGCCAATGACCTGGTCGCCAAGAACGGAGTGGACCTTGACGCGGCCAAGGAGAGTGCCCTTTGACCGCAGGATGCGGAAGAAAAGCATGGCAGCGGAGATGGAGATGGTGCTGTAGATACCATCCTCAATGCTGGAGAAGACAGTGACGATGACACCGACAAAGAAGATTAGAACCTCGAAGGGGCTGACGCGCCAGAAGCCATAGACAGTGTTGGGCGGGGTGACCAAGTCACCGACGGCGTGGATGATGACAGCCGAAAGAGAGGAGTTCGGAATGTAGTAAAAGACAGGAGGCAGAGCGTAGATGGCAAGGAGGACAACAAGGCCAGTAATAACACCGGCCAGGGGCGTGCGCACACCGGCCTTCGACTTGATAGCAGTACGAGAGAAAGAACCGGTGGCAGGGTAGCCACCCAGGAAGGGGGAGAGAACGTTGGTCACGCCAATAGCAACCATCTCCTGCGAGGGGTTGATGGTGTAGTTGTTGACACGGCCGAACGACTTGGAGATGGCAATGTGCTCCATGAGGAGGACAATGACGGTGACGGGCAGGTAGCTAACGAACCCCTTGATGATTCTGATGTTGATCTCGGGGGCAGCAGCATTCTGAAAGCCACGGGGAACAGTCTTCAGGATCTTGAACAGCGGCTTGGTGCGGCGGTGACGGTTGACCAGCCAGCTAATCATGGTGTACAGGAGAATGACAAAAGCCGTGCGCAGAGTCGAGAGGAAGAAGAAGAGGCGCTGTTTGCGGGGATAGCGCTTGGCACATACACTGCAGGCAATCCGGATGAGGTAGAGCATCAGAAGCGCAGTCAGGCCCATGGCAGCGTCAATCTTGACATCGGGCAGGTGCTTCAGAATGTTGACAACGACGTGGAAAGTCGGGGCACGGGTATTGAAACCGGACTGGCCCAGCATGGAGGGGACCTGGCCGACGCCAATGTTGATGGCAGAACCCGTCATGTAGGCGGACAGCGCAGTCAGGGAAATCAGATCGACGATCCAACCGAAGCGAATGAGACCGATGAAGAGAACGATGGCACCGGAGATGATAGAGAGAGCGGAAGCAATAACGTGAGCGGGAACGTCAGGCAGGTCCTTGGCGACGCCGACAACGATACTGCCAACAAGCTGAGACATGACGGCGACGGGCTGTATAAAAAAAGGTTAGTAAATGAAAAGCAGTACTTCCGTTTTTTTTTTTTTTTGTTCTCTGGGAAACTTCACTTACACCGATGGTGATATCCTTGGACGTAGCGAAGAACCAGTAGATAATGACACCCATGAACGACGAGTACAGACCGAATTGGGGCTCGAGGTTTGCCAGTGTAGCGTAAGACATACCCTGAGGAACGACAACGGCGCCGACGGTGATACCTGTGTGCAAAAGTAAGTCAGATACGAGCTTCCCAAGATTAAAGACAGGAACGTGCAGTGCCACACGCGATAGAACAAAAGAGAAGGAGTGAATAAACTTCAATGACGTACCGGCAACCAGATCACCGATCAGCCACTGCGTATTGTAGCGGCCAATCCACTGCAGGAAGGGGAAAAGCGAAATGATATAGTCTTGGGCCTCCTTGCCTGTGGGAGCAAGGCTCCGGAGAGCGTCGACGGTGTGAGGCGGCTCCTCGACCCAGGTGTCGTCGGAGGACAAGACGGACTCGCCGCGGGTGACTTCGTCCTGGTAGGCGATAGGACGCTCGACCTTGATGCCGACGCCCTTGGCCAGAGCGTGGCCAAGCTTGGTTGCCTTTGATCCAGGCATGTTGTCGGTTGTGATGCCGGTGATGTTGGCAAAAGAAATGAAGGGAGAAGGTTGAGGGGTTGGGTATTCTAACGCTCACGACTTTCAGGATGAAAGAAGGAGAAAGTAGAGAACAGAAACCCGGAGGAAGGAGGAGGATGGGGATGAAGAGAGACTGCAAAGGAAGATCGTCTTGAAGGTTGCAGGGGGAGGTGATGATATATATACAAAGCGTGAAGGTGCCCTTTTTCCTTGAGCCTTGACAAAAGAGCTAGACACGAGAGCAACAGCCAAGATAAAGCTGGAGTGCAGACCAAAAATTAAAGTGAACAAGATCCAACTCCACGGTAGCCCAGCGTACGTACCCCGTCCGAGAACTGGTGTATGCCGAGTGGGGGTAGGTAAGAAGAGAAGACAAATTGGTCAAAAAAAAGAAAAGAGAAAAATAAATTTTGGAGGGGAGGATGAGAGGGAGGGGGGTGTACTGCTTGTGAGTGTCTGTGAGCTTGGTCTCTAGCTCGGCACGGGATGCAGACAGGGGGGGGGAGGGGTGGCAACCGGTGGAGGAGATGTGCTGCCCTGACGGGATAGTTTTCGACAGCTCCTGTTTTGGGTGGATGCTTTTCTCAAGGCGGTAGATCTCAAGTCCTCAAGGCTCCGAAGAAGGAAGAGTCAACTCGTGGGGAGACAGAGGAGAGAGGACAGTAAGAGAGGCGGGTCGATTCGACGCAAAAGGTTTCGCCTTCTGAGCAACAACAGGATGCTGCCAGGTGTATCGGATGCACTCCCACGCAGTTGTGATAGAAGAAGGGCGCCACAAAAGGAACGCCTCGTCGTAGAGGATTCGAGGATGTCGGGTAACGCGAGAAGGCGGACGAGAGAGGCAAAGACTGAAAAGAAAACCGCACACCCTTCAAGAACAAGATACGTTTGATTTTTCTTTTTGTACGTCAAGCGAAACAAAGCGGCGAGCTCGTCACACGGTGATGCCGATGGCAAAGTATGGCGTTCGTCAGATGGCGACGAAGGCGGGAATGGCAGGGTAGAGGCGGGAGAAGGGATGAAAGAAACGAGAGAAACCTCGATCGAGGAGATTGGCTTCGTCGTCAGTTCAGGCGAATATTACCAAAGCACCAAAGGGTATTTTTGCCTTGTTGGTGCCGAGTAAGGGCCCCTGGAGAAGAATCAGAGCTTGCAGATCGCTTCGGTGAAGTACGTGTTCCAGTCGCAGTGAGCGTGGAACAACTGCTTTCTCAACACCACAACAAAAGGTGGACTGAATGGTAGGCGAGAGAACGGCGAATGAGCAGAGACGGAAAGGAGAAAAAGAAACGAAAATAAGGTAATGGAGGGCGGCCTTGCAAGGGTAGAGGTTGAGGCTTGAATAATGGTCGATGGTGACAGAGAGCAATAGAATGATGGAAGTGCGCCCGCGCCCAGACCCAAGATAGTTAATGTGCCCGTCTGCAAAGGGACAAAACACGACCAAAAGGAGCCCGAAGTTGCCAGGGTGTGTGGCGGAGGATGGAAGAATGAGTATGAAGAGATGACAGGACCAAAAAGGAACGGGAGAACAGAAGATCAGAAGAACAGAAGAACAAAAGGAACAGAGAAGACCAAGGGGGTTGACTCGAGAAAAGGGAAGGAGGAAGGGAGTAAAGCAGAAAGGATGACGAGGGACCAAAGGGCAGGAACGACTGACGACGCGCAGCAGAGCGAGGACGGGAAAGAGCAACGAGCAACTTTGAAGCTTCGCAATGCTGGTTGAAGCCGAAAGTGGAAACCTTTTCAGTTAGCTCGCATTGCGCCATCGTGTAAGTGCTTTTTGACAAAGCAAAGGTGACTTTCTGGGCGTGGAGGGGCAGGGGCAGGCTGACGGGGGCGATGTACCTGTGGATGTGGAGTACTTCATCTCCAAGTAATTTAGCGGTTTATTCTGGGTCCTGTATGTACCCTACGTCAAAGGCTACCTGCTGCGGCCGGCGCGAAAGTTTTTTCTTCTTGGGCAATTCTCTTGCGTAGCTCTTTCCTGACTTTCCATCAAATTGTGTGCATCTTGGCATCTTAGCTTGCACGTTTTTGCTGTTTCCTGTCTTGATAATCGCGCCTTCCCAACAAAAGCTCGGAGCCGTCACTGCTTGGCCCGAGATGTGTCAGTTGTTCTTTCCCGGTCTATGGAATTCTTACGTCGTAGATTCCGTTTGTTCTACATCGTCTAGTCGTCTAGCTTGTCACAACTCTCCCTTTCTGATGTTTGAAATCTCCATTTTGCCATTCTGACTCCGTACGCAAGAGCCTGGCAGGCGGCCACCGCCGCAAGGCGATCCTTTTCCTCGTCCTGCAGCACATGTCGCCCACGAGGTGCACCCGCGTGGTGGACGGCTGCACATCAAATGTTAATTGCAACCTCCCAATCACCGCCAGCATCGTATCGCTTGTCAACGGGCTTGAGAGGTCTATCAATCAATCAGTCACAGCCGCAGTCAATCAGGTCAGCCAGTTGGTCAACTTTCCTGGTCTTGGCTCAAGCACGTGCGCACAAGCCCATGAGCACGTATGGGCACCAATGCGAGTATTTACACGTACAGTTGCAAGCGCTTTTGACGCACACTCTCTCCTCGTCGTCCTCGACGCCTATACGGAGTACCAACAGGCAACATACGGACATCTTGTCACGCTTGTTCTCGAGTCTCTCCGAGGAAATAGTCAAACTACGAAGTAGTGTGAGACCTTGAATCTGGCCGGGCGCCACCAATCCACCTCCACGAATCCTCGCCGCGCGGAGTCTCGCCCTTGACCAGATTCGACAGCCCACGGAGGGCCAGAACTCGGCTCCGCCTGTCCAATTTCAGCCGCTTCGTTTGGCGATGGCGTTGTTTCTTTGCCCTTTTGTTTCTTTTGTCTCGTTGTCTGAGACTCAGCCGGGCCCTCTACTGCGTATGAGTCTATATTGACTGGCTAACCTAATCTCTGCCAAAATCTGGGCCCAAACGCCCCAGAGAGCCCCCATTCCTTCCTCCCCCAGACGGACGAGTGCTGGTGACAATCGCGCTATTCGTAGGGCAGGTCCTCGAACCAGCGCGGGAAGGCGTCTGCCGCGAGATATCGAGCAAGCTGCACAAGCACACCAGCCAATTCGTGAGAACGGACTGTCCTATTCTTCCTCTCACGAGCATTCCTACTCTGGCGCGCAACGTACATAGGTAGCAGTTGGGGCCCTGTGGGAACTGGGAACGGCACAAACTCGGCAACGGTCGCCCACATGCTGTGGACGTGCTCCGGGTGGAACTGGCAGGTAAGAGAAAAGAGAGAAGCAGGGACTGGATATCGACAATGATACTGGTTTTTCTAGGCAGACGTTGCGACTGCGGCTGCACCCTGATCTGCTCTCTCCAATGCGCACGAATAGTCTTCGTAGCATATATTGCTCACGGCTACGGTCTACCCCTTGTTTTCCCTTTCGTAAAAACAACAGAAGAATCAGAACAGACATGTAGCACACAGGAGGAAAAGGAGAAGAAAAAAACAGGAACAATGCGGCCACAGGCCCACGCTCCCCGCAACCCGCACGCCCCAGGAACGTCGATATATGTGACCAGGGCCAAGACGGCCAATCAGAAAGTCGAAATGCTGCTTGCGCCATCGACGGATCCAGTGACACCATCGACCTCATGTGGATCGAAGCCCATAAAAAACAGCCAAAGTCACAGGAAAAACAGCAAGCTGACCTTGCCAACTGTCGCTTCTGAATTCACGTCTACTGCGTACAGAGTATTACAGTTCTTGAATCTGGCGTCGCTTTTGCAAAATCAAATTTCTGAACAATTTCGGGCTTTCCCGCACGTTTGGGGGCGTGCATTCCGTCTTTCCCTGCACCTTTTGCTTGCTTACAGTCGTAGCTCCGGCTTTTTATGCTGGTTTTGGAGTCCACTTCCGCTTTGGGATGCTTCCCGACTGCAAACGAGCGAAGACGCAATCGCATAAAAGACAGCCACGATGGGGTCCAAAAGGAACAGGAACGTCAAGAGAAAACAAGCGACGATAACAAAACGAATCGGCGGAAGACACACATTTCTTTCTTTTCGTCAGATACACGGTAACATGGCGTCCCACATGCGATGTGACTGCTCCTTCCCATGCATATGCAATTCCCACGACGTGGGAAAGGGCAAGAACTGTTCTGACTGTTTTGACATCTCGTGCGCACGTCAAAACGAACCATCCGCGTCCTATGCTGATAACACCCTGTTTGACGTCGCATTGCCCTGCCACGAAAGACAAGCACAAAAAAAATTAAATTGGAGAAATTAAAGATTTTGCTAGAATCTCCAATATCCGCAAACACATCCTGCATGGAAGCCAAATGGAAGATGTTGATGTCCTGAGAGTACGTGGCCTGTGATATCAACACGGAGGACGAAGCACCGTTGTCCGTCTTACACACTTATCCAAGTGGGCTCACTTCGTCCAAATGCACATGAAAGACAATACTCCGTAAAGTGGACAGACACAGATACCGAGAGATGCACCGGTGCTTTGTACGAAGTAGAAGAAAGGGACAGCATGAGCACGGGGGCGGCGAGACGACTGGCGCGAGACTATCATCCTAGTGCCCGCGTTGTCAAAAAGACGTGATGATCCAGGTCCCTGATCCAGATCCTGGCCTAGCAGTCCAAATGTCCGAGAGGGCTCGCAAAAGCGCCAGCCACCATAGGTGAGAAGGGGGTGGAAGGGGCTTCGCCGAACACTTTCGGCGTCGATCAGGTGCTCTGTCTTTCTTTTTTTGTTTAGTCCTTGGGGCGGGGCGTGCCCTCTCCTGTTGTCCCATCTTCTGGCGCTTCTTTTCTTTTTCTTCGGGGACTCCTCTTCGCTCATCCCGCACGTATCCACGCGTCTAGACCCCCTGGGTCTTTCTTTTGGCTGCCGTTGACTGGTCTCCCCTCATTAGATGCATCTCAAGCCATCTGGGCACGCGACAGGACAAGACGAGCAGCAGAGTAGGCGGCACATAATTTTCGTAACAGAAACAGGGCCCCATGCCCATATTCGTCCTTTTTAAAATACTCAGTAGCAGTCCCAAAAGTCAATAAAGGACGCCACATTACGTGTTGACAAAGGGAAGAGGAAGTGATGCTCACTTTTGTTTTGCCTCCTGGTCTTCATGTCCATCCTCCCACTGTCCGAGCACCCCCAACGTATCCCTCGGACATATGCTTGTACGAATAGAGAAGCCAGAAGGGAAAACAAGCAAAAACCCAGCACAGAGAAAAACATCCAACCTGCCGTCCGCTCGCCTCCGCCCGAAACGTTTCTCTCATATGGCTTCTTCTTATTTCACTTTTTTACGCTTCTTTTACGCAACTCTTTATTTTGGGTTGGAGAGCATGATTTAGACTACATGTACATGCACCATAGACACACACCCCTCCCCCTTTTTCATCCGTGTCCCCCCCTCATGTTGCCTCTCCATTTCTGATGGCTGTGTTGGCTGCCTTTTCTTTCTTTTCTCACAATGCTGGCTCGCCACGGGGCTTGTTGCTCCTTCTTCTCTCTCGGCAAAATACACTTCCGAAGAGCTGAAAAAGCCGGAATATCAAAGTCAAGACAATGGGAAGTGCACGGAAAAGGAAAACGAGTCAAGGCTTGAAAGGCTTGAAGGCTGGGATGGACACCTGCAGGCGGGCTGCTCCGTGCGATGTTCCATACCACTCGTGCTTGTGCTCCGTACCTGTAAGCTACATGGGCACTCCGTATGCAAGATTCACTCGTTGCACCTCTGAAAAAAAAAAAAAAAAAAACAATGGAGATAACACAGCATGCCTATTGCTTCTTGTCTCCTCTTTTTTCTTCTTCTCTTCCTTAGTAGAAGGGGAAAATGCTCTCCAGAAATCTTTTGACCCTGTAAGTCGGCCCAATATACAAGTGCACGCCCTGTCGCATAATTATTCGCTTTGACGACAGAAGGGGGAATCATCCCGATAGCCCGCATTTCTGTTGTGACCAGTCGATCAAACTACAAGTATCGAGCCCGGAAAACCCGATTTCCTGTTCTTTGCACCTTGTCTGCAGAACGGGGATATGGGAATCGTATACGTGGTGGACAATGGTAAACACGGCCGTAAACACAGTTGTTACTTTCTCCGTTCGCGTCGACGGACGCACCCGGTGCGCGGGTCGGCACCGCGGTCGAGGAGCACGTGTAGCAAGGGCAGGCGATCGAGGCGGACGCCGAGGTGGAGCGAGTTGTACGTGTGTCCGGGTAGTGTGTTATATTCAACGTTGATTATCGCTATGTACACAGCCGGATCCTCCGTTAAAAGCTCGACGGTGGCCACACAGGCATCGACGTAGGCGGCACGCGCCGCAACATCGTCGGCATCGACGACAGCCGCTATAGTAGCAAGGTCTATGTCGGCAAATCAGGGAGCAGTGATATTTAACGATCATCTTTCTTTCAAGGCCGCAGTCAATATAACGGCGACCGCAACACGGCTCGCGGATGATTAACACTCTGACAAAGGGCCGGCCGACTATGGCGGCACGGAGAGGGGGAATGCGCTCGTCAGAATCGATATCAAGGCCGGTGAGATCGTCCGTAAAATCAGCGCCCGCCGTCTGCAACCGACCGCGTTACCGTAGAGTGCGGCGGTGGCGAGCGGTGCCAGATTGACATCCGCCTCCATGGGCGGTATAATCGCACAGTTCTAGTCATAGTCGTGGTCGTATTGCGTAGTCGTCGTCGATGTCGTTGAAAGTATTATCGTCGTCGTTAATGTCTTCGTCATCAGATGTTTTTTTGATAAAAGCCCCTGAAAAATGTCTGGTACATTACACAAGATACGGGGAGAAGGCTATGCAGTTCGACGGAGCACGGTACTTGGAGGCAACGTAGCCCATGTTAAGCCACTTCTTCTTCCACATCCCATCTCCACCCTTGAAACAAAGAGCCCGGCTCGGGGGGAGAAGGAACCCCCACCTGTTATGTTTCCTTGACTCACGAAATCAAGGTGTAGCATGGAGGCGGCAAAAGGAGGCACAACAGGATCAACAAAGAATACAACAAGAGTACAGAAAGGAGAATGCAACAGAAGGAATAGAAGGAGTCCAAAAGGAAGCACTAGCACGATTTCCATTCGTGGGGGCGGTGGTGGTGGAAGAGAACGCGCATCCCGTGTGGAAGGGGGCCAAGAGGACTCAGACCAACGTCCACGCAGCATCGTCTGCAGGCAAGGCAGGCAGAGTGTGTGGCCCGAGGTGGAGGAGACGGTGCCGGACTCGGCCGGCAAGGCCGCTGCAGGCGTATGGCATGTTGCATCCCACTCTCACGGGTGCCATCAGCATGTATTGTGTTCTGCCTTCCTCTCGCTGAATAGCTTCATATTTTCGTTTCAGCTCGTCTTCCAGCCTCGAGGCAGTGTGTGATGCCATGTGCTTGATGAGCCTTTTGGCCTGCTGGCCTACTACTGCCCTGTTCTTTTGTCTCTCCAGCTTTCCCGAGCTACATCCCGTCTGACAGGCACGGCTCTACGAGAGAATAAGGCATCAGGGGTGATGTAAGTGATGGAGACACTTGTGGCAGTGAATACACTGGGAAGACTTGATCTTGGTGACCAGAACAGACACGGCATGGCCAGATTCATGATGTGCAGGCCAAGCTTGCAGGCCAAGTTGTTTAGCGGTCTTATCGAGAGACCATCAAGACTCCCCAAGACTTGCCACATGCTCTCAGACCGTCGCCCGTCTGTTATGTCCTGCAGTGCCCCGGTATCGTGAGCGTGAAGGGCATAGCCTGTATCGGTCTGTATCTGTCCCTATCGTTCTGTGCCGGTCTGTCTCTGTACGGTGGTAAGTTGGAGCAACACCTTGCAGAAAACCACTCTTCACTCATCAGCCTCGCTTCTTTTGCTTGAATACTGTTCCATTCTCCATTGTGACAAACACCTTGTATGTGCTGCTTGGCAATAAAAGATACAATGCCACCCATGAAAGACATGGCTCTCAGTCATCCAAAGCCATACGGAATAAAAAAAATGTAGTCCGCACCATCAACAAATGACACTGCAGCAGCGTCAAAGAGAGTATCTTAAACAAAACTTGAATCAAGCTGCACCGTTCTCATGAGAAAGAAGAAAGAACAAGAAAGGAAAACAAACGGATAAACAGCAAAAACAAAATGAAGACCCTTGGCACCTAACGGCCGGCAGGCGCACACCAGGACCAGGAACTCATCATCCCGCCACTGCTTCTCCTGGTTTTCCAAATGCCCAGCTTCCATCTCGACCACTACACGCCCCGCGTCAATGTGTCTCGCCAGTCATCAAACCGTCCAAACTCCCTCCGGATGAGAGGGTGGTTGTCGCTTCGAAAGAGAAAGCACATCTATACGCCCCGCAAGACACCCATGGAGGATGGATGCGGGCAAAAGGGCGTTGTCTGTGTAGTCGTGTTTCGTGTACCTAGGAGATACCAAAAGGTGCCTCAAAGACTGTAAAAACATGAAACATAAGAACATTCACACGTCCAAGACGACCTATACGTATAATGCGTTCGAGACACGACATGTCGGCGTGACTGGTCTAGAAACCGTGGACTTTGATGGTCTTCTCGTCAAGGCCAAGGCCGGTAGCCTTGTCGATCAAGAAGTCGCGAATCTTGCTGCGCTGGTCGCCCTGGAGCTGGATCACCTCGCCCATGCCCTTGGACTCGGCTGCGGAGATGATGGTTCCATTGCAAGCGAACTCCTTCTTGATGACCTTGAGAATCTTCTTGTGGTCAAACTTGGGAGGAATACCCTGGACCGTGGTCAAGGTCTTGCGGCCATTACGTTCTGTGATGTGAAAAGACATGTTAGTCACCGTGAGTCACTTTGTATCATTCGTCAAGGCGACGCGAGCACTGTGTTATGTGTCATAGCACCGCAAGGCGTAGCACGCGCTCGTGTGCGACAGGCGGATTTGGTGCCATGCGCCCCCGGGCCCATGCGCCTGAGTGCCCGGAATCCAGATGTGAGGTTCGACGTACGCTGGATGCGGATATGGAGGTATTCCTGTTGCTTTGCCTGCGATTGTCCGGTATCTTCGTCGGCGTCGGCGAAGGGGTCTAGAGGGGAGATTGGGCGTTAGCGATTTTTTCTTCCCAATTTTTCTTATTTCGTCTCATTGCTCTTTAATGTGAAAAGTCGAAGGCCGGCGCTAAACAAGGAACTGCTCTCGGAAGCGGGAGAGATGCGCACCATTGATCTTGAGATTTTCGATTGACATCAACTCGACTTTCTCTGCGTAACTCGTGGGAACGGGGTTTTGTAAAAAGTGCGCGGTGCTGGTGAACGCAAGGCTTGTTAGCAACACGAAAAAACATTGGCAGAGAGAGCCTCGAAGGAGATCGACGTAAGAAGAGCCTCGTAAGAAGAGCCTCGTAAGGACGTAAAGAGAGCCTCAGAGCTTCCTCGGACCGCAAAGCCTCGGAGGGGTCAACCCCCAAAGCCAGCCAAACTGAGAAAAGGCAGAAACTGAAGCATCGTGAAAGACCTACATAGATCAACTAGTGACGTGATCGAGATCTGGTCTTGTTGAGATCGGCTGTTTCGGTGCTGGGATTCTTGAATGTTTGGAGTGATAGTTTGTTGTGATGGAGTGGGAGAACAGGATTAGGAGCGCTTTTAAGAGGGGAAACGGGAAAGAGGGAAAAAGAAGAAGCGAGGGAAAGAATGGCGAGTGAGGGAAAGAAGCGGGGAACGAAAGGGAAGGAAGGAGCGAAAGAGTGGCGGGGCACGCGATAGCGATAAAACAGGCCAATCACATGTGGCAGTCGGTCGTCCAAAGGACCCACAATGGGCAAATGCACCAAGGCGGCAAGCAAAAAAGCAGAAATTCACAAAAGAGGGCTGCCACTAGCTAAGTTTTACAGAGCAATTTGGAGCATTTTGTGTGCACAAAGGCTGTAGAATGGCGCACAGCCGACATATGACTCAGCAGTTACAGGCACTGATTCGTCCAACGGTCCCCAGGAGCCTGCAGCAGCCTGCAGGAGAGAGGCTTTTGTTGCCGTTTTCTTTGCCTTTCTGTCTAATTGTTAGAATGTGTGATGTATTGATGATTGTTGTATGAGGAAAATCTGCAGAATGTGGGCATGCTCGTTGACCCTGAAAACCTCCCTATTTTCTATATAAACTTAGGCTAACTCCATTTGGTTGGTTTCCTAGGTTGATTCCTTAGGCCACTTTGTATATTTTATGGCTCTTTTCGATATACCCCCTTAGGGGGGCCTTTTTACGTAATATTTAATATATTTTAACCTTTTTAGGAGCCCGGGCGCTTCGTTTTACGGTACTTTAGGGTGTGTTTTTTACTTTAGAAAAGGCCGTTATTATTTTAATATTTATTTTAATTATATTTTCCGTTTATTTTTATTTTTTCGTCGTTATTATATATTAAGAAAATTTACTTTTACTTTTTTCGAGGGTTAATAACCTCGTTTAATATAATAATTACGTTTATAACTTTTTTAAAACGTATAAAAAGGTCTCCCGTAAAGGCCTTTATAAACTTATTAATTATTATAACTTTCGTAAATATTTATTCGATTTTAAGCCGACCCTTTTATACTTTTTAACGAACTTATATATTATAAATATTAATATATCGTAGGCGAGTTTTTAAGCGGAGGGTATCGTTCGTAATAAGGCGAATAATTTACTTATTATTTCTTCGTAAGGCCGAGTTAATCGAATAACCGTTAAATATAATATAACTTTTTCGCGGTATATATTAAAGCGAGAGCTTTACTTTTATAAAGAAAATAATAATAATATATTATTTAAATAACTTTTATATTATTAACGTATTAAAAAGTTTTATAATATACCCTTATATACTTACTCGGTCTTTTATATTATCGTTAAAAGACGTATTAAAGGCGTATTAAAAGTCGGTTATAATATTATTTATACCGTCGAAATATAAGTTAAAATATTAAGTTTTATATAAATAAAAGAGTATAATTACCGTATTATTATAATCCTTTAATAATAAGTTTATATTATATTTATAAAGGCGAGTAATATAAAATATTACGTTTAACCTAATATTAATTATTATATATAAAAGTAACCCGGTAATACTTTAGTATTAGTATATACGAAATTACGGTATTAGTTTTATTAGAGTAACTAGGATAATTTATAGGGATATAATCCTCGTTTACCGCGGGAGGAGTGTAAATCGTTAATCGAAGAGGTATTTTCGCGTTATTTTATTAATATATTTAACTTAAGAGAGTTAAAGCCTCCTTATTTTACGGTACTGTAGGATTTTTATACTTAAAAAAAGTCGTATATTACTTAAGTCCTTTACCTTAAATATCTCTTTTAAATTAATTATTAAAGAGTTAACCGTTTTTTATTTATTTTTACGGTATAATAAAATAATATCGTCGATATAAATAAAGACGGTAATATTATACTTTATAAGTATATAAAGGTCCTCTTTAATAAATATATAATTTAAAGTTATTAACCTTTTCGTAATATATTATTATTATAATAGGGGAGATTATCGGAGGTTATATAAGGCCTTTTTTAATAATTAAATTACCCTCTCTCTTTACGGTATAATAACTTTAAAACTTAATAATAATAATATATAAGTTAACTTATCGAGGTCCGCGTTAACGAATACGTTAACGATATTAATTTACCGTAACTTTAAGTCGAATTTAATAACGATATAAAGGAAGATCCAAAGTATAAGGTTATTAAGAGTTATTACCCTCGTAAATTAATTAATTTTCTTTTCTTAGTTACTTAAGATTATTATACGTACTTTAAGCGTTAACTTTATTATACCGGTAAAATCGGGTTTATAATTATATACTTATATACTCCCGAGGATTTTATACCCTTTAATATTTTTTTTAATAACTTCTTCGAAGGTTTTTAATTTACGGTAAAAGGTAATATATTACTCTTAGGCTTACTTAAAAAGGTATCGGTCGTTATATATAAAGAGGGTTTCGTATATATACGAAAGAGGTATTAAGTCGTAATAATTTTATCGTAATACCGTTAAAAACGTCTTTATAACGGTCTTATACTCGGGTAATAATATTTCCGACTCCGTAACTTTATTAAAATAATATCTCCTCTCGTTAACGTACCCCGAAAAACTATAAATTTTAACGTTATTAATTTCTCTCCCGTATCGTTATTATTTTCGTTAAGTAATTTATCGTTAATATTATCGCTTTTTACCTTTCGGTTTTTATTACGGTTACGGTAAGCGCCGCCGGGTATACTCTTAATTTTATCGGTCGCTTCCGGTATTATAAGGGTTTTTTTACGGGGGTTAACCGTAAAGGGTACCCCTTAAGAGTTATATCGCCGGTATAATCTTCGGGACTAGGGTTATCCTTTTAAATACTTACTTCGTTATTATTTTTAATAAAGATTTAAATATTTAATAGCCTTATAACTTATCGTTAAAATTAAGGGTCGCGACTCCTTACTTTTAAATACCCTCCTCTCCGTTAAAAGGTAATAAATTAACGCGTAAATATAACGGTTTTAATTTAAATATATTTACGTTACTATACTTTTATATAATTTCTTTCTTTTTCTTTTACGTATATATTAATAATAATATTTAATTCTTTTATTAATAATTTAACGTATATAATAGTTTCGCCGAACGTTTTACTTTTATTAAAAATTATATTTTTTATTAACCTTACCTTTTTTAATTTCGGGACCTAGATTTTAAAAATATTAAAGGATTTATAACTTATTAGGAAGTTAATATACGCCTTAAGTTATAGTTTTCGCTTTTTATTTTAACGTTTTTAGGCCTTTCTCGTTAAGATAAATATTTTATAACCGAATACCTTTAAATAAGTAATATCGGGTACTTAACCTCGTACGGCTTCGAAAGGGTTATATATTATAACGAACGATAGGGTAAACGGTTACTTATATATACGGTTACACCGATAATATTAAGTTATAAGTTTTTTAAGAGTTTTATATTTATTCGTATAATACGTACTTTAGTTATTATTACCCTTTTAAAACGTTTAAAAGCTTTATTTTATACTTATATATACGGTATAAAGGGCTCGATAATAATACTTCTTTTTTTAATTTTTTTCGCCGTTTTTTTATCGATAATAAGTTTATTATCGATTCGAATTACTACGGTTTTATACTTTATTCGCTTTATAATATTTAAAGCTTTTTAATTACCGTAAAAGAGTTAATTTTTTTAATAAGGGTATAATATAATATATATTTTATATCGTTATAAGTAATAAAGAGGGCTTTCGTATTATTATCGTATAATAATTATATCCGTTTAGTTAATATTTAACCTTTAAATTAACTTTAACAATAACTTATCGAGCGGTAGTTTACGTAATACCACTCTTTATATTTTTAAAAGGCCGTAAACGTTATATTCGATAATATTTAAGCCTTTTAAACGTACGCCTTCCACCGAAATAAGTAAGTAAGTAATTATATTTAACCTTATATAACCTAGACGGCGATACTAGAGACGTCCCTCTTAAACTTATATATAACGCCTCTTTCGTGAAAACGATATAAATATTAACTCTTTTACTTCCTTAATAATATAATATTACCCGTATTTTACCGTTTATATTATTAAAATCTTTATACGAGGGCGGTTCCCGCCGGTATCGTCGACTTTATATAACTCCCCGGTTTTACTCCTTTAAAATACCTTTTACTCCTTTAAACGACCGAGGGAGATTACTTCGATTATAAATTTTAAGTATATAATTATATTTATTAATTTTAATATTAAGCGTACCCCGTTTACCTTCGTTTTAATTAATTAAATATTATAATTATATACTTTTACTACTCCGTTATTAATACGTACGTACTTCGGTATTATATATTACTCGAAAGTTTTAAAACGGTTAAAGTTATTAATAATATATACGGAAGTACCCGAATTAAATAATACTTTAAAAAACGGTTTATTTAACGTTAAAATAATAAATATTTCGAATATATATAATATATTAACTTTTAATATTTTTTTAAAACCTTTTAAACCTTTTATAATAATTATAAGTTATAAGTATACCTCTTATATTAACTTACCTCCGACCTTAATAATAAAGGTATTAAGTTTAACTTTAATAACGGTTACCTTTTAATAACGCTCCCGCGTAATAATAATCTTAACTTTCGTTTCGAGCGAATAAACTAACTACCTTCCCGTACGATACGTAATAACTATACCACTAATTATTACGTAACGCGGCCTTCCCAGGCCGTACTAAAGGGTATAAGTAGCTTTTCTTTTATACGTAATAATCTTTTAACTTAATTATTAATTATATATTATTTTACTTTATTTCTTAATCGTTTATATTATACCCTTATACTATTACGAAGTCTTATAAAACCGTTATACCCTCGCCTTTACCTTATATCGCCGTTACTTAGTATTTCGATATTAACCGTAGCTACGCCTCGTATATAATATTTAATAATAACTCCTTTATTATCTCTAAGTAACCCCGACCTCCGAGTTTATTTAAAAGCCTCGTAAAAAACGATTATATAAAAATTAAAATTTTTTTTAACTCCTCGATACCGAGCCTAAAAGTATTAACTTTAATAAATTGTTTAAAATTAATTAAGCGCCTCCGTATTTAACGGAGTAAGTTACCGTACCGTTAAAGTAATACGAAAAAACCGTTTAATACCGATTAATAGCTCCGTATTTAACGAAGTAAGTTACCGTACCGTTAAATAACGTACGAAAAAGCCGCTTAATATTAATTAAACGCTTCCGTATTTAACGGAGTAAGTTACCGTACCGTCGAATAATATACGAAAAAGCCGCCCGTAACCATATAAACGCTTTTAATAATATAAATAAAACACCGTATTCGTTTATACTTTACGAGCGTATTATTAAATAATAAACGAGAATACGCGAAACGAGAGTTTATAACCCTCGTATATTTATCGTTATAATTCGATAAACGCTTCCTCGTATTACGGATTTAATATATTATCGCGTAAGTTTAAGAAAAACGGTATTAATATAAAGTATACCGAGTTTATTAATATACCTTATAAACTTAAAACGTTAATTATTAATAAAGGCGCGGTTAAAGTTTCGTAAATTTAAAATTCGTTATTAACGGCTTTTTTCGAGAGTTTTTAACTAGACGCCGTTTTTAACGTCTTTTTACTCGTTACCCTCGACGACGACGAGGAAGCGTTTTATTCGGCGGACGAGTAATTTTTTTATTAAATATTTAACGACGTTTAAAAAAGATTATTAAAAGTCCCTCTTTTAACGAGGACGACTTAATTTAATAATTTAATTACGAAAATAATATAACCGTATTAAGTTTATTTCTTACCGTAAAAAAGACCCGGTTTTTTACCTTTAATAACGAAAATAACGAGCCTTCGGAGACCCTTAATTTATTTATTCTTTATATAAATAAAAGAAAAAGGACCCGTATCCTTAATAAAAGCCACCGTTAAAAGGCCTCGGAAAACTTTTAAACTCCGGATCCGTAAACTCCTAAAGTTAACGCGTTTACTTCGTACGCCCTCCTTACTCCGTTAACCGAAGCTCGTTAAATAATAATTAGCTTTTTTAACTTAGTTTAAGGTATTTTTACTCCTCGCGATATTATATCGGGCTTCGATTAAGGAGGAGGAGTTTAAAACTCCGTTAAACGAGAGGGTACTTTAATTAACGTTACGGTATCGGCCTCCGAGTTTACTTTTAATATTAAAACTTTTTTTAATAACGTAATATTATAAAATAATATTAAAGTTTAATATCGTTTAACCGTAATTATAATTATCCTTAAAAGGATCTTTTAATTAAACGGAGTATTTTTATTAACCGAACTTTAACGTAAATAAATAACTTTATTCGAAGAAGGTAATTAATAAAGGCTTATTAATTAACTTTTCTTTAAACTAGTTTAATTATTTTACCGTACCGACCGACGGTACTTTTATTATTCGTAGGTAATTTATTAATACTTTATCGTTAAACGAGTAATATAACTTTCGTTTCCCCTCTCGCGGTTTATTAAACCCGTTATATTAGCGACCGTAAGTTAATAAACGAAGTTATAAGTATATAAGCTTTAATTAACGTTATTTTAACTTATAAAACTTAATTAACTTAGTTTTTAATTAATAAATTAACGTACGCGTTTATAATACCGTTAATAATTCGAGTTTATATAATATTAACGACCGTTAATTCGTTTTAACGGACGTTATTAATTCGACGGATAACCGCCGGATTTTTATTAATAATATTAAAGCCTTTTAAGGTTATTTAACCGTTTTAAACGTTTAACTTCGTTACTCGTTACGTATAATTACCCTTAATTAACGGTAATTTAATAACGACCCTTTACGTTTTTTTTTACTAATTACGGTACCGCGTAACCGGGAAACGGGATTAAGAATCGACGATAAATAAAATATTACTTAGTTATTTACTTTTTACCC
The DNA here is from genome assembly GCA_016097115.2 of Sporothrix protearum. NCBI lineage: Eukaryota > Fungi > Ascomycota > Sordariomycetes > Ophiostomatales > Ophiostomataceae > Sporothrix > Sporothrix protearum. Next base: position 346,616 of record JADMNH010000015.1, on the reverse strand, counting down.
GTCGTAACTTAACTTTACGGTATTTTTAAGTTACGATAACTTTTATACTTCGTTAAAGAATTCCTTAATAATATCGAGGTATAAAAAACCCGAGACTCGTTAAGTATTATCGTTAACCGGCTCGTTATAAAATTATAAACCCGTTTAAAAGGCGAAGCTCGCGATTAATATTACGGTTAACTTTACTTTAATTTTAAACGTCGTTTTAAAACGGACTTATAACTTTAAAAAACTTTTTTAAAGGATTATTTTTAAATTATTAAAACCGATATATAACGTTAATTAAATATTTATAAAATCGACTTTAATAAATACGATAACGTTAATACCCTCCGTCGTAACCTTATATTAATAATCCGTTATTCGCGGATTATCGTCGAATAAAACGATATTATAATTAAATATTATTTATTTAATTAATTTAACCTTAGTTTCGCTTTTACGGTTTATTTACCGAAACGTATTAAAGATTTTCGTAAATATTAAAAAAGGTTTATTAACTCGCCGAATTAATTATTAATATTATAAAATTTAATAACCGGTTAATATTATTAACTTTATTACCCGCCGTATTAATTACGAAGGCCGATTAATTAATAAGCTTTTTTTAATTTTCTACTTATTACGTTAATAACCCGGCGGATAATATAACGTTATAATAAAATCCTTTACGTATTAATTATAAAAATTATAACGTTAATATTAATAATATTTTACGGTATAATTAAAACCGAAGTTAATTTCGCGAGGGTATTAAACGTTATAAATTTTACTTTCGAAACTACGAAAAAAATTTCGAACGCCGTCTTTTTAACCGTTTTAACCGCGGCTTTTTACGCGACCGGTTATATAATAATTATTAAAACCGTTCGCGAGGTTTTAATCGTAATTATACCTTTAACCGCGGATACGAATAAGGTTTTAAAAACCGTAATAAGGATAAAGGATACCGTACTCGATTTAATAAGGTAATTTTATTAAATATTACTTTTAAAAAAACGATTTAAAAAGTAAACTTTATTTTCGTCGTTTTTACGATTAAAACTTAACTTTCGCGGACCGCGTATAATAATTACGTTAAAAAGGTTATAACTTCGTTTTCGTTATAATAATTAACTTTAAAAACGATCCCGCCGTATTTATATATTAAACGGCGGATTAACTTATTATTATTAACTTTAATATAAACGAATAAATATTATTTACGACCGTTACTTTAAACTCTTCGGCGGTATTATATTTTAATACGTTATACGAGTTTTAACGTTAACCCCCGTTTAAACGTAATCGTATACCGCGCTCGTTAAGTTTATAATTAAGTACTCTTTATAAATAACCCTTATTAATAAAATAATTACGGTATTAAGTAACGGTATTTTCGTTTACTTTACGTATATTAATACGGTTAAAATATCCGCGTTTCTTTTAATATATATAATAATAAAGATATATAACGCGTTAACGCGCCTTACGAAAACGGTATCGTTATAAAAATTAACCGGTACGCCGATAACCCTAATATTAAACCTTAAGTTTATTTAATAAATTTACGAAACGCCGAAATAATCGAAGCGTTATTATTACCCGGATAACCCGACGTTAATTTAATACCTCGATACTTTTTATAATCCCCGTATACTTTTCGATAATAAGTTTAATTTTAAAGGTATACGTTAATACGGGCGCCTCGTATTATTTAATTAAACGCGCTTAAGTCGAATAATACGGCGTTAATTACTAATTCGAACCGTTTCCGAATTCCGTTAAAATTACTAAGAGTAAAGTTTAAATCTTTAAGGCCGCCTATTTTAACCTTTACTTCGTTAGATTAAACGGATCGATTTTAAAGCTTAATTATTTTAATATTAAAGTTAACGTCGTATAATCCTTCGGCCCGATTTATTAATTAAAAATAACGTTTTAAAAAGCTTTAACGTTATTATTAATATAATTATAATAACGCTTCGTTTACGAGGAATACGTAATTTATTCGTATATAATAAAATCGAGCCCCGTATTATAAACCTTTTAAACCGTCGGTTAAAGATTATTAATTATAAGGTCCGTATAACCGTTACGGTATATCTCTTATTACGGTCGGTTTATACGATATTTATTCGTTACTTTAATTTCCTTATTAACGCTTTAAGTAACCCGTTATTATTATTTAACGATTATTAATTTACCGTATCGTAAATTTATACGTTAAACTTTACTCTTTCCTCTTTTATTAATAAAAAGTTTTTAATATATAACGTATTTAACCGGACGGTTACGATAAATAACGGTACCGTTATTAACCGTATTATATCGTTAAAGTAAAATACGATTATTAATTATTATTTTATTTATTTTAATATAACTTATTAAGTCCGTAAATAAAGTTTTATTACTTAACGACGATATAAAATTTACCCTCGAAGTTTTTTATTAATCCCTTAGTAACCCTTCGTAAATTAAAACCTTCTTCGCGTTATATAACGCCGTCGTAACCGGCGATATTACCCTTAACGATATCGTTAAGTCGGGCGATATAAAACCGTATATAAAGGTAAATATTAATATACCGTAATATAACTTAAAAATACTTAAGGTATACCGATTATTATTATTACCGATAATACTTTAATTTATACGAAAAATAACGAGTTTACGTTAAAAATTAACGCTTTAATTAATAAATACCGTAAAATATTTTAAAACCGCGGTATCGTCCTTATAACTAATAAGTATAAAATACGTATCGATTTTATCGAGGGATAATAAAATTAAAAGTAAAATATTAAGCCTTACCCTTTAAGCTTAAAAAATAATAAGTTCGTTAACGAACGTTACGGGAAACTTTATAAATAAGGTAAAATAAAATATCTCCGTTAAGGAGCCTTTATCGCGTGCCCCGTTTTCGTAGTCTAGCGTACGGTTAATAATAAAAGAAAAGGTCGCGTTATTATAGACTTTCGCCCGTTAAATAAGTTTACCGTCCTTAATATTTATCCCCTTTTTAATTAAAATAATATTATATAAATTATTATTAATAAAAGTTTTTATTCGATATACGATATAACCGTATTCTTTTATTAATTATCCGTATACTCGAGTTATTAATAACGATTAATTATTATTAATAAAGAGGTCTCGAATACTCGAACGTAATTTTTATAAACCTTCGTAATATATTTACCTTTATTTAACGTTATATAAATAATTTTTTAAAATTATACCGTAGTTTCGTATACGTATATATTAATACGATATTATTATTTTTAATAATAATATAAACGAATATATTTAATATCTCGAAATTATATTCCGGTTTTTATTCGAAACCGACTTTATATATTAACGTTAAAAACTTTCTTCGGCTTTACGTCGGTCCGTTTTTTAGGATTTATAATCGACGGTAAAGGTATTACTCGTACGGAAGACCGTATTATAATATTTAAAAAGATTTCTTTCCCCTCGAATTTAATAAAATTATTTTATTATTTCGGTATAATAAGCTTCCTTCGTTTTAATATTATATAATTTAATATTAAGGCCGAGCCCTTATAAACCTTTAAAACCGCCTTATTACGTAAAGGTATAAAGGAGAGAGGACTCGTAAATAACTTAACGTAAAATAAACGTAAGCGATTATTAAATCCTTACGTATTAAACTTACGCCGTAACTTTTAAAGTCCTTTAATACTTTATAAGAAGGCTTTTATTAATAAATAAAGCTTTATTATTACGATATTAACGTATCTTTATTCCTTAAGCTAGATATATATAAGAAAGGTATCGGTACCGTAATCTTTTAATTATTAATCTTATAAAACGGTATTATTATCTTAAGTAAAAATATTAAATAAAATTAAATTCGACCTTTAACTTTTTATTTCGCTTTTATTTATCCCGCGAAAAGGTTTACGGTATAATAAAGTTAAAAGTCGTAAATATTACTTAAGTATTCGTTAAAATACGTAAAATAATATAATTTAACCGAAACTTTATTATCGTTTTAACGAATTATACCCTAGCTAGAAATATTATTATATATACGTCGTTAAAAACGATAAATTTAAATAAAGTAAACTTTAAACTCGTATTATAACGAATTATATATCGTAATTTAACTTATTAATCCTTTATATCCTTAACCGACTTAATATCGTTCCGGATACCTTATTACGGTTTCCGACGTAAGTTAAAACGATATACCGGTTAATAATAATATCCTCGAAAAAGTTATTTATATTAAAAATCTTATCGTATATTATATTAAGGGCTTTTAAGTTTATACGTTTAAAGAGGAAATAAACGTACCGCCGTTTACTTTACTCCTCTTAATAAAAGCCGAATATTAATACCGGTATTTTATTTCCTCGTAAGTAAATAACGAAACGGTAATATAATTATTAAACGAATTTCGTTATCGTTTAATTTTAGTATATAAAACCGATCGTATCTTCCGTCTTTTACGGAGGGTATTACGATACGTTACCCGGGTTAAAAAGGCGAAAGCCGCGGAAACCGTTAAAGCCGTTAAAAAGTAATCTTAATAAGGAGCGTTACCGGTAAAGGATATTATTAGCTAGGAATTAAACTAAGATAATTATATTAATCCCGGTTAAAAGAAATAATCGGAACGTTATTAAACGTTATAACGACTTATTAATCGGTTATTTTATTACGTTTCGGAGTATAATAATTTAACCTTATATATACCCGCGTTTATAAAAAAGGAAATCCTTAAAATAACTTACGATAATACGTATTATTTCGGCGAAGGACGTATAACGGTATTACTCGATAATATTTTTATACGGCGTAAACGTAAAAAGATATATACGTATATTAATTATTACCCGGTATATTAAACGAATTAAACTTTAAAATTACGCTCCGCCGAGTAATTTTAATTTATTACCTTTTACGACTTTTTTATTATACCGTAATTATAAATTTTATACTTTACTTTATTAAAAGTACCCGTTATTTATACCTTTATAATATTTAAAAGGCTTCGATATATTAAATACCCTTTATATAATTATTTATAAATTTCTTTAAAAAAATAATTCTCGTACCGGAAGTTAATATTACGGTATTAACGAATAAGTAATATAATTACTTCGTAGATTTTTAAGAGTAAATTAAGGTATCCCGAAACGAATTATTAATAATCGTAATAAAAAATTCGTCTCCGACTTATAAACCGAGCTCTTTTAACGGTTTAAGGTATCCTTATTAATATTTACGGTATATTACGCTTAAATAAACGGTTTATTTAAACGAAAGAATTAAACGGTAAAATCGTTATTCGTTTTTATTATACCGAGTATCCCGATACGCTTTAAACTTCCGTTATCCCCGTATTATAATTTTAACTTAATAATACGGTTTCTTTTCCCTTTAATTATTTATTAAACGAGTTTATTTTAAAATTCCGTCTTTTCGGCTTTATAAACTTATTAACTTTAATAAAAAACGATAAAAAGGTCGCGGAGGTTTAATAATTATAACGAGAAATCCGTTAAAAGACGTAATAAACTTAATTAATATAATAAATTAATAATTAAGTTTCGGTATAATAAAATATATCGTTTAATAAAATTTAACGTCGGTAATAAATAATTTTTATCCGTTTTTATAAAAGATATTATTTACCGGGTAAACTTAAAAAGAAACTTTTTTAATAAAGAAGCCGGGCCTTTTTAAAATTATTAAAAGGGTCGATAAATAAGTATACCGCTTTTAACTTCCGTAAATATAACGTATTTACCCGGTCTTTAACGTCGAGTATTTATATAAAGCTCCGGAAGGAAAAAACTTATATAACGTACGTAAAAGCCGTTAAGCCTTATAATTTAAAAGAGCGTTAAAACGGACGATAAAACGTAAAAAACGACCGTTTTAAAGTCGAACGTTTTTTTATATATCGTTTACGTCGTACGCGGGTATATTTTACGGTAAACTACTTAATTAAGTAAATAAATTACGGGTATATACGATAATTAATAAGTTAATAAAGTTATATTACTCGACGGATCCGAGGAACTCGTTAACGAATACGACGTTAATTACCCCGATATTATAATTTACTTATAAGGCGTTAAATACCCCGTAGGGAGTACTCCGGTTAAGGAAACGCCCGCGTCGGAGGATAAACGTTCGCTTTATAATTACCGTAATTACGCCGTAAAGGGCGCCCTCGTAAAACCCTCGTAAACGGTAATTATATTAAAGTAACGGAGGTAATAAAAAGTATATTACGCCGCCGTAAACGGCCGTTAAAAACGGTTATTATACTCGATATCGAGGCTTTAAAATAACTTATACGTAAATCCCCCCGACGGTTATTAAATATTAATTAAACGGATTATATAATAATAATTAATTAATAAATTATATTACTTTTTATATTTATTTTTATTTATTTACGTATACGTTACGTAAATATAATAATAATTATAACGTTACTTTAATTATAATTAACTTAATTATTTTATTAATAAATATTTACGGTTACGTACGTTTTATATTAATAAACCCGGACGGAGTACGTAAATATAAGTATAAAGCCGTATTAATTATAATAATATATAATATAACCCTCCGCGTTAAATATTTATTTAATAAAAAGTAATTAAACGTAACGCCGACGATAATAAATTATTTAATAAACGTAATAATATAGGATTTCGGTACGGAGAGGTCGAAATCGATTGAATTTTGATAAGAAACAATTCGTGGAACAGATAGATTGATGAATTGTATAGAAAAGTCTATGTATGAAGTAAGAAATCCATTCCTTGGAGGGTTGGCGAAGGAAGGAGAAGTGATTCTTTTTATGTTATTTTAGTGGGGCGAATTTCTCTGCCCTCTATGACGTGTATTTGTGTTAGCTAATTTCTGGAGCCTTCTGTAAGCCTTTAGCGTACGAAATGCGCTGTGACTTTTCGTATAGCGTACGAAATACGCTGTGGCATTTCGTATAGCGTACGAAATGCGTATGGCTTTTCGTATAGCGTACGAAATGCGTATGGCTTTTCGTATAGCGTACGAAATGCGTATGGCTTTTCGTATAGCGTATTTCGTATACGAAATACACTATAATTTATTATAAGCCTTTATTATACGAAATTCGCTTTATTATACGAAATTCGTTTATATACGAATTCGTTATAAATAAGTGAAAAATAATAAAAACACTTATTATTTATATACCCCCTTAATTTATATATATAATATAAATTAGTGAAAAATAATAAAAAACCTTATAGGAAAAAAAATAAAAAGATTTATAAAGGAAAAAACTTAAAACTTTATTTTAAGAAAACCTTTTTAATTATTAAAAAACTTAAAAATTTATACTTTTTAAGAAAAAATATATTTATAAGGGTGAAAAATTTTATATAAAACCTATAATTAATAGTAAGGAAAAACTTAAAAGTTAAAAAACCTTAATTTATAATCCTTAACGTTAATATAATTATATAAATTTTAAGTTTAGAAGACTTAAAATTTAACCTCTCTCGTTAAATAAAATTTATTTTATTTATAAACCATATATATTTATTTATATTTACTAGTTTCGTTAATGGATCTGCTAATTATTCTTTATTAGGGATATAAATTATTTTTATTTCCTTTTTATCCACTTTATCTCTGGTCCAGTGATATGAAATATTAATATGCTTCGAGCGTTGGTGAAAAGTATTATTTTCACTTAAAATCTTAGCACTCTAGTTATTTATTAAAATGGTAGGATAAATAATCTCTTTAAATAAAAGTAAATTATTATTTACTTCCTTAAAAAGATTATTTAAATATATAACTTCTTTCCCTACTTCTTTTAAAGTTATATATTCGGCTTTTATTAAACTTAAAGAAATTATCTCTTACTTTTTAGTAGCCTAGTTAATTAAATTATTTAAAAATAAAGTAATATAACCTCCGGTAAATTTTCTATCGTTTAAGTTCGAGCTATAGTTTAAATCCGTATAAATTAAAATACGAATATTAATATCTTCTGGAGCCTTTCTTATTTTTAAACTAAAATCGGGATATTTATTTAAATATCCCTATACTTTATTTAAAGTAGTTTTATATGATTTATTAGGCTTAAATATAAAACGAGAGAGTTTTAAAATAATAAACGTTATATCTAGCCTTAATTTTATAGTTAAATAAATTAAGGCTCTTATCTCCTTTTAATAATTTAATATTTCGGCTTTACTTGGCTCTATAGTAGCCTTTCTAAGTTTTAAGCCTGGCGCCATAGGAGTATTTGCTTGTTTTACGTTTTCTTTATTAAAACGTTTTATTATTTCCTTAGTATAGGAATTTAAATTTATATTTAGTGAATATTTAGAATTCTTAATAAAATTTATACCTAGGAATTTATTTACTAGGCTTATAGCTTTTAATTCGAGCTTTTTAGCTACTTTATCCATGATTATATTAGTTATATCTTTATTAGGGCCTGTAACTAATATATTATCCATATAAATTAATAGGGTTATTTGTTTTTCTTTATGAAAAAATAAGCCGGTATTATAACTAGAGTTATAAAAGCCTATAGAATTTAATATATTCTTAAAAATTTATACTAAAGTCTTGGTGCTTTATTTTAAACTATATAGGGCCTTCTTTAATTTAACACCTTATTTGGTGATTTTTTAAAACCTTTTGGCTGTATAATATAAATTAATTTATCTATGTTTGAATGTATAAAAGCGTTCTTTATATCGTACTAATTTAAAAACTAGCCTTTATTTATAATTATAGAAATAAATAACCTATAACTTTTAGTTTTATAGGTTAAGCTAAAAGTTTCCAGGTAATCTATTCTTATTATTTAGTTAAATCCCTGTACTACCCAACGGGCTTTATATCGAATAGGCTCATTTTTACTATTAAATTTAATAGTAAAAACCCATCTACCCCTTAAAACGTTATGGTCTTCGGGTGCATTAGTTAAATCCTAGGTTTCTTGACCTTCTAAAGAGTTAACTTCTTCAGCCATAGCTTCTAGCCATTTATCTTTATTTGGGTTATTTAAAGCTTCTTTATAAGTAAAAGGGGTTTTTTCTTCTATTAAAATTAAAAGGAAAATTCACCTTCTTCTTCTTCTTCGTTATTATAAAAAGGTATATTTTTATAATTAAAAGGAATATTATTAGGGATATTTATAGTAACCTCTTTATTTTTATTTTTATTTTCATTTATACCTGTAGATTTAGGCTCTTTTTCTTTTAAGTCTTTTATTTTAATAAACTTTTTATATGGATTTTTAATTATTGTTACATCTCGTGTAATAATAACATCCTTTTTGTTTGGTGAATAAATACGATAATAATTCGTATTTTCTATATATCCAACTAAATAGCCTTTTAAGGCTTTTTCTTTTAATTTAGAATTATTTATGGGGCCTTTATTTAAAAAATAAGTAATAGAACCTATTATTTTAAGATTATTTAAATCAGGCTTTTTATTAAAATATTTTTCATAAGGAGTTATGAAATTTAGGCTTAAATAGGGAGTTCGATTATATAAATAAACCGAAGTTATTAATAATTCACCCTATAAGGCTTTTGGTAAAGGATTTATACTATTAAATAAAAGGCTTCGAACCTTTTCTAATAAAGTACGATTTATCCTTTCCCTAAACCTAAAGATTCTTTAGTGTATACGGGTGTAGTTAAATAAATAACCCCGATTTTATTTAAAAAATCTTTAAATTCTTTATTTATATATTCTTTACTATTATTAGTCTAAAGACTTATAAGATAATAAGTAAAAGAATTTTCTTTTTTAATAGTTATTTTATATTATTTAAATTTAGTTAAAGCCTCGGATTTATATTTTATTAAATAAGCCTTTAAATATCTACTACTTTTATCTAAAAAAGTAATAAAATACCTATAACCTTTAAAAGTTATAGGTGTTATAGGTCCTTTTATATTACTGAAAACCTTTTTTAGCTTTTTATACGGCTTATTTTTATTAATAGAAATTTTATTAATTTATTATAAATTTAAGCCTTAAAGTATAGTTCATAGTTTTTTATAGCCTATAAGCCTATAAAGGCTCAGAAATATTAAAACTTTAAATTTTCTATATTTTCTAAAAGTCTTTTTAAGGCATTATAATTAATATGACCCATTCTTTAGTGTAAAGTATTTAAATCCACTTCCTTTATATTACTTTTAAATTTATTTAAAAGAAAAAGAGTATATTTAGTAATTAAAGCTTCTACTTATATTTTATATAAGCCCTAAAATTTAATACCTTTTATTATTAATAAATTATCGTTTTTATTAAATAAGAAAATATTATTATTAGTAAATAAAGTATATATTTCCTTTAAATAAGAAACGCTTATTATATTTATCCCTAGTTCGGGCATATAAATACAGTTAGAAAATCTTTTATATTTTTTAGTATTATTGAAAATATAAAAGAATATCTCCTTTATTATTAACCTTAAGCCTTTTAGCTTGTCCCCAATTAATAAAGTTATTTTTATTATTATACGAAATAAATAAATCTTTATTACTTATAACGTAATATATAACGGCTGAATTTATTATAAAATTAGTAGATTTTTCACTCTTTAAGGTATAATAACCTTTTTCTTCAAGTTTTAAGTAAAAATCGATTTTATTTAATTTTTTATATTTAAATTTAATAAATCCTTAAATTTATTCGAATTTACCCCGGTTTTTATCCGTTTATTTAGTGAATTTAAGCTTATATATCGGTTAACCTTTTAAAGAGTTAATAGTGTTTTAGGAGATTTATTTTTAGAATTTACCTTAGAAATATTTAAATAGCCTTAGCTATAAAGATTAGGTCGAGGTGTAGGTAACGAATTTTCGTCGTTAGAGGGGGGTATAAAGGGTGAAGATAAAAAAGAATTTATATCTTTTATCCTTTTTCGAGGATTCTTTAACCGCCTTTATTACCTCTTCCTCTCTTTTTTCTTTACTAAACTTTTCGGTTAAATTAACCGTTTTATTTATTTTTTCTTTTCCTTTTCCTTTTTCTTTACGTGTATCCTTAGCTGATCGTAAAGTTTAGGATACTTTTTAAAGTAAAAAGAAGTAAAATAACCCGGGATTTTATAAAAATTATAGTAAAAACCCTTCGTCTTCTTCCAGGGTTTTTTATTACCCTCTCTTTTCCTTTTAACAGGAATAAACCCATCATTATTAAAGTTTTTTATATAATAAACCTGTTTTTCTTCTTCCTTTTTAGAAGAAGAAGAAGGCTCATTTTTAGTCTTTTTATTAAACTTTAACTCTTCTCTCTTCTTTTATTATTACTTCGAATAAAGAAGAAAAAGTATAAAAGTTTTTATCCCGGCTTAACTACCGTAATATTTAAGAAATAAATTCCTTAAAAATATTTTATATTTTAAATAAAACTATACTTAATAAAAATATCTCCGGGAGTTGGATATTTTTAATTAATAATTTATCCGTATAAAACTTAAATTTATTTAAAAAGTTAAAAATAAAGTTAGTAACCTTTAAATTAGTAACCTTTTTAGTAAAAATAAAATAAAGGTTTTTAAGGGTTTTCTAGGCCTAAAAGGCGTTGTTTAAGTACTTTATTTATATTAAAGGTTTATTACCTAGTATAGTTTTTAAGTAATTAAGCGCTAGGCGATTTAAATAATACCTTTTAACGGTATTAGTCTCTTCTAGGCCCGTTAATAGCTAGTCTTATAGTATATTTGGCTCGTTAATTATATTCGAAAAAGAGGGATTAGCGTTCGAAAAACACTCTTTAACGTTTAAAACGGGAGTTCTAGGGGGGTTTATAAACCCTAGGCTAACGTATAACACGTTATAATTATAAAATATAACGTCTTAATAAGTATTCGTATATAAGTAGGCCTAGGCTTTTATAGTTTATAAGTTATAATTATTTATACCTTATAACTTATTCGGAACGATTTTAGTATTTATTCTCTTTTTTCCCTTTTTTTACCGAAGTAAAGTAAGTAAAAAGAAGCGGTAAAATATACCCCGTACTAGGAATTTATTCTAAATTTTTTAGTGTATTTTTCGTATCGATAAAGTATATAGTACGTTATTATATAGTATAGTACGAGGCACTGTGGGGGGTCGGAGGGGGGTAATAAGCGAGAGTTATTATTATATAAGATTTCGGTGCGGAAAGGTCGAAATCGATTAAATTTTAATAAGAAATAATTCGTGGAACAGATAGATTAATGAATTATATGGAAAAATCTATATATGAAGTAAGAAATCCATTCCTTGGAGGGTTGGCGAAGGAAGGAGAAGTGATTCTTTTATGTTATTTTAGTGGGGCGAATTTCTCTACCCTTTATGACGTGTATTTATGTTAGCTAATTTCTAGAGCCTTTTATAAGCCTTTAGCGTACGAAATACGTTGTGACTTTTCGTATAGCGTACGAAATACGTTGTAGTATTTCGTATAGCGTACGAAATACGTTATAGCTTTTCGTATAGCGTACGAAATACGTTATAGCTTTTCGTATAACGTATTTCGTGTACGAAATATATTATAATTTATTATAAGCCTTTATTATACGAAATTCGCTTTATATACGAAATTCGTTATATATTCGTTATAAATAAGTGAAAAATAATAAAAACACTTATTATTTATAAATATAAATAATAAATATATTTTTCGGTTATATATAAAGCCGTATACGACACCGTATAAAATAATAATTAAATTTTTATCTTTTATTATTTTATATATAAATAATACCGAAGTCCTTAAAAACACTTTATATTTATATATATATTATATACCGTCGTTAATTAACGGCCTCTTTATATATTTAAAACCTTATTATACCCGATATTAAAGATTCCCCTTACTCTTCCCGAGTAAACGTAGTTAACTTATTATTTAAGGAGGCTAGTTATAAAATCCTTATTATTATTATACCCGAGGGCGAAGACTTTATTATAAAAGACGTAACCGACGCTTTAAAAAACGACGAAGAGGTAATTTAAAAGGTCGAACCCGAAGACGACTAGGCCTCGTAATACGAGGTAAAGGATAATAACGATAACGAGGATATTATTATAAGTATTTAGAAAGTAACGGTATCGTTTAAACCCGCCGTTTTACTAGTAGTTAAAGCGGTTAAAGTTAAAAAACCCGTTAACTTACTTTTAAAAAAGCGTACCGATATTAAGGTATACGACGCGGCGAAATATAATTATAATCGTTTTATAAATTTATAAATAAACGTTAACCGCCTTAATATAATATTCGATAAACTTTTAAAGTAAGACTTAAGTATTAAGGTACGTAAGACCCCCGCGGCGAAAACGGGTAATTCGTCCCCGGAGGCGGGCCCTTTACTTTTAAAAAAAGTAAGTAAGTATAATAAATAAAGTTAAATTAAGGGATAATATTTAAAGGCGAGTTATTTATTCGTATAAAGGTTTTTTTTACGAATATTTCGTAATTTACCGCGGTTAAAGTTTTTTAATATTTAAAGGAGGTATTTAAAGATAAGAAGGCTCTTTTTTAATCTTTATTTACACGTCGTTATTATACTTATTACCGTTTAATCGGCGAAAATATAAAGTTCCGGGCCTTAATTAAAGCCGTAAAGCCGTTTATATACGCGATAATATTAATTACGCGTATTTTCGACGAGGCGTTTTAATACCCGGTTTTTATAATTTAAAACCTTTACGGGAGCGAAGTTTAATCGTTCTTTAACTTTCCGGACCGTTACGGTAACCCTTCGGTAAACGCTTTCGGGTAATTAAAAGTTATCGTCGTCGTTACGTAAAATATAATTATTATATTAATAACCGTTATAAAGGATTTACCGGATAAACTTTAAATATATATTAAATCGGCCGTCGTTTAAAGTATTATACCCGTTAAAGAAAATTTAAAAAACGTTATTAACGTCTTTAATAATTAATCGGTTATACTTTAAGAAATCGGCGAACGAGTCGTTATAATAATTTCGGTTACCCGTAACTTCGTTTATATACGCCGTTAATTAATCGAGATATAATAAACGGTAAACGAGTTAATAAAACGGGTAAATACGTCGGGATTACCGTCGGTCGCCTTTTAAGGCCGTAATATTTTTTTTACCCCGAGTACTTTAACCCCGTCGAGCCGGGTTACTTTTTTAACGGTAACTTTATTAAGCCGTTAAACGGTTACGACGATACGCGCCGTTAATATTAATTAATTAATTAAGAACGTAAAGGCTTTAAAACCGGCGCTCCGGCGTTTTAACTCGCGTAATCGTTTTTTTACGGTATTTATTACGCCGGCGATACCGAGAGCGTCGTCGTATAATGTTAAACGTACCTTTATAATATTAATAAATAATATTAATACTTTTATAAGCCGTAAAATACCGTCCGTTAATAATTTTATAAATTAAAATAATTTTTAATTAACGATAATATATTAAAACTTTACGAAAGTTTATTTAAATTATTTTTATTATTTTTTTAACGCGTTATTTATTTATTATTTTTATTTTTTATTATTAAGTCTTTTTTATATTTTTATTCGTTTAATAACCGTTATAAAAGGTAATTATTCGGTTTATATTTTCCGTAATAAAGAGTTTTTTTTTACGTATCCTTTACGGTAAAATCTCGAAACGGGACGGGAGAATATTTTTTCCGCCTTCGCGGGAGATATTACGAAGAAGGTAATTATTAATTACCTTCCCGTATAATACGTAATAATTATACTATTAATTATTACGTAACGCGGCCTTCCTAGGCCGCACTAAGGGGTATAAGTGGCTTTTCTCTTATACGTAATAGTCCTTTAACTTAATTATTAATTATATATTATTTTACTTTATTTCTTAGTCGCTTATATTATACTCTTATATTATTACGAAGTTTTATAAAACCGTTATACCCTCGCTTTTACTTTATATCGCCGTTACCTAGTATTTCGATATTAGCCGTGGCTACGCCTCGTACGTAATAAATATATAAAATAATTAAGTTTTTTCACCGAATTATTATAAAAGTAATCCTTTAAATTATAATTAATCCCTTCGTATAACTTATATAATACGTCGCGTTTAATTTATTATATAATATTACGATTACGATATCTTTTACGTCCCCGTTAAAAAAAACCTTTTTATTAACCTTTATTATACCCTTAAACTTAGTTTTATTATACCGGTAATAACGGAGGTAGTTTTTAATCCTTTTCCTCTTCGACTTCGTCGTTCTCGCCTTCCGTACCGAAGTTAACGAGTATTAATCCGAACTTTCTTTTTTAAATTAAGAAGGTAAAAGGTTTAATAAATAAAGTCTCCTTTACTCGAAAGTTTTTAATAATACCGAGGGCTCTTTCGACGTAACGAGGTATATTGTTTAAATCTCGCGATACCTCCGTTTTTAAGGTTTTAAATTAATTGATTAATTTTATTTATTTTTACGGGAAAACGCCTCTTAAATATAATAATTAGTCCGGACTTTATACTTTAAACCCGTTTTAATTAATTTACTTAATTATATATTTACGTTATAAAATAAATTAATTATTAATTAATTTTATATATTTAAGGGTTTTTTAAAGGATAATTTTATACTTCGTAATAAACGAAAGCTTTATTTCGTTAAAAAAAGATTTAACGACGTTAAATAACTTTAATACCTTCTTTTTCGGCTTATTTCTTTTATAAAATATACGTTTAAAAATATTATTAAAGAACTTTTATATTTTCTCCGTCGCCGTATTAAACTCGCGCTCTTTTATAATATACCGATTAATTTACCTCTTTTAAAAACGTAACCCTTTAAGTTAATCGTTATAAATAATATATATTTTCGTTTAATCTTTTTCGTATACCGTTTATACGGTTTACGTATTAATTTCCAATAACGTTAAAAAGGGCTTAAACGGTTACTTTAAGTAAAATACTTTAAACGGGGTTATACCGTAATATATATTCTTCGCCTCGGAATTAATTTAAATATTATAAACTAAATATTTTAAGTTAATATACTTTATAAGTTAAAAGTAATTAACCTTCGCTTTAACGGCTCGTTATTAATCGTAAAAGTTAAGCTTTTCGGTTAAAACCGGGATTTCCGTAATTTTAATAATCGTTATAATATTAAATTCGGCTTTTACTAGTTTTAACGGTCGTAAATTAATTCTTTTTAATTATTTTATTATACGTCGCGCGTACCGGACTCGTAATTATTAAAATATATAATATATAAATTTACCGTACTCTAGTATTCGTATTCGATTATACCGTAATCCTATACGACTTCCTAGATACGAGGAAGTTATATAATTAATTTAGTGGTAACGTATTTACTCTATCTAAGAATTTAAAGCCATTAAAATTATACGTAAAACCTTTTTACTTACGAGTATAACGATACGTTACCCTTAAATAAGTGGATCCGGTCGGATATATACGGTGGTATTTAACTACCGCCTATACCTCCTAGCTACACTACTTTTAACTAAACGGAATACGCGTATACGTATATTAACCACCGGTATATTTATACCGATATTAACTCTCTCTTTTTAAGTTAAAATATTACGGTATAATATACCGCTCCCTCTCTTTTTCGCTCCCTCCCTCCGAGGCCGTCTCCTCGACTCTTAATACCTTTATTAATATTTACGGGTACCTTATACTCGTCGTAAAAGGCTAAGCGCTTATAAGGGTTTAAATATTACCCTTTATTACCCTTTATACTTATACTTCTTTATACTCCCGTAAAGGTTTAAATATTACCCTTCGTTACCCTCTTTACTTATACCTCCTTTTAAAACTCGATAAAATTCGTATTAACGAGTTTTTTTAACGTACCGTTATACTTCGCCTTCGTTATAACGTCGGCCGGGTTATTAATATTAAAAATCCACTTAATTTCGGTTATCTCCCTCCTCTCGTACGATTAACGTAATATCGTTATATTAATTATTAACCTCTTCTCCGTTATCGTTTTAAGCCTTATAACGGTATCGAAAACGCTTTTATTATTTATATATATTATAAATAATACCTTCTTCCCGTAAATTTAATTTATAATAACCTTTATATAACTTATTAAATTAAATTTATATATTAAGGCGTATAACTTAATTATTAATATAAACTTAATAACGCGTTTATACTTAATAAATAATTAATATATAATATTATACTTTTTTAACGTATCCCGAATTATAATAATATAATTAATTTAAGAGTTTAAGTCTTTATTATTAACGAACGTACCGTTTATAAAGATTATTATTTAAATAATCTTTTCGTCGAGCTTTACGAACTTAAAGTTATAATACGGGTTTTTAATTTATTATTAAAACCGGGCGTTTAAATTAAAAATCTCCTTTTTACCGGGCTCCGTATATTATACCGTTAAAAAAAAGTCGAAGGCGGTTTCTAGTTAATATACCGATATTACGTATACGTTATAAACGCGTTAAGCGATATATTATTATTACGGGCCGAAAGGTATTAATATACGGCCTCGCGTACCTTTATTAACTTACGGTACGTCGGTAATTAAGTTAATATTATATATTTAAATCTTTTACGAGAGTGAAAGCGTACCGTTAATTTCGATTTAAAGTACGCCGCCGTTAAATTTAAAAGGCGAAGTTGACGTAAGCGTTTCCCGAGGCTTAATTAAAAAGTTAACCTTTTAAAGGGCGTTTTACTTTAGGGTAACGAATTCGTCGTCGGCGAGGATAAGCGTATTATTAGTTTATAAACCGATAATACCGAAGACGTTATTTATACGGATTATAAAGTATATATTATAAGTAAATTAAGTTATCCTTAATACCGTAATATAATATTTAATATAAGTAATAAATTAATAATTACTAGCCTTTAATATACCGTATAACGGCTTTTTAATATATAAAACCTCGTTATCGGGTAAAGTTAAGATTTTTTTTATTATAAAGTTAAGATTAACGTAAAAGTCTTTAATTAAGTTTATAAAGGTTTAAACGTAAATTTACGAAATATTACGTAATAATAATTATATACCGGGGCGTAATTTATAAGCCGTAATAAAAAATAAAAGGCGTTAACTTATCCGTTAAATAATAAACGACTAAGTTAATATAACCGTTTTATTAAAATCGTTATATATTTATACGACGAAGCGACTCTTTTCGATTATTTATACGGTATTAACGTACTTAATTATTATATACGAAACGCGGTTATAACTAGTATCGAAATATTAAGTAACGGCGATATAAGGTAAAGGCGAGGGTATAACGGTTTTATAAAACTTCGTAATAATATAAGGGTACGATATAAACGACTAAGAATAAAATAAAATAATATATAATTAATAATTAAGTTAAAAGATTATTACGTATAAAAGAAAAACTACTTATACCCCTTAATACGGCCTAGGAAGGCCGCGCCACGTAATAATTAATAATATAATTATTACGTATTATACGGGAAGGTAGTTAATAATTACCTTTTTCGTAATATTTCCCGCGGGGGCGGAAAAAATATTCTTCCGTCCCGCTTCGAAATCTTACCGTAAAGAATACGTAAGAAAAAACTCTTTACTACGGAAAATATAAACCGAATAACTACCTCTTATAACGGTTATCGAGCGAAAAAAAAATATAAAAGAAACTTAATAATAAATAATAAAAATATAAATAAATAACGCGTTAAAAAAGTAATAAAAATAATTTAAATAAACCTTTACGAAGTTTTAATACGTTATTATTAATTAAAAATTATTTTAATTTATAAAGTCGTTAACGGACGGTATCTCGCGGCTTATAAAGGTATTAATATTACTTATTAATACTACGAAGGCACGTTTAACATTACGCGATAATACTCTCGGTATCGCCGGCGTAATAAATACCGTAAAAAGGCGATTACGCGAATTAAAACGCCGGAGCGTTAATTTTAAAACCTTTACGTTTTTAATTAATTAATTAATATTAACGACGCGTATCGTCGTAACCGTTTAATAATTTAATAAAGTTACCGTTAAAAAAGTAACTTAATTCGACGGGGTTAAAGTACTCGGGGTAAAAAAAATACCGCGGCCTTAAAAGGCGATTAACGGTAATCTCGACGTATCCACCCGTTTTATTAACTCGTTTACCGTTTATTATATATTAATTAATTAACGGCGTATATAAACGAAGTTACGGGTAACCGAAGTTACCGTAACGACTCGTTCGCCGATTTCTTAAAGTACGGCCGATTAATTATTAAGGATATTAATAACGTTTTTTAAATCCTCTTTAACGGGTATAATACTTTAAACGACGGTTAATTTAATACGTACTTAAAACTTATCCGGTAAATTTTTTATAACGGTTATTAATACGGTAATTACGTTTTACGTAACGGCGACGATAACCTTTAATTACCCGAAGGCGTTTACCGAGAAGTTACCGTAACGGTCCGGAAAATTAAAAAGTAATTAAACTTCGTTCCCGTAAAAGTTTTAAATTATAAAAGCCGGGTATTAAAACGCCTCGTCGAAGATACGTATAATTAATATTATCGCGTATATAAACGGCTTTACGGCTTTAGTTAAAGCCCGGAGCTTTATATTTTCGCCGACCGAGTTTTAAAATTAATCCGTTTAATTTAACGAGGTAAAGGTTAAAATAAACGGCCTTAAGGATTTAAACTTCGCTTTTAATAATTTTAACGAAATTTAAAAACGGTTCGAATTGGTAATTAACACCGTATTATTTAACTTAAGCGCGTTTAATTAAGTAATACGAGGCGCCTGTATTAACGTATACTTCGAAGATTAAACTTATTATTAAAAAGTATATAAAGATTATAAGGGGTATCGAGGTATTAAGTTCGACGTCGGGTTATCCGGGTAATAATAACGCTTTAATTACTTCGGCGCTTCGTAAGTTTATTAAGTGGGCTTAGGTTTTAATACCGGGGATATCGACGTATTAGTTAAACTTTTTATTAAACGATATTATTTTCGTAAAATACGTTAACGCGTTATATATCCTTATTATTATATATATTAAAAAAAACGCGGATATTTTAACCGTATTAATATATATAAAGTAAATAAAAGTACCGTTATTTAATACCGTAATTATTTTATTAGTAAAAGTTACTTATAAAAAATATTTAATTATAAACTTAACGAACGCGGTATATAATTACGTTTAAGGCGGGGGTTAACGTTAAAACTCGTATAACGTATTAAAATATAATACCGTCGAAAAGTTTAAAGTAACGGTCGTAAATAATACTTATTCGTTTATATTAAAGTTAATAACTATAAATTAATCCGCCGTTTAATATATAAATACGGCGGGATCGTTTTTAAAGTTAATTATTATAACGAAGACGAAGTTATAACCTTTTTAACGTAACCGTTATACGCGGTCCGCGAAAGTTAAGTTTTAATCGTAAAAATAACGAAAATAAAACTTATTTTTTAAATCGTTTTTTTAAAAGTAATACTTAATAAAATTACCCTTATTAAATCGAGTACGGTATCCTTTATTTTTATTATAGTTTTTAAAGCCTTATTCGTATCCGCGGTTAAAAATATAATTATAATTAAAGCCTTACGAACGGTTTTAATAATTATTATATAACTGGTCGTGTAAAGAGCCGTAGTTAAAGCGGTTAAGAGAACGGTGCTCGAAATCTTTTTCGTAGCTTCGGGAGTAAAATTTATAACGTTTAATATCTTCGCGAAATTAATTTCGGCTTCGATCGTACCGTTAATTATTATTAATATCGGCGTTATAATTTTATAATCGGTACGAAGGACTTTATTATAACGTTATATTATCCGCCGGGTTATTAACGTAATAAACGGAAAGTTAAAAAAGGTTTATTAATTAATCGGCCTTCGTAATTAACGCGGCGGGTAATAAAGTTAATAATATTAACCGGTTATTAAATTTTATAATATTAATAATTAACTCGGCGAGTTAATAAACCTTTTTTTAATATTTACGAAAATTTTTAATACGCTTTAATAAATAAATTATAAAAACGAAATTAAAGTTAATTAATTAAATAAATAATATTTAATTATAATATCGTTTTATTTAAGATAATCCGCGAGTAACGGATTATTAATATAAGGTTACGGCGGAGGGTATCGGCGTTATCGTATTTATTAAAGTCGATTTTATAAGTATTTAATTAACGTTATACGTTGGTTTTAATAATTTAAAAATAATCTTTTAAAAGGGTTTTTTAAAGTTATAAGTCCGTTTTAAAACGACGTTTAAAATTAAAGTAAAGTTAACCGTAATATTAATCGCGAACTTCGCCTTTTAAAAGGGTTTATAATTTTATAACGAGCCGGTTAATAATAATACTTAACGGGTCTCGGGCTTTTTATACCTCGATATTATTAAGAATTCTTCGACGAAGTATAAAGAGTTATTGTAATTTAAAAATACCGTAAAGTTAAATTACGACGGGTAAAAGGTAAATAATTAAGTAATATTTTATTTATCGTTAATTTTTAATCCCGTTTCCCGGTTACGTAGTACCGTAACCGGTAAAAAAGGACGTAAAGAGTCGTCGTTAAATTACCGTTAATTAAGGGTAATTATACGTAACGAGTAACGAAGTTAAACGTTAAAGTGGTCGAATAACTTTAAAGGGTTTTAATATTATTAATAAGGATTCGGCGGTTATCCGTTAAATTAATAACGTTTATTAAAACGGTCGAATAACTTTAAAGGGCCCTAGTATTATTAATAAGGATCCGGCGGTTATTCCGTTAAATTAATAACGTCCGTTAAAACGAATTAACGGTCGTTAATATTATATAATTAAAATAACGTTAATTAAAGCTTTATATACTTATAACTTCGTTTATTAATTTACGGTCGGCTTAATATAACGGGTTTAATAAACCGCGGGAAGGAAAATAAAAGTTATATTACTCGTTAAACGGGGGGTATTAATAAATTATTTACGAATAATAAAAGTACCGTTTATTAATACGGTGGAATAATTAAGCCGGTTTAAAGAAGAGTCGGTTAATAAACCTTTATTAATTACTTTTTCGAATAAAGTTATTTATTTACGTTAAAGTTCGGTTAATAAAAATACTCCGCTTAATTAAAAGATCTTTTCGAGGATAATTATAATTACGGTTAAACGGTGTTAAACTTTAATATCGTTTTATAATATTACGTTATTAAAAAAAGTCTTAATATTAAAAGTAAACTCGGAGGCCGATACCGTAACGTTAATTAAAGTACCCTCTCGTTTAACGGAGTCTTAAACTCCTCCTCCTTAACTAAAGCCCGATATAATATCGCGAGGAATAAAAATATTTTAAATTAAGTTAAGAAAGTTAATTATTATTTAACGAGCTTTAATTAACGGAGTAAAGAAGGTATACGAAGTAAACGCGTTAATTTTAAGAATTTACGGATTTAAAGTTTAAAAACTTTCCGAAGCTTTTCGACGGTAACTTTTATTAAAGGATACGGGTCCTTTTCCTTTATTTATACGAAAAATAAGTAAATTAAAGGTTTCCGAGGGCTCGTTATTTTCGTTATTAAAGGTAAAAAGCCGGGTCTTTTTTACGGTAAAGAGTAAACTCGATACGGTTATATTATTTTCGTAATTAAATTATTAAGTTAAGTCGTTTTCGTTAAAAAAAGGGACTTTTAATAATTTTTTTTAAACGTCGTTAAATACTTAATAAAAAGATTACTCGTCCGTTAAATAAAACGCTTTCTCGTCGTCGTTAAGTATTTAATAAAAGGATTACTCGTCCGTCGAATAAAACGTTTCTCGTCGTCGTCGAGGGTAACGAGTAAAAAAGCGTTAAAAACGGCGTCCGGTTAAAAACTTCTCGAAAAAGGCCGTTAATAACGAGGTTTAAGTTCGCGAAGCTTTAATTACGCCTTTATTAACGGTTAACGTTTTAAGTTTACGAGGTATATTAATAAACTCGGTATATTTTATATTAATACCGTTTTTTTTAAATTTACGTAATAATATATTAAGTCTATAATACGAGGAAACGTTTATTAAATTATAACGATAAGTACGCGAAGGTTATAAACTCTCGTCTCGCGCGTTTTCGTTTATTATTTAATAATACGTTCGTAAAGTATAAACGGCTTTTTCGTACGTTACGATAAATAATACGGTATTTTATTTTATATTATTAAAAGCGTTTACGTGGTTACGGGCGGCTTTTTCGTACGTTATTCGGCGGTATAATAACTTACTCCGTTAAATACGAAGGCGTTTAATTAATATTAAACGGCTTTTTCGTACGTTATTTAACGGTACGGTAACTTACTTTATTAAATACGGAGGCGTTTAATTAGTTTTAAACGGTTTATTAAAGTTAATCTCGGTACCGAGGAGTTAAAAAAATTTTAATCTTTATATAATCGTTTTTTACGAGGCTTTTAAATAAACTCGGGGGTCGGGGTTACTTAAAGATAATAAAGGAGTTATTATTAAATATTACGTACGAAACGCGGTTACGGTTAATATCGAAATATTAGGTAACGACGATATAAAGTAAAGGCGAGGGTATAACGGTTTTATAAGACTTCGTAATAATATAAGGGTACGATATAAACGATTAAGAATAAAGTAAAATAATATATAATTAATAATTAAGTTAAAGGATTATTACGTATAAGAGAAAAGTTACTTATACCCCTTAATACGGCTTAGGAAGGCCGCGCTACGTAATAACTAGTAATATAATTATTACGTATTATACGGGAAGGTAGTTAATAATTACCTTCCTCGTAATATTAATTTTATTAATAAAACGGCCGTTAAAGAGCCGTATACCGCGTAATACGTTAATACGGGGGACCGGCTCGAAAACGTTTTTTTTTAAATAATTTTAAAATCTTTATACGCCGCGAGTATTTATAAGTCGGTACGGGCGGTATTACCGTTAAATAAACGGTTATAATATTACCGATTAGGTATACGAATATAACGGCCGGGGGCGCGCGGCGTAAGCGACTTTTACTTCGCCGTGGAGGCGGTGTTACGGGCGTTATAATAATCTTATCTTTTACCGCCGGGGCGGTTACGGGGGCTTAATTAAGGCCTTTATAAACTTTAACGGAGGTATTACGAAAGGTACCGTTAATATTATTACCGTAATTTATCGTTATATCTTCGTTTATAATAACGCGTATACGGTACGGGCCGGCCTAACCGGCGTTTACGTTACCGTTTTTAATATATTAAATAAGTACTTAATTCGTTAAATTAAGTTTAATAAAGTCCGGGTTATTACGAAGTCGTAAGGCCTTTATAATTTAACGGTTTACGCGTACCTTTTTAAAGTCTCGTATTATTATATAAATTACGCGCGCGCGTTACGTAATAATAAGCGAGGGGCTCGCCGTTAATATTATACGAGGGTAAATATTAAATACGAAGAGTATCGGGATAATATCGTTAAACTTTACGGTATCGTTAATAACTTTAATTATTATTTATAAAGCCGTTTACGAGTTTAAATCGGGGGCTTTATATTTAATTAACTTATAAGCCCGTTCGACGGGTTTATAATACCGTTTAATTTTATTAACGGTATAATAAGCTTCGGTAAGTATTAACTTAATTTTTATACTTATTAAGACCGTATTATCTTAAAACTCTTTACTCGTAAAGTTAATACTTTAATTATATACGATAAAATTAAAAGGGCCTTAATATACGTTAATTTAATACTCCTTAAGTTTATTTTATATATATTAACTCGTTATATTATTAAGTATACGGGCCGTTTAAAATTTTATAACCTTATCGATTACGTAAATATATAATTTACCGTTAAAGTAAGTTACGTTAACGATAATAATACCGTTAAAAACGACGTTATAATCCTCTTTAATATTAAATTTAAAACGTTAAGGAAGACTTTAATAAAGTTAATAACCCGTATAAAAGTCTTTAATTTCTTATAAATTTTTATACGTAACGTTAATATAACCGGCCGTTTATAAAAGCCGGTATAAACGGTCGATAAAGGGGTAATTAAAACGACGGTGTAATCTTTTAAACTCCGTCGCCGTTAAGTAATTATAAGAGCCGGTAATATACGCCGTCTCCGGGGCGTTAATAAATACGTACTTAAAGCGTTTAATTAAATATATAACCGGCGGGACCGATTATTAAATCCTTCGTATTATTAAAATAATACTTTAAGCGGTTTATATTTATTAACGAAAATAAGAAAGGGGTATCGATAAGTATTATATAAAAATTAACGCTTCCGATCGGGGTCTCGATACCGTATAATCTGATTAATTTAAACTCTCCGATACCGAACTTAATATTTACGGTGTTTATAATAACGGTGTTAAGTATAACCGTTAAACGAAGTTTTTATAAGGCTTTAAATTACGGTAAACCGTAAGTTAACCGTTTTATAACGCCGGTATTTACGATAAAACTTAGAAATTTAATTTAATTATATTACGAAAAACTTACGAAAGAAATAACCGTATTATTAGTTTATTAATTAAAGGGTTAAATATCCTCCTTAAAGGCCTTCGGAGTAAACGTATATAAATATTTTTAACCGTTTAATATATTTATAACGGTTAAGTTACCGGCCGTTAACTAAGATTAAAAGGCGGTATAAAATTACGTTAATTACGTAAAATCGTTATCGCCGTCGTTTTTAACGTTTTA
Source organism: Sporothrix protearum (assembly GCA_016097115.2). Lineage (NCBI taxonomy): Eukaryota > Fungi > Ascomycota > Sordariomycetes > Ophiostomatales > Ophiostomataceae > Sporothrix > Sporothrix protearum. Next base: position 320,932 of record JADMNH010000015.1, on the reverse strand, counting down.
ATCGGATTACTTAAAGTTATTTTCGGGACGTTATTCGCCTTTTAAGTCCGTTATTTAAGTAAAATACTAAGTTATAATACTACCTTTATTATTAACTTATACTTTTTTATAAACCGTTTTTTTAACTTTAATATATAACTTTTAACGGTAACCTTTTTTACCGTATATAAAATACTTAAAAATATTCCCGGGAATACTAGTAAATTATTTATTACCCGAGTCTTTACGGCCGTAATACCGGTTAAAATAATAAGTAAAAGCCGTACCGGAGCCGGACGTAACGCGCTCGTTTACGCGTATTAAGTCGTAAATAATACGGTATAAATTATCGGGGCCGCCGTTAATTAATACCGCCGTCGTAATATAACGCGAAGTCCGAGGGTTTTACTCGTAAATATTTATTAACCGCGCGTATAAAACGGGTAACGTATTTTCGTACTTTTCGAGCGCTTTAAAACTTTAAAATAATTTTATATAAAGGTTTTTTATAATCTCCGCGAACGTTTTATTAAACGATATCGCCGTAATTTTAAAAAGTAAAAAAACGTATTATTTATTACGTTTAATATATAATATAATATTTCCTTCGAATTATTATAATATACGCCGAATAATTAACTTTTAATTCTTTATATCGACCTTAATTACGTTATAATAATTATAAACCTCTTTAATTATTATTATAATCGGGAGCGTTTTATAAATATAAACCTCTTTAAACCTTTAATTAATAATAAAACGAATAAATTAATTAACTTAAAAAATAAAGTTTATTTCGTTATTAAAGTTATTATACTTTATTTTAACCGGGAAAAACTTTTAAATATTTTTAACGATACGTAATTAATTTTATTATTAAATTACGAGTCGAATTAATAAATAAAATTAATAAAGTCCGCGTTAAAGGGTTAATTACTTTTATTTCCGGGTATATTATATAACGATATAAAAGTACCTTAACGATAAGGCGGACCGTTAAAACGTTAACTTTACCTTTAACCCTAATATTAATTATACGAGGAGGTTTTAAAACTTTTAATCGAAAGTATACCGAAGTATATATTACCGTTATACGGTTACGGGATATTATCGTTAAATAACGGGTTATTATAAGTTTAATTATTAATAAATACGGGAGTTACGTTACCGTATATATTATCGAGCTCGGCGCCGGGGCCCGGGATCGGGAGTTTATAATTAAGTATACCTTTTTCGTTATTTTAATTATTATCGGCGGACGTACGATTAATATTAATTAGGGTATCCTCCGGGTTAACCGTAACGCCGGATACGACGGGTTTATTATTAAAGTAAATTAAACGGTATATCGGGTAAATTTAATTAATAAAAATTAACTTTTAAATCCTTTTATTATACGTTTTTATAATCGTAATTTTAACGAATTATTTAAACGAGTTAATAAATTATTCGTATACGTTACGAGTTTAAAACGTGTTAATTAAAATTTACGTAAAATTATTATTACCGTTACGGTAATTTTTAATATAAATACCTCGTTTTATAAAAGTACGTTTAAAGTTTAATAAAATTATAAAGTAAACCGTAATAAACTCGTTAATAATAATACCTTTTAACGTTTTTTCGAAAAAGTATTAAAAGTTATCGTTAATAAACGTATAACCCTCGGTCTCGTTAATAAATACGCGAATACGCTTTTCGACGTTATTAAACTTTTAATTAAAAGTTTATTAATCGACGTAATTAATAATATTATTTATTTTAATTATTAAGAGTAATTTCTTAATTAAAGTAATTTTCGAAATAATTTTAAATAATTTTCGGATAATTATAAAGAGTTAATATTATAATAATATAAAGAAACTTTATTAATTAATATAAATTTACCGTACTTTAATATTCGTATTCGATTATACCGTAATTTTATACGACTTCCTAAATACGAGGAAATTATATAATTAATTTAATAATAACGTATTTACTTTATCTAAGAATCTAAAACCATTAAAATTACACGTAAAACCTTTCTACCCACGAGTATAGCGATACGCTACCCCTGAATGGGTGGATCCGGTCGGATGTGTACGGTGGCATTTAGCCACCGCCCATACCTCCCAGCTACACCACTTCTAACTAAGCGGAGTACGCGTATACGTATACCAGCCACCGGTGTATTTATACCGATATAATATATTAATAATTATTATATAAGGAAAATCTCTAGAATGTGGGCATGCTCGTTGACCCTGAAAACCTCCTTATTTTCCATATAAACTCAGGCTAACTCCATTTGGTTGGTTTCCCAGGTTGATTCCTCAGGCCACCCTGTATATTCTGTGGCTCCTTCCGACACTAATTCGCTCGCTATTTTGGCTGTACGACGATGGCGGGCTGTCCGATATGTGGACGATAACAGGCAGTTCTTGGCAGCAGGTGCAGGTGAGCTGCATGTGCAAAGGCTGTTCATGAGAACTCGAGAGCCGGGAAGCAAATGCCTGAGCTGAAAAGGATGCAGCTGTGAAACCGCAAGACAAAAGAAAAAGAAAATGGCAGCTTTGATATGCAGCGAGGCTGTCATGACGGTTACTTGCATATATTGTTTGTTTTCTGGTCCGCCGCTCCTTCCTGCTTGTGCCTTCTTCCCGCAGTTTCCTTGTTGGTGCCAGCGGGGTTCGACCAGCCGCAGGGCAGGCGCAACTGACGCGCTGGCCTTCATTGCGGGGGAAAGACCACTGGTCAGCCAGTGCTAGAGTCAGGACCCAGCCTAACGTGTATCGAGACGCGGAGCGATCGCGAAAAAAAACGCGACTTTCGTTGCTCCCGTATTCAGCCTACTCAGTAGAACCTGAACCAGCACCAGAATTAGAACCTGAACCAGCAGCAGCAGCACGTCAGCACTCAACCCTCTTTTTTTACGACAGCCCCTGCATGCACAAGCGATCGGATCCACGTGCCATGTTGCTGAAGACACAACGTCGTTATTGCGCATCGTTCTCGAGATAGTGTCTTCTTATTGTTTTCCCGACGTCTACACTTCAGCCCATCGCCAATTCCAATATCAGCATTTTAACTCGACGCCGTCTCCACGTCAACATGCCGAGCCCGGCCAAAGACAACACCTCCGTGGTGCCCACCCTGCTGCCGCCATCATCGCTGTACCCGCCACCGTCATCGCCCAGCGGCCCCCGGACGCTTAGAAAGCTCCAGTCGGCGCACAACCTCGGGGCGAAAGCCAACAGCAACAACCTGCCGTCGATGATCTCACAACAGCGGCTCCTCCAGCAGCAGCAGCTGCACTCGCACCACCAGCAACAGGCACAGCAGCAACTGCAGTCGATCCAGGCGCAGCAGCAGCGCTCGTCGTCGCCGGTCCGTCGCAATATTAGCAATACGGCGACCATTGGCACTCTCACCTCGGGAATGTTGCCAGCAACAACAACCGCTCACCACAAAGGGGACGCGCCAACAGCGATGCGACGAGCATCCAGCAGATCAGTGCGGCGGCGAGTGCCAATGCGAGCAGGCGGCCGCTGCTAGGCCGATCGCCAGCCCTCGATGCGCTCTCTATTGACCGTCTCGTCCGTGATGGACCACCGGATGGCGATGTCGTTGGCGCGCTCAACAATTTGCGTTGGAAGATCCTGGAGACGGGCATCAAGAGCGACAGCGATGGCATGGTAAGCAAAGTACCCATCACGTTGATAATTTCAGCTGGTTACTGACTTGCAGTCCTCCGCACGTATCTACGTCTGGCTGATCCTGCTCGACTGCCCGGTGCTGGAAACGGACGCCTATCTCTCCCTCGTCCACCGCGGCGCTTCACCCGCCTACTCCAAGATCCGCAACGACACTTTCCGCACACTCACAACCGACCCTCTGTTCCGCCGCCGTGTCAGCGAGGCCAGTCTCATCCGGCTGCTCAACGCCATTGCCTGGAAGCTCCACGACGTGCGCGAAGAAAAGAGCGCAAGGCATCCTCCTATGCCACCTTTGCCAACATCCCGCCAGTCACTTCCTAGCACACAACAACAACACCACCATCAGACCCAGGACAGCAGCTCGTCCGGCGGCAAGGGTGTCCTGAGCATGCTCAACAATGCCGCAGCCGCGGGCTCAACATCGGCCAACACCTCACCCGCTGCCAAGAACCGCGCACGCGCGCTCACGCTCACCACCGAGGGCTCCGAGACGAGCGTCTCTGCCGAGCCGGGCACCTATGTGCAGGGTATGAACGTTCTGGCCGCGCCGTTCTTGTATGCCGCACGGAGCGAGGCCGAGGCCTTTGTGGCCTTCCACCACCTGCTCACCAAGGAGTGCCCGGGCTACATCCGCGGCGCCATGGACGGCGTGCACAAGGGCCTGGCCCTTGTCGACAAGGTGCTCGCCATTGTCGACTCCAAGCTCAGCCTGTATCTGTTGTCCAAGAATCTGTCGGCTGAGATCTACGCCTTTCCCTCGGTCTTGACGCTCTGTGCCTGCACACCGCCGTTGCCCGAGGTACTGAGGCTGTGGGACTTTTTGTTCGCGTACGGGCCGCACCTCAACATCCTGTGCATCGTTGCGCAGCTTATGATGATCCGCAACCAGATCTTGACCAGCCCCAGGTGAGTCGATGCGTCCAGTAGATGCGTCCAGTAGATGCGTCCAGTATTCGATTACCGAAAAAGATGTGTTGACTAACAGTACAGCCCAAACAAACTGCTTCGGTCGTTCCCGGCTCTGCAGGCCGACTCCATCAAGCGCGTCACCCTCACCATCATCCGGAAGCTTCCAGCAGACGTGTATGCCGAGATTGTTAACCACGCGTTATGAGGTGGGACTTTAGGACTTTTGCGAGATGTGTACGATTGGTTACAAAGACGAGACGGCGCTGGACGCCATTTTCTAAAACCAGGCTGCTACCGCGACCACAGCCTTACGCTAACGTCGACAACCGTTGCGTCCGCCAATGGAAGCTGCAGCATGAAGGCGTGGCAATGTGGCACAGAAAACGGGCCGAGACGTTGCTATGCCTTCGGGGGCTCCTCTACGGGCTTTCCGGCAAGGCGAAATGGCTTGCAAGCGGCCTTCAATCCGAGAGTGCAGCGCCTTGCCGTCTTTGCTGCCTGCCTTTGTTGCCTTTGCCTTGGCCTTGCATTGGGGCCAGACGAGCAGGGCCTCATGTGGGCTACAGCCAGGCGGCTGCTACAGCCATCGTTCGCGGCAATCGTATTGCCAGAAAAGACGGGTCAGGAAGAGGTCTTTCCCGATGTTGGCTCAGGAGAGATGGTCCTGGAAGGCAACGACGAGCAACGGCTGGTTTCCTGTGCCATTTAGCCGCCAGCGAACGATTCGGGACAGAGCAGCCTTTTTGTTCCCTGTTGGCCCACAGCGGCCAGAATTCTTGGTCTTTATTTGCCGGATACGGGGTATAGGACAATGGGCAGAAAATATGGCCTGGGAGGAAGAAAAAGTTGACGTCGGAATGAAAACGGGAGTGACACGAAAGATGTGAAAAAAAAAGACGAGATCATGACATTATGACCATTTTGTAATCCATTCATTTTGCGAGGCGATCTTGCCATAGCTGTGCCAAGCTTTGCTTGTTTTCTTGTGTAGAAAAGCTTCTTTCAATTTTGCTCTCAAAAAAGCAAAGCGCCCTACATCGTTGATCAATACAGCCTCACTACATCATTTCCAGATCGGCAATTTGTGCGGTGTCTCGGTGTCTCAATTTGCACATCGCCATATGTTTGTGTGGCACCCCTTACAGATCGTGTTCCTGCAGCAATGGGGCGACACTGCATAGAAGGGGAGGGGACAAGGCCAGCCTCCATCGGCAGGTAGCGAGATGATGACAGTCAAACGGCCAGGTGCAGGTAGCCAGCGTGCAAAAGGCTGCCTTAAGACATCACGAGACCATAGATGACTTCATTTCGGTGACAGAAGCATAGTATATGCAGAAGAATAGCTGGCATTGTGAGGGCGTGAATAGACCGCAGTTTACAGAAAAGACCAAACGAGAAAGAAAACGTGAGTCTGTCCGTCGAACTAATGGTGGATTTTTGACAACAACAATAAAAAATCCAGACTAGTTGTCCTGTTATGAAGGGTTTATTTATCCTAAAAAATATGATGAAAAATAAGTGAATAACAAAGTCAAGAAATACCGAGTTCTACGAGATAATATCTTGTTTGGAAAATATTCAACCATAACCCTTACATGTGTCTTTCTGGGAAGTGGAAGTAAGTGGGAATCCAAAAAAAGGGGGGAAGAATGTTACCCTGAGTTGGATCAGGAAAAATATCGACGTCACTATCAAAACCCAATCTGTGTTTTCTTTCTCCAAAAAGCTGCCATGTGCCACACACGCATTGCCAGCTTCCATCCCTTTAATGGCGTTTTCGACCGTCTCTGCCTTTTTGGTATTGGATCTTGATTTCATAGCCAGCCTTGTTTTTCAACCTTTATTTTGTCTGTGGTGTCTGTGTATCTGTGGCCGTTTTTTGGCCTCGTTTAATATGTCGCTTTTCGGCCGGCCAGCACGTCCATTTCCCACCCACTTCTTCTCCTTATCTGTGTGCATGTGTGCTTGCACAATCGGTTTTCCCATCTTTCCCTCGATTGTTGTTGTTTCCATCCATCCGCCGCATGCCTTGATATGATCATTTACCCCCCTCTCTCCTGTCGCTTTTTATTTTTATTTATTTATTTTTATTTCTTGATTTCTTGATTTGTTTCGGTCACCAACGTCATTCGCTTTCTGCATCGCCGTTTGTTTTCTTTCGCTCGATATCGTCACTCACTATCCACGCTCTCTTTTCGAAACTCGCTTGCTTTCTTTTGTTGATGACCATCATCTGATCTCGATATACTTCCTGCTCCGTTCGAATCTAATCGCATCGCAGTACTACCGACCGCCTCAATCTTTCACAAGTCCAGCGACAAACTTACTTAGAGAAAACTCGACATTGTCGCCTCATCACTGCAGGCCTGATCAACACCAATGGGCTCATACTATGCGCTCATCATTGCGATCGTCGCAATGTTGAGCACCCTCTCCGTCGCAGACCAGCCACGGCCACAGCAGCAACAACAAATACCGCGTCAGCATCTACCAACACAGTCATTTGCGCCACGGATAGCACCATTTCCACGGAGACGAGCCCCCTCTGTCTGCGAACAGACATATGGCCCCGGGTCGGTCGCGTGCGGCGGTGCCAGGGCTGCCATGTGCTACAACCCGAGCATAGGACAGGTACGACATATGAGTCCTCGGTTCCTCAATCAACTCGAAACAGATTCAAATTGACTAACGATGTCTAGTCCTGCTGTACAGACAACGGTTGCTGCGATCGCGGCCAGTACTGTGCTCCCGTCCCTGGATACTGCTGTCTAGAAGTAAGCTATTTGAGAATGCTCAACCTCTTTTTTTTTTCTTTCTTTTTCTTCTAGACTAACGACCACCAGAGCGAGGACCTCCAAGCGTGTGCCAAAAACGCCGGTTTCGACCTGCCATTGTCGATACTGCTGTCCACCAACGAATCAACGACACCACAGCCGTCCAGCAACAGCAGCGGGAGCACACCACCAATACAAGTCTCGGCTGTGGGCGGCAAAGAACAGTGGACGCTGGTTTGGATGAGCTTGGGTATGGGCATCGTGGGTGTGATTATGACGACCTTTTGAGAGAGACAGGACAGGGGACAGGGAGGGACGAGAAGGATGAAGCATTTAATACTTAATTACCCCTAATGTAATATGCACGCTGTAAAGTTAAGTATAGAAAGACCCCAATAATCATCATCTTCACTTGTTCACGTCTTTTTAAAGTATAATCCCCTCTTCTTTGATGCGGGCTTTCGTTGAGGTGCTGCCCATAGCCCACTCGTTGAGAAGTATGTGTTCATCTTTTCTTTTGTGGTTCGGCCTTGGACATGGAAGACCAGAACCAAGATAGTGCTAAAAAATGGCCCCTTTGGCAAACGACTGCCATTTGGGGGTGATGAAAAAAAGAAAATAAATTGAAAATGTGATGCTCCCTTTTTGGTTGGGAGATGATGCAAAGTGATTCCCCAAAAGTATGCAAGGAAAATGAAAAACGCCCAATGTGATTGTGAAAAGAAACAAGGAAATCCCCCAAGCCGTAAATGCGTGACAAAATTTGACATGGAAAAGGTGTGAAAGAAAGAAAAGAAAAGAAAAAAAATTGGTGGTAAAAGGTGCCAACGAGCTTTTGTCGTCTGCGGTAAACTTTTGTTTATCATGACAGGGTTGGAGCGAGAAATGAAGAGTGAAATAAAACGTCAAAAGAAGAAAGAGGACCAAGTGGTAAGAAGATCAACGAGAATCCTAAAAAAAACATCGGCAACACCCTGCTTAGTAGGCAGGGCAGCCGTCCTCGGCCTGGCGGAAAGCGTTGGAGAAGAACTCCTGCATTGCCGAGTAGTGGAATAGGATACCACCGAGCACGGCCAAATGCCACAGGTTGTGGCTGCCGCCAATGTAGTCGAACATGCCCGGCCGCCACCGCTCCGGCACCTTGCTGGCGTACACCAGGGCACCCGTCAGGTACACCAGCAGCGACTTGGTGATGGGCAGGTAGAACTCCCACACAAAGGACGTGCCGCGTGTCGTCATAATCTGCAGCACGGGCACGAAGCCCGTCGTGGCAAGACCGACATAGAAAGCCACGCGGGCCCAGGCCATGTCAGCGCGGTTGAAAAAGGGGTGCCAGGGCAGGATCACGCCGCCAATGCCGAGCAGGGCGGTCATGGTCATGTACACCCAGCGACTGAAGGGCTCGCAGTAAAAGGCCGTGTACTCGGTCGTCATGATGGAAGCGGCCACCAGCAGAGAGATGCCCGTGTAGTCGACACACGCCAAAGACGAAATCAGCTCGGCGTCGGCAATCGAGTTCATGGTGTGCCAGATGGTGCTGCAGACCAGGCACTGGCACGCTGCAAAGAAGAAGACGGCCGCAATGAAGACGTCCGTTTTGGTGCTGAGGTGGAAGTTGACGCTCGTCGGGTAAAAGTAAAGCGCAATCGACAGGACAATGACAATGCCCAAGCCGTGCGACCAGATGTTGACGAGCTCATTGGACAGGCGGAACATGGACCGGAAGCACGCCGCCTTGGTCTCACTGAAGCGGTAGCCGCGGACAATGTGCGGGTTGATGCGCCATGGCATGGGCAGTTCCTCGTAGCTCAGCAGACCGTTCTGCCGTGAGTTGGCAATGGCCCGCTGGATGTGCTCCTCGAGCGTCTCGGCCGCCTTCTTGGCCCGCTCGATACCTTCATCCACCGCCTGGACAGCACGCTCAATGCCCTCGTCGACCACCCGCCGGCCTTCGTCCATGAACAGGCCGGCAGCATCTGTGGCGTGCGAGATGCTCCGCGCGCGGAACTTGTTGGCGTGGTCCTCAAAGTCCGACAGCATGTCGTCCAGCAGCTCAATGCTGACCGGGCCTTCTCGTTGAGCGACCCCGCCGCCTCCAGGGCCTCCTGGTACCGCACCTCGATCGTCTCAACCATGATCTGAAGACGCCGCCGGCCGGCACCAATGACCTCCTCAGACGCCTGTGAGCACCGTGTACGCACGGCCTGCAGGGTGGCATAGGCCCGGGCAATGCTCGAGTCGATGGAGATCTCGCCGTAGCCCTCGAGGCTTTCCAGCCGCCGCTCCAGCTCGGTCAAGAACAAGTCGAACTTGAGCAACAGGCTCTCCTCGCTCTCCATGATGTGGTCGACGAACGACTTTCGCCGAGGCCGGCTGAGGGGGGCCGGACCACGCCGCCGCACGGGCGCTGCATCGGCCGCAGTCTGATCGGTTCCGGTGGTCTTCGCTTCGACAGTCCCCTCGGTGGGACTACGGCTGCTGCTCACAGAGGCGTTGCAAGACATCTTGGAGGCAGCAAAGTCCATCATGACTTGTAAGAGAGTAGGGGAAACAGTGAATTTTGCTCGCTCGAAAATATGCGAACGCGTGTCGGAGCTGTGTCGGGTTTAAGAGAGAAGAGCGAGGGGAAAGGGGAGAGGGATGGGAGGGGATTGGTTTCGACGGCCAAGTTCCCAATTCGTAAACGGCGGCAGCCCTCTGTCGTTCGGTTGAGTTCGTCCGCCGTTTACGTCTGTCCCGGAAGAGGCCGGAGAGTTGTCGCCGGCGAGTTATTGTCGTTGTCGTGGTCGGATATACGGGTGAGGCAAATCGATAATGCCAAATTTTGCCAAATTTCGGTCGAACTGGCTTGCCCTCTCTGGCCGTGAGAGTTGGTGGAAAAGCGAGAGTTCAACTGGAACGTCGTATGCAGGGGAATAAATGGCTCGCCGAGATGGCCGTCGCGGGTAATTGGGAGGAGAAAGAGGAGAAAGTCGGCGGGAGAGTGAGGAATGTCGGCTCACAGACAGAGTCGTGGAGTTGCAAGGAGTTGGCAGAGAGGCGTAAAAGGCGGGAATTTCGCGTTTGTGTGCCGGAAGTCGGCGGGACCATGCATGGCAGGAGTTAGCCAGGAGTAGGGAAAGACCGTGGGGCAGGGACCAATGCTTGTCCCAAACGGGAAATTGCCAATGCAGCCCAAAACTCGGATTGGACCAATGGTGGCAGGAGGTCCCGGGCGCCTGAAGCGACGGTGCCATTTTACAGGCCAGTGGCGGCCAACAGGGTCCTTATTGTCCCTCTTTGCCCAGTCCTTCAGCGGGCAGGCACAAGCAAACAAAGAGTTGGCTTGTGAAAGTGACCTGAGCCACAGCTTATGTAATTCAGCCACAGGTGTTTAGAGAATCGTAATGTTGGCGATTTCAACAACTGGAGCTCCACCACAAACGACAAAACGACAAAACGACCTCACTTTCGTCTTTCTTTTGCTCCGTACACCAATCGCCGCCCTTCTGTATTTCACTTCATCGCACATCGCAAACACACCTCACAATGCAGACCGATGACATCGTGACAGACGAGCGCCTCGTCGCCCTCCTCGAGGCTTCGACCCAGGCACGCAAGCAAGCTCTCGAGCTTATCGATCAGGCCGCAAAGAGCATCTCAGCCGACCCGGCCACACTAGCACCTCTGATGGAGCGTGCCGCCGGGATCTCACGCGGCCAGAAACTCCTAGTCGCCAACATTGCCCAGCTGCGCAGCCTCCACCGTGCCGCCTATTTCTCGGCGCGGGAGACCAAGTCGCAGACCGCCGAGGCGCGCCAGGAGGTCGACCGGCTGCACTTGCAACTGCAGAATCTGTACTATGAGCAGCGCCATCTCCAGGGCGAGATTGCCGCGTGCGAGAATTATGAGTAGGTCGCGTCCAGTGCCCACATCTATCTTTCGATAACCACCCACTAACCCCGCAGCCATTCCTATATGCACTTGCCGATGATCCCTGTGGAGGAGTTCCTCGAGCTACATCCCGAGCATGCGGATGCTGATGAAGAGACGCTGATGACGGCGCGGATCAACTACGAGAAGCAGGAGCGCGAGGCTTTGGAGCGTCAGAAAAACGAGCTCCTTAAGAAGAAGCTCAAGCTGATTGCTGAGAACAAGAAGCGCAAGGACGATCTGGCCAACCTGGATAAGGACCTGGAGAACTTTATTGATGTGAGTGTCCCCTGTTGGGGTACTTGGCCCCTTTTCGTTATTCACGGATCTCATACTGACCATTGAAACAGGCCGCCAAACCCATCCAGAACCTCTTCGAGAAGGTTGTTTGAGCAAGACCCTTCGACTGTGTCACGAAGGACATATCACAAAAGCGCCCAGCCGACGACAAAGATGACGATCACAGTTGTAATTTTTTTCGCGGAGAGACCCACGACTGCCCAATCTCGACCGTACAAGCATATCCCCGTACGGCTACCTACCGGGCATTTTCCCCCGATCCGCTGCCGGTAATCTTACAGCATCTCGAGCCGGCGAGTCTCGCGACCCCCAATGGTCTCTATACACAGTTTCTCCGACAACGGACCGCGTGGCAGAGAACGTGCTTAACGTCCGTGTCCGATAAACCGGCGGCACCCGCGAAGAGACGCCCGAATTCAGTCAAACACAGGCGGCCTTTGCAAACACGGAGTCTGCCACGGGACAAGGCCTGGATGCCTCGATGAAGTTCCCTATCAGCATTGGCCCCAGCGAACAAACTTTGAAGGCGCCACACCACCGTGCAGAGTTTAGATTGGACGGTAGCATCAGCCACTCTGCCCTTGTCTTACGAGAGCCAAAATGAACTCGCTGCATCCAATTGCGCCTGGAGGATGATCAATCGCTGTATCTTCATTGGAAATGGGTAGGACAGGGTGGCAATTGAGCGCATCCGGCAAACGGAGCATGCACACGAAGACTCGGAGGAGAGACGATTGTGCTTGTGGCCTGTATAGCAAAGGGTTTTGAGATGATCCAGATTGCGCATACACATTCTTAGATAGCCTACGACAAAGCCACCTATCTAGCTGCCGTACCAACGATACAATGTTGCCAAGCTGACCTTCGTTTGCGCCTTGGTTTATTTCGTATTGTGATGTTGTGGCTGTGCTCTAGCATGCCCCATAAGGCGATGGGCGCCGCTGACTTTCTCCTGCGATCTGGTCATTTTCTTTTTTTAGGACTTAAGCTTCGTTTTTCTTCTCGCATCGTGATAGCATTTCCAGTCGCCAACTCTCGATTGCCATCGAACCTCGTAGCTTGTGACTTACAATATCCAAACCGTAGAGTAGAATGCGGTTGCCTGGAACGGGGCCAGCTACGGTGGTAGCTCGACTGTCGTACACAAGCCACTTATGCCCAGCCCCCGATCGTTGTTTCGTTCCGGTGCGGAGACAACGCGGGCCAAGAATAGCAATTTGACGGAGAAGCCCAAACAAATTCCAATGGAGGTACGGCCTTTTCTGCTACACTCCGGGACCACATGGCGATGCTGGACAGAGATTGTGCCTCAAAATAGCCCCAAGCTCTGGGAGCTTAGACAGAATGAGGCTGAGGTGATCTGTGATCCGGAGTGTCGCAGATAAGATGTTATTTCCTGTTGCCTAACGGAGATGCGTCAAACTTAGGTTCTCACCAGAACAAGCCACACTAACAAAGTGGAAAAAAAAGTACCGGAATGCGATTAAAAGTTGATATTAAATAAAATCGATATCAAAAATAGATGAAGGAATGCGGTGCTTTGCAACTAAAACGGTGGCGGATGAAGAAGGTGCAGGACATGAGTATCAATCGATAGCGTGATGCAATCAAACATGCGCCATAAGGTGCAAAGCAAAACAAGCCACAACGGACGCAGATTGAGCATACAACTGTACCAGAATTATGTGCTGTTACGAAAATAGTACTTTCATATGGCAGTACTTGGCTGTTATCGTTGTGCCCTTCTGGTAGTAATGGAGGTGCGCCAAACGCATTGTTAACCAACTCTTTCGCTGAGCAATCAAGAGGATTGCGTATTGCAAGATAGAGTGCTCGAAGAGCAGCCTCCATCTACGAGAAAAATCGGAAACAATACAGCTAGATCGCTTAAATTGCACGGAAAATGAAAAATAAAAACCAACACACAGGCTGGCTAAGTTATCGAAATTGCTGCAAGCAAGGTGCAGAATTAAAGCATTCCAAAGGGACAGCCCCCAGCACAATGTATTCTCCTAGCCTCTTGGAGGAGATAGAAAATTTGCAACCACCATCTAAGGGGGCCGATGGAGTGCAGGAAAGAAGAGCCAAGTCAGGAACGGCGAGCACTTGATTGTTTCGAAGTACACCACCAAAGACGTCGTGAAACGATGACACTATTTCTTTCAACAGCACGGTGCAACCGGGAACTTTCCAGGCCTACTAACCGAGTTCAAGAACATGTATCTTACCGAGTACAGGGTGTACCTCGACTTGTGCACTGTACTCGCACATTGGTCGGACTATGATGCTACCCAGGGTGTTGGCTTCCGTGGGCAACACCTTAGGAGCAAAAACAGTTTACATATTCTAAATATGTAATTTAGGCCTGTACCTACCCCCTATCTTGACGTGTAGCACAACGTCTTAATATTCTTGGTACTTGGTATCTTGTGATGGAAAGGTTCTGCTGCAATGCGTGATGCTGCCCTTGACCCCTATCATCCACTGGGCTCGAGTTCACTCGTGCCTTATGTCTCCATTGATGGCAAAATTAATGAGTCAGGGTTACCATACCATTTCTTACTTTCAACAAAGTATCCAGATACTGAGAACGAAGCTGTGTATATTGCCCTACGAAGAAGAAGACAAAGCGTTCAAACAGCTTAGTGTGGTGATTTTCGCTCTCCTTTTTTTGTTCCTTTCCCCTTTTTCACAATAGTTTCCCTTTGCGTGGCAATACCTTTTGTTTCGTGTAGCTTTGTTAAATTCTAGCGGCCAAGAACACCAGACTCAATAGCTGGGAACGTCAAGGGGAAGTTGTAAAACCGGCCACAAATCGAATGCAGTGGCGAACTGATGCCCTACTGGTTCATCACACAGTGGCCGCGCCCGATGCGTTGTTGATGTATACTACTTGCCAGCGGTTTTATTTTTACTTCGTACAGTCTTTTTCGAGAACAAGAATGAATGAAAGCCTGATATGTTGACTATCTTCATCTCCTTTTGATTATTTGTGGTGCCCGGAGCGTAAATTCGTGTTTCGTATTCCGTATCAAAACGCCGTGTATACACCAACCAGCAAGGGCCTTGCATCTTGGTCAGAATTTCATGGAAATGCCTATTGTTCAAGCAAAAGACGAGGTACAAGAAGGTTAACAAGAACAAGGGGGCAAGCTACGGCTGCTCTGCCATCCGAGCAAGAATCTCCGGGGCTGTGCACTGACTTGTCCACTTGTAAGAGGATCAACAATGGTCAGTGATTGGCTGGTACTACACACAAGTTAACGAGGGCCACATCGACGGCTGAAAAAAACGCATAAGAACAAAGAAGACGTCGAAGGTCCCCTGTGAGGTAGGAGCTTTCTAACGGGGCCATTGCTCTGTGAAGTGTCATTGGGTAGGGGTGTCAAAGAAAAAAAAAGAAAAAAGAAAAGAAAAAACCTATGCTTTCTCGGGTTTTTTTTTAATGGGTAGGCAATTGAGAACGTCGTATGATGTGCTGAGATGGCGCCTGCTACAGATGCTTTGATTTTTTTGTGTGTGAATTTTCCCACCACCCCTGGTAAGATGACTGCAAACGCCTTTCGAAAAAAAGGAGCCAGGGGTGCGAATGTTGGAGCGGGAAACGGCGCTAAATCCGTAGCCAAGCTTTTCTTAGCTCGCAACCCCCTGTCTAACTTATTTCCAGGCCGTGCCTTCTCCGGCACAGATGCACCTTCGTACATGTACATCGTATGCGTACAGTTGTTTCTCTTCTTTCGCACATTCTTGCCTCCTCTTCGGGGCAAACAAAGCAGCTTTTTCAACGAAGGAACAGCCTCCAGAGCAGCCACTCCCAACGTAGCTGCCCCGCGATGCATACGCATAGGCCTCCCAGCCGCAGTTCGCTTGCTTCGCTGCATTGGGGCCATAGCGCAGGCCACGACTGACCCTGACCAGAAATGCGCAAAGTAACAAAGGGCTGGCCTTTTCTTCGTATTATGGACCCTTCATTCGATAGCAGGAAACCACACTGCGCCATATGCAAGCTTTGGAGCCGAGTATTGACGAAGAACACCGGGGGGAGGAAAGCCCAAGAGGGCGTGTTACAAGAGCTCTTTCGCTATTGGTGGACCGCCCGCTATGTCGCACCTTCCTTCGTGGACGGCAGCTGTTCTTGGCAAAGACCAGTACGAAACGGGAAGAGCGCGATTCTCATTTTCCACCCTGGTCGAAAAAGGTTAAATTGGCAAGAAGCTTGTGCAGCGCCCTAGCGCAGTCAAAGGGCCCGCCCAGACCGGTTCCTGTGTCCGGGGGGCACATGCCGTTTTGGCGAGGTGGAATGGGGAGGGGAAGATGAGAAGAGAAATACGTCGTAGGGAACGGGGAATTGCGAGATTTGGCCAGCATTATGCGGCAGAATACGAATGGAGGAGACAGAGACAGGAGAGGAGGAGAGGACCAAAGCCTCTTGAAGGTTGTACTAAAGAAGACGCAATGGACCAACAGAAGCACAATCTTGACATATGGCTTTCAGCTGCAATCCCACGATGCTCCGGTAGAAGTCAAAGGAGCTGCAGGCCTTGGCAAGGCCCAGATCTTCACCAACATGCTAGCAGACCAGCCGCATCGGCTGTAAGCAGTAGAAGGAAACAATACAACAAGCTACGAGGACAAACACAAGAAAAGGGCCAGACAAAGAAGGCCTATAACGCCAAAGGGGGGATATTGGCACTTGCCTCTCAGGACGTTGAAGCCACCTGCGAAATCGGACCGTCTTGCACCACCGTTTTGACACAACTTGATTTGCTACTTCTGCAGACCGCCACAAGATGAACAATTTTGCCTTGCAATCTCCTTGGCGTGCCACCAAACGTCTCTTCGCAGCACAATGTACATGTATTCTGAAAGGGCGAGAGGAAAGAGGGTAACGACAAGACGACGCCACCTGGAACACTGCAAGTGTGCGTCGTTGTGGAAGACCAGTGCAACCTAGACTGGAACGGTATGTCGCATATGTCGACGCTGGTCACACGGGGTGGGCCATATGGTGCATCTCAACAGATTGGGCGCTGTCTGTGCTAGCCACCACAAAAGCTTGATGGGTCGTTTTTTGATAAAAGTTGCAACAACCACTTAGCACCATGCAGTTTGGCGCATGGGACAGATGGATGGGTATTCTGTCTTCAAACTTTCTTTTCAAGATCCTGCGCGCCGAGAGAAGTGATGGACACGATCATCGCGACATGGCCAAAAGATATCCAGCCACAGTAGGGAGTCAAGACGACGCAATGTGGCACGGCTGCAAACATCAATGTTCAGATGACTGTCAATCCTTTAATCTTGCAGTTTTGTACGTCGTATTCTTGTTTCTCAACCCCCATTTCTCGCCCGTGGAGGTTCCAAGCACGCTTATTTGAGGACGCCCGTTTGGCACGAGGCCCTAGGGCCTAGGCACAATGGGGGCGGATAAAAGCCGACCATCGTTGGAACAGGGTTGGCTTTTAGCACACTGACACAAGGGGAACAAGGGCTTGACGACTTGACGATGGAACCAGATCTACGCATACGCGCTGGCCCTCGCACCTAAAGAACGCCACAGCCTAAAAGCGGCAACGCTTCAAACGATACTTACTGGGAGCAAGAGCTCTCATGGTGGTCTAGACCGGCCGGTTGAAGTGCCTCATTAGGGGTCGAAGTCAAGCAAGAAGGGGCTCAGCCAAGGCGTGCTTTCAAATGTTGGCCAGTGGGCCAGTGGATGTATGTCACATGGAGATTAAGAGGTTATTTCAAAAGGTGTGGTGGTTTCCTGAGTCTGAAAAGAGCTGGTGATCATCACGGTAAAATAAAACCGAGCACCGGAAATACAAGTGAGATGACGGGAACGAGATGGAGTGCTAAGCGCCTTTTTTGCTTTTGTTTTGGAGAACGTGAAAAGTAAACATGCGGCCATTGGCAGCCAATTGTGAGAAGACAAAAGAAGGGGATGAATAGCTCTGGAGCGGAGAGACTCAGCAAGCAACAAGGCTCAGAAACGAAAACGGAATTTCGATTGATGCCAAGCCAAGGCTACTGCTCTAGGCAGCCGAGTAAATAAGGATGAGATGCACCTCTTTTTAGGGATCTCACTGCTATCAACCTACAGCCTTGCATTCTGCCCATACTGTGGGTCGTGCCAAGCCGTCTCGTTGCAATTGACGTAAAAGCGCGCCCCGTCTGAGATGCATGCTGGCGTACCATTTATTTTCGGTCTTCTTTATTGGCGCCGGAGTCAAAACGTGAATGTCCGTTTGCCCTGAACAACATCTGTTTGCCTGTATGTACACCAGCATACGCGTTGCGTTTTACAAATAAAGGGGCACGGCGACTTGGCAAACAAAGCAAGGTGGTCCACTCGACAAGTCGACCCGCTGGAATGGATACGCCAGTTAACGGAGAGCGCCGGCTTCTTGTTCTTTGTCCGGGTCAGAGAAGGTTGTAAATCCTCCGTGACTGCGAAATTTGGCGGGCCGCCACGAGACACGGCGCGATTGGCGATGCCAGCTAATACAAATAGTTTTGGCGGGCGAGGTGGGTGATAGTGGGCATGCGTGAAATTGGTTTCTTTCTGCCCACTGCCCTCACCGTTTGCGCAACCTGTGTAGTAGAAGACGCCAAAGTCAACACGACCAAAAAGAGGAAAGAGGAAAGAGGAAAGAGGAAAGAGGAAAGAGGAAAGGGCAAGGCTTGGCTCTCATGTTCGAGACCAAACGCCACCAAGCGAGAGCTGGGAACCGCCCCCCTTTTTTCCTTGCTGTTTTACTCAAGGGTCTTCCTGTGGTGTCAGTCTGCCACCGTTTTCTTTCCCTTTTGGCTTGAAGAATGTCATTTAACGATCACGGTGCTTATGTGGTTGCAGTCTGCGACAGACGAATGCCACTGCAGAATAAACACTTTCATAGAGAGGTCGAATTTCGGGGAGAGAACGACTACGTGTATACCTGACGGAGCGGAACAACCATAAGAAAGTAGTGACGGGAGCGTTTCGTTCCTTTCCATTGCCATTTCTCACTAAAGCTTACCAAGCGTTCACTGTCCAGATGCACAATTCCTTACATCAGTTGTTGCACATGGCCTGCATGTGTGCCAGGATGTCGATTCTGCGTTCGTTGTGGCACCTTGATTTTAACAAAATGGCTGCAGATCCATGGCATTCTTGATCGATAGGCTCTGGGACATCGACAACCGCCGTGCCAAAGTATCGCTTGGTTCTCCTGGTTGCCGGCTCCATTTCGCCGGCAATGAATCTGAGCAGCGGTACGGTAAAAGCCAAGAGGAGGAAAGAGATGAGAAGAAATCCACTGCCCTCAAATTGCGGCCAGCGAGGACTGGGTCAGTATTTTCCCAGAGGCAAGCAGCTGTCCACTAGCAAGCCTGGAAACCACTTCGTGGGCCCGTTTGTGCCTCTTGTTTCGTTTCTATCCTTTTAGACGAAAGAAAAGCTAGTTCTGCTCAGCCCTTTCTCAAAACGGTCATAGTTCAGGGCGCAAATCCGCAAGGGGAAAATCGACGGTGAACGCACCGCTTCGTGGCTAGTTTGCTTTGCGCCGGGACGAGCAATTAGCGATTTTTGCAAAACGTGCGCGAAACAACTCGTGGCCCTCAGTTTCTGTTCCCAGCCGCCTCAGTTGTGGCCATCATGAGCATTTCGTGACCCGGCACTCAAAGGGTGATGTAAACATATATGTGTCTTTCATTTTTCTACACGTTCCTTTGCTGCGGCTTGCATCTTCCTCCATACTACAGATTTGCCTACGTATCGCTTGCCTCTGACTGGTATTCTCTGACTGGTATTTACCCAAGAGTCATGGCTGAGATACCTCACTCAATATGTCCTCCCCGCCCCGCCCTTTCTTTTAAGTTAATCACTAGTTTTAGGCGCAGCCGACAAGGAACACCACCTCCGTTGAAGAAGTGAAAATAGCGAACGAGACTTGATGTTGTGCCAGTGCAAATTGTTGGTTCGACGTGCCTGACTAGTGGGGTACATCTGTCTGAATGATTCCTGTGCCATTCACCTCTTGCGCTCCAATGAGAAACCCAAAGGAAGGAGGTGCATGTACCTACGCCGAGTACGTGGTGAGCATGAAGCGATGTGAAAAGAAACCTAGACTCCTTCAACTTAACAGGAGAGAAGCCTTTGTGCCTATTTGTGTATCCCGCCCTGTGCTCTTGCAGCCAGCCCAGTCGTAATCAAGGGAAGGCACAGGAGAATAGAACGAGAAAGAGCGTTGCAGGGAAGAAACGTGGGGACTAGAAAGAAGAGAGCAACGAGAGATCGTGGAAAAACGGCGCTAGCGTCACCAATCCAGCCTGAATAGTACCCCACTCTTGCGACTTGTCGTCATATTCCCTGTCCTTGCAGCAGACTTAGCTTGCTGACCGTGTTAGTCGTATTGATGTTGCTCCATCAAGAACATCCCCAGAAGAGGTTCCGTTTCCCGTGGCCGTCACAGTCCGTTTTATTGATTTGCTTGCTTTGTACGGAGTACATGTACATCGTACACATTCTCTCTCGTGTAGCGGTCGCTCTTTCCCTTGTAAATTTTGCAATGCCTCTTTTGTGTCCTCTTGTATCCACCCTCTGGTCCTTCCCAGTGTACTCAGTATCTCTCCAGCGCGCTCCTTCTCTCGTGGACGCTCCTGCCCTTTTCTTTATCATTCATTGTCCCGTTGCTCCCTCCTCGCCGCAATGCTCCATTTTTATCCATTGTAGGCAGCCTCTCAAGGCGCTCTTGCCCACGACGTACGGAGGGTTTGTTTGTCTCCTGCACCGCAACCCTTGCAGAATGGCTGTTGGTGATGGATCCGTTTTGGGGCTGGAGGGCATACTTCGACTTCCTTAATTAAGACGCTTCAGCTGTCCAACATCGTGCTCCTTGTGCTTCTCAGTCTCGCTGTCTCTGTTGGACACCTTCTAGCTCTCTGTCACCTCTCCTTTCCCCTCAGGCATCGCTCTTTCCCTTTTCTTCTTTATTCTTCCCCGTTCTTTCCTGTTTTGTTTCTTCTTTCCCTTTTTGCCATATTAACCCTCTCCCTATTTTTTGCCTTTCCTTCCTTGTCTCCTATTTTGCATTCATATTGTCTCTTCCCTGCTTTGACTTGCTTCGTTTCTTCGTTGCTGAATTTATTGTCTTCTTCTTCTTATTCTTGTTCTCCTTTCTCACCCTCTTCCTCACCCATCACCCTAAATCTCCACAGCTCCTTCCTTTTTCGTTTGTCGAGTCAGTCGCAGCTTCCCTCCCGGCCACACACAAGGCGACTTCCTAAACGGCCGCGGTTGCTCCTCGTTGTAATTTCGCAGTTTGCTGTTCGCAAGCGCAGCGAGACGCAGAAGAAGCAAGAACAACGCCTCTTTTGACAACACCGCATTACCTACAGCCGACCTCGTCTCTGTCTCTATCCTAGAAGCGCCTCGTCTTGTTCTCGCCTACAGCCTACGCAATATACGCAGTCAACCTCTTCTTTATATCGGGACTCACGTTCCGTTCTCTCGACAAGGCACGCCCTGTCGGAGCGTGCTTGTGTCCAACCGGCTCTCCTACCTATCTTCTTTCTTTTGTCGTCCCTAGAAAGCTCCTACTACCGCCCCTATTGCCGCCTCTATTCTTACCTGCTCGCCTTCTTCTCGGTATATACAACCTTCCTCGCCATGTCTCTCTTCACGTGGTGCGCACGGCGGTCGGGTGGCCTCGCCATGATCTGGCTTGGCATCCTGAGCTACTGGGTGATTTCGCGGAGTCTGCCGCATCGCGGAACGGCTACCAAGCTCAACCTAGCGACAGTTTGAGTGCTCCGCGATACGCGCCCAATGGCGCCGGCATCTGGACCGTCATTTTCTCTTGGTACTGTCTTCTCATCCATGTCCTGGTCTTCTCATTCCCTCTGCGCGCCAGCTGGGCCATTTGGGACCTCACGACTTCGCTCCGCAAGACTGCCCGCAGCAGGGCTCTCAAGGATTACAAGTTTGGCCCCCGCCGTCGCGGCTCGTCCACGTCTCTTTCTAGCTCCGATACCCTGACACCGTCGCTTGCCTCGTCGAGTGCTAGCAGCGATGCTGGCGATGCGGATACCGAGTTTCTGACGGACTCCGAGGCCGAACAGGGCCGTGTTGTCCATGCAATTATTATCCCCAACTACAAGGAAGAAACGGACACGCTCCGCGAGACTCTCGATGTGCTGGCATCGCACCCAATGGCTCGCAGTAGCTACGATGTACGTGTTCTCTGAGGCCGCTCTTGATTTCTTATTTCCAGAGAAATACAATCTCGGCTGCTAACATCTTTCCAGGTCTACCTTGCCATGGAGCAGCGCGAGAGTCATGCCGATACCAAGGCTTTGTTGCTCATTGCCGAGTTCATTAAGAAGTTTCGCAGCATTGATTTCACTATGCACCCCGTCGATATTCCCAACGACTGCCCTGGCAAGGGCAGTAACGTCGACTGGGCCGCCCGCAAGCTCAGTGAGAGATACCCGGTTGCTTGCCGGAAGGACGTGATTGTCACCGGCATTGATGGTGAGTTGCCCTCTTCTCGCACGATCGTTATGAGGTTCGTTGTTCATCGTTGACTCTTTTGGCCCTTTCGACAGCCGACAGCCACTTGTCCTCCAATTTCTTTGCCCTAGTCACCAAGATGCACCTGTCTTTCCCGGACACCGCTGCGACGACACTCTACGCCGCACCCATCATCTTCGACCGCAATGCTCACAGCGTCCCTGCCATTGTTCGTGTTGCGGATATTCTGTGGTGTGCCGCCGGTCTTTCGGGCCTGTACCGTGGATCAACGATTGCCCCTCCTACATCTGTCTACTCGCTCCCGCTCCAGCTGGTGGACCGGGTTGGTGGCTGGGACCGCGGCGCTGAGGCCATTGGCGAGGATCTGCACATGTACCTCAAGTGTTTCTTTGCCCTGAACGGCAACCTGACCGTACGGACCGTACTGAGTCCTATCAGCCAGACCAACGTCACGGCCGGTGGTTATGGAAAGGGCGTCGGCGGCATTGTCTCTGACATGCGTGCTCGCTATAAGCAGGCTCTGCGCCACATGTGGGGTGCGCTTGATACCGGCTTCGCCCTCCGCAAGCTTATTGAGCTCTGGCGTAACCGCAAGCAAACGTCGCGTGCTTTCCGTCCGTTGCACGCCTCTTCCAGTGACGCGACCGACACTTACGTTTCCGATGTGCAGTTCGATACTCTGACCAGCGATATCGACCTAGACCATGAGGTTGACAAGGGCTTTTTCTCTGATGTCACCCGCGTAACGATCAAAGGACCCAACTACATTCGCCTGATCGTTTTGTTCCACCGACTTTTTGAGGCCCATTTCCTGCCCGTTCAGATGACCATTCTCATTATCACATCCACCCTGTACATGTGGGCGACTGATGGTGCCGACGACATTCACGGCGTCAATTGGATCTTCCAGATTTGCAAGTACCTCCGCACGCTGGGCTTTATGCAAGTCGCGTTCTACCTCTTCATGTACGAGAACTTCCATAAGATCGCAGTCGCCACTCGCGAAAAGGAGATGCATGACGCCGGTCTCGCTAAGGGCATGGACTTCTCGCACCGCACTCTGAGAAAGAATCTCATTGACTACGTGATGGTCCCATTTGTCGCTCCCCTGTACGGCGCGATCCCCTGTGCCCAGGCGCAAATATGCCATTTCTGGACAGTCGATCTGGTATACACCGTCAGCAAAAAGGTCACACGCCAGCGGGCAAAGCCGGTGTCCGCAGAGGCCATGGCATGAGACGGGCCCTCTCTCGTCGCCGTTGCATTTCTGTACTCCTACCATTCTTCTTCTGTTCTTGTCTTGTTTCTCTACGACCTTTTAATTGGCATTTATTGCTTCTACCAATCTTGATACCATTCACTTTCGGTCTCTCTTCTTTCAAGATTAACTCTTGGGCCGGTCGGCAGCACATACAGACAGCAACTCCGACCCCGACCGCTGCTGAAGCTCAAAAGAAATAACCAGCGGCACTGGCCCCACTCATATTCGCTCCCGACCCTTGGGAGCTCGTTAATCTCCGCTTCCGCAACCTCTTTCACAGCCAATGTTCTCCGGATGATGGGCTTTCAATGCCCCGTGTATATACACGGTATGATGGAAGGTACGCATGGTGTAGCATGTGTTTTCGGCACCTTTAAAAAAGGGTTCAGAGTCTTGTGGCCTTATATATAACATCTTTTTCTCTTCTCTATTTTTTCCAGTTTTCCAGTCCCCGGCAGTTTCTTACCTTTTTAACCTTTTTGCATCTTCCCTGCGACTGGCGTTATTTGGGGCCAAACTGCTGACCGACGATGGTCCAGCAAACACTCGCTACAGTTGAATTTTCCGCTCCCTTTTTTGACACGTTGGAAAGAGACATCAAATACAGACACCCACCAAAAACAGACGATGACGGTGTCGAAATGAGGGGAGAGAGGAGATATCATAAAATGGCGGAAGGGCAGCCTGCACGTCCTTTTCCCCCGCATAATACCTAATTAGATGCATGCACATAAACATTCAACTTCCCATAATATCCATAATACCAGCAATCTGTTCCCAAACGGTGACTGGAGTGCTGCTTCAATGAGGAGAACGTATCTGTCGTTGGAAGTGAAGGTGCAGAGTCCAAATGGTACTGTAATCACGTGTAAGTGAAATTCTTGGATCCTCGTTTGAGAAGCATCGTCTCCTGGTCACTTATCGATAAGAGTTGTTTTTCTCTACTCCGAAATTGGCCACCGCCTTTTCTCTGGCGTTGGCGGACAGGCTGCTAGGCTGCTAGGGACATTTTCCAGGGGCAATTGCTGCTAGCAGCGAAAACTCAAAGCCAAAGTGGGTCTCCGTTCTCTGACGGCCCAGTTTCCCTGCATATTCCTTAGGGAGTCAGAGCCAGTCTCCAGGCGCTGGGTCCAATCACGCCGGGCCAACCAGCCCCACCACATGCTACTCCAATACGCGGTGAGCTTGAAGCCTTGGAGAAACGCGCGCCTGCCTACAACGGGCGGCGGTCGCTAGCTTTCTTTCTTTCTTTTTTTTTTTTTTTTTCTGCCAAAAGTTTTTCTGCCAGAAGAATCGACTTTCCTGGGCCAACCAGAAGGCTCCAATACCCACTTAAATTTTTTCCTGGTCTCTGTCGCCGCCTCGTTACCAGAAAAATTTACAGTTTTTTCTGCCTCTTTTCCAGCTCTTCTCGTTCTTTTTGACCTCTCTCTTCTCTTTCCTCTCTCTCTTTCTTCCTTCTTACTTCTTGCCTGCATCTCGCTTTTCCCCCTTCGCATCCTGCATTTGCACTCATTCTCTCCCCTTACACACAGCTGCCTAGATCTTTCTGCTCTTCGCAGCCCTCCTGTCTCTTCTTCTTTTTCACACCACTTCACAACCAACTTTCACAATGTCTCAGCAGGGTGTTTTCGGCCTTGAGGTGCCGCCTGGCGGTGTCCTGATCCCGGTTGGCCTCGACCTCCCGGCCACGGTATGTTTTGTTTTTTTGTCTTTGTTTCTTCCGTTCACAAGGGCGGCAAGCAATTGCAACATCGGTGCTGTCGCGCCCCGAGCTGCGAAGGAGCAGGCCACGATTGTTTTTTTTTCTTTCTTTTTTCTTTTCATTTTCCTGATTTTGTATACTAACATGGCACCCGCCTACAGATTCACATTTCCATGGCTGCCCTGGACCCCACGGCTGAGGCCGAGGCTGACGAGGCTGGCAACGTCCCCTCGACCGGTCGCTCGACCCTGCGCATTGTCCGCCGCCCCATTGACTTCTTCAACGAGGAGGACTCTGACGATGAGGAGGAGGATGAGGACGACGAGTACATCCGCAGCATTCTGGCTGGCAGCGACGACGAGAGCGACGACGAGCCCAACGGCGGCCCCAGCGACCCGTCCAAGGCCCGCCGCAAGCAGGAGCTCCGCGCTCTCCTGGCCGCCGCTGAGGCCGAGGACGACGACGAGGAGGATGAGGAGGACGAGGACGAGGAGATGGCCGATGCCGCCGCTCTGATCAAGGGTGCTTCCAAGAAGAAGGGCAAGAAGGCGGCCGCCAAGGCCACCGGAAAGGGCAAGGCGCCTGCCACGGAGGAGGATGACGAGGAGGAGGACGACGAGGAGGACGACGACGAGGACGATGAGGACGACGAGGACGAGGAGGACCTGATCCTCGAGGACTTTGTTGTCTGCACGCTCGACACGAGAAGACCTACCAGCAGCCCCTGGAGCTGACCATTGACGCTGGCGAGACCGTGTTCTTCACCGTCTCGGGTAGCCACGCGTCCACCTGACGGGCAACTACTTTGTCGAGGACGACGAGGAGGACAGCGACGACGAGGAGGACTCGGACGACGACGACGACGACTACGACCTGCCCCCGGACATGGACCTGGAGGAGCTTGACAGCGACGAGATGGACGAGCTCGATGAGCTCGACGAGCTGGCCGGCCGCATCGAGGAGGTCGACTCGGACGAGGAGGAGGCGCCCCAGCTGACCGACGCCAAGAAGGGCAAGGGCAAGAAGCGCCCTGCGGAGGACGCCGAGCCCAGCCTGGAGGACCTGATGGCCAAGTCGGGCGCCGCCGAGACCAAGCTCAGCAAGAAGCAGCAGGCCAAGAAGCTCAAGAACAACGACGGCGACGCCGTTGCTGCTGCCCAGGAGGAGAAGGACAAGAAGCGCGTCCAGTTCGCCAAGACGCTGGAGCAGGGCCCGACCGGCTCGACCGTGAAGGAGGCCGCTGCTGCCAAGAAGGAGGCTGCGGCCGCCGCCAAGGACACCAAGGACACCAAGGACACCAAGGACACCAAGGCTGCTGCCAAGGGCGGCGTCAAGGTCGTCCAGGGCGTCACCATTGACGACCGCAAGGTCGGCTCGGGCCGTGTTGTCAAGAACGGCGACCGCGTCGGCATGCGCTACATTGGCAAGCTCGAGAACGGCAAGGTCTTTGACTCCAACAAGAAGGGTGCCCCGTTCTCGTTCCGCGTCGGCAAGGGCGAGGTCATCCGTGGCTGGGACATTGGTATCGCTGGCATGTCCATTGGCGGCGAGCGTCGCCTGACCATCCCGGCCTCGCTGGCCTACGGTTCCAAGAAGCTCGACGGCATCCCGGCCAACAGCACTCTGATCTTTGATGTGAAGCTGCTCGAGATCAAGTAAAGTCGTTGACCGTCGATTTTTGCGACAATGACAAAAAAAATGTTCTCCAAAAAAGTGGAGTGAAAAGGGGGGAATTTTCGGCAGAAAGAGAAGTTGGAGAAGACAAAACATTGGACAGCAGTTGGGGCGCTCTGTATGCACTCTATTTGCATATGCCTTTTTTGGGGGTTGTCCCGTATTCCTATCCGGGGCTCCTTTTCTTCTGTTTTCTTTCCTTTTCCCTTTTCTTCTTGCCTTGTCTACCCATCTATTGTCTGGTAACTTCAGTTGTTTGTTTACCAGGACGCATTTGGTCTCTTCATGTTTACTATGGTTATTAAAATTGGGGTGCTTTTTTTTTCTTTTTCTACTCTTTTGCGTCTGGCCAGATGTGCCTTTTTTATAGACGCCATTGTTCATACTTTCCTATGTCATTACGCATCGTTTTAAAATTATATACAATTCTTTCTCGTTACTGTTGTCCATGTCTGCATCGTGGCTCCTGTATTTGTATACTCGAATGGATCTTATATCGTGCATGCTTCGCAATGTCTCCCATGATGTCAATTGCAAGATAGATGTTCGCTTCCGATGATCGTCCCTCGCTCCTTCCATGATATCTCTTGTTGTCCGCAAATGGAGACATTCTTATAGAGAGAGGGAAGGCGCAACCGCAGGCTGTCTCCGTCGTAGTTGCCCTGCCGTTGCCTGCTTGTTTTGATTTCAGGCTGGCCTCCCAATCTTGCCATACACAATGACTTTCTATGTAATCATGTCTTGATGCCATCCTCGACCTTTCACGACCCGACGCAACGCCGACATCTCGCCGCGTCCTCGGCTTCCAGGCCGCTTATTGGGATTGGTTTTGTACTATTTTCTACAATATCATTTTTGTGTTGTCTATTGTTTCTTTGTCTCAGTGCCAACGCCTTCTGACGCCAATCGACAAGGGCGTAGTCGCAGGCGATCATCGTCATCATCATCGTTACGACACTTTCCTGAACCGCCGATTCCTTCTGCTACCACCGCCCATCATGGAGGCTTCCAAGAGGACGAACGAGCCTCCCCATCAGATGCGTGTCGTTTCCGGCAACAAGGCCAACGGAAAGAAATTTGGCGACCTGGTCGCATTCGCTCGTGCTCCCGCAGCCATTTTCCGTGACCCGACCTGCAAGAAACGTTCCGTATCGAGCCCCGTTGCCGTCTTACCCGGTCCCGCGGCCAAGGGCAGCTACTACATGAAGTACTACCACCAAGAGTGCCACAATACGTTTGCATTCAGCAAGCCGACGCCCTTCACTTGCAAGTTCCAAGCCCTCCTTTTCCCCCGACTCAACTGCCACTCCAAGCAGCGGCAGCCGGACTCCGCCATCAAACAACGGGGCCTCTGACACGCAGCCATCCACCTATGGATCGCCAGAATCCAAGCCGGCCAGCCTCCAGAAGGAGGTGGCCATGGTCGACATTGGTTGTGCTGGCCAAAGCATCCTTCCACACCAACTCTCTCAACGCTCGATCTCGATCTCAAGTTTGCACCTCCTGTCAAGGACCCTGTCAAGCACCCTGTCAAGGACCCTGTCAATAGCCCTGTCAAGAGCCCTGCCAAGGACCCGGTCAAGGAAGCCCTTCCACCAGTGGAAGCAAATGTGGCCGCACGAGGCGCCGTTCTCTTAGGAGTGAATCCAGGGGATCGTCGTCTCAACAGCTCAGCCAAAAACTCCACATCAACCGCTCTCACCACTATCCCGAGAAGCCGCCTACTCAGGTGCGCCCTTCAGTGGTGACGGTCGAGCTCGCAGCTGCAGCCAAAATTTTCTTGGAGACCTACTACAACGACCTCCTCCGCGGACCGTCACCTCGAGCACTGCGGGCCTACCATGTAGAGACCCAGCTCATCAATGCGCGGAACCTGACCTCGGGAGGACGGCAGGGCTACCTCGAGGCGTTCTACCGTGCCGAGTCCTACCACTTGCGCGAAACACGCGTCCTCAAGGCCAAGAGCACACGCTCACTTCTGTTTGACCAAGGAAGCGGGACCTCTCTCTTGCGTGCGACTGTGTGCGCATCCGACTTTGAGATGCTCAAGATCCTTGGCAAGGGCAGCTTCGGCACGGTCCGCCTTGTCCGCGAGAAGCCATCCGTTTACGACAGTCCCGCCACGGCCAACGAGAAGCGGAAGCAGGTGTTCGCCATGAAAGTGATCCGCAAGTCCGAGATGATCCGTTCTGGCCAGGAAGGGCATATTCGAGCCGAGCGCGATTTTTTGTCTCGTCTGAAGGGTCAAACTGGTGGGTTCTTCTCTGCCGACGAACGGACACACGACTAGTCCATCGCAACTAACAAAGAAAAGGGTCGTACCACTTGTAGCAAGCTTCCAAGACGTCGCCAACCTGTATCTAGTCATGGAATACATGCCCGGCGGCGACTTCCTCGGTCTCCTCATTCGAGAGAATATCCTCGACGAGGCCGTCACCCGTTTCTACCTTGCCGAAATGATTCTCTGTGTGGAGGAAGCCCATGCTTTACAGTACATCCACCGAGACATCAAGCCCGACAATTTCCTGATCAGCGCATCTGGGCACTGAAGATCTCCGATTTTGGCCTGGCGTTTGACGGCCACTGGAGCACGACTCCAAGTACTATAGCAGCACTCGCTACTCGCTCCTTCAAAACCTGGGTCTGTACATTCCCGGTGACGAGCAAGACCGGAAAAAAGACGAGAGTGTAGGGAAACCAGGGACCATGGTGTGCAGCAGCAGCATGATGTCGAGCCTGGAGAAACACCAGCGTCCGCCAGACTCTGACTCCAAAGAGCCGCTTCTTCAGTGGCGGAACAGGTGCGGCAACCATTATACGGCCACAAGTGTTGTCGGCACGAGCCAGTACATGGCGCCAGAAGTCATCCGAGGAGAGAGCTACGATGGCCGCTGTGACTAGTGGAGCGTCGGCGTGATCTTCTACGAATGTCTGTATGGCCGCACGCCGTTTCTCTCGGATGAGGGTCGAAATGAGACCAAAAAGAACATTCTTGTGAGTTCTTCTCCAAGTCCGTCACTTTGCGAAACTGGCACTGACAACACTGACAACTAATCAAATAGAACCACGAGACGATGTTCAGTCTTCCGTCTTGGCCGCCAGTGTCAAGGCGATGCCGGCAACTTCTGACTGCCATGGTGGCTGAAAAGTCTCAACGCCTATGCTCGAAACGATACCAGCTCAAGGATTGTGCCGTCGCCGAGTTGGAGCGGCTTGATTCCTGCAACAGTTCCACGACGACGACGACGACGACGACGACGACGGACAATGGAGCAGTACCTCCAGCCGAGATAGTGTTGGACTTGCAGCCGGTCGAAGCATGGCTCGACAGTACGTGTTCCCTTACGATGCTGAGGACATCAAGAGCCACAAATTCTTCAAGGGCATGCCGTGGGACCGGTTGCACACGATGCCGCCTCCATTCATCCCAAAAGTGCGTGCGGAAGACGACACGCAATATTTTGACGACGGCTTCAAGTCTGACACCGACGAAAGCTCCGATTCTGAGCCAGACGCAGATGACAATGAAGCGGCCAGTGGTGATCTCGCACGCCACCAAAGGGACGGCGACATCGAGGACAAGGAACAGGGCCTCAAGGAAGACAGCATAGACGAGGCATTGGAAAACTTTGATGTCAACGTACAGATGAAGGCCCTCGGCTGGATTGCTACACCATACGACTCGTCCCGTCTCAAGGCCATTGAGGCCGAGATTGGGCAGCTGGTGATGTCCGGCCTTCCCACGGTCGACGGAGAGGCCCTTATCCGGTTTGTCGAAAAGTACGGAAAGAAGGAGAAAAGACGCCCCCGCGACCGGCTTCTGCGCAACGCCAAGACGAAGAGGATCTCGATGGAGCTACGCAAACGAAACGCATTTCTGGGCTACACTTGGCGGCGAATGAATCCGTACACAACCTTGGCCAGTTACGACAGAAGTGTGGAGGCTAGCCTCGCCGCGATACGGTCATCCCATCGTGGATGCTTCTAGTCTACTGAGACACAGACAGGAAAACAGCTGGAATAGAGTATACAAATTCTCATTATTGATTCTGCCTTTATTGCTTATTAGTCTAATTATAGAAGAAATGCACTCGCTTGGAAATCAGACGCTCGAATACTTGTCGTCTACTTGTCGTCTACTTTTCGTCTATCTGTCGTCTATTTGTCGTCTACGTGTGAGGAAGGTGGTTGCATGGAAGAAGCAGCGGCTTTGGCGTTGCCAATCTCCCATTGAAAGTCCTTGATGTAGCGGATCTCGGAGCCAAAGAAGAGCAGGGCAATCAGGCCGTCGACAACACCCGTTGCCAGACCGAGGCTGGCCAGCAGCGTCAAGAGAAAGGCGACAAAGTTGCGCGGACTGAACCAAACAGCAACGTAGCAGCAAATTGTAACGGCCACCGACACGAAAAAGTGCGCACCGCGCCAGAAGCGCTGCGTCTGCTCGCGGAGCATGTACCGGTCGGACTCGGCCAGGAGATTGTCGAACGTGGCGGGGACGACGGTCGGCACGCCGGCGGTGTCCACTGCTCCGGCTGTTGCTGCAGGCTCCGCACCAGCGTCACGGCAACCGCATAGTGGTCGCTCACCGAGCAGCCCAAGGTCGGGTGCGGCTCCACCATGGCAACGCGGGCCGTCTTTGTGCGCCAGAGCGAAGGCGAAGGCGTTGACGCGGCTGGCGGGCACGGCGCGGCATAGAAAATGTAGTCGAGCCGTTTCGCACGCGGATCGGGCGTGTCCGGTGCAATGACGAACTCGCTGTCCATCTCTTCTTCGGCGTCGGCGGTAGCGGTAGTGGTATTGGTCTGCTGCCGCTGCTGCTGCTGCCGCTGGCTGTAGCTCTTGTGCAGCCGCTTCTGCTTGTCTTTGGGCCACCGCCACGTGTTGAGAACATTGTCCGAGGCCGTGCCGTTTTCTGCGAGGTTGAAGGCAGCCGTGGGAATGGCCTGCGGTCCCTGTGGATTCAGGCGCCGCTGCCGCGCCTGCTCGAGCGGGTTGTACGCGTTGCCCAGGGCCGCATGCGGGTGCAGGTCGCGCCATGTGTCGTGGAGGACGAAGTCGGCCGACGCGTCGCCGGCCGCGCCCGCCCCCAGATACAGCGACTGGTACGGCAACGAGTCGGGCGTCATGTTCCAGTCGCCCATGGCCAGCACCAGCCGCCCGCGCTCGGCCGCCGCCCGGATCCGCTTGCCGGCCTCCCACGTCTGCGCCACCTGGTGCAGCAGGTACGAGTCGTCCGGCTGGCCGCCCTCGTACGGCGCGTGGTGTGGGTCACGAGCACCTCCAACGTCGTGTCGTTGTCCACCTTGACCGTCGCGGCCGCCAGTCCTTTTCCGACAAACCAGTCGCCGCGCCAAAAGGCCGTCGGCCGCCCGTTCAGGGCATAGGGCGTCATGCTCGTCGAGGCAATGGGCCACCGTGACAGGACGGCCAGGCCGGCGCCCCAGACACCTGCATAAAAGAACTTGGCATAGGGCAGCTCGTGGCGCGTCAGTTCGTGGATGGCGGCAAAGTCTTCGTAGCACCAGCACTCTTGGAGGGCGACGATGGAGAGGGGGGGCGATGTTGGCGTAGAGGCAGAAGACGAAGGCGAAGACGGAGATGAAGACGCCGCGAGAAGAGCAATGCGGCGGCCAATCTCGGCGAGACGTTCCGTGCGGAGGGCCGAGATGAACTTGAGGCCCCAGCAGTTGAGCGTGAGGGCGCTGATTTCGAGAGGCTCCGCCATGGTGATTAGGCGGTGGAACAAGAGGGTGTGGGAGAGGTCGAGGCTGAACGTCGAGGATCACGAAATGAGAATAAGCGGAGGTTGTAGGTCGTAGGTCGCAAGTTCTAGGTTATTCGCTTTTGGCAATTGGAGGAATTGGAGAAGGAAGTGTGCAGGCTTGGCGGTCCGGATCGATGGCTGTTCAGTGCATCGGCCATGCAGCTTTCCGGTCTGTCCGGTGGCAGGAGAATTGGTGGTGACGTGGCGGCGTCAGAAGGATAAGATAGAAAGTGGAAAGGGGGATGTTGGATGTCGCGATGGGGCTGACAAAGAATCCCATCACTTACGGCGCGGTGAAAGAATGCGCTAATGGACCGCCGCAGAACAGAAAAGCTTGAATAGGTGTTATTTTTAGCATATGGCCAGGCCCAGGCCGTGCTATCGTACGCTGTAGTTTTGGTGGTCTAGTGGTCAAAGTGGACCACGACGATGTTGAACAACTAAAACTGTGTTAATGAAGCACGATCAAATGGTCTTTGCAAATTATGTCCTGATCGCACATATTATGGTATCTTTGTCCAGATACTGCATCAAACGCGCATGTCCAGTCTTTTAATATAACGATGCCGACAACACCAGCGCCCGGAAGATTCATGTATTTGCTATACAGCAGTTGTTCTTCCACAATGTTTCGAATACAGCGTCAATTTACCTCGCAAGGGCAGGCTCAAGACCAATCAGGCCATCCTTCCAGTCCTTGTATATGTCTGAGTGCATGGTCACCAGGTTGGCTGTCGACTGGTCACGGACGATACAGCCATTGTCGCCGTTGTGGTCGAGGGCTCAAGTGTCTACCAACAGCTATTTGGGCTTGGCAAACATATCCTGTCAACGGTCGACGAACCTGCTCGTCCTACCGCATTCAAAGCAGGCCGCGTCGAATAATTTTGACTCAAAAAACTCTGCAGCAATACTGTCAAACTTTCGAGCCAGACTGACCTTGGTGGCTTCCTGAGACGTGCACATGCGAGCCAACCTGCAAAGAGTATAACATTATGTTGATGGGGAGGATGGCTAGGTTGGAATGAAGGCCGAGAAGGTATTGATGCAACAAAATGGGCCTGAAATCTGTAGAAATTGTCAGCTGTCGAATGATGATTCAATGGCGAAAGAAAAATGCGAGCTGGAAGAATGACAGTATATGAGGGGAAAGAAGAAGAAAACAAGAGAGAGACAGAGAGAGAAAAAGAGAGATAAGAATAAGTAGAGTACAAATGGGTAGATGACCAAATACAAGCATAAATGGTCGCGAAGCCCCATGTTGGGCACGTTCTAACATGCGCATCTCACAAAAGTTCAACAGACCAATGGCCTCGACGTGTTGAGTTTACTGACGGTTAGAGACCCAGAAAGAGAGGACCCTTACGACGTAAAGAAGTCGCAACTGCCTATTAGTTTAGCAACAGGAAGTACCCATATATTCTTATCACCACGTGACCTATCAAGCTTCTTTCCATTTACGGCAATACCGTCCAAAAATTTCAGCCTTGGTACCAAATTGCAGTGAAAATGCATGTAAAGTTGCACTTCGTACCTCAAATTCTCATTTTCGGTGTGATTTCGCCGTTTTTCTGTCCACTTTCTCTCCAACAGCCGACAGATTTGCAACCACATAAACGATGTCAACGGCGCCCAAATCGAGGCGGCGAAAAGCCGACCAAAAGTCGAAACATGTCTACAAGGTCGGCAACGGCACGATTGACCTGGACTTTTTCTTCAACGGACCGTCAAAAGACGACAAGAAGGACGATCAGAAGGCTTCAAAAGAGGACGGAAAGCCAGCCGACGACGAAGATGGCGATATGCAGGACGCCGCAGATGGTGCAGGTGCACCAGAGGCACCAGAGGTACCAACAGACAACGCACTTCTCGTTGCCACAAACCCCGCCGCCACAAACAATGACCGCAAACGGCGGCGCGGCAAGCAGCCTGCCGGCCACGGCCACTTTCGCGACAACGACCACATCTCGGGCGACCCATCGCTCTTTGCCACACGCAAGGCGCTGCCCATCTGGGACAGCCGCAACCAGATCCGCCAGGCATTGCGGTTGAGCGACGTTCTGATCCTTGTCGGTGAGACGGGTTCCGGCAAAAGTACGCAGGTGCCACAGTATCTGTGTACAGAGCCGTGGTGCACAGGGCTGGTCGCCATTACGCAGCCGCGTCGAGTCGCTGCCACGACACTGGCAAACCGTGTCTCGCGTGAGATGGGCACACCCCTCACCGAACTGGACGCCAG
This sequence comes from Sporothrix protearum, assembly GCA_016097115.2. Lineage (NCBI taxonomy): Eukaryota > Fungi > Ascomycota > Sordariomycetes > Ophiostomatales > Ophiostomataceae > Sporothrix > Sporothrix protearum. The sequence continues at coordinate 286,204 of JADMNH010000015.1, read as the reverse complement.
TGATCCAAACGCCAAGGGCCGTGTGGGTTACTCTGTGCGTTTCGACCACAAGGTACCCAAGGGGACCAAAGTCAAGTTTCTGACGGAGGGTATGCTACTGCAAGAGATGGTGCGGGACCCGGCGCTGCGGCAGTACAGTGCGATTGTGGTCGACGAGGTGCACGAGCGGAGCGTGGATGCGGATTTGTTGTTGGGTTTCTTGCGGCAGATTTTGGAGGCGTCTGCCAAGGGCAAGGTCGACGCGAACGGCGGCGACGGCGATGCCGCGGCGACGGCCCTCCAAAAACGGCAACGGCGCGACGCCAAACACCCTCTCAAGGTTGTGGTCATGAGTGCCACGGCCGACGTGAACAAGATCCACTCCTACTTTACAGAAAGCGCGGCGTCTGCTGTCCAGCAAGTGGTTGCCGTCGAAGGCCCTCTCTCGCCCGCCGCGCAAAGCCAAGGTCGACGTGCTGCACATCCCTGGTCGCCAGTTCCCCGTGGAGCTCGTCCACACGCCCGAGCCGGTCGAAGACATCTTGGAGGCATTGGTCAAGACTGTGCTCCAGATCCACGTCCAGGAGCCGCTGCCGGGTGACATCTTGGCCTTCTTGTCCGGCCAAGAAGAAATCGACGCCGCCAAGGCCTCATCGAAAGAGCGCGCCGCCAACCTGGCGTCCAATGTTCCGCACATCGAAGCCTGCCCGCTCTACGGCCAGCTCTCGATCGAGGCCCAGAACAAGGCGTTCCAGCCCGCCAGCAAGCCCTTTACCCGCAAAGTCGTGCTCGCCACCAACATTGCCGAAACCTCCGTGACGGTGCCTGGTGTGCGCTATGTGGTCGACAATGGCAAAGCCAAAGTCAAAATGTTTCGTGCCCGTCTCGGTCTGGAGTCGCTGCTGGCCAAGCCGATCGCCAAGTCGTCGGCCATCCAGCGCGCCGGTCGTGCTGGCCGTGAAGGCCCGGCAAATGCTTCCGGCTGTACACAGAACAGTCGTACAACCAGGACCTCGCGCCCGTCGAGCTGCCCGAAATCTTACGGATCGACATTCTGGGCGCTGTCCTGACCATGAAGGCCCGTGGCATCGACAACACGTTCACGTTCCCGCTCATGGACGAGCCGGACCACGACCTGATGGAGCGCTCCCTGGTCCAGCTGCGTCGGCTGGGTGCGCTGGCCGACGATGTCAGCATCACCGACGATGGGCGCACCATGTCGCTGCTGCCCGTGTCGGCGCCCTTTGGGCCGTGTGCTTCTGGATGCCGCCCGAGCAGGCTGCCTGCTCGAGGCCATTGACATTGTTGCCTGCCTGAACGGCCGGTGACGACATCTTTCTGCGCCTGCAGTCGGAGCAGGACCGCGACGACGTCGGAGCGTTCCGCAAAGAACTGTTCCGCCGCGAAGGCGACCTGCTGACCTACTCACCACCATGCAGCGCCTGGTGGGCGTGCGCGGCAACCTGTGGAAGCCCTGGTGCCAACAGCGCCGCATCAACCTGCGCAACATGCGCCAGGCCATCAACATTCGCCGCCAGCTGCGCGGCATCTGCGTGCGCCAAAAGATGCTGACCGCGGACGAGGTGGCCGAGTCCAACGCGGCACTCGCAGAGGACAACTTTGTGCCGCTTGTCGCCCGACCGCACGGACGCCCTGCTGCGCTGCTTCCTGGGCGGCTTCGTGCTCAAGACGGCCATGCTGGCGCCCGATGGCAGCTACATTACCACCGAGGGCAAGCACGTGGTGGCCATCCACCCGTCGAGTGTGCTGCACGGCCGCAAGACCGAGGCCATTATGTACTTGGAGCAGGTGTTTACGACAAGAACTATGCACGGAAAGTGAGTGCGGTGCAGAGCGACTGGATCATCGAGGCGCTGCGGTCGCAGCAAGTCGGTTAACGTACGTACAAGGCAAAGGACGTCTTGAACATCTTTTTTTCTTTTTCTTCTCCAAATAGTATTCGGGATACCAGATTCAGTCTCATCTTCATTTTCTACGGGTGTTTGGTTTGCTTTTCATAGCATAGCGTTGGTCTAGACAATTATATACCCTATCGTACAGTGCAACAGTGCAACAGTGCAACCTCTGTTCTTGTTCGTCCCGTGTCCTTCATGCCGACTCCTGGCCCTCATTGGGATCTTGGCCTTCATTGTTCCGGTGCTTTCGTATTGCCACCATCAGCTCGTACAGCTGGCCCACTTGTTGGTCTGTCTTGTTAGGAGCTGCGCGACTTTTTTTTTTTTTTTTTTACTTCAAATCATGGGAAAGGTGTGCCTGAACCTACCATTCATCTTGGCCACCTTGACCGGGTCCAGCTTCTCGCCCACCCACGAGTCGCCCTCAATCTTTTGTGCATACAACTGCCACTCCGTCAGGAAGCCAATCTAAGAGCCGTTTAGCAAACAGAGTCCCAAGCAAACAGTGTCCCAAGCAAACAGTGTCCCAAGCAAACAGAGGACCAATGACCACGGTACACATTGATTGAAAAGAAGAAAAGAAAAAAAAAAAAAAAAAAGGTGGGGCGGGAGCGCACCAGATGCTGTGGATTGTCCACCTTGCGGTGCGCACGAAACTCGGCCTTGATGTACTCGTCGCCCAGCATGCGCATCTCGTGCGGCAAAAACTTGCGGTGCGCCCGCAGCAGGCGGCGGTACAGCGGGATGGGCGGCAGGAGCGCCATGGGTGCGGGCCGCAGGCTGCCCGACTTGGGGCCCGCCGCGGCGGAGGCCAGTGACCGGACAGAGGGGCGCATTGTGTGGTGAGTGGTGAGTGGTGAGTGGTGAGTGGTGAGGTTGAAAAAAAATCGAAAACAACAAGGAAGCAGAAGCCACTGTCATCACCGCTGAGCGTCGAGGATGCCGTAAATCGGGGTGCTGGAAGGAGCAAAGTGGATCACAGTATACACACGGTGCAGCACTGTACATTAATACGACAACTACCATTGGTGGCCTGGACTTCACTTTATGAATCGACGACATCACCACATGTCACCATTCGCACATACATGGGGATCACACAAATACTATGGGCGGCATTCAGGACGAAAGCAATGCATATTGTTTTTTGATTTTTTGATTTGTTATGTTTCTATTTCTAATTTTTATGTGGCTTTCGTCCCACAGAGTTCACAACAAAATACAACGCCATAACCATTGAAACAAGATGCCAGTCTCTCGCACTGAAAGGTAGCATCATTAGCCAAAAAAATGGGGGAAATAGAGAGAACAAGCCGCAATTTGAAAGAAGGTCTTCGAAAGAGAGGAAAACAGAGCCCAACATATGGGCAAGTTGTTTGAATGTTCTGTTGATGTACAGGAGAGAAAAAAAGAACTATGTACGTGCCAGCTTTTGTCCAGCGGCAGAGAAGAGGATGAGACAAGGACGGGTATCAATGAGGGCAATCGAACAAGTCACGGGCCGGGGCGGAGGCGGCGTGCGACGTCAGAATCGTGGCAACTTCTCATAGCTCACGGTAGTCGCTCGGCCGCACACGCTTGGGCTTGTTAAAGTGCCGCGTCGGGTTGACGGGCTTGCGGAAGTAGGCATCGTCTTCGGCGCCGCCATTGTTGTTGACGCCATTGCCGGCACCATTACCAGCAACGCTGTTGATCTGCTGCACGTTGGCTTGGTTGTTTCCGTTGCTGCCATTTCATGACGTTGCCGTTGGTATGGTTGTTGTTGCCCTGGTGGTTGTTGTTGTAGTTGTTGTAACGCTGGTTGTATTGGTTGTTATAGCCGCCATTGTTGTAACCGCCACGGTTGCCATTGTTCCAGTTGTTGTTGTTGTAGTTGCCACGGCCGTAACCACCATTGTGGTTGTTGTTGTTGTAGCCACCAGCATTGCCGTAACCGTTCATTCCATTCATGCCCATCATCGGGTTCATCATGTTCATGTTGCCCATGTTGCCCATGTTGCCGCCCATGCCGTTCATGCCGTTCATGCCAAAGTTCATCATCGGCATCCCGCCAAACGGCATCATGCCCATATTGCCCACACCCATGTTCCCCATATTGCCCATGTTCATCATCCCGGGCATGCCCATGCCATTCATCCCATAGCACTCATGTCGCCCATTCCGTTCATACCGTTCATGCCGAAACCGGCCATCATCTGGGCATTTGGTTGATGTTGTTGTTGTTGTTGCTGCTGCTGCTGCTGCTGCTGTTGTTGCATCGCCTTGGGTGCCTTGGGATCTTAGGGTTGGCGTCTTCCGTGTCGGCAGGCCGCTTTCTTGTTGTTGACTTGACCGGCGGCAGCAACATCGGTTGATGCGCCATCCTTTTGTGTTGCATCGGCGGGCTGTGGTGTGGATGCCGACGCGGCTGTGGCGGTTGGCGATTTGCTGCCGGCCTTGGCGGTGGTGTTGGTTGCTGATGACTTGGCGTCTGTCGACGTTGTCGCACCTACTGGCTTTGGTGATGTTGTGCTCGGATCTGCTGCAGCGCCTTCGGCCTTCTTGACCTCGTCGCCACCCGCTGCCGCCTTCTTCTGGCTCGCGTCCTTGTCCTTTTGGTATTCCTGGATCTTTTGCTCGGCCTCCTCGTCCGCCTTGAGGTCGTCGATCAAAACACCCTCCGACTGGCACCCGGGGCAGACAAAGTCGCTCTCAATCAGCGCATTCGTAATGCAGTCGTTGCAATACGTTCTCGAGCAGCAGGGCGTCTTCATTGGGTCTATGAACATCTTCTTGTCAATGGGGCACTCCAGCCCCCGCTCCTGCAGCTCCTTGTCGCCGAGCGCGGCCACTTCTTGCGCTGCCGCACCCGATTTGGTCTTGGCCTGGAACTTCTCCCACGACGCCTTGTCCGGCTCGGCAATCACGAAATCGCCATCCGCATTGACCATGATGCCCGAGGGTGCCTTGGTGTCGTCCTCGGCTGCCTGGGCCAGCACGGCGGCCTTGTCCACCGTCTTGAGGAACGACCGCGGGATGCCTGTCGTCCGCTTGACGCGGGCCGGTTGTCGAACTCCGGGTTGTCGTTGGTCGGACACAGCTGGATCCAGTGGCCCTTTTCACCGCACCGATAGCAGATGTAACCGTTGGGCGGCTCGTGATCCGGGACATTGGCTGGTCTCCTGGTGCCTGGCTTGAAGATGGGCGTTTGGTGCGACATCTCCTCTTGCTGTGCGTTCCACTGCTCCGACTGTGCCGCAAACATGGCCTGCAGCTTCTCATCCTCTGTCATGGCGTTGTTCATTTGCTCAATGGCGTTGGAATGTGCTCTTGGCCGTGGCCTTGGCCGTCTGCTCGCGCCGGGACGCATTCTTGGCGTTCACCGGCATCTTGCCAGACACGTAGCGTGCGGCACGGCCTGCGCCAGGCTTCATCGGCGGTAACCGCCGGGCCACGACGGTCGTTGACCGCGGGATAATGGTTGTGTCATCGTCGTATTCTGTTTCTGTTAGCCGCTTGTCTTTTTTCATCAAATTTCACCTGCTCGCAGCTGTTCTTACCTTCTTTCCCGTCTTCGGTATATATCGCTAGATCAAAGTCTGTGCCGTCGCCAAGGCCGCTCTTGATGATGATGTCGCGCTTCAGCTCGAACACCGAGATGCCTGTGCCGTCGAACTCGACTCGTGTCGGCTCCTTCTGCGACTTGAACTTGAAGTACACAGAGGAAGACATAGTGGCGGTTGGCGTGTTTGTCGGCCGTGTGAGGAGAGGCTGTTGGTCGTTGTCGTTTGCCGTATCAAGTCTGCCGTTTGCGGTCTACGCAGACAGTCCTGTCTTGTTGAAGGAAGGGAGTTATGTAAACAGACGGCAAGTGATGATAGACCGACCCTCTCTTGTGAGGTGTGTAGTGAAAATGAGAAGTGTGACGACCAAACTGTGCTGATAGTTATTGTATCTTCCTGTTTTTCCGTTTTTCTGTTTTTCTGTTGTCTTTTTTTCTTTTTTTGTCTTTTCCTATCCGAGTCCAAAAAATTTCGCGAGCCTTGTCCTTTTCTTTGCTTTAGCAGGCAAAAGGGTCATGGAATGGTTAAATCAATTTTTTGAATGATACTCATGAATGAGAGAAAGAGAGAGAGAGCGAAACGAGAAACGGAGAAAAAAAAAGTAAAATGAGTGAAAAAAGGAAAAACACAGAAAGCGACAAACAAGAATAGTACAAAGGCTCCTGGCTTCTAAAACGCAGCCAAAAGAGACAAGTCTTTCCTGCAGGACAAGAAACAACAAGCAAAAGAGAATTAAGAATAAAAGGGAACAAAAAACGAGCACAAAGGAAGAGAGTGACAGCAAAGGAGTCGAAACACACTCCGTGTCTTTTCCCTCCACCAAAAGCCGGCCTTGTTGATTCTTCTATGTTCTTCTTCTCTTCTGCTTTTGGTCTTTGTTTCGTGCAAACCACGCTTTGTCTTGTCTCCCAAACGCAAAGCACGCCCTCTTTTCTGATTTTTCTTCTATCTTCGTTAGTAGTCGGCCAGCTCGATCTGGGGAGTCACAAGGGCACGCGCGCGTCTCGTTTGCTCGTCGTCTCGATGAGAGTCTATCTGGGAAAGGGTGGGGAGAACCCGTGTCCGGTCGTCTCGACGATGGCAGCGGTCGGCAAATCGAAGATACGCAAGCTCTTGACGATGCAAAACCGCACGTTTCGCGTTGTTCCGATGGCCGTCGTCGCGTCGTTGGATGGGGCCAAGAAAGTCACAAAGGAAAGAGCAAAAAAAACAAAGTGAAAAGGGAAGAGAACAAGAGAGAAGGAATGTGATGGGAGAAGAGAGCACCGGCGATGATAAACGAGATGGACGCGATGGACGCGGTGTTGTGGTGAAGGATTACGAATGGAGAAAAGAGAGAGAAGAGAGGAAAGGGGAGAGCGTGGAAGGGCGAAGAAGTGAAATGAAGGGAGCAAGCATTGGGAAGGGATTTCGCAGGGCAGGTGGCAGGTGGCAAGGGTGCTGGGCGGGGAGGAGCGACAGGCGCAGAGGCAGTTCGACCAAGCTGGCTGCACTATGAAGCGGAGCTAGTCTACATTCGGATGCGTCACGTGCAGTGACTCAGCTCGGAGGAGTCGACGAAGGTTCCGAAGGCGGACCTTCTCTGTCCTTCCATACGCATATTATGTTCTGGTTCCCCGCATCACGTGCATATTGAAGTCATGGATGCACACCTGCAGCAAAAGACCACCCGTTGCCTGCCTGCCTGGGTCTAGTGGAAGTTTGCTGAGACCTGGGGCAAGCTCCTTCAGGGGAACTTTGATTGGCCAGTCAAGCCCTCGGAATTTGGAGGGGATGACACCACCACCCCCACGGTCTCGCTCGGTCGGATTGAGGGCGGAGGACGGAGGAAAGAACGACCTACGTTACAATGCGCCGCTGTCTGCTAGGGAACGGGTTGCGCAGACTGTGAGTGGTTCGACCTTTCCTCGGCCTAAACTGTGATCGAAAGTGGTCGTGTGGTTTGTGGTGCACCTTCCCGTCTCGCCCACACAACGCCCGCCTGTTTTTTGCTTTGTTTCCTGCCGTCATCAATTGCCAGTCGTGCCTTCCTTTTTGTCGCCTGCAGTCCTTTGCCCTTTCCCCTCATTTTTGTCTCTTGCCTTCCCCCTTTTTCTTCTCTTCTCTCTCCTTTTCTTCAAATTAAATCGCATCGCCATTTTCTGTGCATAGCATAATACATTTCGCTCATAAACACCTGATTTACAATCTTGGACAACGCAGCCTCACACGAACAAGTCGCTGTGAAATCGTCGGCAATACGTACGGTTCTAGCGATTCTCCACCAGTTGCCAACTCCACTTTTTCTTCCCGTACCGTTTTCTCCCCCAATAATTTTTTCCCTAAGAAATCGCTACCCTCTTTCTTTCTCTCTCGACTCTTTTTCGATTGACCATTACACATCCTCCCATGGCATTCGACTAAACCACTACGCAAGTCTCACGCAAGGCTCACGGCCAATTGCTGTTTCTTCTCTCAACTTTCTACCTATCTCTGCACCTTTTTGTACACCCCGGTCCGATTGCCATTTCCCTCCTGGCTGTTCCTTTACGTTTGGATCGCTGAGCCTCTGTCTCTTCAAGCTCTTAAGGTCCAGATCACGCGCGCGCGCACGGCATAACGATTGAACACTCGCCGTCGATTCTTCCTGCCAAGTTCTCTGCTCGAACTCCTTCGTCTCTTCTTTTGTACCTTGAACTCTCCCCGTTTCGCCACCCATCATCCGACATCCAACAGCAACCCCCCCCCCCCCCTCCCCCCAAACCGCCTGTCAAGATGGTTCTCACGCACACGACCAACCACACCTACGTCCACCCATTCCCGACGGTGACGCTGGCCTTTTTTCTCCGGTACTGCTCGCCGCAGCTCAATCCGTTCGCCCAGCATGTCCTCAGCACCGACACCATTTCCAGCCAGGTCGACCCGGAGACCGGTCGGCTTCACACCACCCGCATCACTTAAAGAAGTCGCGCCTTCCCAAGGCCGTCCTCAAGCTGCTCCCTACTAGCATTACCGGTGGCATGGCTGACAAGGCGTCGTATATTCTGGAGACGAGTGTCGTGGACATGCGCCAGGGCTGGATGCGAACCGAGAGCCGCAACCTCAACTTCACGGGTGTCCTCTCTGTCGTGGAGCAACAGCTGTACACGGGTTCGCCACCCGAGCAGGTGTCGACCGCCGCCGGCCTGCCTGCGGACCAGCAGCTGCTGGCCGCCAACGCAACCACGGGCGTCGAGACCACGGTTGTCTTCAAGTCGCGGCTCGGTGAGCGCATCCGCGAGCGGATCGAGCAGGGCCACCAGCGCTACCAGCAGCAGATGGAGGATTTCAAACAGAAGCGCCAGCAGAGCGAGACAGAGCAGCAGACGGGCTGGTTCAGCTCTGGGTGGATTGGTGGCCTGGGTGCCAAGGGCATCCAGCGCAGCATTGAGGCCATTGCGTCGACCAAGACGCAGGACCAGCTGGGCAAGTCCCGCGAAGGCATGAGCATGATCCTGGAGCGGCTGCGGCAAACTGGCATTATTGGTGTGCTGGAGCTCCGGCGCCGGGCTGTGGAGGGTAAGCTGGATGCCATGGACGTTTAAGTTAAGTCCAGCCGACCTCCCCGCCCACTCCGCTCCCCACATCCACATACGCAAATAGCAAATAACAAAAGCAGAGCTCATCCTGCTATTTGTGTTTGTAACGATATACGACCACGGGTTGCTCCGTGTTTTCTGCGAAGAAGAAGAAGAGAAGAAACGACTCGCCCAAGGGAAGATCTCTTTCACTATGAAAGAACCCAACCCCAGATACGGCAACCTGTACCACGACCATCTCCATTATATTTCATTCTTGTCACGTTTGCATCTGCTTTTCTTCTGTTTTTTTTTATGTTGCACGGCTGCTCATTTTCCCCATGTCACGATATGTTGTACCGGTGTTTTTATCTTTTCATTTTGCTTCATCTTGTTTTCCAAAAGGCGCACCGCAAAGCTCGAGCAAGGCCACCACACATGGTGTATTTGGTGGACCTTTTCAAAAATTGCAAAAAAGGAAATGGAAAATCTCTTGGAAACCTCGATAGGGGGCTTGCATGGCGTTTGCTTTACTTTTATTCTTGTTCATATGTACTAGGAGTTTTTTTTGTATGAAATAAAGAATCGGACATAAAAATAAGATCTTGACCATCAAAAACAGAAGATTTGCCAAAGGATGCCCGCCAAACACATCTCATCCCATTTCTTTCATTTTACTCATTTGTGTTTATGTGAGGAAGTGTGGAATGTTTTAATATATCACAACTAGCAAGCGAGTCGACTTAATTCAATGGCAGAAATCTTGTACTAGTATTATTTCGCACTATTACCTAATAGTCTATGATATTGCTCTACTCTTGTGCCATTTACGCCTCGGTAAAGGTATCTACTCTAGAGATCTAGACTCCAATTTTTTTTTTCAAACAAGCAGAGCCGCAATACTTGCTGGCAGCACCAGGAGACTGGCCCAAGCAGACAAAGAAAGACCCGAACCAGGAGCCGAGCTTATCGTGCTGCCAGTGCCATTGCTATTGCTATTGCTGCTGCCGCTGCCACCGCTGGTGGCCGACGTCGTGGCGTTGCTCACCGTAGCATAGCCCTGGGGAGCATTGCCGTTGCCGATTGAGCCGGTCGGCTGCGTCACATTTGTGTCGGTGGTGAACGCCTCCGTCGACGACAGGCTGGGGATGCGGCCCAGCAAGAATTCGAGATGGCGGTAGGCAACGCTCGGTGCATATTGCGGCACCATGTGGCCAGACAGGGCGACACCAGCGTAGGTGAGACCGCGTTCGGAGTGAACCGTGCCCATGACACCGGAGCCAGCCATCGAGCCAAGAGTGGGATCGTCGTGGAAGGGGATATACAAGGGCTCCGTGGGCGGCGACTGAAACCCGAGCTGGCCACCCCAGGTCATGTTCTGGATGGTCAAGAGCGTGCCGTTGGCGATAAGGACGAAATCCAGGGCGCCGTGGCCGATGAGGACATTCTTGGTGTGGTCAATGACATTGGGCAGGGCATGGAAGCTGGAAGGCAAAGAATTATCGTTGCCGTCGACAAACACGTTCTCGTTTGCACATTCTGTCCAATTCACGTTGGGGGGAGCATGGATGGCCTTCTTGACATCCTCGCGCTCAAAATAAATGCTGGCGCCAGCAGGGCTATATTCGATTGTGCCAGGGACTAGAAGTGTCAGTAACATTGTCAAAAGGGATGTAGAAATAGGAAGCGTAGAGAACGGCCGGTGGTTGAGTGCTTACAGCCAAGAACGTCCCACAGGAGGGGACAGGTCGTGGCAACTTGATAAATGTCCCAACACGGGTTGACAGTCATTGCGGCATAGACGATGTCGTAATAGAGCGCCGCACAATCGGACTTGGTCGTGCCATTAGCATCCTGACCAGCAATGACCGTCGGCTGTTGGCCAACGGGCGGGAAGACCAGGTACTTGTTGAGGTAGTCAGTGTATCCGCAGGCGGCATCGCGTTGGTGGATCTCCGCGACGAAACTATCGTTGAAGGGGTGGAGGCCTGTCCAGTAGTCGACAAAAGAGACGGCGGGGATGTTGTCCTGAATGTCGTTCTGGCCAATGACCGGGTCGTAGATGAGAACGCCTGAGATGTTGTAGTATGTGGTGTCATTGGCATCAACCATTGCGCTGGCAATGTACGGGCAGTACATTCCTCTAGATGGTGTTAGTAAAGAGGTCAGCAATTAAAAAAGGAGTTGTGTTGACGTACGCATAAGACTCTCCCGTGACGTAGACCTTGTAGCCCTCGAGAGAAAAGAGCGTCACAAAGTTCTTCCAGAAGCCGAGAAACTGCTCAGCAACATCTTCCTCACTGGTTGCTGTGACGTTGCCGACAGAAAATCCAGTGCCGACAGGCTGCTCAATGTAGACAATGTTGGACAGCTTGTTCCAAGCCCATTCGTTTTTAACCGGTAAGTACGTTCCGCTTTGCCAGATAAATGGGCCGTTCTCTGAAAGGGCGCCCTCGAGCGAGGAGCATCCAGGCTACATGAGAGCGTGTTAGTGATTTTTTTCGTGTAGGAGTAAAACAATTTGGCTTGCATAATAAGACGAGACTCACCCCTCCGTTCAACCAGATGACAATCTCCTTTGATGCGTCCGGGTTGGTGGACGGGAAGAACCAGAAGAAGAGCTGATTCTCGTCGTTGGGGTCGCTCGACAGCGGGAGAGAGCCAGAGTATGATTCGCCAACATCAAAATCCACGTCTGGGATGCCAGTTCCATTGACGGCAAAGCCTGTGCCGGGTACCGGGTGTTAGTCATATCTTGATGTTTTTGCAGAGTCTAAATATGGGACGAAAGTTGGGACGAAGTTGGGACGCACTCGAAGTGTTGGAGTTCAGAAACTGGGCGGCTGGCGCCCGTCTTTCGACAGAGTCCTCGGCCCCGGCATAGATGCTGTCGTAGAGAGATGACCGTTCGGCAAACGCAACGAAAACATCATCTGATTTGCCGACGTGGCGGAGACTGCGTCCGGCCGAGGCCACAGAGGCGACGGTGGCCGCGACCAGCAGTGGCTGCCAGATGCGGTTGTTGGCCCAGAGCATGACGATTAATTTTATCGGTTCAAAAGATGCGGGTTCTGCAGTCAGACAACAATTATCGAGTCTTTTACACCGGTGCCAAGCCAGATGGGAAAGAGAAAAAAGGGAAAGATTTATGAGAAGGAATAGGATGTGTAAGACGGGAAATGGCCAAGCGTTTATAGCTATAGCCAAGACGACCAGAATCTGGGGAAAGACGGGTCGAGGACGAAAAGCCAAAAACAGCTGGCTGTCCAGGCGGATATCAACTAAATGATTTCAGCGCTGCTGTACAGATTTTGTGTTATGGGAGCTATATAAGTGCGATTTTCCTTGTCGGTGGAGATAAACTGGGTGCCGTAGGACGGGGACGAGGAGGAGGAGGAGGAGGAATCAGATGAGGTGAAAGGAAGATTAGGTGTCGAGCAGAAAAGGAGGGAAGAAGGACGAATCAAGAGATGCAATGCAGTGATATATTGACATCAGCAAGAGCTGAGAAGGGGCAATGGTAGACGGGCAGAAAGCGGGAAAGAGCAATGGCACACGATCAAACCATGTGGAAAGTACAAGCCAAGATAACAAGAGATGCCGGGGTCGAGACGGCAGGTGCGAACAGACCCCCCGTACGGAGTATGGTGATTATTGACCTTCGCCAGGGCCATCTGGGGGACCTGCCTGATTCGGGGTGCGATCTGAGGGAACCAGAGAAGTGACGACCGGCGTAGCTTTTCTGGATGGCGGGAAAGAGCAAAAGAGCAACTGCCCTGTTCACTGGTGCAGCTGCCAGTCCGAGCAGATCCCCCGTCCTGTTGATCAATTAGCTACTTGTTGGAACATCATGCTGAGTAGCACAATCTGCGTACCTTGTACTTCTGCAACGATCGTCTGTTCTCAGCCTTCGCACAAAGCCCCGGCACTGGGCTAAGGTAGCTAAACCTGGCCAGGCTACATATAGTCAGCGCCCGATAAAACTGGAGTTGCCTTATTAGGAAAGCGGAGGATCTTTTTACACAAACGGCAAGCGCTTAAGCGAATCGGCCTACGAAGAACAGGGAAGGAGCAAAGCAGGGAGAAAAGAAAAAGAAGAATAAGAGAAGGAGCACTTTGCTGATTGACCTGTGATGAGACTCAAGAGGGAAGGAGCTAAAAGCAATGAGGAGAGATGGGGCAATGACGGGAAAACAAGGCGATAGGTAAGGACGCACGCCCGAGTGAAGCCGTTTAGTCGCAACGTCGCCGTTAAGGTTTGCCTTTGACGGCACAGGCAGATTGGATCGGAGCGCTAAGAGAAAGCATAGCGGCGTGAAGCTCTACAAAAACAAAACGATCGAGACTGTCGCGCTGCCAACTCCACTTTGTTTCTGTCCTCAACCCCAGGCAGCCAAGATTGCGATGTAGACAGAGGTTGAGCTACAGAAAGGGGACAGGTGAGCACAGCGGCACATACGACCCGCTTTGGAAAACGTTATGACGATTGAGCCAGGTTTCGAGCCATGAGCACCAGAAAAGACATTGCGAAGTCTATTGGCATCCATTGTGTCTTTCAATATCGAAGCAAAGATGGGTCTCTTCGGCGCTTTGGAGAAGAACGGTAAAGTCATCTTGATCGAAAAAAGAGGCAGCTTTCATTTTGTCCATCTCGAAATGCAGCGCGAAGAGTGGCGAGACGGATCATACATGGTACAGGACGAAACAACGCCGCACCAGTGCAGTTGGTAACGGACGTTGGACGGGAGGCACAAGACTCGGTGTTGGAAGCCGAAGGAGCAGAGAAGATGCCAAGAATCAAGGTCTCAAGGTCTCAAGGTCTCAAGGTCTCAAGGTCTCAAGGTCTCAAGGTCTCAAGGTCTCAAGGTCTCAAGGTCTCAAGGTCTCAAGGTCTCAAGGTCTCAAGGTCTCAAGGTCTCAAGGTCTCAAGGTCTCAAGGTCTCAAGGTCTCAAGGTCTCAAGGTCTCAAGGTCTCAAGGTCTCAAGGCCATCAAATTCAACAAATAGAACATAACACGGATAACACGGAACCTTTCTGCTGTACTACAGTCGACGGGACAAATTCTGACGGCCGAGAAAACAGAGCTGTCTGGCGGGGTTCTCCGAGCTCTTCGAAGCGTTTCTCATCCCTACCCGTCCCCTTCATTCTGCGAGTTCATTGAGACATGGCACGGCATCCTACTGCAGCTACATCATTGGCCGGTTGTGCATGATGCATTGTGCGGTGTGTGCTGTCTGTACGTCGTCCACTCCTGTTCTCGGCCCACTTCCGTGTTGTGAAACAACAACCCGGTACCCTTCCCTGTTTGACTGGACTTTGACTGTAATTTGACTGTAATCATCTTGTGTTTTCTTTGCTTTTGTCTATCCTGTTCGCTATAGTAGCTCAATATGCCATGCCGTGCATCTGTACCATAGATGCTTTTAAATGCCGTTCATTCCTTTTCTTTTGGTGAGTGTCATCATTAAAAATTCACATACTATCTCTACACAGTCATCACTTCTTGCCTTTTGACTTTGCGGCCTCCTTGTCCTTGGACTCTTCCTCTGCCAGAAGAGCCTCAATGTCCCGCTCACGCTGCCATGCGTGCACGGCCTCAAAGACCTTGGACAGCGTCTCGCCACCGTTCATGACGTCCGGCAGGTTGTGCACGTCGAGGCCGCACCGGTGGTCTGTCACGCGGTCCTGGCTGTAGTTGTACGTGCGGATCTTGTCGGACCGCGTCACCTGCGACTTGTGCAGCACGGCGTCCCGCATCTGCCGTGCCGCCTCCTCGCGCTCCTCGCGCCGCTTCTCGGCAATGCGCGCGCGCAAAATCTTCCAAGCGGCGTCGCGGTTGGCATGCTGCGACCGCGAGTCCTGCATCGAGACAACGGTGCCGGTGGGCATGTGCGTCAGCCGGATGGCCGACTCGGTCTTGTTGACGTGCTGGCCGCCGGCGCCGCGCGCGCGCATCGTCTCGGTACGCACGTCGGCGGGGGAAATGTAAAACAGGCTGTCCGGGTCGTCGTAGCTGTTTTGGTTGTCGGCGTCGGGCATGTCGGGAAACGAGGGCAGCACCCAAACAGCAGCAGCACTGGTGTGCGTGCGGCCCTTGCTTTCGGTGGCGGGGACGCGCTGGACACGGTGGATGCCCGCCTCACCGCGGAACAGGTCGTAGGCGCCCACATCCAAGATCTCGAGGACGGCTTCTTGCAGCGCGGCCTCGCCGTCTGTGCCCGTGTCGCCAATGGCATCGGAGGTCTCGTATTTCACGACGCGGGCCTTGTAGCCGTTGCGCGAGCAGTAGTTTTGGTACATGCGGAACAAGGAGTCGGTGAAAAACCGGCCCTCCAATCCACCGGGCCCGGGCCGCATCTCGAGCAGACACGGCATGTCGCCAAAGGGATGCTTGGGTGTGAGGGAGGCCGACAATGCCTTGGCCAGCTCGTCGAGCCGGGCTTCGGTCGCCTCGAGTTCGTCTCGCGCGAGCTGTCGCAGCTCGGCGTCTTCGTCGCGGGCGCCGGCCATGCCGCGCAGCTCATCTGCCGCACCCCGGGCCTCTTCCCACTGGGTCAGGGCCGTGGCAACGCTCTGTGTCTCGCCGACGCGCTTGGCGGCTTTGGTGTCGAACTCGGTCTCGAGGGCTTGTTTCAGTTGGGCATTTTCGGTAGCAATGCGCCGGGCGCGCTCGAGGAGGACGGGCGGGACCGCACCTGCGGAGGCTGGAGGGGGGTTGGAGGTCAGTACCGGTGTGAGACAACAGGACAATGGCTTTGGGCACCTCGGGACTCACCATTGCTGGCAAAGCGGCGGCCAAGTTGGCCCGCGGTCCGGCGCGTGAGCACCGACCTGGCACAACTCCTGCAAACCCACGGTGCGGCAAACATGACGTCCTCGTGTGATTCTGACGTCGAGGCCAATCGAGGGAGCGGGGTGAGGTGTCGCGTGGGAGGATTCGAGGAGTGTGGTCGCTGCGTAGCCTCGTCGGTTGTGGAGGTCGTCAAAGCCGTCTGCAACTTGGAGCTCTTTTTTTCAGCTGTTTTTTTACTGGTCAATCGACTGCCAGGCCTTGGCTATCCGCTAGGCTTTGCTTGGCGGTGCCTGCCGAAAACGGCAATATTTCCTCATGGGTTGGGGTCTACTTTTTTACAGTGGTATTTGCGCCGGCATTTCATTCCGCAATCACTACAAATGTGTCTTACAAAGTCCACGTGACAGCCTGGGGGAGAAGTACCCCTCTCCGGCCTTTACTTTGGCCGATTGTGTAACTAACTTGCAAGCGAAAATGCAACTCTGGGCTGTATATCCCAATGACGTGATTCGATGTTAGAAGGATCCAATCGCGGGCAGTTTAGTTGACCTTACGAGAAGTCGACGATGATAGACAAAGTGCTGTATCAGTAGCGTAAGAATGATACAAGTGCCTAAAATTAGTGTGTTGAAAGACTAAAGGCCGGCCATTCGCGCTTTCCTCGCTGTCAGTGCTTAAAACGTGTTTTGGTGTGTTTGGCGAGGGGCAACAGCCACCCCGTATCGTGCCTTCCTAACACGGCTCTTGCACCACTCTTGGCGCCTCCGCTCTCGGGAAGAAGGCACGACCTTGATATGGGGCCGGCTGTTGGGCCAGAGTGGTGGCCATGGGGCCGCATATCCGTGACTGCGCTTTTGATTGGCGCGCGGCCATGGCCAAACATGAAAAGGAGGCATCTCGCAGTCCGGAGGTCGCCGCCGTGGTCCACGTTCAAGCTTTCAAGCTCGAAGCAAGCTCGAAGCAAGCTCCGAATCTGTCAAGCTTTATTGTAACTAGTGATCTCGTCATCGCACTGGCATATCTAATCATTTTCTGTTCCAGTCCAAGCACTTGATTTCGACGTCCCCCGAACATCGTCACTCTTCTTATCTTACCCTCTCTTCAACATCCTCAATTTTCCCCCTCATACATCGTCATCATGCCGCGCGAGACTGCTTCCGTCTTCCCGCCGCCGTCGGATGTCTTCCAGCGGTTCTCCAGCCGCCGCAGTGTGGTGCACAGCACCAAGGGCATGGTCGCCTGCACACAGCCGCTGGCCGCCAAGTGCGGTATCGATGTTTTGACGGCCGGCGGCAATGCTGCGGATGCGGCCGTGGCTGTGGCCGCGGGTCTCAACCTGACGGAGCCCTGCTCGACGGGCATCGGCGGCGATATGTTTTGTCTTTACTATGACGCCAAGACGGGCAAAGTGTCGGCTCTGAACGGCTCCGGCCGGTCGGGCCACCAGTTTACGCTCGAGACAATCCGGTCGAGCTTGGGCCTGCCGGCCGAGGCAGCCCACGGCGACAAGATCCCGCTGACGAGCGTGCACGCCGTGACGGTGCCTGGTGCGGCGGCTGGCTGGGTCGATGCCGTGACGCTGTTTGGCAGCGGCAAGCTGAGCATGGGAGACGTGCTGGCGCCCGCCATCAAGCTGGCCGAGGAGGGGTTCCCTGTGTCGGAGCTGACGGCCACGTTCTGGCAACAGTCCGAGGCCGGTCTGCGCGCCGCGTCGCCCAACTTTGCCGAGTGGTTGAAAAAGGACCCAGCCGCCAAGCCGGATGGGTACCGCGCACCGCGTGCCGGCGAGATTTTCCGCAACCCGACGTTGGCGCAGACGTTCCGCACGCTCGCCACGGAGGGCAAGGAAGGCTTCTACAAGGGCCGCATCGCCGAGGCCATTGTCGAGGTCGTGCAGGCCCGTGGCGGTCACCTGGAGGCATCGGATCTGCTGCACCACCTGGAGACGGGCTCGGAGCGCGTCGAGCCCATCTCGCTCAAGTACGGCGACAAGGAAACGGGCGTCGAAATCTGGGAGCACCCGCCCAACGGCCAGGGCATCATCGCGCTGATGGCGCTCGGCATTGTGCAGGAGCTGCAGGCCCAGGGCGTGGTGCCCACGTTTGGTCCCAAAGACTACAACACGGCGCCCTACCTGCACGTCATCATCGAGGCGCTGCGCATCGCGTTTGCCGATGCCAACTGGTTCGTCACGGACCCCAACGAGGTGGACGTGCCCGTGGCAGGTCTGCTGTCGCCCGCGTACCTGGCCGAGCGCGCCAAGCTGTTCTTGCCCACGGAGGTGGCCCCGTCGCACAAGCTCGAGCACGGCACGCCCGGCGGTGCCCCGTTCCGCTCGCCTGCATGGACCAGCAGCGACACGGTGTACTTTGCCGTCGCCGACGCCGAGGGCAATGCGATCTCGTTTATCAACTCCAACTTTGGTGGCTTCGGCACCAGCATCGTGCCCAAGGGCTGCGGCTTCTCGCTGCAGAACCGCGGTGCCAACTTCAGCCTGGATCCCCGCCACCCAATGCCATGGCCCCGCGCAAGCGGCCCTACCACACCATCATTCCCGGTCTGGTGACGAATCAGTCGGACAACTCGCTGTTTTCTGTTTTTGGCGTCATGGGCGGCTTCATGCAGCCGCAGGGCCATGTGCAGACGCTGCTGGGCCAGCTGGCTGGCGGCGCAAACCCGCAGCAGGCACTGGATGCGCCGCGCATCTGCATCGGCTCGGGCATGCCCGACGAAGGCGAGGTCTTTGCGCCCATTGTGTCCGTCGAGGAGGGTATGCCGGACGAGACCATTGAAGGGCTGCGGGCGCTCGGTCACGATGTGCGTCTGATCACGGGCAAGCAACGTGCGCTTTTTTGGACGCGGCCAGATCATCCGCTACACCAAGGACCCCGTGGAAGACGTGGCTGTGTGGTCGGCTGGCAGTGATCAGCGCGGCGATGGCGGCGCCTACCCGTTGTAGGCAAGGAAAGAATGGTGTATATCTCTCTCCTTTTTCATGCACACACACTCTCTCTCTATGTTTATATTCAGGATATCACAGATAGCAATGCAGCATTAAAATTGGAAGAGATGGGTATTTGTGTGGTTTTGTTTCTCATAGCGTGGTTTGTGTCACTCGTGTTCTATAGAGTGTACATTCTGTACGACTGCCTTTCGCAGACATTGTCTACTCCTTCGGGGCCTCGCCCTCGCCCTCGCCCTCACCCGCGGCCACCAGCACCTTCTTCTCCTCAAACAGCTTTGCCAGCTCGCCGCTCTGGTGCATCGACACCACAATGTCGCAGCCACCCACAAACTCCTTGTCCACATACAGCTGCGGGATCGTCGGCCAGTCCGAGTACTCCTTGATGCCCGCGCGCAGCTCCGCGTCCTCGAGCACGTTAAAGGCAGCAAACTTCTCGGGATCGACGCCCTGCAGGCCCAGAATCTGAATGGTGGCGCGCGAGAAGCCGCACTGCGGCAGCTCCGGTGTGCCCTTCATGAAGAGGACGACGGGGGCCGAGTGGACGGCGCGGTCAATGGCCTCGCGGGTGCTGTCGGAGAGGAAGCGGCGCTGGGCGGCGAAGCGGAGAGGCGTGGCCGCCGGTGCAGCAAAGGCGGGGGTCTGAGGTCTGCGGCTGCGGCTGCGGACAGTCGAGAACTTGGAAGCGAACGAGGGGACAGTTGCGGAGGGTGCGACGCAGGCGCCGGAAGCGGAAGCAGAAGCGGAAGTGGAAGCGGCAAGGGCCGTCGGCCGAGAGGCCGGGCGCAGGAGCTGCTGCAGTTGGTGTGAGCGGTGGGCAATTGATCGAACGTCCCAAGAGCGACCAAAACTTACCCGTGTTACAGAGCGTGAGAGCATTGTGTGTGGTGTGGATGTGCTCGAAAGAAGTGAGGCTGAAAGGAGAGAGTGAAAGTTCGATTTGTAACAAAGCCGACGGATTTTTTTCGTGGCTCGCGATACAGCAGCAAGAATGGCTCATGCCGACGAATAGTGCTAACAAAAGGCTGGCAGACGATTGGCCCGCGGGGTTGTTAGGCGTTGTAGGCACTGGGATGATGTAATAGGGCGATTTTGTCGTGGCGCCACCGCTTTGCCCCTGGAAGCCCTGGAGCCGACGTCAACCGCAAAGTCCCTGGACAACAACAGCACTTTTAACTTTGGAGATCCGTATGAACAAATGCTCTCCACGATACTGTATTTCTGAGAAAGAGAAAAAAAGCGTATCTTCAGGCAATATTTAAAATTAAAAAATATAATGAAAACGTATGGAGTGGAACTTTTCTATTGTTCAAACCCACTTGCTTTGGAGATTCGTAAAGAATAACCACAGTAGTTTTTTCTCTATATTCTCTTTCCAAAAGAAAAACTGCATCAAAGCAGTGATGGCCGCAGTACGTAATGATATCAAAACAAATGCTTTTTTTTATTCCAACAGTTTTCCGTTCCTCGCTTTGTACTTTTTGTTTGCTTTTTTTGAAAATCAGATGCTATATAACACACTCTCTCTTAACAAAACCCGTCTTAGCTCCTTTCCGTCTACTCCTTGCCAAACACGTCGGCACCGACATCGACTTGGCCCACACTCCAAATCTCGCGCTCGTCCTCGACCTCGTCGTCAAACAGGCCAAGGCCGCCAGCACCGCCCTCGGCATCGCGCCGTTCACGGGCCTGGGCGGCCAGACGCATCGTGACACGCTTAAAGTAATCACCCATGACACGCTTCGTCTGCGGCGGGAGGTCGGCCGCCGCAGGGCTGCTCAGGTACTTGTCAAACACGTTGCTCTCCTCCTCAATGACGTCGAACAAGGCCATGAAGGCAGCCTCGGCAGACAGCTTGACGGGGATGACCAGATCGCGCACCGACGCGAAAACGGGCGGCGCGAGCAGCGGCAGGTGCGGGCGCACCATGTCTGGGTGCACGCGGGCCAGTGTGCGCACCAACACCAGCGTCAGACGACGAGTGTCGGCAGGCCCGCCGGGCGGAATGTTCTTGGCCAGCGTCTCGAAGATCTCCTTGGTATCCTCAAATGTCTTGGCCTGCGGGCTCAGCAGGTACTTGCCCGTAGCGAGGATGAAGTTGTCGGCGATGAAGAGCTACAACGTGTTAGTAGGAAAGCAAAAACTGCAAAGTCAGATATCGAGAAGGACATACATCTTTATGGACCATGCCCTGGCAGAGCAGGGCCGGAAGGTCCTCTGCCACGGGGCTCTCCAGCAGAACATCCGGGGACTCGACCAACACAGCGTTGAGCGCCAGCGCCGAGGCGTGCGTGGGATGCGGCGGCACCACCCGGTTCTTGAGCAGGCTGGTGGCCGCCTCTTGCTGCACGTTCTTGACCAGCGCACCCAGCAGCTTGGCATTGGTGATAATCATGTTGTCGTCGCTGACGTCCGCGTCCATGTCGATCAGGCCCAGCACAGCCGCCCGCGACGGCTCGCCCATGTTGCCACCGGCCTTGCTGATGACCTCGAACAGCGCCTTGAGCATCGCGTTCTTGACACCCGGGTCCGTCGTCTTGGAGCCCGTGACCAGCTCGGCGATCAGCGGGTCCACACGCGGCGTGAATTTGATCAGCGTGCCCAGGGCCTTGGCCGCGCGAGAACGCAGCAGCTCGCTCGACGGGTCGGCCAGGGCCTTGGTGAAGGTGCGCTGCAGCTGTGGCAAGAAGGGCTTGAGCGCCGCCGGCATCTTTTCGAGCAGGTTGTTCAGCGTCAGCAGGATAGCACACTTGACGTCGGTCGAGCGCTCGGTGACGACACGAATCAAAGGACCCGTGATCTGCGTCACGAACGGCTTCAGCGATGCCTCGCTCGTCCGGTCCACAATGTCCGAGATGGCCAGAGCAGCCGTTGTGCGCTGCTCGGCCGTGCCGTTCATCAGACCCTGCAGGAAGATCGGCAGGATCGCGTTGATGCCCTTGGGCAGCTCGAACCCGGGAAGGTTCGAGCCGGCCACGCCCACCTGCAGCAACGTCTGGCGCGTCGACGACACCAGGTTCTCCATGTCCTCCTTGCGCAGCTTCTTGGTGAATTCGGACAAGGCGGTCCAGGCCGACTTGACAACGTCCTGGTCGCGGTCATCAAACGAGATGAGCAGGGCGCGGACCAGATCGGCACTGTAGCGCGAGTAGTCGACACCCGCCTGGGCGAAGAAGACAGCCATGTGACGTGCTGTAGCCGCGCGCTTGCGGTGGTCTTCGTGGCGCAGCAGCTGCAGAAGCGTGTTCATCACCGTGTTGAGACCGTCGTACTCATCGATCGACAGGATGACGGTGTCGAACGACGTGTCCAGATCCTCGCGCAGCTCCGCCTCCTCGCAGTTGATCATGTTGTCCATCAGCGAGTTGATAATGTGCGGCATGCGGCGGTTCATGGCGCCACTGGCCACGCGCGACAGCGACGCGAGCGCCTTGGCGTTGAACGCGGAGATGGGCGGTGCAATCAGCGTCGGGATCAGGCTCGGCAGGATGATGTTGGACCGCGTTGTCTCCGTCAGCAGCGTCAGGAGCGCAGCTAGGGCATTGTCGGCCTCTTCGTCGTTCTGCAGCAGGTGCAGCAGGCTTGGCAGAACCTGGTCCACAGCGCGCTTGCCAATGACCTGCTGGAGCGAGTCGAAGGCCTCGGCAGCGGCCTCGCGCACCTCCTCGTCCGAGTCCGTGAGCGCAGACTGGACAATGGAAATAAGCATGGCCTCGTGGTCCTCGAGCGATTCGGGCGATGCCGAGGCAATAAGCTCCTTGAGGGCCAGGCAGATACCCTGCTTGGCGTCCGAGTCGGTGGATGTCTCGAGACCCTCGCCGAGCGTCGGCAGCAGCGTCTGGAGAATGTTGTCGCCGGCCTTGCGGATCAGCTCGCCCAGAGCATTGCTGGCAATGACCTTGTGCTCCATGTTGGCGCTGCCCAGGCGGCGGATAATAAGCTGCGTAAGCGTCGGGACCAGCTCCTTGAGGGTTCTCGGGCTGGACACGAGCGCCTTCCAGACACTGATGGCGGCCGAGCGCACGGCCCCGGAGGTATCGCAGCGGCAGATGTACAGCGACGACAGGATCTTGTCACGCTTCTCCTCGCCGAGAACCTCACGCAGGGTAGCACCCGCCTCGCGGACGGCATCCTCCTCCATCTCGCCTTCTTCCATCTCTTGCTTAGAGCTGATGCCAGAAAGGTTGAAGAGCAGATCGCCAACAAGCTCCACGGAACTGAGACGAATACGCCAGCTGTTGTCGGCCAGACCGCGCTCGAGCTCGGGCAGCAGCAGGTCAACAGCACGCGAGGCAAAGTTCTTGACAAGCAGGCGACCGGCGCGCAGGGCCGTCTCGCGGATCGAGTCGACATCGTCGGCCAGACCAGCCAGGATGGGCGGGATGATCTTGCCGAGATAGGCCGAGAAACTGTTGCCGAAGCAGACGGGCAAGAAGATGAAGAGCGACATGAAGCCCTCACGGACCGAAGCCTTGGAGGACTCGACGTTCTGAAGAATGGTCGGCAGAGTCTCTTCGAGACGAGTGGTACCAAGACCAGCAAGCACCTCGGAGAGGGCCTGGGCAGAACCAAGGCGGTCGCCAGCACCCGTGTCGGACTTGAGGGTCTGCATGAGACCAGGGATGAGGTCGGGTAGAGCATCCTCGCCCAACTTCTCCACCAGCGAACCAAGAGCGCGCGAGGCCGTGGCACGCGTAGTCGGCACAGGGTCGACCACGGCCACCTTGAGGCCAGCCACAAGGACGGGCAGATGGGCCACAAGGTCCTTCTTGTCCGTAAGATGGGCCAAACTGCCAATGACCTGGGAGGCCTTGCGCTTGGTGTTGGACCGGTCGCCCAGACCGCGCTGCAAAATGCGGCTGATGAGAGCCAGAGAGGGGGCATCAAGGTAGTGCACAAACTTGATCTTGATGAGCGAGTCGAGGGCGTCGTCGGTGTACTTGGTCGGGTCGCTGAGGGCCTTGAGGAGGATATCGACCAGACTGCGGACCTCGGGATTGTTGATGACCTCGCCGAAACGCTTCAAGCTCTTGTTGGCGGCAGCACGCACCTCCTTGTGACTGTCGTTGAGCACGGCCGTCAGGGGCGGGATGATGTCGGGCAGGCTCTGGGCGAGCTGCTGCGGGTCGAGGTAAGCCATGGCACCGAGCAGGTCACAGGCACCCTTCTTGCTTCGCCACTGGGAGTCGTCGAGACCGTCGAGCAGCGTCGGCAGAATCTTTTTGACACCAAAGGAGCTCAGCTTGGCAAAGCAGGCCTTGGCAGCGGCCAATGAGGCGTCACGAACGTTGGGGTTGCTGTCGCCGAAACCGGCAAGCAGCTGCGGCACAATCTGGATGACGTAGGGCTCAAAGAGGCGGCCGAGGATGGTCGAGAGCAGCTCGTAGGCAACGAGCACAGATTCTCTCTGGTTCGCCTCCTTCTTGTTCTCGCTGGCGCCTTTCAGTGTCATCAGGATGCGGTAGTCCTTGAGAGAACCAATACCGCGGCCTTGGACCAGACCAGCAAGACCGTAGGCAGCACCACGCTGCGAGGCATAGTTCTTGGAGGTCATCAGTGTATCCATCACCTGGTTGAAGTACTTGGACGACTTGTCACCGCAGGTTTGCACCAGGGGCGGCAAGCACTCCGCAATGGCGTACTGGACAGTCTCCGAGGGTGTGCTCAGCGTAGCCAGTAGACGCTCAATGACGACAGGGATCTTGGCGTCGCCAGGCTTGAGATGGCGGGCTAGGGCACCGTACATGATAATGACAGCCTCGTTGACACGGTCAGCAGCATCCGAGTTCTTGTCGGGGGCAGCCAGAGTTTTCTCAAAGGTTTGCATGAGCTTGGCAACGATGGGCTTGCCGTGCACTTCAATGGCGCGGATGGCCGCATCCAGCATCTCCTGACGGACAGTGCCGTTCTGGTCACCCAGAGGGCCCTCCTCAATCAAGAAGTGCAAAAAGGGCTCAACCTCGCCCTTATCCAGGTCGGGTGCCAGCTCCTTGAAAGCGGCCGCGATACCGTGACGTGCCTCCCAGGGATCAGACAAGTCCATTTTCCGGGGCATGCCAAACTCATCCAGCTGGGCAACACGGGGCTTGGCCAGCTCGGTGTAGATAGACCGCAGCTGCGATGTGATGCTTTCGTAAATCTTGGGCGACTTGAGAAGAACGATAGACTCAGCAAGCGCGCGGGCCGCGGCACGGCGAAGCTGGGCATCCTTGCTCTTGAGGTAGGGTAGCGTCCTCTCGGGCAAGTCCTCCGTCACCTTGAAGTCGCTCTCCTCCCAAATCTCGTGGCCCAACTCGACGTTTTCCTCAACATCGTCGTGGCACGCCAGCCAGATTTCCTCGGACGTCTCGAGGTCGCTCATGTCGACCTCGGCGCTGATGGATTGTAGCACAGTTGAGCGCACGCTGGCCTGAGAAACGATGGCACCCTGAGACAGGATTCCGGTCTCGTCTTTGGTAATGTTGGGGGCCACGCAGCGAACCATGTCGGCAAAGCAGTCCTTGATAATCTTGTAGTGCTGGCTGTAGTTTTGCATTGACGCGATGAGCACGGAGAGCAGATCCGAGCGCGGATAGCCTCATCGGCGCATGTGTCGGTGTGGAAGGACAGCACCTCGATAGCCAAGACCAGTTGAGCATCACGGTCTTCGGCCTCGGGAGCAAAGCCGCCCTTGTTGAGGACCAGCAGAAGGAGGGGGAGGAAGTAGATCAGGGACACGGTGTCGAATGGACGCTGCTCACCAGTTGAGCGCAGACGGTACAGGACGCGGGTAATCAGGTCCGGCAGAGGCTCCTCCAGAAGGTTTTCGGGCAGAGACGACACGTCATATGCCCGCAGAGCCGCAACGCCGATAAACGGACGCATGGCGCCAAGACGGTTGGACACACGGTCGGACAGGGTGATTAATGCCAAGGGAGCGACGTCGCCAGTGATCAAGCAGGCACCAGCCTCGATGGCATCCAGCAGAGCCTTGACGGCCGGGCCCATCCACTGGGTGGCATCGGTCGGCGGGCCAGTGGCCAAGCTGCGGATGACACCAATGCCGCGGAGGAGACGGGCCTCAAGCAGGCCAACCTTCTCGCGAATCTCAGCCTCCTTTTTCAGCTGGGCGTTGACCTTGGCCGTCTCCTCGGCAGTGAGCTTCTTCTGCTGGCCCTTCTTGGCAGCCAGCTGGGCACGAAGCTCCTCCTCCCACTTGAGCACGTCGTAGTCCTTACTGCTTTTGCTGGGCAGGTTGCTTGTCGTCTTGGCCAGAACGTCGACAAAGAGTGTACCGGGGGCTGTCCGGAAGATGGCAGCGTCCACGGGTCCAATGGTGCGAAGCTCATCAACAGCCAGGTCGTGCTGGATCAGCTCAACAATGCGGGGTGCCATCACCTCGGGGGCCACGAAGACGAGCTCAGCAGCAGCCTCATAGGCGGCAGTCTTGATTGCAGCCGATGTCTGCGTCAGTTGCGTCCGCTCAGCAATTTCTTGCAGTAGCAGCTTCTCTTGGTGCTGAGCAAGACTGCCGGGATCCACCTCGGCGCGCAGACACAGCTCGATCCAGCTGCTCGTAGGAATCAGCACAGGCCGGGCCAGGATGACCAGGCCGCACATCTGCTGCTCAATCAGGTTCTTGTCGGGCTCGGCACCCGTGGCTCTGACAAAGTCAGAGGGTCTCCGGCAGATGGCGCCAAGAATGGAGAGAAGCAGCTCATTTTGCGACTTGGCAAGGACCGAAGCACTCTCCTTATCGCCAGCAGCAAGGGTCTCCAGCCAGTGCCAAAGGCCCGCGATGATGGACCCGGACACACGGCTCGGGTTGCGAAAGTAGAGCTCGGAAAGCGCGCTGCTGGCTTCTTTGCGCAGGAATGGACCACTGCTTGTAGTGGTAACCGCATAGATATAGGCCTCGGCCCATGCGATGCTGACGTCCGACTCTTCATCGTCGCCCAGCGCGGGGAAAGCAGCCACCAGTGCGCGGTACAGCCACCGGATATCGTCATCCGTTGCGAGCTTCGTGTATATCCTTGGGGCGAGAAGGAAAGACGGCTTTGGCTGCAGCACGAGGCACTGCTTCTGGAGCGAGAACTTCTTGGAGAGGGTGGAGAGGGACGAAGATGAGGTGTCCTTGAAGAGGAAGGGCGCAATGGCGCAGACGACAAGACCGCCCGTGACGAGGTTGTTTTGCGAGGCAGCAGAGGGGTTGGCAACCACTTCCGAGTAGGCATCAAGTAGTGGCGGGAAGATGGACTCGGCAAACTTCACAACATTGGCAGGCAGACCCTCTGTTGCCGCGTGGAAGTCGTAAAGCGTCTCGCCAGCAGCAATAATCCACAGGCGGCGCGCGGGCGCCTTTTTGTCGGCAAGGCCCTTGATGTAGGCATCGGCCACTGGCTTGGGCACGTCGATGGAGCCCTTTAGCAGGATCTTGGTGTTTTGTGTAAGGGAAGTCGTCTCAGCTGCCAGTGCAGCCTCGTTACCCTCTTTTGCAGCCGCAGCGGCAATGCCAGTGGCAACCTTGGCAGCCGTCGCCTCAGACTTTGGCAGGGCAGACAGGATTTGCGAGTGAATGGTGCGGTGCTCGGGAGACGTCAGTTTGCCGGTCTGCAGCGGTGTAAGGGTCTCATCCACCACACGAGCAACGACGTCCAGGTCCGTGCACCGGGTAGCGAGAGCACGGAAAGCTGTCAGAGTGCCATTGCGCACAGCTTCCTTGCTTGACTTGACGTTGGACAACAGAGGCTTGGCAAGATGCTCCTCCAGGATCTTGGACAGGTCGTAGGTCTTGGGCAGGGACTGGACGAGAGGCGTGATGAGGTCATCGAGAACAATCTCGGGCGCACGGAGCAGGCCCTTCTTGATTGCAGGCACGATCAGGGCCTCGAGGTCCTGGACAGTGACGAAGCTCTGGAAGAAGTCGTGCAGGCCAGCAGCCACGTTGCTCGGCAGCTGTGTCTTGGAGCTCGTGATCTCGCGGGTGTAAAATTCAAAGTACTGCGGCTTTGTCGTCTCAAAGATGGGCTTGGCCTTTGCATTCCGGGCCGAGACGCCGGCGATGACACCCAAGAACACCGAATTGCGCGCAGATGGCTGGGCACCCTTAGCGGCCAGAAGCTTGACTGACTCGAGAATGGCCTTCTCGCGCGTGCTGTCGAGGGACACAAGCTTGCGGAAGCCACGCCGGGCCACCACAAGCGCAGAATGCGCGAGGCTCTGGCGTGCGGGTGGCCGCGTGCACTTCTCAAGGGCACTCGCCTGGGCCAGGAAAATGTCGCTGGCAAACTTGTCCCACAATTCTGTGCCGGCAAGTTGCTGCATGAGGATGCTGCACCATTCGATAAGCGTAAAGGTGCTTCCCGTGGACGTGTTCACCTTCGATGCCTCCGTGCGGATTGCGGCCACCAGAGGCGCCAAAAGCTTGTCGTGTTTCTTGTCGCAGATCGAGATCAGGCATTTCTGCACAGCCCGTCTCGATGGCCTGTCTTCGTACGCGGCATGGGTCCAAAAGAGAATGGGGAGGAACTTGGCAATGGCAATCGGCTCGAGGTCTAGAATAAAGGGGAAGATCCCAGATCAGTATTCTTGTCCATCGATATCACGCGCCAGCAACCCCGATGCGACTGCAGTAGCCAGGCCACACTTACTGCCATTGACGATCTTGTCGTCGATAGTCCGCAGCTGGGCAATGCGGATCGATGTGGACGAGGTTGCCAGAGCTACTCGTGTCGAGACTGGGTCGATGGCCGCGGCGCTGGGCCCGTTGGTCGGGGTCGGTTCAGTCATGTTGTTGCGGTGTGTGCCCAGGACGCTGCTGTTGGCATCGTTTCGAGGCAGTTTAGGGGGTAGCAGAAGCAGGAGAAACGGATTTGGCTTGGTTTGCCCCTATTCGTGGCGGCAGACCCTCGTTTCTCGCGATTGTGCAGGATGGTCGACTTTTTGGGTGTCGCTTGTGAGGAGGACGTCTCGATTACTTTTTAGCTCTTTCGTGAGGCTCGCCCAGGAAAGCACCTCCAATCGCAGTTTCCAACATTGTATTTTGCTCTTGCCGTACTTGGCGGATTACATAACTTAGCCTGCCCTGGCACCTGCTTCTTTTGGGCCCTGATTTTTTTTTTTGCAGCCCATGGCGGGGCAGGCAAGCACTACGTGAACTGAGTAGAGGACTAAAAAATGGCAGGCACAGCCGGCCGCGTGAGTCAAAAGGGGAATTTCTTGCACTGACAGCAGGCAGTCCAGGAAAGGCGCAGAGAAAAGACAGGGAAGGTGCGAGGTGGGGTGTGCGCCCAACAGGGAAGGCGGTCAGGTCGTTGTGCCGATTTTGCACCTCCAAACAAGCGCGGGGCGATTGCCGATTGCAGGTTGTGTTCGGCCAGAAAATAGCGGGTAACAAACTCACAAAACAACACCCCCAATACGTCAGTAAGACGGTTGCCAGTTCTCGCTTTTTTGGTGTCGTTTGCTCTTGCCTTTTAGACAAACACAACGTTCTTTTGGTCTCCTTCTTCATCCCGCACTAGATTTTTCCTCATGATAGAATCTTGCTTCAACGTTCGGTTTGGCCTGTCTTCTCAACCTTGAACTGTCTTATAATTTGATTTCTGACCCCAGTCAATACTCTTACACCCCTCCCCTCCCCTCTCACTGCTTCATCCGTCACTCCTTTTCTTCACACCCCTCCCCGCCGCGTTCCATTTTCAGAGCTCGCTCAGAGCTGCAAAATGGCCGGCAATAAAAAGAAAAAGAAGCCCGCGGCCAGCGCTGCCAGAGGCTTTGCTACAACTTCGATTGCCTCGAAACCGAGAGCAGATCCGGTCGAGGGTGCCGCCGATGCTACGGCTGCCGCTCCGCAAACTGCCACAAAGGGCAAAGACGCCGCACAGGCACCTGCAGCAGCACCCCAGAACTCAAAATCAACAGCGGCCGAAATTGCTTCGTCTGGTGACGGCAAAGCAACGGCGGTACCTACTTTGAGCCCCGAGGAGTTTGAAAAGCAGCTGGAGGAGTCAGAGCTTCAGCTGCTCGTCGAGAAATATGCACCAAAAGTCAGACGAGACGCAGCCCGCCAGCTAACACGACTCGAGACCGACCGCCGAATATTACGAGGCCAGGCCGAGCCTGTGAACTCCAAGAAATGGATTCCTCAGGACCTGATGGACCAAATTCTTGACCTCATCCAGTCGGAGAGCCGTTTCGCTGCGTCCAATATTGCCTCAGAAGCTTCGTCTAGCGGGAAGCTGCTTCCTGAGGAGGATCTGACGATCAAGATGTGGACACTTGAGCAAGCTCTCGAGTCAGCTGGCTTCCCAGATGCCAAGGTCCAGTCGGTACTCAAATATGTTCTGGACATCTCCACACAAGTCGGGCCTGGTCCCAAAGACTCAATATGGGGTCTGGAGGAGGCCCTGGAGTGGCTGGCTCGGGAAAGCTCCGCAGACGAACTTCCCGATTATATCAAACAGGGACTACCGGGCAAAAAGGGACCATCTGGTGGGTCGATTGTGCTTTTGTTCTTCTTCTTCTGTTTTCCTGTGCATGTTCTAACGTAATACAGATGCAGACACTCCTCTTGCCTCAGGAGCAACGACACCGAGCCTGCTCAAGGCCGAAATAGGCCAGAAGAAAAAGGGCAAGTCCAACACTGCCAGCCGGTCGCCAAAAGGAATCTCTTCGAAACAGTCAGTCATTCCCTTCGATGGCGACATAGAACCCGAAGATCTCGGCCCCATGTACCTCGACACAAAAGCACGTCTTTTTGCCCTGCAGCGGCCTCTGCAGGTGGACGCGCCAAAGGGACGCCCAAACAACAAACCCGCCCCCATCGTAGTTCTGTCTGAAGCAGACAAGCTGGAAACTGCGAAGCTGCTCGGAAAACTTGAACGGATCGAGAACGACATTCTCTTTGATCAAAAACTCGCAGAAATGCAGTGGCGGTCCAAGAAGATTATTCTTGAACGCGAGTTCTCGGAAGCTACGAGAAAGGTGGCAGAGGAGGAGCGTGCGAAGGCCAAGGCCAAAGAGGAGGCGGCAGCGGCGCTGAGAGACGATTCATCCGATTCTTCGGATTCATCTGATGACGATTCTGATGACGAAGTCAGTAAAGAGGCGAAGCGGGTCGCAGCAGAGATCCTGGCGCAGGACGACAGCGACGATGAAGCGATTGCCGACCTATTTGCGAGCTTGCCTGTGAGCGAGGTCGACCCAAGCACGGGAAAGACAAACACGGTGGTGAACAATCCGGATGGCTCCAAGGTCGTCATCCGCGACTTTGGAAAGTGGACAGGCGTGAGTCCTGTTCGTGCCCTTGAAGAGGCATGCCGAGCAAGAGACTCGTCGGTTCGCATAACCTACCAGCTCGTCTCCGACATTTCATTCGCCAGCCGCCACATGGTCTCGATTGCTTGGACCAAGCCTCAAGAGATTCCAACACTTACCCCATTGTCGGAGCTTGATGTTGGCATGTCGCCCACCCGATTTGCATTCAAAATGGCCAAGGTGGCCACTCCCGATGCCAAGCAGTCTGAGGCTTTCATTGCCACAGTAGCCTTATTCTTCATCTTCGGTGCATCGGCGAAAGAGGAAAAAGTCGCAATGAGACTGCCTCATGCATGGCGCGATCTTTGGTCCGAGTTTGCTGAGGCCAAGAAGAGCCTGGCCGACTCTCTCGACCGCGAGGCTGTAAAAAAGCTGCGTGATCTTGTGCGGCAGAGACGAGACCAAGAGTTGGAAGATGGCGTTGTCCTGCAAAACGCGTTCCGTGGTCGTGCTGCAGGCCGGAATGCGGCAGACTCAGGCGAGGACTCGGGCATTGAGCGAGGCGGTCGGGCTGTGAACGGCCCAGAGTACTATCAGCGGATTTGGCACGACAAGTCTAGTACGCCCAAGTACCAGGCCATGCTGCAGTCTCGTATGCAGCTGCCAATGTGGCAATTCCGTGACCGTGTCCTGGAGGCTGTTGACAGAGAGCAGGTGGTGATTGTGTGTGGTGAGACGGGCTGCGGCAAAAGTACACAGGTTCCATCATTCCTTCTGGAGCACCAGCTGGCACAAGGAAAGCAGTGCAAGATCTACTGTACCGAGCCGCGGCGCATTTCGGCCATCTCGTTGGCGCGTCGTGTGAGCGAAGAACTCGGTGAAGGGCGGAATGATCTGGGAACGCCGCGGTCTCTTGTCGGTTTCTCGATCCGCCTCGAGGCCAACACGTCAAAAGAGACGCGACTGGTCTTTGCCACGACCGGTATTGTCATGAGAATGTTGGAGGGTTCAAACGACCTGCGCGAGATCACCCATCTGGTCCTCGATGAGGTGCACGAACGATCCATTGACAGTGATTTCCTGCTGATCGTTCTCAAAAAGCTCCTGACCCGGCGAAAGGACCTCAAGGTTGTGCTCATGTCGGCCACTGTCGATGCCGAGCGCTTCTCCAAGTTCCTTGGCAATGCGCCTGTCCTGAACGTCCCAGGACGCACATTTCCTGTGCAGGTTCAGTATCTCGAGGATGCTGTCGAACTTACTGGTTACTCGAACGACAACCGAGTGCAAGAGAAGAACATTGATCTCGATGACGACCTTGTTGATGAGGTTGTAGAGACATCTTCCAAG
Source organism: Sporothrix protearum (assembly GCA_016097115.2). Lineage (NCBI taxonomy): Eukaryota > Fungi > Ascomycota > Sordariomycetes > Ophiostomatales > Ophiostomataceae > Sporothrix > Sporothrix protearum. The sequence continues at coordinate 253,891 of JADMNH010000015.1, read as the reverse complement.
CCGGAGCTTCTCAAATCGCTCAAGGGCTATTCGAACCGCACGCGCAACACCCTTGCCCAGATGGACGAATACCAGATTCCGTTTGAGCTGATTGTCCAGCTCATCTCAAACATCGCGACGAGTGAGCAGTATCACAAATACAGCCAGGCCATCCTTGTCTTCTTGCCCGGCATTGCTGAAATCCGTGCACTCAACGATCTTCTTCTCGGCGACAAGGCTTTTGCGAATAATTGGCTTATCTACCCGCTCCACTCGTCAATTGCGTCTGAGGAGCAAGAGGCTGCGTTCTTGATTCCACCTCCTGGTTATCGCAAGATAGTCCTGGCCACAAACATTGCCGAGACGGGTATCACGATTCCGGATGTCACATGTGTCATCGATACAGGAAAGCACCGTGAGATGCGTTTCGACGAGCGGCGGCAGCTGTCCCGATTGATCGACACCTTCATCTCAAAGGCCAATGCAAAGCAGCGTCGTGGTCGTGCTGGTCGTGTGCAAGAGGGTCTCTGCTTCCACCTGTTCACCAAGTACCGCCATGACCAGATCCTCAGCGACCAGCAAACCCCCGAGATGCTCCGCCTGTCTCTGCAGGATCTCGCGATCCGTGTCAAGATGTGCAAAATTGGCGCTATCCAAGAGACTTTGGGTCAGGCCCTCGACCCGCCGTCAGAAAAGAACATTCGCCGTGCCATCGACGCTCTGGTTGATGTGCGCGCTCTGACGGCATCCGAAGAGCTGACACCGCTGGGTATTCAGCTAGCGCGGCTCCCGCTCGACGTGTTCCTGGGCAAGCTGGTGCTCATGGGCACGGTGTTCAAATGCCTCGACATGGCCATCACCGTCGCAGCGATTCTGTCGTCCAAGTCGCCCTTCACAGCACCCTTTGGCCAGCGCCAACAGGCTGACACTGTCAGACTGGGCTTCCGTCGCGGCGACTCGGATCTGTTGACCGTGTACAATGCCTACTTGGCGTGGAAGCGGGTCTGCCAGGCATCTGTCAGTGCGGCAGGCGGCGGCGAGTTTCAATTCTGCAAGAAGAACTTCCTCAGCATCCAGACGCTCACCAATATCGAGGACCTCAAGGGTCAGCTGATGGTGTCGCTTGTGGACTCGGGCTTCTTGCCTCTCACTGACGAAGAGCGGCGTAACCTCAACAAATTACGCTACTCGTCCAGTGGTCGCGGCGGCCGCCGGCGGCAGCAGGCCTTCTTTGAGCTGCCTCAGCGCGTCAACATCAACAGTGATTGTGGACATTATCTCGCAGTCGGTGATTGCATGGAGTTTCTACCCTCGACTGCTGGTGCGCGACGGCAACGGTCTGCGCAACATTGGCAACAACCAGTCGATCCGGCTGCACCCGTCGAGCGTCAATCGAGGCCACAGGGAGCTGCGGTGGTTGTCCTACTACAACATCATGCAGAGCAAGTCGATGTACAATGCCCACGAGACGACAGCTGTGGAGGCGTTCCTATCGCGCTGCTCTGTGGAGATGTGCGATGTGATGTACGTTTCTTTTCTTTTTTGTCCTCGAAATGTTTGATTTAATGGTTGATTGCCAGCCTGCTAACAGTATAGATGTTCTCTGGTGTGTTGATCTTGGATGGCAACCGCGCACGCTTTGCGGTGCCGGACTGGAAGACACTGCTAGTGATCAAGGTGCTGCGGTCGCGGCTGCGTGAGATGCTCTCGCGGTCGTTCAAGGCACCCGGCAAACAACCGACAGCACAGCACCAAAAGTGGTTTGACGTTTGGCAACGCATCTTTACGCAGGACTTTGGGTCGGACAGCAGCACGGCCTCGGCCTCGGCTTCGGCTTCGGTCGTTGTCAACAAGAATGGTGTCGGTAACAACAGCGGCAACAACGGTATGGCGGTGTAGGACACCCGCTTTGCCAACATCAGCACCAAATCTCTTATACGCCCGGCCGCTGCGCTGTGTCAGTGACCAGGGCGCCAGAACAGGCATCTCTACTCATTCACGATACGAAAGTAATGATTATTAGAAAAGCAAACAAGCAGGGAGGGTAGATGTCGGTTTGGAGAAGCATGTTCAAGGGTCATTTCCACATCTTTCCTCATTATTCCGACGTCTTTCAAGTTAGCTGGTGGACGGAGAGGGGAACGTGGCGACATTTACGACGTACAAACCAAACATCGAAAAACCCTGCTTCGACTTCTTCTTCAGATACATTCCAAAATCAACTTTTGAACAATGATATTCAGTTTGCATCGATTTCCATTTTCCTGCCAACAAGACGCCGTCTCTTGGTCTCATGGGTAATCGCCTGATATCACGTGTAATAATTGGGCTTGTTCCTCGCTATAAGCCTCAATTATGCAGCGCAATCAACGAGAACCCATCCCCAGACTCACCAAGGAGAAAACAGATGAAGAAAAGGCGGCATTGGCTTGGCTATGTTGCAGCCTTGGTACGACTTCCAAGCCTTTGCTGATGTTGTTGCTTTGCCGTATGCTCGATCATCGTCGGCGCTTTGTAGTAGCCATGACCTTGCTCTCCCAATATACGCCGAGATTGCCAGCTTAATGTAGATGAAGGCCTCACAGGGTAGCTCTCAGTGTCCCGTCCTCCAGAAACTGCAAAAGCCTGCTTCTGCCGAGGTTTTTCTGTGGCCTTCCGTCACAAGACACGCGCGTGGAAGTCAAAGAGACAAAACACCGCGATGGAAGCAGCGCTCCATTCGGCACGTCTCCTGTCTGTGTGTATATATATATGATATATATAGACACTCGTCTTGTCCCACTGTGTCGAGTTGCCAGGCGATTGTGATGAGCGTAGTCTCAGTGCATCCATGAACCCAGCATCGTAAACGTTGTGCCAGCACTGGCTGCTCTTGTCGTCGTCCCACTCCATCATGGAGTTCTCGTCGGTCGTTGCCTTTGCGGTTGGCGCCTGTGCTCAGGCACACTGCATCTTCCAGGTACGAAGCCCTGTTCTTCTCGACCAACCTGGCGTGCTTCTTCGTCCTCGCGAACACAACACAGCAACTCGCCGTCAACAGCAGGTCCGTCTGGCCAGCTCGTCGCTCGCCGTGCACCAAACAACAACAATAACAACCCCGTCCAGGGTGTCAACAGCAACAGCGTGATTTGCGGCCAGCCCGGCTCGACGTCCCAGGCCGTTGTCGACGTCGCACCCGGTGACAAAGTCGGCGCCCAGTTTGCCAATGGCCACGACAACCCGATTGCACACTCGCACACTCGCACAAGGGTCCCATCATGGCCTACCTCGCCAAAATCGACTGTCAATCATGCGGCGTCGGCGTCGCAGAGCGGCCTGACATGGTTTAAGATTGCCGCGGACGGCTTTGACACCCGCAGCAAGCAATGGGGCGTCGACCGCATGCTGTCCAACAATGGCTGGTCGTAGTTGGCGATGCCGTCGTGCGTTGCGCCCGGAGAGTATTTGCTGCGCGTGGAGGTTCTGGCTCCGGCACGTTCACGCCGGCCGCTTCGGTTCTGGTGACGTTCCCGGGCGCATACAAGACGGAAGGCCCGGGCGTCCACATCGACATTTACGGCACGACGGGTCAGCCAGACATGGGCGGGACGCCGTACATGGCGCCGGGGCCGAAGGCGATCGGGTATTAGGGAAGAGGTGATGGTTTTGATGGTGGCAGCGGTACTTTGTTCTTAACGAATGCGTAGTCGGAGATGTCCACTGTCAACATGACGTCGAGAGCCAATGTCAACATAGCCTTGTCTCGCGTGTCCCTTTGTGCTTTGTGGATGGAGCCGTCCTGTCTTTGTTAGCATCTCGCCAAGCATAATTTAACATCCCCACGCGAATCGTCCCATCGTCCTATCCGCCATGTTCTCCCGCAACCATGCATGTCCAGCATGTCCACCCGAGCCACATTCGGGCCTTTGTGCCTTCTTCTCTCTCTCGAGCTTTTCCCTTTTTGCCTTTTTGCCTCCCAGCCGGGTCGTCTGGACTTTGTTCTCTACAGTAGTGCTACCGAGTCTGACTCCATAGACCCCATCCAATTCGTGCACCAATGTCGCTCGCCTCGGGCCTCTCCTCTCTGGCTCAAAAGCATATGCATATGCGTACATGTCCATATTACGGACTAGATGGGCGTATCCGCGCGTTGCCTTCTCTTCTCATGGGGGCTTATTGTTCTCGTTTGTACGTCGTACGTCGTACTAGCAAGCAAAACAGCAAATGCCAGAGAAGGCCAGACTGGGTCACAGACGCCAGGGCTCCATTCAAAAGAGCAAATACGGCGTAGGCTCCAGAACCCCCCTGCTTCTTGTCTGTACGGCCGGGTTTGGCCGGTTCTGGCAGCTGTCCGTCGGTCGTGCTTGTGCACCTCAATAGGTTAAAAGGTGGTTGTGTGTGGAGGTTGCCCATCAACTCAGTAAGAGAGAATGCGTGCCTGTGCCTGTCCTGGCCTGGCTTGCCTCGCGCTTCGCGCCTTTTCGCTGTCGCGTCTGGCCGTTGTGGGGACCTGGTTCCGCCGACCGAGGAAATACGCCAGCGATGGCTTTTGCTTTTTTTTCGCTTCGTCTCTTCTTCTCGACGGTCGTTTGGTTCTTTTCTTTTTCGAGTTATTTCCTTTTTTTCTTCTTCTCATTTTTTAAATTACCGGGGCCCATTTATATTCCTTGCCTCGTCTCTGGGCCTTGTCTGATGTTACGATGCTATGCGTACTTCGTACTACTGAGTACTCCGTACTATTTTACGGCGTACGATGTTTGCTCCGTACGGAGAATTGGCCCTGGCTGCTCTCTTCTCCGAGCTGCAATGAACTTTGTCGTTCAGAGACACGCCGGCGTATCGCCTCGATCGCTTGTTCTCTTTGAAAAGCAGTCTGACAGTCAAGTCCGACACTTGTTACTCTTTGCAAAGGCTTCCAGAAAAGTGGAGAGGTCGGAGGGCCCGGCACCTGCTCAGAAGCGCAACCACACATACTGAGTACACACTTCTACTCAGCGTGAACAAAAGAGAGAGGGACAATCGGTGTGAGACGGGCTCGTGAACGATGACGCAGACTCGCAGACTCACGAATACGCCCTGCAGGAAAGACGATTCTCATCCGGGCGGTGAACAGAACAAGAAACTACTGCGTATGCGTATCTCAGAATTCTCAGTACATATATCAAGGAGCAGGGGACCAGTGTAAGGTACGCAGTAGTCTCGTAGCATTCCGTACTCATGAAAGAAAAGAGAAAAAGAAGGCGGGCCCAGACCAGGACTGAATATGCACGCAAATACCATGCCATGCACGCCAAAAAAGCCGGGATCACGAATACTCGTACTTTTTAGGAACAAGGCCAGGAAAAGTCGGCACACATCGGCACCGCCAGACCGCTTACATATATGAGCTACTATGTAGAATGCACAGTCAATACTCTGCTGTGTTCCCCGTATGAAAGCTCCGTTCACACCAAAAAATGCTGCCAGACTGGCAGGCAGCCTGGGCATTGGGGCCACCTGTGAGGTTAGGTCGATAGGAGGGCAAAATGGCAAGGTCTGCGATACGAGGAGCAGATTTTGGAGGCAAGCATACTGAGGTAAGCGTTCTTGTCGCTCGTCGCTCTTTCCTTGACTGTCGTTCCATCTTTCCATCTCAGAAACCCGCGACGATCGATTGGCTGGCTTGGCTCACTGGCTGCCGGACTGGGTAGGTGCGGTTCTTGAAAAATGGTTCCACACCGGTGCTTGCCATTGGGGTTTTATTCCCACGCTACGGGGCCTGTGGGGCCCGTGTCGTCTGGTCTCTGGGTGCTGCTGTTAGTGCTTTTTTTTCCTTCTTTTTTTCTCTCTCTCTCTCTGTTGTCAGTGGACATTCCTACGGTTTGCGCCTTCCTGTCCAGCCTAACACGCTTCACCTTGTTTTCATTTTCCCTGCTTGCCTTCCTTTTTCCTCCTTCTCGCTAGGCCCTTTCCTTCCGCACTTCAATTTGTCTTATTGCAGCCACGCTTGCAGGCAGTGGGGCTTCCTATTCCTGCGGGAAAGCTCGGGGCTCAGGCGCCACCCACACCTGCTGGGCGTTCCCATCCACTCAGTGGAGAGACGATGAGAGACGACGGAAAGTGGTGTCTGTCTGATGGAGCTTGGCTGCCCCGCTCGCCCCGTAATTCTCTGCAGCAAAACAAAAGCCCGCAAGTCGCCCCCGGGAAAGCTGCTGTACGATGAACAAGTACGATGTGCAGTGGATTAGTGGTTGCGAGTCAGAAAGTAGGTACCTTTGCAGCTCCAATCATACGGAAGCTACAACCAATGGATCGTATGTCTCTGATTTGTCGGCTAGGACACCCCTTCCCTTCTCTTTGGCCCGAACTATCCAAACCAGAAAAGCTACGACGCCCGCTACGACACGGCGCGCCCAGTCCGGTCGCCAATGCTGCAGCACTGAGTGCAATGCGTAAGGTACAAGCGGCAATTCAACCCACACTGCATGACGCCAGCCAAGTAGCTCCCGGCCACAAGTATCGCACTCTGGAGTAAAAATACATGATCTGTACGCAGTACGAACGTAAGATTTGTCGTAGACGCTCTTTTCGCCGTTCTTGGACAACAGTCAGATGGGCCTAGCATAGTATGGAACTTTCGCGATGATGCGTCGTTGCGCCTTACTCAGAGTTCCGCTTTGGGTGGAAGTCTCACTTTCGTGCCTCCTTTTTGCCATCTGAAAGGTTAGATCCAAAGGCACAAGGCACCTGAGCTGTCCTTTCCATACGGCGATCGACAATATCGCTTGCAAAATCCGCAACAAGAAAGGTGCAAGCACAGTGTACTCCATATCGTTGCAGCAGGGTGCGCTCGGCAGCTTGCCACAAGCTCTGGGCATGTCTGCCCAGCATTGGCGATCTTCGCCTGTCCAGCATTTGTACTCGTGAGTCGGCGCCGTGCTCTTTTCTACTGTGTACGGTCTATGCGTATTTTGTACGCATACATACGCATACGGTCACACAACTACGTCGTATCTCGTCGCAGCTCGAAACAGTGTCTGTGCTCGGCCAGCGACTATACTCCGTACGTGAAAAGAATCAAGCATTTGAGCCTTGCCCTTGGTCGACTCCGTTCGCAATTTATCCACAGCGGAACAACGACAAAGTAATATCAGCGCTGCGAGACATTTCGAGCCCGCTCCGTACAAAGAAATAGCAGGGGAACGCGCGCGAAATGAGGATGCTGCACGGAGTAGCAGCGGTGCGGACTTGTGACTGTGGAACCGGTAGGAATAGAAGGCTAGCAAAAACGAGAAATAAAAAGTGGGCGACATATGGAGGCGCTCCCATACTCAGTATTACGGTATTGGAGTGTCGCTGCGCTACGAGTGGCCAGCCTGCTATCGTCCAGACTCCAATGTGGGCTTTGCGCCAGGTTACTCTTTTCCTCGTCGCTCGTTGCCTCGTTTGCCCACCCAGGCGAGCCAGGTCTTGGGTCTTGAGGTATCTTCCTTAATTTCCAGAATGGAACAGTGACTTGCGCGAACGTCTCCATCGTGCTAGCCCAGAAAAGAAGCGTGCGAACGATCCCTGTTCGCGGCAGGCCCAAGAAAGCTCGAAAATGAGCAGGGGAAGAGTTCAAAAGCGAGCAACGAGGGAAATTCGCGCAGCCGTCTTCCGGTGCAAAGCTGCGAGCCTGTGAATTTGGGAGGCTGGCACACCACCATGAAACGAAAAACCGCGCCCGTGCCGCGTTCTGGGTTGTTTTTTCCTGTTTCTGACGAGCGTGCACAAGCATACTTTGTATGTAGATATGTAGATGCACAGGCAAGTTCGCGTGACAACCACAAGCTGCACCAACAGCAAGAACCACACAGACCCAGCACAGATACGCAGGGTCGCTACCCATGGCCCTGCCGTTATCGTTGCGCAAAGATTAGCAGCCGGAAACGAGACAGATCGGAGGAAGAAGCAAACAACAAGGAGAGCCTGCGCGATGGCAGCTCTCTTCACAATTCACAAGAAACATACTACCCATGGTTCGTATCGTAGAAGCAACCAGTGAGAGCGACATCTATGGAGTACAGAGTACATGTACATGTACATGTATCTTACTCGTAAACAAACCGTAACCAGAAAGGCACTAATTCCACACGCACACCCATGGGCCATGGTCGGCTTTAAGACTACACTAAGAGCCACCCTCCACTCCAAGAGAGCCTACGGCCCTATGACAATCGCGGTTCGCTGTGACTCGCGCCTTCTCGCCCTGTTTCTTTCTTGTTTCTGGGGCGCCCAAGCACTGTCGTTCCTTCTGCCAGTAAGATACATGTACCTCTGCCTCTTGCCTCTTTTCCTTTTCTTTGGCTTGTCTCGTCGGCCTCTTTCTCTCCTGCTTGTCTTCTTTCTCTTTTCCTCCTTCCTTCCCTAATAACACGCTTGATTACTGAATTCTGCCTCCCCCATAGCTCTTTCTCTTCATCTCTTCCATCCCGATATCCACTTCTCCCAGCTTCTCACCATCTTGTGTTGCTCTCCTGTCGACGTACTCAGTAAACAAAAGCTCTCTCGCCAATCTCCTTTGCTTCTCGCGCCCCACTCATTCGACACCAAGTCCAAGCGCCAGAGCTTCTGCTTGTGCTCCTCCCAAAACAAAAAAGGTACGAGGACATCAATCTATCCATTGCATCGAGTCAAACAATCAATCCGAATCATCAATTGCCTCCTCTATCGTGCCTTCCCCATTTCCCCCGTCCTTTGCTTTTGCCGCCTCAGTCGCGGTGTTTATCGTTCCTTCCTTTGCTGTCAAGCGACGGCAAGCAGGAGGGGGGAAACAAGACCAAAAGAGGGAAAACATAATAAGAATAAACCGGGTCGCCAGAAGCTAAGCTTTTTCGCCGCCTCCGGAACTCGCGGCGATAACAAGAAAAATTGCGAAAATAAAATAAAATAACAAAGGCACCCACCCAAAACAAAGAAAAAAGACTCGCTACAAAAAATTTTGCTTACCTACCGACCTGCCCTGAACGAAAAAAAGGCGCATCCAAATAACGTCACGCTGCCCCAAACCACCCCCCAAGACAGTCCAAAAACACTGCTGGCCGCGCTTTCCTCCATTCGTACCTTCCCATTCCTCCTCCTCCTCCTTTTCTTTCCCTTCTCTCTCTTTTCCCGTTCCCTTTTCCTCTCTCTCTCTCGCTCTTTTCCGCTTCTTGTTTCTTTCTTTTCTTTTCTCTATCCTTTCATCCTTCTTCTTTCGCCCACTCACCAACTAATTCTTCCGCCCTCCCCCCTTCTCCAGACCTTTTCGTCAACCACACAACACAGTCGCAATGGCCGCTATCGCTTCCTCTGCACTCCTCGCCGCCCGCGAGGAGGCTGCCGCCCACATCGCCAAGCGCAGCAACTGGGCTGGCCGTGAGGCCGGTGTCATTGTTGTGTTCTGCATTATCTTCGTCGTCGGTGTTGGTCTGATCGGTCTGTGGCTTTACAAGCTGATCTCCGCCCGCAAGGCCGCAAAGGCCGTCAAGGCTTCCCAGAAGTAAGCTGTCCTGCGCGAGGGACAGCGAGATGGGAGGAGGAGACGGAGGATGGATCAATTTCGGAGCAAGCGACGAAACATGGGGAAGAGAGACCGACGAGCAGCCGTTGTTTACCTGCGACGGGCTGCAGGGAGGAGAGTGTGTCTTTTCAATTGAACAATTGAGAGACAAGGGTGAATTGGACGTGTGTTGCGTGGCCTACTAATATTGGATGAGACGTCTCAGCTGTTGTTTGTGCTCCTCCGTGAGGGGTGCAAACAGCACTCTGTACGCTCTCTTCACCAAGGAGCTTCTGGCCACAAAAAAAAGACGCGACTCGTTTCTTCACTTCATCATCACGCCTTTCATTTCGACCAATTTGCGGCAGTTTTACCACAACGACCAATCGATCAACAAAACGAAAACAAACAACACTTCTAATCAACCAATCGATTGGCGCCACAAAATCAATTTAGCGTTCATTTTTCAAATGCCGGAACTTTGCGCCGGGTTTTCACGATGCAAGCTTTACACGTGCAGTTTACTGTCCCGTGTTGGTGATCGTCCACCTTGGCCTCTCAATATCGCACCGCACTGGCAATGCGAAGCGAATGAATCGCTCGAAATTCCCCCGAAAGGAGATGACAGAAGAGACGCCAGGCCGTCTTCCTTCTTTGCGCGCCTCTGTCGCAGTGCGTTTACTTATCTAATTTGCATTGCACAGAGGCGCGTCAACAAAAAATATACCTCTTACTTGCTTTGGCTTCGGCTCTTTTTTCGCGACACGACATTCGGAACGCTCGACGATCGGTTATCGACCATTGGCCACTGCTTGTTGGATAGAGTTGGATGCGGACAGCCGGTTATTTTTTGATGTATACCTTTTTCATATTTATGTATTTTCTTTTTTTGTTTCTGCTGATATCACTGTAGAACGCATTTTGACTTTTTTTTTGCATCTTATTCCCTAATTCTCTCATCTGACTCGATTTTTGGACAGTTCGTGACTTGCATGTGTTTGTTTGACATGTCCGTTTTTATTCCCAGAGACATCTGCCATTAACTCATCAATTGCTATCGCATCTCATCGCATCGCATCGCATCGAACCATTCGCCCGCCCAATTTGAGATTGACAGAATCACTGTCCACGATGTTTACGACTCCGTCATTCTATCGAGGTGGATGAGACCTTGTGTGGGCTGTTGTACGATTGGATGGTCAGTCGCAAAGCTCAGTCGATCAAGGGAGGACAACAAATGCATGGGGGACGAAGGGAGGGGAGGGCGGGGGACGTACCGGAATATACTGCCGCAGACGCACGCCGGCCTCTTTGAAGACGGCCGCCGTCTCGGCGTCCATGCTGTAGCCCTGGCTGTACACCACCTCGCCGATTCCGACCTGCACAATCTTGATGCTGCAGGTCAGGCAGGGACACGTGTCGCAGTACAGGATCGTGTTGGCGAGCGACGCCGTCGGAATGCGCTCGCGACCGGCCTCGAGCAGCGCGTTCTCTTCGGCGTGAAGGCACAGGCACGTCGCCAAGCCGACGCCCGCACCAACGCCACCATTGCACCGCCCGCAACCGCCCTCACCGCAGTTGCGCAATCCACGCGGTGTGCCGTTGTAACCCGTACTCACCACGCGCTTCTCACGCACCAGAACACACCCCACGCGCCGCTTCATGCAGTTGCTTCGCTGTGCAGCCAGCGACGCCAGTGACATAAAGTACCGGTCCCACGAGGGCCGCAGCAGCTGCTCGACGCCCGCGACATCCAGCCCGGCCTTGTCCAGAGCGGCAAACAGCGGCTCGGTCGACAGCGTCTTTTCTTCCAGCCCACCGTTGGCAAAACGCATGGCCGCCCGTGCCATGACGGGCAGCAGGGCGCGTACGCCTGGGGTCCGCCGCCGTACAGCTGGAAATCCGACTCGGTGACAAACGACTCCAGGTCGATCGCCTCTTGCTGGCTCGGCGACGCTCGCCGCTGGGCCGCCGCTGGGCCCGCCGCCACCGCACGGCCACGGGTGCGTCGACGCTGATGAGCAAGAAGAAGGGCCGCCGGGCAAAGACGTCCAGGACGGGCTCGCTGGCAATGTCGGTGGTGACCCAGCGTGCCCGCCAGTGCAGGGTGACAAAGTCGAGGAGCGCCTCGGGCGTAGCAAATGTGGTCGGCGAGTCCCCCTGCCCCTGGGTGGTCTTCTCGTCATCGGCACCAGCCTGGATGCTCAGCCGAGTGAAGCCATGGCGCTCGACGAGGTACTGAGCGACCGTCGTCTTGCCGGCGCAGATGCCTGGGGATGCAAGTGTCAGTCATATAGATACTCGGAACAGACATACATAGAACACAGACCACAGCCGTATCACATACTTCCACAGATTCCGATCAGCATTGTCGTGAGGGTTGGTCAGAGCAACTCAACTCAAGCCTGCCCAGTTGTGTATTTTTGTATTTTATACTCCGTATTGGATAGAATAACAGCTGCAGAGCGTCTTGGTCCGGTCAAAGCTGCTTCTGCAGTGGCCTATGAGATTGCAAAACAACAGCTGTGAAACTCACAAACGATATTGTTTGCCAATGGGATATCAAATACCAATCGACCAGAGGCTGCTCCCTAATTCCTTCTGCTCCGGCGGGCAAGGACACCAAAAAACGCGAACGCGGTTGTATTGCTCGTAGCTCGGCTCGTAAACCCGACTTGTACGCGTTTTCCAGCGAACCACGTGAAGGCTGTTAAAGCTCCCGTAGCTACTCGTATATAGCGCATCGGCTCTCACAGCCTCCTTGCAGCAAGACGGCCGCCGGCCCAGATTGAATGGCCGGTCCCAGTGGACTCTGCAGCTGCATTAGTATGTACAATATAAGTCTTATTTATCAAATGATCCTGTAAAAAGACAGTGACAGCTCATACGACCACGATTAAGCCTTTGCGAACATCAAGCAACCATGTCCGTTACACGCAAGGCCGAGAGGACGGTCGCATGTCGCTTAGGAGCACATGACTCAACCAGACGACGTTTGGAAGAGGAGAAAAGTCCACAGATTAGGGCCAACGCGCCTTCCACGGCAGGTGACTCGTACTTAGTCTCTTCCATCTCCTTCTCCGTTGCACCTTTCTCCTTGCCCAACGGCCACGCCAGGGACGCTCTTGCCTTTCAACCCAGATCGAGGCCGTTCTCTTTCCCCCCTTGTTCTCGTGGTGCTTTTGGTCGGTCCTTCTGTATCTGGCTCTGCTGTTGCCTGTTCATGTTATCGTTCGTCAGGTCAGAAGGGCAAGACCAAAGAGAGGTCTAGCCATTTCGCCCAAAGTTCTTGTCCGTGTGACGCAATAATTGCCGATTACCGAGCAGCATGTGTACTTTGTAGGCAAGAGCGACCTGCGCAGCCTACAGTGAGACAAAGTGACTTGGCGGCCTTTGCAGTGACAAGAGGTAATTAGGGAAGGCCCAAGAGAGAGCTGTGCCGCTTACCCCGCCCCCTCCACCTTTACACTGCTTCCTATCGTCTTTTTAGTCCGTCATCCACCCAAGACACTCCAAGTCACGCCCAAACTGACGATTTCCAGGCAGGTAGGCGACCTAGTTTGTAGTCTCCAGGCGGCTTTCGTATTGCCGCTTTTGCGCCTGGCTCGTTATTGCGGCAATGCCATATCGATCGTGCTATGCCCTTGCCTCCTGCCCGTCTCGAGAGTCTTCCTTCCTTTTTGTGTCTCGCAACTTTGGCCATATAACGCTCACTCTCTCGTGACTAATTTGGCATTTTGCTTGAGCTGCCAACCCTGCACAAAACAACTTCTGAACTTTCAACGCATCGCGAGCGCAAACGACGCCCAGCGCATTCCATCCAACCCTTGCCTCCAACGACCAGCATACCCTTTGAGCCAACCTATCATCTGCGACCCTTTTCTCCGTGTGCGGAGCTCTTACTCAACGACGGCCGACCACCACATTCAGACATCCTCACCAAAGGCAGCAGCCCAATATCACAACTATTCGTGAACAAACGCAGGAAGAAGACCAGAGCACCTTTGCGACAGGCAGACAGGCAGACAGGCATCGCCAGCCACCGCAGCCATGGCCGGCCTCCAGTTTGCGACGTTCAACTCGCTTGTCGAGATGCCGTTTTACTCGGCCCTCTTTGCGTCCAAGCTCGACCACGACAAGCTTGACGACTCTGCGCGCGCCGTCCTTGGACTGTACGAGCCGCGCGGCGAGAGGGACCCAAGCATCAGCTCGCAGATGCAGATCCAAGGCGGTGCCTTGACTAGTAACCAGTCAGTACATCGAGCCAGTCAGTGTTGCGATACCATAGCAGGTACAGAGACAGTACTGACCAATGGACAGAGCGCCATCTGGCATGATCCGCGCAGAGGGCATTATCAAGAACTTCAACACGATCGAGGACTTTAAGCAGGCAGACAAGGCTGCCATGATGCATACAGCAGCACGTCAGGTATGCTCCCTGCACTCCAGTCTCCGTCTTCAAACACAACAAAGCTAACCGCATGTGCTCAGATTTGGGATGCAATCAAAGACGGAAGCATTTACGAAGTCCCCTCCCTCCTCTCCTCCTTCAATATCATCTCCTTTGCCGACCTCAAAAAGTACCGCTTCACATACTGGTTTGCGTTCCCAGCCCTCCACTCCGACCCCCCGTGGAAACGCACAGGCGACGTCACTTCGCTCGGAAAGAAGGAGACCCTGCAGCTCGTGGACAAGGTTGGCACATGGCGGTACGCAACAGACAGCCGCCAGCACGGCTTCTTCCTTGCCAAACGGGTACCCATCAGCCATACAGCTGCCGGCAGTGGTGGTGGTGGCATTGGTGACATTGGTGACACCGGGAGCGAGAGCCGAAGTGAGGAGGACGACTTCGAGGACAATGGCGGCAGCCTTCGTTCCCGCGGCTCAGCAACGTTCCTGGACCCCGACGAGATCGAGCTTGGATTTCGTTGGGTGATTGGGTCCCTGCGCGACGGCGAATCGGGCTTCTTCGACGGCGTGCCCGAGAAGGACCAGTACATTTCCTTTGTCGACCCGTCAACGTACCCCGAGAATCCATCGTGGCCCCTCCGCAACCTGCTGGTTCTGGTCCGCCAGCGGTACCAGCTGCGCAAAGCACAGATTCTCTGCTACCGTGACACACAGGCACGGCGCGACGAGCCGCGGAGCATCGTCCTGCCTGTTGAGCTCGACGGCCGCATCGAGCAGATGGAGACGACAGACATGCCCAAGGTCACTGGCTGGGAGCGGAACGTGAACGGCAAGCTGCAGGCCCGCTTGGCCAACTTGGCCGACTACATGGACCCTGCGCGCCTCGCCGATCAGGCTGTTGACCTCAACCTCAAGCTGATGAAGTGGCGTATCTCGCCGAATCTTGACCTCGACAGCATGAAGAATATCTCGTGCCTGCTCCTCGGCGCAGGAACTCTTGGCAGCTACGTCTCGCGCAATCTGATGGGCTGGGGCGTGCGGAAGATCACATTTGTCGACTACGGCTCCGTCTCGTTCTCGAACCCGGTGCGCCAGCCTCTCTTTGAGTTCAAGGATTGTCTTCAGGGCGGCGCACCAAAGGCGACTCGGGCAGCCGCTGCGCTCGAGCTCATCTACCCGGGCGTCGAAGCCGAGGGTCACGTCCTCTCGGTGCCCATGCTCGGTCATCCGGTCGTCGACGAGGCGAGGACGCGCGCCGATTATGAGAAGCTCGAGGAACTCATCGACAGCCATGATGTGATCTTTCTTCTTATGGACACACGCGAGTCCCGTTGGCTGCCTACCATCATGGGCAAGGCCAAGGGGAAGATTGTAATGAACGCGGCACTCGGCTTTGACACATATGTCGTCATGCGCCACGGCGCCACCCCGAGCGACGGTTCAGAGGATACCCTGGGCTGCTACTTTTGCAGTGACGTCGTCGCCCCGGCTGATGTAAGTTACGATCGCTCTTCTTTTTCTTTTTCCCTGTTTCCCTGTATCGCATAAACTCTAAACTAACAATACCGCAAAGTCCGTCAAAGACCAGACACTGGACCAGCAGTGCACTGTGACGCGACCAGGTGTGGCCGCCATCGCGTCCGCTCTTCTCGTCGAGCTCTTCGCCAGCATCATGCAGCATCCCTCACGACACCATGCCGGTGCACCCAAGTCCTCGAAACGCAGCAACGAGGCCCCCACTTACGAGCGCGACCCGGAAGACCACCCGCTCGGCATCGTGCCCCACCAGATCCGCGGCTTCGTCGCAAACTTCCAAAATGTCCTCGTCAACGGCAAGTCGTACCCGCAGTGCAGCGCCTGCAGCCGGCCGATCCTCGATGCCTACCGCCAGGAAGGCTGGGACTTTGTCAAGAAGGCGCTGGGTGACCGCGAGTACGTGACCGAGCTGTCGGGTCTCGCCGAGATCCAGCGCCAGGCTGAGGCCATGGCCGAGGCTCTCGATCTGAGCGATGACGATCTGGACGAAGATGACGGTGAAGCTGTTATGCTGTAGTAGGACGGTTGAACCGATTCTGGCCAGAATGCCCTTATGGGACATGGGGGATATGGTGTTAAAAGACGATCATGATATGCGGCGTATTTTTGTTTTTATTTATTTTTATTAGGAGAAGGCGTTCAATTCTGACTTTTTGTGTACCCTTGAAATTTTTATGTGTTTTTCATGTTCCATCACATTTATTTACTTCCTTTCAAGTTTCAACATTTAATTCTTACACGTTCAAGGGTACAAGTAAGGCTCTAATTACGCCGGACCTCATCATACGTTTTAAGTCAGCATTTTCCCTTGTTATTACTTCATAGGCATCTCTTTTTATTTAAAACTTTTTTTTGGACAATTCTCCAGAAAACATCACCAGTCATGAGGGAAGGCGCGATGCACATGCATATGCACAACGCCGCTGCGCGCGTGCCTGCCCGCGCAGGAAGTTGCACGCGCGCCATGCACCCCACTTTTTTAACCAATCCTCGTGTTCGCTCCTTCCCCGTGTTATCAATGCGCCCCAGAAAATTACGTAGAGCCAAGAGGAGTTATTACAGCTTTTTTACTCTACCAAGAGCCCCTGTATTACCGAGTGTACCTTCCGTATTAGGGACTTGACTTGGGCGCCCCTTCCCCACAAAACGTCCAACTTCCTACAATCTGTTCTCCAACCTCAACTCTTCAACTTTCAACGTCTCCTCTTTCACCAAAAAGGCAACTTTGTACACGGGTTGTCGCTTGAATTCGCAATCCTGCTATTTGTTGTCTTCCACTGCTCTTCCTTGCACGCTCACTTCGTTTCGAACCTTGCCTTTCTCGATCTCGCGCCTGGCCGTGCCCGCGCATCGATCACGGGACAAAGCGTGTTTTCTTTCCGCAGCTCCAATTGCCCGTCCTACGACTGCAACCAACGGCGGATCACGCGCTTACGGTATAGTCGACCCCGGGGGACTGGAAAAAGGCAAAGAACTTCAACCTGAATCGCCCAGGCGGCGCCGGATCCTTTGGGGCTACCTGAGGGTGACGACAGCGCTTCCAGCTTTTGCCCTCCTTGCTTTCGTCGGCTTCCTCCCACCCAATGGCGCTCCGCTCGCGCTGGTCAGCCATGACTGGCCGGCTGCTTGCGTTCAGCTCCTACCGGACCATCTCTGT
Organism: Sporothrix protearum; assembly: GCA_016097115.2. Classification (NCBI taxonomy): domain Eukaryota; kingdom Fungi; phylum Ascomycota; class Sordariomycetes; order Ophiostomatales; family Ophiostomataceae; genus Sporothrix; species Sporothrix protearum. The sequence continues at coordinate 236,831 of JADMNH010000015.1, read as the reverse complement.
GCATGACTATGCCAACGTCCTCGTGCCCTTGGAAGAGGCTCACGACTACAGCCATGCCGCCCGCACAGGACGCCGGTCCGAGTACGAAGCACCACCAGGCGAGGAGGAAAGCAATGGACTCGTTGGTGGTGACGACGACGAAGTCTTGGAGAGCGGCAGCAGAGCCGATCTCGACAATGGCGAGCGGCGAAAGCAGCACGGCCACGGGGCTGGCGGCGCCGAAAACGAGGACGACGTCGAGGCATCACCAGCATCTGGCATGCTTCCGATGCGGGCGTGCGAGTACAGCATTGAGGGCCTGCGGCGAGCAGTACGGCAGAGTCCAGAGGGAAGCAAAGAGAGTCGACAGAGATGGACAGACTACGAATGTATGTTCCTTTCCCTCGACTCGCAGGAACATTTGTGGTGGTTCATCTAGTGCCCTCGTAATCCCTCTACTAACAAGCTTCCAGTAAAATCCAAGCTCATCAACAAGGCCATACAGGATATTGGCATGGGCCGGTACAACTGGCAGCTTTTCTTCCTATGCGGCTTTGGCTGGTTCGCAGACAAGTCAGTTTTTTTTTAAATTGAATATCAATTTTGTGGTCCAGAAGCTAACAATCTTCTTCTCCCGTCCTTACAGCTTATGGATGCAAGTAAGTGAAAGAGAATTTTTTTTTTGTCTTTGCTGGAATATGTGGTCCTTCTCGTATACTCACAGAGTTCTAGGGCATCTCTCTGATTCTGCCTTCACTGTCGGCCGAGTTTGGCATCGCCGAAAAGACCGTTCGCTACACCACCAGCGCGCTCTTCCTCGGTCTTTGCTTTGGCAGCTTCTTCTGGGGCATCGGCTCTGATGTTATGGGCCGCCGCCTCGCCTTCAACTGCACACTACTCATCACCAGCATCTTTGGCACTCTGGCCGCCTATGGCTCGTCATGGGGCATGGTGTGCGCCCTCGTCGCTGCCCTTGGCTTCGGTGTCGGCGGTAACTTGCCCGTCGACGGTGCTCTCTTCCTCGAATTTCTTCCCGACGCCTCGAGCTCACTTCTCACCCTCCTGTCTGTGTGGTGGCCTGTGGGGCAGCTGTGCTCTTCACTGCTGGCCTGGTGGCAGATTACTGGGGCCGATGCAGAAGGCCATGTTGATAACACCGGTTGGCGCCGGTTTATCAAAACCATTGGCATCTTGACCTTTATCATGTTTGTCATCCGCTTCTTCGTTTTTCGTCTGTTTGAGTCCCCCAAGTACCTGCTCTCACGAGGCCGCCAGAGTGAGGCTGTCGCTGTAATCCACGGCCTTGCGCACCGTAATGGTACCAAGACTTGGCTCACAGAGGAGATCATGGATGCTGTGGCCGAAGGCAGCGATGGTGGCCCGTCGAGACCCGCCGGCGATGAGCGCAACAGCTTCGTCGGCTACGATGCGACCAACAACGATGACGACGATGACGAAGCCGGCCTAGTCAACAACACCGGGTACCGGCGCAGCGGCAGTGGGGTAGCACACGACCGCAAACCCCAGACATGGTCGGTTTTCCGCGACCGCCTCAAGTCCTTCTCGGGCGAGCGCCTGCGGCCTTTGTTCCGTACTCGGCAGCTCGGTCTGGCCACTGCCATCATCTGGTTTGTCTGGGCCACCATCGGTATGGGCTACCCTCTCTTCAATGCCTTCCTGCCTCAGTATCTCTCTCATGGTGGGGCTGCTTCGCCCTCTGCATCTGCTCTTTTGATGTCGAGAGACGAAGGCGCCATCGCCGAGACGCCCACGAGCGTGACCTACCGCAACTACGCCATTACCAGCATCGTTGGTGTCCCCGGCAGCCTTCTCGCCGCCTACACCGTCGACAACCCGTCGCCGTTCCTCGGTCGTCGTGGTACGCTGGCCGGCTCCACCGTTATCTCGGCTATCTTTTTGTTCTTCTTTGTCACGTTCGGCCATTCGCCCGGCTCCCAGCTCTTCTTTTCCTGTGTCGAGGCTTTCTCTCAAAACATCATGTATGGCGTTCTCTACGCCTTCACACCCGAGATCTTCCCGGCACCCGTCCGCGGTGCCGGCACGGGCGTCGCTTCCTTCCTGAACCGAATCACGGGCCTGGTGGCACCTGTTATCGCGGCGACGCTGCCGGGTGACGGTGCGACAGGACCCATCTACCTGTCGGCCGCTCTGATTTTGTCTGCGTTTTTCGGCATGATTATGATACCCATCGAGACACGCGGCCGCCAGCGGCTGTAAAGCAAAAGGTTGCCTCGTGCCTGTTTTTTCGATTACGAAAGACTTTTGCTTTCATCTCTTCTGCTATTGTTTTCTTTTGTCGCTTGGCATGCATGGGTTGGGGCAACGGAACGATCATATAGTTTATTTCTAGATACAAACAAGCGTCTGGATAGGAGTTTTGGAATTGATACTATTAATGGAGAATTTGGCTTCTACACTACCGCCCCTCCACACTGAATGATATGCAGTGGCGGGGAAAAAAAGAAAAGCCACGAATTGAAATGATCAAGGTACAGAGAACGATGATTTGTAGCTAACAAAGAAGACAGAAGAGCGCCCAGACGCTTTCCTGGTCCGGAATGCTACACACATCGAATGCAGTTCTTTCACGGCCACGAGGATAGCATACTCGGGTTGCAGTCCATTGATCCGACGGTATTCTTCGAGAAATAGAAAGCGAGATGAAAAAGAGGCGCAGCCAACCTTGGTGTACTCACCAGGACCATCTTGGCAGGCATTAAAATTTTCTTGACAAATCCAGAAAATAAACCTGCGACCGCAAGAAAAGCCCCGAAGACTGAACAGCACGGAACAAAACCAACAGATGGAAAACGACGGGCCGCCGCCGAACAAGGCAGCTGAGAAAATTTTCCCTGTCCCGGATTGTGGGCTCAGTCAAGGTCTCTTTGATATTTTCCCATCATGGTGTTACTACATATGGCCCCTTCTTATCTCAAATGATAGAATAGAATTGAAAGGTGAATGATACGAACGCACACTTTGAAAAGGTGCACCATTAAAGGCCGAGTTCATATTGAGCCGTTGAAATGAGCCGGTTGGCTGGTGCCTCCACGGGACACAGGCAATATTGTCCTGTCAGCTATTCTTATATATTAAGAAATGAGAGATGGGGAGACAAAAGGTGGCAAAGAAGAGGGGGGAGTGCGTGAAGCAGGGCCAGTCCAGCCTGAATAGACTGTTTGCCGATGTTCAGGCCAGAACATTGTCTCAAATGAAGTCGGTTATTGACGGGCATTCATTTCCTGGTTTCTCCTTCCTTCTTTCTTCGTCGACTGTAAGTCTGATGGCACTTCTGATGTCGTTACAGCTCCTCTCTTACAGGCTGATTTGTTCGTTTAATATGTGAGATGGCGGCCTTGGCTAGACACGTCATTGTCAGCGTCGAGTAACCTGAATGAGGTGGCAAGTAATGTCAGGCGAGGTCTCAATGTTGCCGTGAGATTCACAAACCATTGTTTTGCAATCTCTCTCACCTAGGTTTCGCTTTCTGTTTCTGTTCCTAATTTTGCATTTGTTGGCGTGATCTGTTCGACGCAGTTGCTTCGACTTTTTAGCCGCCTTTACAACAACATTGACCGTCAGTATATCAATTCTATCTCGGGACGGAAACGTGGAAACCCATTCAGGGCAGTCGGGGCAAAGATGATCGACACCTTCCTGATTGAGAACTTGTATTGAAGCGGCCGCGACAAATAAAGGACCATAAAAGCGAGGGAGCATCAAGGGAAGGGAGTCAGAAAACAAAAACAAACACAGAATCCTCAGAGAGCACAAAACTAATAGGTTTAGGCACACTCCCCGCACCCGCCATCGCCAACATAAAAAAAGCGACGATCGCATCTCACGCGAGAACGGCAGCCAACACAAACATCACCAGCATTCCAGTTGGTCTGCAGCAATTGACTTGTGTTTGTGTTCAGAGTAGATGTTCACGAAGAATACGACATCGGAAAAGCAACTGGAAGAAAAGTGAGAAAGAGGCAAAAAGCAGAAAGAGGTGAGTACGAATCAAGTGACAAGAAATGTGAAAAGCCAAGGAAGGAGCGACCGACTGAAAATAGACATGACGACAAAGATTTATATAACTGCGTCGCACCTTCCCCCCATGCTCAACCGCCCATGTTCCCGTATAAACACCACAACTAAATTCAAGGAACCGGCCAAGACGAAAGATCGCGGCCTCAGCGGACATCCATTCCATCTCCACCACCAATTCGTTCCAATAGCACACACAGCAAGTAAACATGAAGTGGTCAAGAGTGATATCGGCCCTCCTGGCCAGCACGGCCTCCTTCGTCTCGGCCAGCCCAGTTGCTTCTCGTGAACTTAGGCTGTTAAGCCTCAAAATCGTCGCGTATGTATATCTCGTCTTCTTTGCCCTCCGTTTGCACGGTGCTGACCATCACAGACCCCTAGCTTCCAACCTCAACGGCCGCTACCTGACGATCAACCCCGACGGTAGTGTGGGCATCTTTTCGGACCGCCCTGTCGATGCAGGCTTGATCCCGCCCAAGGCGCCCGTACCGTCTTCGCTGCCGTCGGCTGAAGCGGCTTCGTCGTCAGCAGCCGCCAAGCCACCGCCGGGCGCCACGTTTTATGTCACGCAGGCCGGTCCTACGGGCTCCCCGGACGCCAGCCACTACGAGCTGCACAGCTATCCCATTGGCATCGTCGACCATGCCCTGGGTCTCAACGGCACTGCAAAAGACGGCATTCGCTATTTGGTTGACGTGACCAACCCGAGCCACAATGCCAGTGCCGGTTCCGACGGTGGGACCTCGCCCGACTGGAAGTCCTTTGCGCTCGACAACTACGGCTCCAACGTGAATGCCAACGGCGACGATGGCCGTGCCGCGATTGACATCGGATCAACCTGGCGAAGCGGATCCCGTCGCCGCTGCCGCTCAACGGCTTCTACTACGGCAGCAACGGCCACGGCAAATGGGCGCTGATCCAGCGCGGCCCAAGCACCTTTATTGCCGCGTGGTACGATGGCGAGTGCTTCCCCTTTCACCTCGGACTTCTTTCTGATCACACCGCGCAATACTAACCAGACGCCCAGGCTCATCATACGTCACCCAAAACTACCGCTTGGTTGACATTACCTACGAGCCGGCCGATCCGTAGACGCAATCAGTTTCTGACTCTGAAGAAGGCACGTGAGGCGGGACGACAGAGAGCGACGAGAGAGAAAAAGACAGAGGTGTGAAAAGCGACAGGCCATCTTTCTGTATTCACACTCTTCCGTCCCTATTCCATCCGATGACTCGAGCACATTTAATACCAAACGTTACTCAATGCAGAGACTTTATTTTCTGTGTAGTGAAGCATGGACCATCGTATTAACACTACGCTATTGCTCCTCTATCAGTGCATCCTCGAGCCCTAGCATCCTCACATCCTGGCATCATACTACCGCAGTACAACTCGTATGACGGGGCGAACGGGATAATGTGAAATGGTCTGATTTTATCCTTTTTTTTGTATCTGTCTCTTGTTGGTGTTTTTCTTATACGTTTCTCGTTGATGTGAGCGAGCATACTTGTGCTCTTTATCCTCCTCTTTCTGTTTTACTTTCCTTTCGTTCTCTCTTCTCTTTTCTCTTCCATCTCGTCATCCTCCGCCACCTCAACACCCGCCCATCTATGTATTTCGGATGCCAGGCCATTTTTTTGTTTTGTTTTCTGTTTTCTGTTTTCAACTTCAAACCGACGGTCTTCCAACCAATCGGTTAAATGCTCCCTCGGACGCAGCGCCTTTCAAATAATCAACCCATGAAGCAACAAAATAGGGAAAATATGAACCAAAAAAAGGAAAAGGTACGAAACTTCGATACAATACAGACACAATTTAAAAAAATAAGACGGGCAAGATGACAAGGCAAAAGGGGCATGGAATTTATGCACTATGCAGAGCGATGAAAGGGACACCAAAGAAGAAAAGAAGAAACGCGACAACCCAGGGCTCATGGACCTCAGAACGACATCTCCTTCTTGATCTCGGCAATGGCGCGGCCAGGGTTCAGACCCTTGGGGCACGTCCGGGTGCAGTTGAGAATGGTGTGGCAACGGTAGAGGCTCATGGAGTTCTCAAACGCCTGCTTGCGCTCGGCCTTCTTCTCGTCACGAGAGTCGGCCAGCCAGCGGTAGGACTGGAGCAGGACGGCGGGCCCAGGTACTCCTCCGAGTTCCACCAGTAGGAGGGGCAGGACGTGGAGCAGCAGAAGCACAGAATGCACTCGTAGAGGCCGTCGAGCTTCTTGCGGTCCGCCTTGCTCTGGCGGTATTCGCGACCCTAAAAAGAAGACGTTAGTTGCTTGTTTTTCACACGAGGTGTGCAGACAAAGGAGATGAAGAGATGGAGTGCGCCCTCCAACGTACATCAGGCGCAGGGGTGTCTCTCTGCAGGTAGGGCTTGATGGACTTGTACTGCTTGTACAGCTGGGTCAGATCGGGCACCAGGTCCTTGACGACGTAGGTGTGCGGCAGCGGGTAAATCTTGGTCTCGGTGGCGTCGGTGGGGATGCGGCACAGGCAGGCCAGCGTGTTGACGCCGTTGATGTTCATGGCGCACGAGCCGCAGATGCCCTCACGGCACGAGCGGCGGAAGGTCAGCGTCGGGTCCTGCTCGTTCTTGATGCGGATCAGGGCGTCCAGCATCATGGGGCCCGTCTTGTTGAGGTCGAGCGTGAACGTGTCCATGCGCGGCTTCTCCGAGGGCGTGTCGGGGCTCCAGCGGTAGATCTGGAAGCTCTTGAGCCGTGGTGCGGCCTCGGCGGGCGCGTCCGAGGTCGTGGCCATGGCGCGGCGGGCGGACGATTGTGAAGAGGGAGAAGAGGCGGAAGAAGTGTTGAAAGCGGCAACCATTGGCCGAGCAGCCATCGACGGGCGCGACGAGGCCGACGCCAGCAGGCGCATTGTGGAAGAGCGGAGAGCAGCCATTGCGGCGGTTATGAGGGTGAGGAGAGAAGAAGAAGAAGAAGAAGTGTGGTTGTCGAGACGTGAGATTCTTCCGGGGAGGCGACCAGTTGCGAAACCAGTTGCTCAAAAGGAACAAGAAGAAGAAGTCAGAGAGAAGAAAGAAACAAGAATGGACGGAAGATTGTCGCCGGTGACGATAATTTGCGGATGTACGATCACGGAGGGGGTGTGATTGACGATATTGTGATGTTATGATGTCGAGAGCCAAACACAAGAGGAAAAGGAATAAAAGAGATGCAAGTTGCAAATGAGAAACGAAGTGGTAGCGGACGTGGTTGTGGCGGTTCGGTTCGCTAGAGGGATTGTGTGCGTCCAGTTTTTTTGCCTCCAGTTTCCCTCTGTTCCCCCCGTTCATGACGATGGAAATTCGGGACACCTCGGCTAGTGAAGCCCGCGCCCAGCGGTGCTGCTGCCAATGGGCTCTGTGGCCAATGGGAGAAGCCATATTGTCAATGGCCCCCGTTACCCAAGGGACGATTCGGAGGCACGCTGACTGGGCAGGAGCGATGGAGGTGGGTTTTCCAGCACCAGAAAGAGGAGCAAATGGGCGCGTTAGGAGCAATTGGAGTGGATTCGCCTTCACGTGCTCGCCGCTTGGACGCTTGCCGTGGGCTCCTGCCGTGGGGAGCTCGGGGAGGAAGGGAGACAGGGAGAAGGCACATGCTTACCGTGTGGAGAAGGCACGAGATGAAATTCAGACTGTGTACTTGCAGCTGTGCGTGACTTGCTAGTATCTACCAGGTATCTCCCCTGGGTACATGAGCTTCCACCACGAATGCACACACGGTAATGTACCGCTCTTTTTGGCGGGTAGCTGCAAGCGTCGGCCTAATGACATAGCGTCGCCCGCTCTAATCTGATAGCGAGCAGCGAGCTCAGGAACGTTCGGTCTTCGTTGTTCGTATCATTATCGCTAGGTTTTTTCTTTGCTGCAACTCTGCCGCGTCCCTTCCTTGCAGCGCAACGGCTCACGACCAACAATTGATAACGGCTCTGCGGCGTGTACTTCCCCACGCCATCGTGAGACATCTGGTGACATTGACGCGCTTCCTGACTTACGAGACGCCAGCTTGATCCCAGCGCAATTGACGGACCCCCTCGACCTCCTCTTATTCCCTTCGTCTTCCTCCGCACTGGTGGCCCTTGGAGAGGGCTGCCGCCATCGTCTTCTGGCTACGCAATTGGCCCAATGCCAGCCGTGCGCCAGCTCCCATCTGCCAGCCTGCCCTGTTCTTGGCCCCTCACCACATACACCGGACGCCTTGAGAGCATGGCCGTCCGATCTGCGCGAGCGGTCCTGTCTGCTTCTCGGCCCTACGTACGACCATGTAAGGACGACCTTCTTTGATATGGAGCTGCGGTGCGCCATGCGCTTTTACAAGTTATGTGCTCTTCACAGCTAACATGGCACGCAACAGTAGCACCTTCAGTAGCACCCGCAGTTGCACGACGACCACCAGTATCGCTTTCCGCAGTGCGATCTCTCTCCCTCTCATCGTCCAGCCAGCACCCCTCGGCACCCGCCTCTTCCTTTTCCTCTTCTTCCGTCTCTCTCAACATGCCGCCAGCAGCATCGAAGCGCCCGTCTGCGACGTCCATAGGCCATGGTCGGGCACCAGTCTCTGCCTCTGCCTCAGCCCGCCGCAGCATCTTCTCCTACAGTATCGCCGCGTCGTACATCGCCAAAGACCGTCCCTTTGACCCCAACACGCACGTCTTCCACTTCAACCCCTACAACCGCCTCCAGCAGTCCTCGCCCACACAGAAGAAGAAGCCGTCCCAGCGGCCCGAGAGCGGCCAGGATGCCTTCTTTGTCAGCCGCGTCGGCGATACAGGAACAGTAGCTCTGGCAGTCGCCGACGGTGTGGGCGGCTGGATGGAGTCCGGTGTCGACCCGGCCGACTTCTCCCACGGCCTCACTGAGTACATGGCCGCCGCCGCCTACGAGCACGGCAAGCCTCTGGGCAAGGGCAAGCAGCAGACGCAGACCAAAAGTGTCGGACAGTCGGCTCCGGCACCTCCTTTGTCTGCACGCCGCCTCATGGAGATTGGCTACCAGGCTGTCCGCCACGACCGCGCCATCGAGGCCGGCGGCTCCACGGCCATTGTCGGTCTGCTGTCGCCCGATGGCGGTCTGGAGGTCGCCAACCTGGGCGACAGCGGCTACATCCAGCTGCGCCTCAACGCCGTCCACGCTGCCTCGGCGCCCCAGACCCATGCCTTCAACACCCCCTACCAGCTCAGCATGATTCCGCCCAGCATCTTGGCCCGCATGGCCGCCTTCGGTGGCGCCCAGCTCAGCGACGAGCCCCGCGACGCCGAGGTGACGCGCCACGACCTGCGCCACGGCGATGTCCTGGTCTTTGCCTCGGACGGCGTCTGGGACAATCTGTTCAACCAGGACATTCTGCGGCTCGTGAGCCGGGCCATGGTGGGGACGGGTGCGTGGCAGGCCACGACCAAGGACGCGGGCGCCGCTGTGGCCGTGGCGTCGCCAGCCCAACTCAAGCGGCTGACCGACCCCGAGACGAACGAGGGCGCCCCGGTCGTGACGCTCCAGAGCCTCATTGCCACGCAAATCACCGGCGCGGCCAAGGCGGCGAGCGTCAACACCAAGCTGGATGGCCCGTTTGCCAAGGAGGTCAAGCGGTACTACCCGCAGGAGACGTGGCACGGCGGCAAGGTTGACGACATCTGCGTTGTCGTTGCCATTGTGTCCGAGGAGCCCAGCCCCGACAGCGACGCGCCGATCAAGAGCAAGCTCTAGACTCGATGGACCACGCCCTCATTCGACTTCATAACATCTTCTTTGCGCCGCTTATCGATTTGGTTTCGTGTTTTTGTTCAGCGCCCATATAGAAACATGGGCGTGGTGGCCTTTTTTTCTTTCTTTCTCATTCATCCATCTTGGCATATTCACGGCGCATATGGCAATTGTCTGCCCAGTGTTTTTTTATCCTTTTTTTTGTATTTCCTATTTCTCCGTTATCATTATCATGTCCTGCATATAGACGGCTACGAAAACCAGCTTTTCCCGAGAGGAAGGATTTTTTAGATCAAAAGAGAAGCATATCAGTTTTATTTTTTTAAACAAATTTTTTTAGATCCATACAGGACAGAACTGAGAGGACTAGAATACAGGGCACACGCATAGCAGCAATTTTACGTTTCATTTGGTTGTTCTTTACAAGGAGCTTCGTGTCCGTGACAGACGCACACGCACGAAATACATGCATGCGACATGCTAAGTCGTACGCAAACATGGGAGCACAAACGCACACGATTCTGCGGTCATGCGATCATTGCGATCATACAGTCAATACCGGTGGCCGATGCCGATGTGATTCGACGGTTTGACAGTTTGCGGGGCGTGGGCGAGGGCTTGGTGAGGGCTGGGTGAGGGCTGGGGCGATGGCCGACGGATGCATGTGCACATGCATATGCATGCCTTGCATCTTGTGTCTCTCATGGCCTGTGTGGCAATACGATGGTCGTTTTTGTACATGAACTGTAGCTTTGTGTGTCTCTTCCGTGGCCTGTGCCTCTTTGTACGCCGTGTCGGAATCTGGAAGGGCTTCGGCCGTCGTCCTGTCAATGGTGCTTTGGGTAGATTGTCCACGTCGCACAAAGCGTACAAACGGGGGCTTCACTCCAGAACGCCAGTTTGTCTTGTTTTGGGGCATCCTTGAACAGAGGGGCCTCTCTTGTGCTCCCCCAGCTGGGACACTCGTTCTTTCAGAAGGCCCGTTGAGAAAGCGCGTGGCAGAGACCGACGAACCAGGATCAAAACAAGACCAACAGATAGACAAGACATACCCGGGGCAGCATCGCCAATCACACAACGAAAGCGCAACAGTTTCGAAATCTCGGCAGACAAAAGGTAAAACGGGATCCGAGCCAGGGGCTGGAAAAAATCTCCGTGTACATGTACTTGCTGGCCTTTGGCCCTGCAGGCCACATGGCTTGCGCTTGCTTGCATGGCCTTGCATCTCGGGCACAGTACCGACATCCCTTGCTTGATGCGGTTGGGTGGAGAATGGAGAGCGAACCGACGTCAAACAAAATGACGGGCAAGCCAAACGGGCCCAAGCCAAACGGGTCCTGGCATGTCGAAGACAACGTCGTTCCAGACAGTACCGAATTCGCATGTCGTAGGGCATCTGCGACTCTTAACTATATTAGCGCGCATTCAGAGACGTCCGTCTCACACGAACCGAGAAGGATACAAGATTAGGAAGTGAGATAGGGAGATGTGAGAAAAGTCGGATTAAAACAGGCTATCAATTTTGGTCGTCAACATGTTTCGAAGCGAACCATGAAGACACCAAGGAGATGGAGTAACGCTAAAGGGAGTGAAGATAGCAGAACGTCTCAGCAACCAAGCAACGGACAATGTATATCAAAAAGTGGCCCGTAAACGTTCAGTAGCGATAAGCCTTGCTCTATTCTTTCACAAAAGATATAGCCAGTGCAAAGTCAATATTCAAGAACCCCTGCAGTGTATGTGCGCATGTTTTTTTTTGCAAAAAGAAAAGAGAAAAAGTATTAAGACGGGGATAGTTTATGTGAAGCCCTATAGATCGAAAGGAATGATTTAAGAACGACCAATTCATCCATCCTTTTCCATGCTTCCTTTGAAGAAAGAAAAAGTCCACGGCGTTAATTTGAACAAGAAAACCCTGAGTAATATGAGAAAAAAATAGTGTAAACAAAAAAGAAACCAAGACCAAATCAGTCTTTAATTGCTTAGTTGAAGTACAGCAGAGCAGCAACGGTCACCAGGACAAATGCCAGGGGCGACTTGGCCTGGGGGCCGTTGTTGGTGTTGGCAGGGACGGTGGTGGCCGAGGTGGTAGCCTTGGTGCCAGTGGTGGAGGCTGCAGCAGTTAGTATGAGATATTCAAAAAAGGCATGCGGTATGCAGTTTAAAGGTTGACTACGAACTCTTGGTGGCAGTGGTGGTGCTGTTGGAGCCAGCAGTCGTAGTCAGGTGAGTGGTCTTGGACGACGAGGAAGACGAGGTCGACGAAGAGGACGACGAGGAGGACGACGAGGAAGACGAGGAAGATGAAGACGACGACGAGGAGGAAGACGACGAGGAAGAGGTGGCGGACGAGGACGAGGCAGCGGTCGACGAGCCGGAGCTCGACGAGGTAGCAGCGGTGGACGAAGCAGTCGAGGCGCTGGCGGAGGCAGAGCCGGTGCCGGTCAGGGCAAACAGCTTGCTGTAGTTGACGCCAGTCGAGTCAGAGATCTCGAAAGCGTAGTTGCCCGAGACCAGGTCGGTCGGGACAGTCCAGGTGAAGCTGCTGCTCGAGTCGTCGGCTGGTGTTTATTTGTCAGCAGATGTTTTCAAGTTCGAAAATTATAGTACTCGGGTGCACTTACAGTCAATGGTCTGGACCTTGGTCAGGTCCTTGGAGGAGCCCGTAGCCAGGACAATGGTGACAGGGCCAGTAGCGTTGGTCCAAGTCAGGGTGAAGGTTGAGCCGGAGACGACATCGAAGTTGGAGTTGGTGAAGGCCGGGGTGGCGCTGACAGTGGCGGCCAGGACGGCGAAGACGGAGGCAACAGAGAACTTCATTGTGAATGTTGTAGTGTGTGTTTGTGGTTGAAAAGGAAGCGAGTGTGCTGGAGAAAGCGAGGTTGGTGGTATTAAGTCGTCGAGGGGTAAAAGTAGTAAAGATTGCAAATGGTAGCTGAACGAGAGACTTGAAAGTTTGGATGCTGTAGACCACGAGAAAGGCGATGTTAGAAAATATGTGCCAAGACAAAAAAATGGTGTGTGAAGACAATGAAGACGTGTAAAGTGAAGAAAAAAAAGCGTGAAGTGAACAAGTAAAAACTGAAAGAAAAAGAAAACAAAAAGGGATGTGCAGAAGAGAATGCAGTGCTAGAAGGACGGACGACGGCTGGAATGAAGGAACGAAGAAAATATATGCGCCACTGGCTGGCTCTGGGTGCTGGATGGGCTGGATGGGGCGGGCGGGAAGTGGCTGTTTTGTGTTTTGTTCCAATGCGAGACAAGCACACGCTTTGGATCGAACAGGCAAAAAGAGAAGAAAGGGGATTCCGAAAGCCGTGCGTAGGGGCTGTTTTTTCTGAAGGCTTTTGAATCGAGGCTGATTGTGAGAGGGGCTTGGAGGCCTGGACGGGGATGATGCACGCGAAAACAAGGAGAGGTTTGGCCAGGAGGCCAGAGCAACGAACGGTAAGGGTGAGGCGAGGGTGCGGGCGTTGTCAAGCATATAGCACGAGCGCATCACAAACACACAAACACAAACACTTACAGAAATGAAGACGTGAAGTTGTTGAACGCTTGTGAAGATGACGATGCAGAAGGAAAAAGAAAAGAAGAGGCAGGAAGGAGGGAAAGAGAGAAGAGGGAGAAACAAGGGAAGAGGAGGACGAGATCTGTGGTATTAAAATAAGCCGGATGGAATGCAGTATTCCAGAAAGAGGGAAGGAGCTTACGAAGTAGCTAGGAAGACCACGGGAAAGAGGAAAAAGAGGCAAGTTGGAGGCGGAAAGACGCAAAAGCAGGAGAGAAAGAATTTTCTTGGCAACGAAATGGGCGGCGCATTGGGCGAGATGGGGTGGGAGGGAAGGTGCAATGGTGCTTTCATGAGGGCGTGAAGAAGTGAGGAAGGCGTGAGGGCGTGTTGTGTGAGTGGTGGTTGTCGTGGAGCAGGCGCGGAGGGCATGGAACAGGCACACCCCGTCCGTTCCTTCCCCTTTCGTGGGCCTGGCCTGGCCGCTTGTGATGGGGCCGAATAAAATGAAAAATAAAAGAGGAAATAAATAAGTACAAAAACAGGGGAGGCTCTTTTCCACCCTCAGTATTCTGCAGTCTCCAGGCGACGCGACAGGCGCAAGGTACCGGAGCTGGGTCTGCGCTAGCCCACACACAGCAACGGCTGGATCCACCCAGACACCCAAAGTAGCTGTGATGTACATGTACCCCGTATGTACACTGGCCCTGAGCCTGGCCAATGCGCCAGAGGCATGGGCATGGGCATGGACGCGCAACGCACTTTCCTTTTATTACTGCTCTTTCCTTCCGTTATTGCACCCCTGTGCAGCTTTCCTGCAATTATGTCATTGCCAGACAGGTTTTCTATCAGTCGAGGGTTGCACCTGCCTGAAAGCTGTTGTAATCCAACGACGTCGGTGGTTATGGACGGGCGGCTCTACGACGTGCGTACTTCGAAAAAGCACAAATGTTGGCCAGTACGACCGAGAATGCCAGCAGGAAAGAACGGTACGCCCGAGGCATGGCGCCAGCAGGTACTTATCTTACGAGAGCAGGTTTGGCAAGAGCAATCGGCGGACAAAGTACTGAGCACGATGTCTCCTTAAGGGGAAAATGAGTTATTACGAATAAGCATATTTTGTGTGTGGCCAAAAGGTCACGGAAAATGGACTTTTTTACTCAGATACGCCCAAATACACGCGCGAATTTTGTACCTGATACCACCAAACGACTCTATTCCCGCCAACATTGCGATGCGCACTGGAGAATTTGTGCCTGGACCGACCCAGCAAACAAACTTCCGTGCTGAAGAACGGCAGGGAAGCAGCAGCCTGCACTCACTGCAACAAGAGACGCGTGTGAGACCAGCGCACATCGGCACTCGGTCGGCAACAGCGTGCCTGGCTCGCCTTGGGCCTTGTCTGGGCACCCTGGCGCCGAGCTGCACAAGAGGACCGGCGCGCCGAGCGATCAGCAAGTGGTGCAGAGGGCCCAGAGATGCAGTGTCTGACAGGCGCAGAGTCAGAGTTCGCAGAGAGAGCCAAAGAAGGGGTTCAGAGACAGGGACCAAGGTGGAGTAGGACCAGGAAAGGCAGAAAGGCAAAGAAGCACGCAGACGAAGGCCTAGAAGCGCAGAACGTGCGTCCCTCGACTCGGCAACGCTCAGAGGCAAAGACAACAGACGAATCCAGGGATAACGTCAAGAAAGGTCCAAGTTCCAGACTCCTGACACCCTGTGCTGTTTGCCCAGACTCTTGAATCGAACTGGCCCCTCCTTCTCCCGCACTCAGCCCAGCATCGAGAATCTCTTCTTGGCAACCCGACGGAGAAGACATATTAGTGCTAATCATCGAACCTCACCAAATAGCGGTCCCTCCCCCATCTCCTGTAGGGCCGTAGCGGAACACTGCATCCTTTCAGAGAGATACTGGGTACGTGAGCACAAGAAGCAAGGCATTCCACGGGCGGGGACAGTGCACGGGGACGGGAATATCTCGCTGCCAGCTGTACTCAGTAATCGTACGGAGTAGGCCAAGGCCCGCTTAGGAGCGTGCTGGGCATGTCAGTCAGGCCTGTTCGATGTCCACGATCGAAGCGAACGCAACAAAACAACAAGGGTTGAGTGTGGGCTGTCAGGAGATGGCTTGCCAGGGTCCCCGGAGAGCCGTTAATTGGACAAGGCGCGATTTGTTTCTGATGGGGCATTAACTCTCGATGGCATCTCGTGGGTCGTTCCGGGCGAAAATAACGACAGAGACATGGCTCCTCGGCACCCGGCCTGGGCCTGGACCACAAATTCGCTTGCCTTTTTAACTTCTCAGGGGCAATTGGCGACAAATAACGACTGCCAGTTTCTCAGTCTCTCCTTTCCTCTTCTCTCATCTCCTGTTGACAAAAGAGTTCACACACCCTGGCCATCACGCTAATGCAGACGTAGCCCCTGTCCATCTCCACCGGCCAGTCCTCGATCTGTCGGAAGGAGCCACAGAATATGCAGGGTGGCCTGAGGAATCAACCTAGGAAACTAACCAAATGGAGTTAGCCTGAGTTTATATGGAAAATAGGGAGGTTTTTAGGGTTAACGAGTATGCCCACATTTTATAAATTTTCCTTATATAATAATTATTAATATATTATATATTCTAATAATTATAAGCCCGGTACGCGCGACGTATAATAAAATAATTAAAAAGAATTAATTTACGACCGTTAAAATTAATAAAAGCCGAATTTAATATTATAACGATTATTAAAACTACGGAAATCCCGGTTTTAGCCGAAAAGCTTAACTTTTACGATTAGTGGCGAGCCGTTAAGGCGAAAGTTAATTACTTTTAATTTATAAAATATATTAACCTAGAGTATTTAATTTATAACGTTTAAATTAATTTTAAGACGAAGAATATATATTACGGTATAACCCCGTTTAAAGTGTTTTATTTAAAGTAACCGTTTAAGCCTTTTTTAACGTTATTAAAAGTTAATACGTAAGCCGTATAAGTAATATACGAAAAGGATTAGGCGAAAGTACGTATTATTTATAACGATTAATTTAAAGGGTTACGTTTTTAAGAAAAGTAAATTAATCGGTATATTATAAAAGAGCGCGAGTTTAATACGGCGACGGAGAAAATATAAGAGTTTCTTAATAATTACGTTAATAATACCCTTAAACGTATATTTTATAAGAGAAATAAGCCGAAAAAGAAAGTATTAAAGTTATTTAACGTCGTTAAACTTTTTTTTTAACGAAATAAAACTTTCGTTTATTACGGAGTATAAAATTATCCTTTAAAAGGCCTTTAAATATATAAAATTCGTAAATAAAAGGTTAAATAACTAGTTTATTTTATAATATAAATATATAATTAAATAAATAATTAAAACGGGCTTAAAATATAAAGTCCGGACTAGTTATTATATTTAAAAGGCGTTTTCCCGTAAAAGTAAATAAAGTTAATCGATTAATTTAAAGCCTTAAAAACGGAAGTATCGCGAGACTTAAACGATATACCTCGTACTTTCGAGTAAAGGAGACTTTATTTATTAAACCTTTTACTTTCTTAATTTAAAAGAGAAAGTTCGGATTAATACTCGTTAACTTCGGTACGGAAAACGAAAACGACGAAGTTAAAGAGGAGGAGGATTAAAGATTACCTCCGTTATTACCGGTATAATAAAACTAAGTTTAAAGGTATAATAAAGGTTAATAAAAAGGTTTTTTTTAACGGGGACGTAAAAATATTATAATCGTAATATTACGTAATAAGTTAAACGCGACGTATTATATAAGTTATACGAGGGGATTAATTATAACTTAAAGGATTATTTTTATAATAATTCGACGAAAAAACTTAATTATTTTATATATTATTCGCCCGAGGCGAAAATTAAAATTATTATTATACGAAAGCGTTATTAAAAAGTAACCGTTATTAAAGTTAAGTTTAATACTTTATTATTAAAGTAAAAGGTAAATTAATATAAAAGGTATATTTATAACTTATAATTATTATAAAAGGTTTAAAAGGTTTTAAAAAAATATTAAAAGTTAATATATTATATATATCGAAATATTTATTATTTTAACGTTAAATAAACCGTTTTTTAAAATATTTATTATTTTAACGTTAAATAAACCGCCTTTTAAAGTATTATTTAATTCGAGTACTTCCGTATATATTATTAATAACTTAACCGTTTTAAAACTTTTAAATAATATATAATACCGGAGTACGTACGTATTAATAACGGAGTAATAAAAGTATATAATTATAATACTTAATTAATTAAAACGAAGGCGAACGGGGTACGTTTAACGTTAAAATTAATAAACGTAATTATTTACTTAAAATTTATAATCGAGGTAATTTCCCTCGGTCGTTTAAAGGAGTAAAAGGTATTTTAAAGGAGTAAAACCGGGGAGTTATATAAAGTCGACGATACCGGCGGGAGCCGCCCTCGTATAAAGATTTTAATAATATAAACGGTAAAATACGGGTAATATTATATTATCGAGGAAGTAAAAGAGTTAATATTTATATCGTTTTCGCGAGAGAGGCGTTATATATAAGTTTAAGAGGGACGTCTTTAATATCGCCGTTTAAGTTATATAAGGTTAAATATAATTATTACTTACTTATTTCGGTAAAAGGCGTACGTTTAAAAGGCTTTAAATATTATCGAATATAACGTTTATAATTTTTTAAAAATATAAAAAGTAATATTATATAAACTACCGCTCGATAAGTTATCGTTAAAGTTATTTCGAAGGTTAAATATTAATTAAACGGATATAATTATTATATACGATAATAATACGAGAGCCCTCTTTATTACTTATAACGATATAAAATATATATTATATTATACCCTTATTAAAAAGATTAACTCTTTTATAATAATCAAAAAGGCTTTAAATATTATAAAACGAATAAGGTATAAAACCGTAATAATTCGAGTCGATAATAAGTTTATTATTAATAAAAGGGCGGCGAAAAAAGTCGAAAAGAAAAGTATTATTATCGACCCTTTATATTATATATATAAGTATAAAATAAAACTTCTAAACGTTTTAAGGGGTAATAATAACTAGAGTACGTATTATACGAATAAATATAAAACTCTTTAAAAAACTTATAACTTAATATTATCGGTATAACCGTATATATAAATAACCGTTTACTTTATTATTCGTTATAATATATAACCCTTTTCGAAGCCGTACGAGGTTAAGTACCTAATATTACTTATTTAAGGGTATTCGGTTATAAAATATTTATTTTAACGAGAGAGGCTTAAAAACGTTAAAATAAAAAGCGAAAATTATAACCTAGGGCGTATATTAATTTCCTAATAAGTTATAAATCCTTTAATATTTTTAAAATTTAAGTCCCGAGATTAAAAGAGGTAAAGTTAATAAAAAATATAATTTTCGATAAAGGCGAAATATTCGACGAAGTTATTATATACGTTAAATTATTAATAAAAAAACTAAACGTTATTATCGATATATATATAAAAGAAAAGGAAAAAAATTACGTAAAAGTACGTAACGTAAATATTTTTAAAATAAAACCGTTATATTTATACGTTAATTTATTACCTCTTAACGGAGAGGAGGGTATTTAAAAGTAAGAGTCGCGACCCTTAATTTTAACGATAAGTTATAAGTTATTAAAGTACTTAAATCTTTATTAAAGATTAATAACGAGGTAAGTACCTTAAAGGATAACCCTAGTCCCGAAAATTATACCGGCGATATAACTCTTAAGGGGGTACCTTTTACGGTTAACCCCCGTAAAAAAGCCTTTATAATACCGGAGGCGATTAATAAAGTTAAAGGTATACCCGGCGGCGTTTACCGTAACCGAAATAAAAACCGAAAAGTAAAAAACGATAATATTAACGATAAATTATTTAACGAAAATAATAACGATACGGGAAAAAGACCGATAACGTTAAAATTTATAATTTTTCGGGGTACGTTAACGGGAGGAGATATTTATTTTAATAAAGTTACGGAGTCGGAAATATTATTACCCGAGTATAAGACCGTTATAAAAACGTTTTTAACGGTATTACGATAAAATTATTACGACTTAATACCTCCTTCGTATATATACGAAACCCTTTTATATATAACGACCGATACCTTTTTAAGTAAGCTTAAAAATAATATATTACTTTTTATTATAAATTAATACCTTTCGTATATATACGAAACCGAAAAAAATATTAAAGGGTATAAAATCCTCGGGAGTATATAATATATAATTATAAAACCGATTTTACCGGTATAATAAAGTTAACGCTTAAAGTACGTATAATAATCTTAAGTAATTAAAGAGGAGAAGACTAGTTAATTTACGAGGGTAACGACTTTTAATAATCTTATACTTCGGATTTTCCTTTATATCGTTATTAAATTCGACTTAAAGTTACGGTAAATTAATATCGTTAACGTATTCGTTAACGCGGACCTCGATAAGTTAACTTATATATTATTATTATTAAGTTTTAAAGTTATTATACCGTAAAGAGAAAGGGTAATTTAATTATTAAAAAAGGCTTTATATAACCTTCGATAATCTCCCTTATTATAATAATAATATATTACGAAAAAGTTAACGGCTTTAGTTATATACTTATTAAGGAGGACCCTTATATATTTATAAAGTATAATATTACCGTCTTTATTTACGTCGACGATATTATTTTATTATACCGTAAAAATAAATAAGGAACGGTTAACTCTTTAATAATTAATTTAAAAGAAATATTTAAAGGTAAAGGACTTAAGTAATATACGACTTTTTTTAAGTATAAAAGTTTTACGGTACCGTAAAATAAGGAGGCTTTAACTCTCTTAAATTAAATATATTAATAAAATAACGCGAAAATACTTTCGATTAACGATTTACACTCCTCCCGCGGTAAACGAGGATTATATCCCTTATAAGTTATCCTAATTACTTTAATAAAATTAACACGTATAATCTCGTATATATTAATATTAAAGTATTACCGGGTTACTCTTATATATAATAATTAATATTAAGTTAAACGTAATATTTTATATTACTCGCTTTTATAATATAATATAAACTTATTATTAAAGGATTATAATAATACGGTAATTATACTCCTTTACTTATATAAAACTTAATATTTTAACTTATATTTTAACGGTATAAATAATATTATAACCGACTTTTAATACGCCTTTAATACGTCTTTTAACGATAATATAAAAAGACCGAGTAAATATATAAGGGTATATTATAAAGCTTTTTAATACGTTAATAATATAAAAGTTATTTAAGTAATATATATTATTACTTCTTTTATAAAAATAAAGCTCTTCGCTTTAATATATACCGTAAAAGAGTTATATTATATTCGACGGTTATTTAATTAACTCGGCTTTACGCTCGATAATAACTTCGTTATCGAAGAAAATAATAAGTAAATTATTCGCCTTATTACGAACGATACCCTCCGCCTAAAAACTCGTTTACGATATATTAATATTTATAATATATAAATTCGTTAAGAGGTATAAAAAGGTTAATTTAAAATCGAATAAGTATTTACGAAGGTTATAATAATTAATAATTTATAAAGGCTTTTACGGGAAACCCTTTCGTACGTTTTAAAAAGGTTATAAACGTAATTATTATATTAAACGAGGTTATTAACCCTCGAAAAAAGTAAAAGTAAATTTTCTTAATATATAACGACGATAAAAAAATAAAAATAAACGGAAAATATAATTAAAGTAAAGTATTAAAATAATAACGGCCTTATTTAAAGTAAAAAATATACTTTAAAGTACCGTAAAATAAAACGCCCGGGCTTTTAAAAAGGTTAAAATATATTAAGTATTATATAAAAAGGCCCCCTTAAGGGGGTGTATCGGAAAGAGCCACAAAATATACAGGGTGGCCTAAGGAATCAACCTAAGAAACTAACCAAATGGAGTTAGCCTGAGTTTGTATGGAAAATAGGGAGGTTTTCAGGGTCAACGAGCATGCCCACATTCTGCAGATTTTCCTCATACAACAATCATCAATACATCACACATTCTGACACGATCCAGCCTAGCTTCATGGTCAAATTAGCTCTGGTGCTGTTCGCCGTGGCCGGACAGAATGAAAACAACAGACGGAGCTCGAGGGGAAGAAAGCGAGAGCGCTGGAAGGTGTGTGTGGGAAACACTGTTCCTTGCATACAGCATATTTCTCGCCAAGCCACCTCGAGTGGCCACTCCCGCTGGCCCTGTCGAGGAAAGCTAGGCGCGCCTGGCTCGCCCGGAGAAGAAGCCTAACAGGGAGGCCAACTTTTCGGCGGTGCCACACTAAAAATCGAATTCTACTGGTTTGCTTCTATTCTTGGGTATTTTCTGGTCAATATTCTATGTCAGGTGCTCAAACGAAAAAACAAGTACATGTACGCAGTACGCAGTAGAAATACAACCTACGGCAATGGCGGAAGGCAACAAACGATCAAGACACCAGCGAGACCAGGCATGGAGAAAGCCGATGTGACAAAACGCAAAGCTTTCGATCTGGTTCAGCCCTCTGGAGTCTGGGCCAACTCGTTTGATTACGACCTACGCCATAGGCTGCCCCCAGATGTGCTTACCCTCCGTCTTTCTTGCCCTTTCTCCAAGAGAAATAGCATGTTGCCAATCCTATTTTCTGTGACCAGAGCGCGGCACGTGGGCAAGCAAGAATGAAGCCACCCGAAAACAACGAACGAGTGGAAATCGAGATAATTGGAGACAGAAGGGAAAAGGCTCAAGCTGCGGCAGGTGAGATGCTTAGCCGTGCCGCCCACCGCCTGCCATATGATATACATATGGGCTCCTGAGCAGGTTTCCCTGCACACTGAAACGCAGACGGCCGGTCTACTCCTTCTCTCGCCTTCTTTTCCCTGTCACGGAGCTTGTCTCTCCATCATTAGAGACCAATATATTTAAACCGCTGTTCGAGCTACAAGTGTTCTATGTTACAATCGCCCGCATCTCTCTAGAAAAATTCAATGACGTTGTCGCAAAGAGTGCCAAGAACGGCCTCCCAACAGTCAGTGCAACAGTAGACAAGGCCTGGCCCCAGAGCTGTCAGATCTTGTGTTCTGTGGCTTTGGCGAGGCCCGACTGGCAAGGCCCTGCGAGTACTCAGTAGTACAGGCTGGCGAGACATGCCAAGTTCAACGTCACATTTTTGGACTCATCTTTCTCTTTCAGTAATTTTGTTCAATACTCGGTGCGCAGTAAACTGTCGAATTCTGATATGGCGAATCGACGATCTTGTCAAACGAGCTCATGGTGTTCGACGGCAAAATCAAAAGGTGCAGCTCGCCAAAACTGTCGACATGCAGGGCTTCGTCTTTTGCCCCATTCTGCATTCGCTCCATTCCCTCTCTTATTATGTGGATTACGTCGTACATTCCAGTGTCATACCGGGCGATGTTGCAAAGAATTGTAAATATAGCATCATGAGTTTAAGAGCTGCACATTCAAAATTCAAGCACGGATTCCTGGCCTCGTCAGGTGTCTTATGTGGCTGGCCTTGGCAAGCCTGTACGTCGTACATCGTAAGTCGTCGGGCATTGTGTATTCAAGTCTACGTGATGGTGGTGTGGCTGACTTTCCCACGCCGCCATCAAGAAAAATCGCCAACGCGGCCTCATAAAATCAACCAGGCAGCCAACACTTAAAATGAAAAATATGCACTGTTCCTCTCCTCGGGCACTGATTCCGATCTACAGAGCATGCATGCAGCCGGCCGAAAAGGAAGGAAAGAAAAAAGAGGCAATTAACAGTGCATCGTCCGATGACGACCATAATCCGTGCCATGCTTCCTTACGATGTAATTGGCCTTCATGTGCTGCAACCCTCCCTACATGGGGTGCATTCATCTGGTCCTCGCGGAGGTCGCCCGGTCGAACAAAGTTGAAGTGATGCAAGATCTCGTAAATGTTCCAATACACATGTATATATGTGGATAAAAAGGCAGTGTGTGACTGTGATGGTCTTTCTGTATCTAGATGTGGGTCGATTCTGGATTTCGAAAATAAGCTCTTGTTGGATTTTTTTTTTAAAAAAAAACCCCAAAAACCAGCAAAAATTACAGACAGGTAAAATGCAGGTATATAAAAAAACAAACATTTTTCAAACATTGAATAAATCGAATAAATTGTAGTCAGTAGATAAACCCGGCGAACGAAAACACGTAGAGTAGGTTCGCATGGGCATATCATAGCAACAAGCCCCAGACTGACAACAGCGACAGAGAACAACGGGGTTCGAGTGCTGTTTTCTTCGACGCCTGTTCCGGACATTTGAATGCAATCTCGCCTTTTCGGAGCCCCCAAAAGCACAAGTACCATTCTCTCCGATGCCCCGAATTCCAAGGGTGTCGATACATTGTCAAGAAGTACCAAACAACGTCAGCTGTCGTTGCAACTTTTGCTTAACAGCCAAACGCCCGCTTTCATGATGGCAATTGGTGTGAAGAGGAGGGCCTCGACGATTAACGCCAAACGCGGATCACAATCGGCAAAGCTTCGATTTTGAATGATTTGATGATCGGCACAATGCCATATCTGCATTAGGTGCAAAAAAAGACCACATCCGCCGCTCTCCATGTTTCACATATTTCAAAAGAACGCCATATCGGTCGCAGAGGCACCGCGTGATCGAAAAGTTGGAGTTCCTATCTTGTTCGGAAATTGTGGGTCATTTTGTTCTGCGACGCGTTTCGTTCTTGACCACCATCCCTTTGCTTGCTCTTGTTGCACATATCTTGTTGTTGCCACGAACAAATCCACAGGAAATCGTAGTTTGTTTGCTTCGTATATGAATCTAAATGGCGTTGTCTACCTGGCTATCGCCTACCTGGAACAGCAAAGTGCACAAACACACCAGTTGTGAAAAGATATACAACATACTCAACAGACATGAAACGAGGGTGCTCAATGACAAATCGGCTTAAACAAAATACTCAGTGTGAGTTTAAGTGGACCGTGGCGGAGTGAATCCTGGCTCAATGTGGGAGGTACGGGCCTCGCCTGCCCGGCGTTTCGCTGATGCTGCCCTGAAATCTGGGGAAAAGGTCGAAACTGTCAGTTTCTGGAGGGACTATGAAGCAGCAATGGCGCATCCTCCAGTAGCAGTTCCCGGCGGGCCTCAAGACCAGGCGATCTCGCCATCCACCACCCACTACTCATCGTCCCGAGAGGGGGCGGCGCAGGATCCTACGGAAGACCGGAGGTGTGCCCCTTCAGCACGACGAGGGAAAATTTGTCTGCAAAAGCCACGCAACGGCTCACAGCACACACTGCACAACACCCCGCCGCACACCATCAGCCTCCTCTCGTAGCTCATTGACCGTGGCGCCGGCCTCGCGCATGCGCTGCACAAAGTCGTCGAGCGAGCCGCCGACGCCAAAGTAGAGCTTCTTGGCACCGATGACGGCCGTGGCCGTGGCCGAGGCCTCCCGACGGAGGATCGATAGAAGCGTGACGGCAAACGTCTCGAGGGCGAATGGCGAGTAAATGGTCTCGGCGCCGAGGACCAGCGTGTGTGCGGCGGGCTTGCCAGTCGAGGACGCGGCAGAGGCCGTACCGTACAGAAGGTCCACAAACTCGGCCGACCAGCCGCCCGACAGGAACGAGAGCGTGATGTCTGCCGAGGCGAGGTAGGCACAGAAGGCGTCCTTGACCTCGTCGGTCAGCTCGAGCTCGCCGTTGTCGTCGTCCCCGTCTTCGTCAATGACCAGTGCCTGCTGGAGGAGAGGGCTGGCGTCGCGCTGCTGGAGAGCCCATGCCAGAAGGAAGTTGGGCAGCGTCACCAGATACAGAACGCTGGGGTTGTAGTCAGCGACGGTGACGGACAGCGGGTGACTGCGTTGCGCCTGCCGTCCGCGCTTGGCGTTGCGCATGCCCATTGGAAGAGGGCCAGAGACGGCAGTGCCGTGCCACAGCCAAGCTGTTCGAGATGTCAGCAAGGGTCTCGAGTGAGAGAGATCGTAATATATAAAAAGACACTGTGAGACAAACTTACCTCAATGACATGAGCAGGACCATCCTTCAACAGGACAGTGCCTGCTACGTCCGATGGTGTTGGTGTCGACGTCGAGTCGGCGGCTGCCGGTGGCTGTTGAAGCAGGACCTTGACCAAGTCGACACTGCTTTCCCAGCTCTTGAACCCGCCCTCATAGATACCCGTCTTGACATCGTGGGTACCCAGGCCGGGCGCAAGCTCACCACTGCCGTTGGTGTTACTGTCCCCGCCCTCCTCCTCGTCCTCCTCGGCCATCAACTGCACCTTGACGTCCCACAGCTCACGCCGCGGCAGGCGTATCCGGAACGGCGCTTCCCGCGGGGCTGTGCTGGCGTCAGTCGCGGCGTCACCACTGTCAACACGACTGTCCAGTGCCACGTCCAGGAGGCTGTAGGCAATCTTGGATGGCAGCTTGGAGAGCATCTCCTTCAGGTCGTGGCGTTGTGGCGGCAGCTGTGGCTTGCCCTGGACAGGGAAGGCACTAGCTGCTGGTGCCGCCGGCGTCGCATCCTGAGTTTGATGCCCGATGTGGAGGACTGCTGGGGGGTACTGGTGGTGCCGTCGTCCTCAATGTCTTCCCCGGAGAAAGAAAAGGAGAAGGAAGCCATGGGGAAGGCGTTTTCTCGATCGGCCGCGCTGTTTTCTCGATCTCTTTCCTGCTGAACAACTTTCCCCCTCAACAATCGCTCGTAATTGTTTTGCCACACCGAGGAGAAAGCCAGACCATGCGTGTGTTGTGGAAGAGCTTATCAAGATGCGGTCCCTCTCTGCGTCGCTAGTAGTGTGCACGCAACAGTGCATTCAAGACGCTCTCTCGTTTCGTAGCTTGCAGTTGGGGACAGGTTGTCCGAGATGGGATAAGAGACCACGCGTCAATCGTGGTTCTTCTATTGGAATGGGGCTTCTTTTTGCTCCTCCTTTCTTCCTGTAACGTTTGTGCCTTCCTTTTCTGTTCGTCGGTCGTTCACGTCGTCGTTCCTTCCCTCTCACGTCGGCCGGCGCAAACAACTTTTTTTGTGGAACCCCACCGAGAACGGCTCCACCTTTCCGCTAACAGAATGCCACCGCCTTCCCTTTTCGGAGCTTCTCAACGAGTGTCAAGAGGGCCTGCTCCCAATTGCACCTGCGCTTCCAGTTCTCGATGGGGCTCGACGGAGCGTCCCTTCTGTCTCTGGCTCCTGCCGCAGCTAGCCTTGTGCACCTCTTTCCTTATTGGTCACTTAGCTTTCCAACTTCCTCTCCCCCTCTCTCCGTCCTGCGACCTTTCAAACTCGTTTTTGGAGATGCAGCATCCTTGGCTCGTGGTTGGACAATATACGATATAGAATGGCACTTGGCTTCTCTCAACTCAACGCCTTTTCGCTTTCGTTTCCCACGTTTTCCTTCCTTCTTCCCCGGATGCTGCTCCCATCCTCCGCGTTGCGAAGGCCTTGATTTCGCCCCCTTCTAAACTTCTGATGGCTAAGAGATACAGAGAAGTATTGCACTTCTTTTCAACGGCCTTGCACCTTTTCGGCTGTTTCGTAGTTTTGTCCTGTCAGTTCTTGTGCTTCTCGTACATCTTGTGCTTCTTGTGCTTAGTCCCGGTGTTCTATCCGGTATTCTTTCTCCTCTTCTGTTCCCCAACAGCTCTCTGTGAACGTGTATCCCGTCCCCTGGACTTGGGCCTATGGCCTGTTTCTGTTCTGGTACACGAATCTCACTTCCACAGATCCTCTTCCCTTGTCCTGACCAAAGTAGATCTTCTTCCAACTGAACACACCTGTCCTGTTTCCCGTTAAGCTGCCCATTCCCATGGTCATCCTTCCTCCCTCCCGGCCCAGATTGTCCATCTCACCCTTGCCGTTACACAACATTGCAGCTTATGCTGTCCATGCTGTCCATGCTATCCATGTTGTTCAAGTTGTTTGACAATGTCCTCTCGTCTCGACTGTGCTGTCAAATGGTCCCACAATCGACTTACACCTGCCTGTCCATATGCATATGTCCTCCGGTGTCAAGACCGTCCTTGCTTGCATCACTTTTCTCTCACCTCTCTTGCAATAAAGACGGACACCAGCGTAGCGGTCCACTGGTATTTCTCAGCCTTTTCTCGCCCACCAGTCTTCTTCTGCTCCTTCTTCTTCCAGCCCAAGGGCCCCTGCACTGCGCGCTACGTACTTTGACCAAACACCAGCCCCCCTTGTCATTATTCCCTGGCAAGCTCATCCGTAAATTGACCAACGAGCTTGCGAGCTCGCCAGCCTTCCCCCTCCTCTACCTTGGTTCTCGATCAATCTTCTTCCCTCCACTCATGCCAACAGAGCTCTCCCATGTCCGGCCTCGCGTGGCTGGCTGGGCAGTGGACGGAAGACTGCATGTCTCATGACACTGCAATAAATTTATCTCGAATACTATTAATCTTGACTCCCTCTTTGGCATTTCAAAGCCAAAAAGGGGGGCTGGACGAAGTGCGAGCGAAAACGCGTGCCACACGCGCCCATCTCATGATAAGGAAAAGAGGATGGGCATGTGTCTATTTTTTTCCTGACGCTTGTGCGTAGGTGTTTTTTGGCCGATCGACACATATCTGCGTCGACCCTTCGCCGGACCGTCCAATATTGGGCCATATAAGTCCTCTGGGCCCCTCGTTTCTCCCTTGTGCTTGCTCGGCCTTGTACGTCGAACTTTGGTATAAGATATATGTTTACGTGGATTCCCATGTTGGTCCTATTTTATTTCGAACTGTTTTTGGTTAACGTATTATTGAAACCCAGCGTGCTGCTCTGTTTTGACTTTTCTGTCACTTTTTCCTCGCGTTTTTTGGTGGCTCTGTTTGCACACCTGCCGAGTATCTCTCTTCCAAGCACCCCTCCCTTCCTCGACAATCAGACAAAGAAAAAGCAAGGAGCAATTCGTGACAGAACCACGTCCCTTTTGTTTGGTGCTACCCGTTAGTCTTCTTTTCCGAGGCCAGCTTCCTCCTCTTCACGATCTCACACAACAACAACAAAAATGGCCAGCATCGACGGCCACAACACTGTCCGCATTCCTCCTGACAGCGCCGCCGTCACTTTCACTGACAGCACCACCATGCCTGGACCAGAGTACACCGTCAAGGAGGAGCCGCTTGGTACGGCGCGGCACCTCCGCATCGTCGGTATCGGTGCTGGTGCGAGCGGTATCAACATGGTCCGCACTTTGCGGCAAAAGCTGCGCGACAACTACGAACACGTCGTCTACGAGAAGAACACGGACGTGGGCGGCACCTGGTTCGAAAATCGCTACCCCGGCTGTCGCTGCGACATTCCCAGTCACAACTACCAGTTCTCCTGGCGACCCAACATGGCGTGGTCCAACTTTTTCTCGCCAGCCGAAGAGATCGGCGCGTATCTCTGCCGCATCTGCGAGGACGAGGGCATGAAGGGCGATGTGATCAAGACGGAGCACGAGGTGGCGGGTGCCCGTTGGGACGAAGGGCAGGGCCGCTGGCTGCTGGCCGTTGTCCACCTGCGGACGGGCGAACGCTTCAGCGACTATGCCGACTTTTTGGTTGACGCGTCAGGCATTCTCAAGTTCGTACACTCTCCATGCATCTCAAGTCAAAGCCGCATCTGACCTTATAGCAACTGGAAGTGGCCGGAGATTGAGGGCCTGCACGGCTTTGAGGGCGACCTTGTCCATAGTGCCCGGTGGCCGGCCGAGTTCGACTACAAGGGCAAGGCCGTGGCCGTCATTGGCAACGGCGCCTCGGGTGTGCAGATTGTGCCAGCCATTTACGCCGACGTCAAGAAGCTCGTGCACGTTGTACGAACGCCAACATGGATCATTCCGCCACGCATTCAGATCTTCAACATGGGCGCGGCCGCCGAAGTCATGAGCACCATCGAGCTCGACGACGAGGAGAACTTCTCGCGCGAGCAGATTGCCCGGTTCCAGTCGGACCCGGCCTTTTACCGCAGCTTTGTCAAGACCATTGAGAAAGAGACGAACAACTCGTTCCCTGTTGTGCGTACCCCTCCGACTATGCAATGCTTTGCACTCATTTGTACTGATGACTGCAGCTCCTCAAAGATAGCCTGATGCAGGAATCTGCTGCTGAACATGTCCGTCAATACATGACTGCAATGCTGGGCGAAGACGAGCGGCTATGCAAGGCTCTAATCCCGGACTTTCCACTAGGCTGCCGGCGCATGACACCTGCACCTCGGTATCTGCAGACATTGACCCAAACAAACGTACAGGTCGTCACAGAAGGTGTCCGACGGGTCTTGCCTCGTGGCCTCGAATTGGCCAGCGGTGAAATCGTCGAGGTCGATGCTATCGTGTGTGCCACGGGATTTGACCTCTCTTTCTGCCCACGGTTCCCACTCGTCGGCCGCAACGGCAATCTCCAAGATATCTGGCGGTCCCGTGTGCCACAAGCCTACATGTCTTGCGCGGTCCCTGGATTGCCAAATTATTTTAGTAAGCTCGCTCCCCGACTTTCTCTCCCAAAAACAGTCTTGCTAAGCGGTGCTGGTAGCCTTTCTCGGCCCCAATGCCCCCATCGGCCACGGCAGCGTCTTCACCCTTTCCGAGCACATCGCCACATACATTGCCGGCGTCATCCACAAGTGCCGTACCGAAGGCATCAAGGCCATTGCTCCCTCCCAAGCCGCTGTCGACGATTATAGCGAACACATTCGCGCTTTTATGCCACGCACGGCCTGGTCCTCGTCCTGCCGGTCGTGGTTCAAAGGCGGCGGCGACGACAAGGACGGCCCGGTCACTGCCTTGCACCCGGGCAGCCGAATCCACTTCTTTCACATGCTCGAGAACTTCCGTGGCGAGGACTTTGAGTACGTGTACGACGCCGATGACAGCCAGGCTGGCGTTGGCGTCTCGAGCCGCAACCGTTTTCGGTATCTCGGCAATGGCTTCTCAGCGAAGGAGCTTGGCGACGATGCAGACACGACGTGGTACTTGGACGACCTTGCGCTGACGACGACGTCGCCCGAAAGTGCAGCCAGTCCAAAGACGAGGACGAGAGTTACGGCGCTGCTGTAGGGCCTATATGAGCTGGTGAAGACGGCTGGAGAAAAGGAGCGGTATTGGCGTACAGAAGACGAAATGAGAGACCATTCGCAACGACGCATGGCGAACACACGAAAGTGTGATGACACAATGATAAAAACACCAAACACCTTCTCTTTGAAGAATCATAGCTTGGCGAACCGGCCTACCCTTGTGATACAGTACAGCTTGGACATTGGACTCGAGGCAGTTGCGAATATGGGATCGTAAGGCGGCAAAGAGTTGTTGAACTCGTCATCTCTGTCTTCCTGCTTCATCCCATGAGTGCGGACGTTTGGCATGCTGACCTTGCGGGTGTCGTACTGTGCCCATGTGCCCTGACATCGCTACCACTGGGTCCGGCAGGTCATTGAGCTTCTCCTCGAGACGGCGGATGCAGTTGTAAAAGGCCTCGGGCGACTGATTTGGCCGCTGTCTGGCCGGCAAGAACTAGTTGAAAGCGCTGCGGTAATTGGCGTCGGTGTTGTCGGCGGCTGGCTCCATTATGGTGGGAGCTGGGCCCTTACTCTTGTGAGTGGAGGGCACGGCAGAGGTGCGTGGCGGTGGTGGGAGGTGTGTCCCGGACGCCGTTGTGCCGTTTGGGTCCGAAAGAAGCCCTTTTGATAGATGGACAATTTGAGAGAAAATTTTGAAAATGGAACAATCAAAAGGTCAAGTGGTTGATAAATATAAATACAATATCAAGGAGGCAGGAGCTGAGCTCACTAGATGGAAGGCTAGGCCGGGGCCATGTTGACATACAAACTCTAGCCGGAGCTGGTGGTCTGGAAACCTTCCGTTACGGGCAAGTACACAATGGTGCCGGTGGGCCCTGCGTCCCAGAGACGATCACGTGCTTAATCGTGCGCCATAATATCAGCCACCCTGCGCTAACATAAAGCAAAGCTGTACTGCAGTCACCAACACGCGCCAGAATGGCCAAAAAAGTCTAAAGGAGGCTGCGTCGCGATTCAATTTCCAGAGAGATCCCCCCTTCGAGCTGTAGCCAGCGAACGACGACGAGCAACGACAGCCCCACGACGCGCGCGCATCCATTCGCCCATTGACGACCGCGGCTGTCTTCACAACGAACGAAATTTCATTGCCGCTGCATCGGTTGATTGCATCAGGCGAGTTGTGCCGTGCATTTTGATTTGATTGCATCGCGACGCGAATTGTCGAGAAGAGGCGAAGACGAGATACGAAGGGCGATACACAACAGCACATCGACATCGACACATTAGCACATCGCTCCCGCACCGACCGTCGCATCCTGCACAATGGCTGCGGATCCCAGCCACAACGTGCACCCGGACTTGGTACGATGAAGTGCTGGTGGACTCCATTCTCGACTCGTAGACAAGATACTAACTTGCGCCCCCCCTCTCAACAGCTCCCGCACATCCACCTTATCAGCGCGTACCGCTACCCCCTCGTGCCGCGCTTTGGCATCCCCGAGGTGACCGAGTGGCTGCTCAACTCGCCGCGCATCGCCCGCGACGGCGCGCCCTTCTTCTGGACATTTCTCGACACGCCCCAGGATGGCTCGATTATCCTGACCTGGCAGCCGCTGCAGCGCATGGGCACCGAGTTCGCGTCCGACGGCTACATCTGGCCACGCGGCGAGACATACTACCAGCACGAGATCCGCGATGGGCTGATCCTCGAAGTGTTTCACCAGCCTATGGGCTACCGACCGGGCGAGGAGTACGCCACCCACTCCCGGCGGCGCTTCCGTCTTATGCCGCCCAAGGTGCCCAACCCCAACGCGCCCCAGGTCGACCCCAGCTTGTGGCTCGTCCACTACGGCCCCGTCGACGAGCGCGAGCCGACGCCGGTCAAGAAGATTCGGCTCGACGCGCGCCTGCGTGCCCAGATGGACCACCGCCAAACCCTGCAGCGGGCCGGCCAGATCACGCGCAAGGAGTTCATGCTGTCCGACCGGGTCAACTGGCCGCAGATCCCGCTGCCGCATGGCGCCCGCGTGCCGCCAGGCTACGCGACCGCCGGTGTGCCCCAGCAGATGGCATACCCGCCAGCCGCTGGAGGTGGCAGCCTGCCGCCGCCACCACCAGCAAAGCGCGCACGGCACTCCGCAGCCAATGCGGCAGCCAATGCGGCAGCTGCCGCCGCCGCCACAGCATCGGGCCCCGGTGGCCATGGCCCCTCGTCCGCGGATGCCGCGGTCTACGAGGACGAGGAGGAGTACACGCGCGGCGACATGTTCGACACCATTACGCCCCGCGACGTCAGCCTCGACCGCTACAAGCAGAACCACGAGTGGATGGAGGAGATCATCTCGTCGCCCTACCGCATCAGCCAGATCGGCTACGCGGACTTGGGCCTGGGTCTCAAGGGCGAGCTGGCGCCTGTGACTGAGGGCATCTTTGAAGGCCAAGCCTTTGACGCCTCGCTGCGGGTACCCAAGAACCCCTACGTGGGCAAGTTGGACGGCAAGCTTGCCGATGCTTTCCGCAAGCGAGTCGAGGACAAGATTGCGGAAACAAACAAGGAAATCGAAGAGATGAAGGCGCGGCACGAGAAGCTCGTGGCCAGCCTGCACACCAACTCGGCGATGAAGAAGGCCGAGCACGACCTGCGCTTTACGGCCGAAGAAACGGGCCCCGAAATTTGGCGCGTAGAGGGCCGGCTGCGCGGCGATGACGACGCGGCGGCCGGCAATGGAGGCAACGCTAGCGGCGATGCTACCGGCGACGGCCACTGGAGCCATCAGAAGCACCAGAGGACGGTCGACGAGGTCGTCTCGCAAGTCGAGAACGCGCTGGGCCGCAAGGTGGTTTCGTCTGGTGCCGTGGTTCGCGTGCAGGACGGTGGCTATCGGGAACCGTCTCCCGAGCCGGAGCCGGAGCCGGTTCCTGAGGTGCCTCTCATCAGCGCGCCCGATAGCACAGGGCTGGCTGCGCCAGGCAGCGTGTCGTTGTCGCAACATCCTTCACCAGCCGGCTCACAGCTCAGTGGCATTCTGATCGGCGATGCTGATATGGATATGGGCGATACGGCGGCCGGCATGCTCGACCAGATGGAGTCGGTGTTCTCGCCCGCATCGACACCCGTCAACTTCCCGACACCGACACCGGCGGCGCAAGCACCTGCTGGCCCGCCGTCTGCTTCTGGCCTGTCGAATGTGGCTACCCCGAACGATGGTGCCGCTCCTGCGGTTCCCTCGGCTGCGGCGTCTGTAGGCGCTGCTGGCTCGGGCGCAGGCACACCCGCTGATGCCAGCAAGCAGGCAGCAGGTGACGTGGCCATGTCGGACGCCTCCGGCCAGCCGCAGGCCGGTGCCGCGCCGGCCGCCGGCGACGACTGGGTTGTGGTGCCTCCTGGTGGCGGCGCCTCCCCAACTGGCGCCTCTGGTGCGCCACCCAACCCTGCTGGTGCCGCCGCCGGCACAACCCCAGTACCGCCGTCGACATCGGCAGTGCCCACACCGCCCGTCAAGTCGCCCGATGCGGCCGCCCCAGCAGCAAGTGGCACTGGCAGCAAGCCCGGGTCGGCCGTGCCTACACCGGGCGCTGGTGCTGTGGTCGACAGCGACTTTGGCTCCTTGGCCGACATGTCCACGGGCGGCGACCCGCTGACGAGCATCGACGACGGCCTGGACCTCAACATGGACATGGACGACTCGGCCTTTGGCGATGCCTTCCACGGCAGCGGAGACAACTAGAGAAAATCTCACTAGGATAAGGAGAGGAGGTGTCATGTGGCTACGATGGACCGATGGAGTGCAGGCAGGGGGCTTGTTTTCTTTTTTGTTTCTTTTGTTTTAATTTTGGCGTCCGAGAGATTCAGACCTTGTTTTCACTTGCCTATCTTCTGTTCGTTTCACATTACTTGTTTTGATCTTGCCATCCAACTTGAATTGGCTGAGGGAAAAAATATCGGTGCTCAAGGGAGCAGTAACAGCCTTTTTTTTTTCTTCATATTATTCTCATGTCACTGTCCTTGTTTATATCACTGTACTCGTATTGTTTATCGTTATCTGCAATTGCACTCATATCCAATCATTGTCCGAACGACGCTCTATCGTCTTTGCCAAGCGATGAGATGGATGTTGATGTTGAGAAAGGTGCAGATGGCTAGACTATGCACTAATGAATAGGCATTGTTAGTACGGAGTAGCGTGCGTCTCTTGGGGAATATAGTGTGATAGAACACAGCGAACAACGAAAGCGTCGCTGAATGAATGCGCTGCACAATCGTAAGGCCAGACTTTTACAATTGACAATAAACTTCGTCGTTTCTGACAGGAGAGGCAGTGCGATGCGCGTTTCAGCCAAGACAGGGCTGCGTGTCAGAGCCGCAGATCGGACTTTTGGGCGAGGAAGGAGGCACCGACAGGCACCGACAGACAGCCAACGGAGAGGCAGGAAACGGGCGTACCCGCTCTTAGTGGCTTCACTTACACGGTATTCCAGCGCTCCTTCCCCATGTTGCTCCTAACATACTCCGTAGCATCTCAGGAAAAAAGACTCCCTCTCTTCGACTTCAATATTCATAAGTCCACGGGGTGCAAGGACAAGATCAAAGCTTCTTTCTTAGTGTAGTCTTGGGCCTGTGGCTTCTGAGCTTAAACGTGTCCCTTGTCCGTCTCCAGCGGTCGAGACAAGGGGACGTCCGTAACGTCCAATTGCTTTCTTTTTTTCGTTCTCTTCTTTCTTCTCCCTTCTTCAACCTCTCTTGCTTTTCTTCTCTTCTGGTCTAGATCTTTGCAGGTTTGACAACCTTGCCGTCGGCTGGCCGCCTTTTCCGTCGACCCAGGGACTACTGAGTAGCCTCTTGCGGCCAGCGTCGTATTGTCACTGACAGGAGGCTCCCTTGAGTCGAGAATTTCTATTCCCATCAATATCTTGTTTTCTTTTCCATTTTTACTTTATGTTCGACGTACTATCATTTGACCCGCTTCTGATCAACCAGGACGCGTCAATGAGATGTGTTGCCTACAGCCGCAGCCAACAGCCCACGGCTCAGCCGTTGAAGTGCAGTGCAGACGGCAAAAGACAGGCGGACAAGCAATGCCCGAGTGCAAGTCGCTCACGGAAGACGGCCTAAAAAAGTTGAAAGACCAGACAGATGCACAAGATGCACTCCGTAGATCGCCTGCCTTTGGGTGAATTGAGTGCCGGGTCGTTTCAGGCTCGGGTCAAAGAATGCCAGGCTCTGTTTTCTTATGCCATGGACATCTTCGACCCCCTCTTCTCGCATCACTTTTCTCGCCTCTTCTTTGTCTTGTCTACCACTTCACTCCTGAGCCACCATCATGAGACATATCCGCTTCTCACGATGTCCGCTTCCAGCGATTCCAGCAACTCCAGCAACGGTGCTTAGGAGTGACCTCGAACAGGCCCGTGTCCCCACTCATCCACAAGTACCTTGCTACCATCATTTGGTGTCCTTTGTTTCATTGTCTTTTCGCCTTTTTTTGTTTCCTTGGCCACATATTACCCTCAGACTCAGAGTGTCGCAAATCATTGACGCCCTCTTATGCCTCCGTTTCCTCTCTACTTAACATGCCCCTTTGGCCAGAGACTGCCCTATTTGCCCCATTTACCCCATTTTCCCCATCTTCGCCTGTCAAACCTGTCATCTGCGCTTCACCTGTCGACGAAGTTGTCCTATCCCTGACTGCCGTTTGTTGCCGAGTAGCTTTGACGGTGCCTGTAGTCTCTCTGTGATGTGTATTTCGTGGCCTGCACTCACAAAGGGCCCTACTCGTTCCAGGCGGCAGTCTGTCAACCCGGGCAACCCCATGGCCGGCTCAATCGGGTGTTCCACGTTTCTGTCGTTGCATTGCTTGTCGTTGACTGTGTTCTCGTGACATTGTGTGCGTCGTTTATTTTGCCTTTTGTCTTGCCGGCTTCCTAATTTTTACGTTTCCTCCCTCTCCCTCTCTTACTCCCTTTCTCTCTCTCTCTCTCTTCTTCCCTTTTATCCAGCACTGGTTTGTTTTTGTCTCTTTCTGTCCTTTCTTTGTGATCTGTCGGTGACAGTCTTTCCCTTCTTTTCTTCTTTCTCTTCTTCTTCTTCACTTCTCTTCTCCCCCCTTCTTTCAACCTCTGCAGTGCAGGCCTTTTTTTCTAGATTGATCTTATTATATTTATTCAATACTTTATTTTAACTCGATCACTTGATCACCACCTCTCTCTCTCTCTCTTCGACACTCCTTTTGTTATCGAGTCGACCCTGGCGGTTGTTTACTTTCACAGTCTCTCCTTCTCGTATCGGTTTTATACTACATCCCCAACGACAGATTCACGATGCACTTCTCCACAACAGCTCTCACGACGCTGCTCCTGGCCGCCTCGGTTATGGCCAACACCACCGCCGGCCAGCAGCAGCAGAACAGCAACAGCAACAACAACAACAACAACAACAACAACAACAACAACAACAACGCCAATAAGGGCAACACCAATTTCGACAACGACAACAACAACAACAAGGGCGGTGGCAACGCCAATGCCAACGTCAATACCCTTTTGACCAGCCTCGCCAAGTCCGGCAAGGGCACCAAGAGCTTCAACAACACCGGCTCGGCAACCAGCACTGTCAACGCTGCCGCCGGTGCGGATGGTTTGTCCAACAATGCTGCCGCTGCGTCGGCCGCTCTGGCCGGCAACGGTGGCAGCCTCAAGCCCCTGCCTGGCCTGCCGACCGCGGCGCCGGCCGGGGGCGCCCCGTCGCTGAAGCCGCTGCCCGGTCTGGCGGGTGCGCCGGCTGTGGCCACGAATGCTGCTGCAACTGCCTCGGTGGTGGCGACGGCTGTTGTTGCCACCGCGATTGCCACGGCGGGTGCCACGGCGGGTGCCAACACGGCCGCTGTTTCGCTGAAGCCGTTGGGTGCGGCGGCGGCATCTGCGGCCACGGGCGCGCTCAGGCCGCTGGGCAGTGCCTCGGTGGCAGCAACGGTGCAGTCGGTGGCAGCAGCCACGGCCAGCGCCGCGGGTTTCCAGACGCTTGGTGGTTCTACCACGGCCACCGCCGTCACGGCCGCCGCCGCCACCGCCACCGCCGTCGTTGCTCCGATCGGAACGGCTGCCGCTACCGCTGCTGCTGATGGTGCGGCAGGCGCTGCTACCGCGGCCAGTGTGGCCGGTGCCGGTGCTGGTGTTGCCCTGACGCCCCTTGGTGGTGGTGGTGCGACGTCCGCGGCTGCCGCTGGCGTTGTTGCCGCTACCACTGCTGCCGCGTCTTCTGGTGGCTCGGCTGCTGCAGGTGGTGCCGCTGTGGTGCCGCTGGTGCCGCTGGTGCTGCAGGTGTTGCTGCGGCTGCTGGCTCTGGCTCTGGCAGCGCGGCCGACAGCCTCAAGCCCCTGCCCGGTACCATTGCGACTTCTGACGCGTCCCTCGAGTCTCTGCCGACCGACACGACGGCGGGCAACGACGCGGGCGGTGCGGCCGTTTCCACGACCGAGCAGGCAGCCACCACGGCGACTTCTGGTTCTGGCTCGGGCTCGACGACGGAGGAGACTGGGGCGGCTGGTGCTGGTGCTGGTGCAGGTGCTGGTGCTGGTGCTGGTGCTGGTGCTGGTGCTGGTGCTGGTGCTGGTGCTGGTGCTGGAGCTGGAGCTGCCGGCAGCGGTGTCTCGACGATGGTGATGACGACCAACGGGCAGACCATCACCATGACGATGACGGGCGCGATGACAATGTCGACCGCCAAGACAACGGCCACGGCCACGGCCACGGGTGCCGCTGCCGCTGCCGGTGCGAGCGGTACGGTCGTCACCACGAGTGGAGCAGCACCCAGGGCGGCGTTGATGGTGGCCGGATCGGCTGGGTCGGTTGTTGTGGCGGTGGGTGCTGTTGTTGTTGGTCTGGCAGTGATGCTGGCCTGAGGATGAGGACTGTCGCTAGGCTGTTGTTGGGCCGATGGTGGCTTGTTGGATGGTACCCGGTAATCACCTGTCTGCTGGCTTGTTTCCTAGACGGTTAGCTTGCTCGATTGAATTCAGTCTATCTCGCCTCTCCTCCTCTTTTCTTTGTCACAGCCATATTTTTAAAAATGAAAATGTAAGCATTTTCTTTTCACGGTATCCCCGTCTTTACTTTACTTTCACGTTCCTGTCACATTCACAGGTAGATTACAAAATGCAATGTTATTTGGGTTGAACAATGTTGGATTGGTTCATTGGTTCTTTGGTTCAAAAAGTAATTCATCGAATGGGCCAGCGAGGAAATAGACTCTGGCGAGCTATTCACGCGGCAAAAGAATGTAAAAAATGTTCGCCCATTGGCAAGTGTGCACCTATAAAAGGCAGAAAGGGAGGTATGCGAGACAAGAGGTGTACGTATCAACGACCTTGCTTGTCAGTCTCTACACTCCAGAAATGGGACCCGTAATGGGACCCGTAATCGGACCCGTAATGGGACCCGTTGGGGTTGACCGCTTAGAACAGCTTGTGCTCGAGGGTCATGTCCGACTCGGGCTCGAGGCCAACGCAGGCGCGGAAGATGTTGGTCAGAGCAGCGCGCTGCTTGGCCAGAGCGTTGACCACGGGGGTGCCGGGAGGGGTCAGGGGGGCCTTGAGCATGTAGCTGAGCACGCTGAGCACGGAGTGGAAGCTCTTGTACTCGGCGGCGCCGTTGGCACGCCACTGGATGCGGGTCATCATCTCGCCAATCAGGACAAGGTCAATGATGAGGGGCGAGGCAAGAAGCGAATCCTCGCAGACATTGAACAGGCTGATGGTCTGGTGACCGCCCATGAAGATCTCGGCGTAGTACTCATCAAGAGCGCGCTTGTTGTCACCAACGGCGGGCATGTACTTGATGACGACGGTGTGGTCAGGCTTCTCACCGGGCTTGTAGAGGACGGTGTTGGCCTCGACCATGTCGTCGACGACGTTCGACTTGGAGATCTCCTTGGACCGGAACTGGCGCTGCGAGCTCAGGTTCTTGCCGTCGTTGTTGCCCAGGTGGTTGTAGCTGGCAATGGACGTCAGGCGGATGCCCGCGTTGATGAGGAAATCAACAAGGGCCGACTTCATCTTGGTCTGGCCAGACTTGAAGTCGTCGCCGCCGACGAAAGCGTTGTGACGCTCGGCCAGCTCAATGGCACCAGGGACAAAGGTGTTCTGGGGGGAGCCGTTGATGAAGGGGGCCTTCTCCAGGATGGAAGCGACGGCAAAGACAGTCGAGGGAGCGACCTCCTCGTGGCCCGCCTTGATGGCGGCCAGCAGATTGTCAGCCGTGTCGTTGACACCCTCAATGATGTCGGCGAACCGCTCAGTGTTTGCCGTCCAGAGAACAATGACCTTGTCGAGGCTGTTCTTGGCCTTGAACTCGCGGATGTCAGACCGCAGTTTTTCCACGTGCGCCCACTCGGCCTTGGAGCCAGGCAGGACGTTGTCAGCACGGTCCTCTTGGTTGGCAGCGATGAAGTCCGGATAGTAGATGCTAGGCAGCGGAGTCATGGCAGCCATCTCCTTGTGGACCATTTGCTTGAGGGTGGGCTCGAGCACAGCGGCACGGTCCATGGACTCGGCCAGGTTGAGGCCGGAGATGTCCCAGCCGCCAATGACGAGGTCGTTGGGGTGAACCATGGGAAGAACATCGTGGAAGGGAATGTTCACATCACGGTTGGTGGCAGCGTCCGTGCCCAGCTTGAGAGTGGAGCCCATGACAATGGACCCGTAGTAGTTGGCAGCACGGGGGCCCTCGCGGGTGTCCCAGGTCAGGCCGCGACGGTTGGCGATGATGCCAGCCGTCACAGTCGAGCCGTTGTTGCCGCCCCAGCCGACCAGCATGACGCCGGTCTTGGGCACAGCGCGCTCAGTCTTGAAATCGTAGAGCGTTTCCTTGGGGTGGCTGTGAAGCGGCCGTCAGGGCCCGCAGTCACAGAGGTCGTGCGGTACGTATACTTGGACTCAATGGAGCTGTCCGTGTACACGACGTTGGGGGAGCTCACGGTGAACAAGCTGCCGGCAGCAGCAGCTTGGCCATTGTGGCCATTGGTCGGTCCATCTCCGTTGCTGGAGTCAATCTCGGCGTGGGGAGCCATCTTGATTTGATTTTTGACGAGAAAGGGAGATGTTGATATGGGTGTTTGCTTGCTTGGAGGTCTTCAGAGAAGAGGGAAAAAAGAGAGACGAGGCTTGCGGGAGAAAGAAAAAAGGAAGAAGACAGGGACGATGAGAAAAAAGGAGTTGACTGTTTAGACAAGCGCCTTTTTATTGGGTTTGAATCGAGTCCGCTGAACTACCCGGGGACGCAGTGCAACGGCCTCCAGCAAACGGGTGATGGACCCTATAGAAGGAAGGAGTCAGTACCAAGGCCATGGCAAGGAGAAGGGCGGGCGACAGAGAGGTGAGAGGTGAAGAGCCAGCCAGGAAAGAGCCCGTCAGGAAGGAGCCCGTCAGGAAGGAGGGCAGGAGGTCAGAGACTGCTGGGGAAGGTACGATCATGGCCAGCGTGCCCGGATGGGAAAGAGCAGCTGGCCGGTCGCGAGGCCAACCCAACAACACACTAAGACGCGACCCGGGGACATCGTGAAGGGAAGGAACGACCGGAGTCAGGACAGCCTGAGCAGGCCGGACGCCAGAGTGAGTGAGCACGTACGAGTTGAGAAGGTTAGAAAACGTTTTGGCGGTATTTGGTGATCGCGACCCTGGAGAGCGCGATCATCCGACTAAAAAACGGTTTTGCTTATAAACAGGAGGGGGGCCGTAGCCGTGTCGTAAAGACGAGTCAGAAGAGGAAGAGTGAGAGAGTTGGACTGCAACAGCAGAGAGCAAAGTGATCGAAGAGTGGTTGGGGAACGGAAGTGGTTGAAGAAGAAAAGGGAAGGAACGAGGGAGGGAGATCGTGAGGACGTTCGATAGGGGGTGAACGATATATAAGTGCGAGCCAGTCGGGTCCTTCTCACTCACGTCTTAGTCCTCCCTCCTGCCCTCTGCTCTTAGTCGCTTCGGCTGTGTTTTGTTGAGCAGCGCAGCCGCGACACAGCCGACCCCGGGCGAAATATGGGGAAGGCACAGGGAAACTAGCATGTGGTGGAGACCGAGGGGGCACGGCGGTGAACAACAGAAGAACAGCCAGCATTATCTGGTAGCCTGTCTTAGACGATAACGGGGTGTGTGGAGGCCCTGGAGGGGCAGGTGGGCTCGAAGTGGGCGGTCGTGCCTGGGCGCGGAAGGCTTCGGAGGGGCAATCGAGGCAAGTACACACCGTAATATGTATGGTTCATACTGCGTACTTTGTAGTGAGAAGGAACGACTGGTCCAGCATCGACAGCGGCGTGCGGTCTGCTTCGTCTCTGCTAGCAAGGAAAATAGTATGCAACGCACGCTACTGCAAGGCGAAAGCAAGGCGCGTTACAGCGTTACAGCGTTGCTTAGTCGCAATCCCCTTTTGCACTGGGAGCCTTTCGATCTCTTTGTTGTCCGCTTCTTCTCCCAAAGGATTAGAGAGACTCAACGCACATCCCCGAGGAACGCAGTACACTGGAGGCGCGGACAGATGGCACGCTGTGGTTGCCCCTTCTCTCTGTCTATCCACGGTACGATCAACAGATACCAATTGGTGATAGCACCTTCCTGCACGAGGACACATGCAGCAGCTCTTTCTTGATAAAGCTCCTGCACTTTTAAAAGCTCCTGCCCTCGATAAAGCTGTCCTCCTGTCTGTCCGTATCTGCAAGATTGCATTTCTAAAATGATAAGGCAGGAGGGAAGAACAGCCGGGTCCTCTTTCCCGTTGACACGACGATCTCTCGAGCATCTTCGTCCTTCCGAATTCACTTATGCCACCTCTTTCTTTGATTTTCTGTTGAGGTTTTCCTTAACGTTCCATTTCCTGTTTTTCCTATTTTTCTTATATTTCTCGCAAGAAAACCACCCGTTCCGCGCGTGCCCTTGATTCCGCAAAACAGAGGGAAGGATTGACAGTCTGCT
Source organism: Sporothrix protearum (assembly GCA_016097115.2). Classification (NCBI taxonomy): domain Eukaryota; kingdom Fungi; phylum Ascomycota; class Sordariomycetes; order Ophiostomatales; family Ophiostomataceae; genus Sporothrix; species Sporothrix protearum. The sequence goes on along the minus strand of JADMNH010000015.1, from coordinate 194,583 downwards.
AATTTAGCGTTACGGGTGCCATATTTTTTCAGTCTTTCTTGCTCACAGGGCGGCGAAGGGACCGGTTTGCTGGTCATTGGTCGTTGGTCGTTGGTCGTCAGTGGTCGTTGGCCGCTTGCCATTCGCTCCTTCCCTGTGCTGCTTGGCGCGCTGCTCTTACCTTTTCTTATTTGCGTTATTGTTCTTGTCTCCTTCGCTCCTTCCCTGCTTGCATATTCCCTGCATACTGCCTTATTTAGCAGTTCGTTTTGTGCGAGGAAAGAGTGGCAATTTCTGCGAACACAACATGAAGGAACGATGGGGACGATGGGGGACGACGTGGGACATAAGGATGCCAACCGATCGGCTGCAGTTTCGTTTTTATTAATTCTGTTGCCTGTCCCGCTCGTTCTCGCAAGCGTTCTTTTGTTTTTCTTTTTCTTTTGTTCCTGTCTTGTTCCTGTCCCTTGGATCCTCCGATGATTATTTCGACATTCTCTCCACATTATTCCCCTTTCCCCTTTTTTTCTCCCACACAAACCACACTTTTTGCCCACACTGTTCCACTCTCCCACCACATTATTGAGTATCCCACAGCACTATCCCACATATTCCCACATCCCTCTCCCTCCCTCTCCCTCCCTGTAAAGTTAAACTAACACCCAAGCCCACCGAGGACCTCCCCCGCTGTTGACTTGCCCAGGGCCCTCAGAAAAAGAAAAGAAGACTGTGCGGCATTGGAGGTTGGGAACCCCGCCATTCGGTACAGCAGGCGATGCAGTTGCACAAATACGATGTACTCCGTACAGAGTGCTCCATGTGGATGCTCCCGCGGAGAGTACCGCAAGCGCATACTGAGTACTCGTCAGTTCATGCTCGTCTCCGCTGCCGACTCTTGTCGCAATTTCAAGGATTTTCAAGCCGGCGGGGCCCGTTTGACAGGCTGCAGGTGGCTGGCAGTTTACCGAGCCGACCTGTACATATACGAGTACGATCGGTGGCCGGCTGTCTGGTTGGCTTGCTTGCTTCTTCTTATTGATTCGTTTGGACTATTTGTTATGTGCACTGACAAAATTTTACGTTTATAGTTCCCACCGTCCCATTAAAACCGAAAGAAGACTACCAAGGCCAAGACCAGCAACACCACCGGCCAAACGACGTCTGTCGGCTCGGGTTTTCGTCACACTCCGGGGAACGGCCTGCTGTTTTGCAAAGAGTGTCCGGCGTTTTTAAACCCACACACACACACACAGAGGGGGGGGGGGGGGAGAGAGAGGCTGTGTCCTGTGTTTGGGCAACGGTGTCTTCTCACAAGGCATAGGTCCAGCACTACTGGTCCTTCGCCAATGCTGGACTCGCGAGGTCGACCACAACCGTGCAGAGTAAGACAGGCCGCCTGGGCCTTGTATTCGAATATCTTGCCCTTTGCGAGAACCGTACTCGTAAGGCTCCGAACAGTGTCCTCGGTTGTCACTTCTGTATCTTGCTTTGGAACGTTGTCTCTTGCCACGTCCAGTCGTTCCACAATGCAGCGAGTTGGAGGCCCTGCATCTTCTGAACCTCGGACAGACAGCCCCGTAGCCTGCTTCGGTCAACACTCGCTCTCGCTCTGAGTTTTCTAGGGTCTCCAGTAAATATGTGTCAAAGCCCGACCGCCAATGCAGTGCCTATGCTATCCAAACTGGATATGGGTGCCGATGATTCCACCATAGCAGACATCGTGTCGGCCCTGGTCGAGGCCGAGGGGGCCATCAAAATGAGTGTCCGATATATGATATGGGCCGAGAATACAGGGGCCGATCAAGAACGTATCTTGCATCGTAGGCAGCAGGGTGTTGGCGACAAGGAGGTGCTTCTTTTCCTTTTCAAAATCTCAGTCCGCGTATGCGACCACAGCGGTGGCCGGCCAGGTGCGGAAGAACAGCCGCCGATGTCCGCTACCGATCCCAGCCCCTCGTCCGGCTTCTTGCCCGTAGTCTTGGCCTCCTGCTCACCGACAGTTGCACATGGATATCGCGCACCATGAAAGATGCCCTCTGAGATCGTTCGGTCCGGGCTTGTATTTGCCGAGATCGGCGCATCGCAGTCCGTAGAACATAATCAGCCAGCGGCCTATCTGAGAGTGCCAGCAGGTGCCTCCCCCCTTCAGTCAATCGTGCTAAGTGCAATCAAGTTCCGCATCGCCCATGTTCTTCTTGGAATTGCCATTGCCTGTCTGTGGCGACGGCTCGAGCGCATACGACTCTTCGGCGTGCTCTGCACCTGACACCACAAGGTCCAACTTGCAGGGCCGCGCTTCGTATTCATATGCAGCTGTTTTGAGCACACTTGATGGACCGGGGCCGGCGATGGCAGGACGAATAAACGAGGAGGCTCCAGCCGCCGAAATATCGCCTCGGACCAGAAAGCACTGTACCGTCGAAGCAAATAGCTCCCATTGTCCGTCATCGAGAACACTCGTCCTTGCCCCTGCATCAGATGAATGCAATTTGGCCTTGCGCGGACAACACTTCGGCACGGCTGCGTTGCTTGCAGTACCATTATGACCGTCCCGGGCAGTCACCGACCGCACGAGCAGTCTCGGGCACATCATAGACTGAAGGCACACCATGCTATTGAAAATCGGTCCTCCCAATAGTGCTCACTCCGAACTCGGTATACAGGCCGCTTGGCCCTTGGGGTAGGTTGGGGACACCAACGGACGTGCTCAACGCTCATGGTACAGTGCCGCTTGCTCCCGTCACAGCGAGGGCGATGGCGAGGCAGCTGGCAGCCCCGATATGGTTCTCGGCAGCAAAGCTCTTCGAGGGCATACTCCTGATCAGTTTCACCAGCATGTTGATATCGTGGCGAGTGTACCCGTGGGGCATACATGGGGATCGGGAGAGCATTGCATCAGCTGGAGACGAGAAAACGGCCATATGGCTGGGCGGCGTCCATGGCCGGAAGCCGGAAGAAGGCTGGTGTGGCCGTGGATGACTTGGGGGCAGTGGCCCGAGCCCCCCCGTTGACCTCCTGCCATGCTGCAAACAATAGCAACCCGCCACTTCCGGCCCGTCACTGCATCCGACTTGTCGGTGCAATGGCATCCATCTCGCGGTGCACGCCGCTAGCATGTGCCGTGTCTGCCGCGAACTGACGGCTCTGTGCTCCTCCTGAAAAGATAACCGTAAACACGGTGCATAAGGGAGTGATGGAAGACAGGCATAGGAAATGATGCGTGTACGATCAAACTTTGCCGCAATTTTCATGGTTATGCTGTCCTTTGCCGCTGGGTTGTCGATAGTCGATACAGCCTGTCGAGTTTGAGTTATGTCAGGGACAAGACGGCAGAAGTTGGTGGAACGGGCAGTAGAAGGTGCAAAGAAAGAGAATCAAGGTTGAGAAGTGAGCCAGACTATGGAAGCGAACGACAAAGGGCGCACGGCCACTCCAGTCATTTTTCGGGACATGAGAGGCAAAATACACGGGCCGCGAGGCTGAGTGAGGAGCGGAAGACGGAAGACGGGAAAAGGGTGATCACAATGTGTTTCATCACCACTCGCACGGCATGAGCTGCTGGGTCCGTTCACAGTCAATGCTACCGTATCCTTTTTTTTCCCGCTCTTTCGTCCGTTTACTTTTTGTTTTATTTTTTCGGTCTTTGCAGTACTTTATCTGTCCTTGCCGTTTTGTCCAAACAGTTTTCCTATGTAGTTTTAATTATGTTTGATTTTGTTTACCACTATTTGATTTTAGTTTACAAATATAAAAAAAAATAGTTTAAGTGAAAAATAACACACACAAACGCACACAAAGGTCTTTTAAACTACCAATCCACCATTGCAAGTCCTTTGCAAAGTTTCAATAAAAACCAACAGGGATAGGAAGGGCAAGGTTTATATCCGCCCAGATCTGGAGTGTATCAACATCATGGCATCGTCGAACGAGCTCGTCATCCCTCTCCTTCAACAATCCCCAATCTACAACGAACGGAGTGAAGTTTACAATACGTCGTACATGCTCAAGGCTCCACCGTTCCCCTGGGCTAGGAGGGCGCGGCAGTCACATTTCTTGTTTGTTTTGCGTGGAGAGCTTCCTCAAGGCCCCTGTAGTGATGTCGTGCTTCGTGAGGGGTGGCGAGAGGAGTTGGCCCTTTGCTAGGAGAGGATGAGGAGAAGGCCTCGACAATACGGGCAACAGCCCACGATGATCACCATTTCAAAGAGGGAAAGGGGCAGCAGAGAGCAGCAGACGGAGTATGAGAGAATGAGGGGAAGGGACAGGGCACGATGCACAAAATACGATAAAAAGGGGCGGTGGAGGGCGGAAGCTCGTAAGACAGATGGGCGTCCCAAAGCAGAAATGATGTTCATTGCCTCCTTTCGCGTGCGTAACCCACGCTTTCCATGCCATGAGATGGAGATGGCACTCTTGAATGGACAGGCACTGTTGGCGCTACATTCGAGAAGTGCGCGAACGCTCAGTAATTACTGCGTGTACATCGTATTTGGTGAGATTGGGCACTGCCGATCTGCCGTGTGTCAGGGTCGAATTGTTATGGAGTTGGCGAGTCGTGCTTTTGGAAGGGCGCGAAGAAAAGGGCGGCCACGGATAGAAAAAGGCAAAGACAAGAAGGAGACGACTTTGTATGGACGTGATCGAGGGAGAGTCGGGGACGGTCCATATCACCACGAGATGAAGAGTAGACGATTATGCCCTTTGCCAGGCGCAGGGGGGACCGGCTGTTGATTTGGATATCTTATTTTACAAAATTTTGGATCCTCCAGCCGCCATCGTCAGTTTCTCGCATGCGATTGGCTCTCGGATAAGATTCGAACGATTTCTTTGACGATTCACAAGAGTTCAATCGTGTTTCGTCTGCCTCGTTGCGCATTTGTGCACCCGCACGGAACTCGCGCAAGACGACACAGGTTTGTTTCGTGCTTGTTTGGCTATCTGGCCGGCCTGGCCTGCCGTGTCGGTAATGACATCAAGATTGCGCCCAGACTGAGAGGCAGCCAGTCTGCTTGCACCGTTCTTGTTTACATTGCCGCCCGTCATGTAAGATATGTGGCTGACTGTGGTGGCCCGTCGCACAAACTCAATCCATTGAACGGCTCTGTATCATCCTTATTCTACGGCGGCTTGGCGGCTCCGACGTCTCGACGTATCACAAGGCAAAACGTGTGGGCGGCCACCCGCAGGCATTTGCGGCGTTGTCGAGCGTTGTCGCATGTGGTTGGACACAAATCTCACTTCTTCTTCATCTCTTCCCTCTGTTCTGCCTTCGTTTCAACGCATCGTCAGGACCCTCGGAATTCGGCACACCACGAATCCTCCGTCGCACCGTCGTCATTTCTTTCACTGCGCCTTCAACCTGCAAGACACTTCCGCTTGGTGTGCTTCCAGCGTCTCAATTTCGCCTGGTCTGTCGTTGCTCCGTCCCCGATTCAGACACTCTTTGGTGCGGTCAGCCGGACCAGGCGGGAGTGACAAGGGACATACATGTTCATACTCCGTAGTTGATGGGTGTTGAGAAAGATGGAGGGTTGTCGTGTGGTAAGGTGGCGGCAGGAGCGCAAAAATAACACGCTGATGGGCGGCGTTCCTGCGTTCGTGCTGTCTTGGTGTGCGACAAAACGGCGGTGCGACGACTCGACGGTATCTTACAAAACCTCGACGGCCAAGGACGACTCGCAATGGTCGAGTGACCTTCGCTCTCATAAGCACTGGACGCAAGCGTCAAACACGACGAACCAGGACCATTTTGACGGTGAGAGAGCCAAAGAGGGGGATGACGGGTCTGGTGAGAATGTTTCCATTTACACCGGGACCTTTTCACCGGGCCCTTTTGACTGAAGAGGCCTGTCTCACTTGGCGCCGGCTACGAAACAACCAGGAGACGGACAAGAAACAACGTCCGCTGTCAAGGCCACGGGACGTTGAAGAAATTGTCACGAGGCGGGCCAGGGGCAGGGGAAGAGAAGAAGAAACACAGGCGGCGAGACTGCGAAACGATGCGACATTACTGGGAACAGTGAGAGAGGTGTCAAGACGGTGGGGCATTGGGAAGACAGGCAACAATCAACAGCTAAAACGGTAGGTACATGTACGATGTATGCAATACCAAACTCAACATGCACAAGTATCTTGTATCTGTATCATACTGAGTAGGTAAAGGCACCGTAATAACCGCTTCGTCGACGTCTTTGTCCAGACTCTTTGTCCACTCGCTATCGATGCTGTCCGAACCCTTTCCACACCCAGTATGCAAAATACTCGCAGAGACGAGCAGAAGCCCTGGAGCTGCCGGGGCATCCGCCAAGCTAAATACGAGTGGCGTCAGGGGTAATTAATCTGGCGAACATCAGGTGGGTTACCATTGTGTGGAGAAGGGGGGAGGAGGTGGTGTGGACGGGACAAGGCTCTCGCCCAGGCGTGGACCACCTTCTTCCCTCGTCTGCACCCTGCAGAAGGAATGGGCGCCAGGCTGTGGGTGCCAGGCTGTGGGTGCCAGTACGACCAACAATGTCGACTCAAGTACGCGTAGGACGCGTTGCGTTCAATGAGGCGCTCCAAATTCAAGTGGGGCGTGGCACGAGTATTGCGGTATCACGGAATACGCATACAGAGTCTGATTTGCAGCCGGCAGGATATCTCTTCTAGAGAGGCCCCTTATCTTACTGAGTTCGAAGAACGGATCAACCAATGCGTGGCGAGCATTGGGACAACTGGAGCCAGCTCCGAAAGAAATGTCCATTTTTAGCTTGCCTGTCGAGCCCGTGCACGCCGTCGAACCATGGCTCGGAGACGGAGCAAAAAGCAGATAGGGAATTGCCTGCGCGACAGCCGAAGAGCTGTGTGCTTTTGTTGAAGAGGGGAAAGGGGAGGAGGAAACTGATATATGACCTCTGCCGGACGACTTTGGCCGTCCGTACTCAGTCTGGCTTCGGCGTGGTATTCGGCGTGTGATTGCTTCATTGTGGGCAAGATTGGCAATGGCAACGAAACCGGGAAATCAACAGCAACGGCTACGAGTCAGATACGTGTATGCGTACTTCGTGAATACGGTGTTTGCTGGCGATAACAACAATGGGCAGCCTGAGGTGAGCAAGGGCTCAGCTTACAGGGATTGATGGTGATCCTCTTGGCCTAAAAAGGGAAGAGGGGATTGCGATTGCCCGAAGCGACCTGAAGCGGTCCTGAAGAGGAAAGAGCGGCAGCGAGCAAAATAGAACAGGAATAAGAAAAGAAAAGACAAAAAGAAAAGAAAAGATAAAAGGAAAAGCATGAAAAGAACGCAACAGAGACCACTGGGTGGACTGTGCTGGGCAGGTGCAGGTGTATCATAGCGCGCACGAACGCCACAGCAAGCAGATACATACGCATCTTACATGTACATGTACATGTACGGAGAGGGCGACCCTCTTTCTCGTTGGCGGTGTGGAGGCCCAGCCAAACTTAATTTTATTTTTATGCCTCGCTGGCTTCTGGGCTCGCGCTCTGGGAAATGTCTGTGGGGGGAGAAAGCGGTGGTAATTAAAGATATCAACTGAACAGGCCACACGAGCTTAAAAATCTCCTTGGTCTTTGTCCACCTCACTTGCCTGCAACTGGGCTGGTCAAAAACAGGGCCAGGAACAGAGTAGAGAGGCAACAAGGAACAACCTGCAAGGCACGGCCATTGTGGCGGCGGTAGTCGATGTGAGTGAGTGGGCAAAGTAAAATAAGAAGGTAATTTACACAAATTTAGAATCAAACGGGCGCCGGCGTCCTCGCTACTGGCGTTAGAGAGGAACGAAAAGAACAGAAAAGGACAGAAAAGGGCGCCAGAAGAGCCAGAATGAAACCAGAAGGTGGCATGGTAAAGGCGATGCCGAAAAGGTGTGGGAGGTTGACGGGCTTTGCTTTTTCGTCGTGACTCCTGAATGCGCTTACCCAGGCCCTCAATATCTTTACGTTTCGCTCTGACGGCAGAGGTATCTCGGCCGTGCCGTCGATTTCTCGCTCTCTCTTCTGTATGTATGAAGGTTCGACGTCGTGATATCGTGTTACAGTCGCCCTTTCATTCGATGCCCATATGTGTACTCCGTAGATACTCCGTAGACCTTATCCTCCGTCGTGCTTCCCCCCCACTGTGGTCTGGTTCACTCTATCCATAGCAATCACCAACACTCCGTACGTGTACTCCGTTCTGGCGTGCTGTTACTGTTGCTCTATTTCGAGATACTCTGCCAGGTACTCCATACGTTAAATCTCGGCTGTTTCTTTTTTATTACGCTTTGGCCTGCCCCTGCACTCCAAGGGACCCAGTCTTGGCCAGACCTCGCAACGAAGCAAGACCTCGTTTTTCCTAGACAAAAACAGTTACCAGACACTCGAGACACCACAAAGACAAGCCCAAGCCCAAACAGGCCCAGCAAGGGCCACTTGCGATCGCCTCTCCACATCTCGGCCATTTCCCTCCTTGTTTCCTTCTTCTTTTCTTTTTGCAGCCCTTTCGTCTGTGTGTTTTGTTGTTTCTTTGTTGTTTCTTTGTTGTATGAGACTGTGCTCGTATTTAGTGACCAAAACTACTGCTGGGCCACTACAAAAGCAGGTAAAGTGAGGACGTGCCTCGGTGGGCATTCAATAGTCGTCTCCGAAAATAAAATTGGCACGGCCAGGAAAAACAGAGACATTGAAGACAGGAGACCCAAAGACAAAAGAAAACCGCTCAATTAAGGCAGCGTCGTACACAGAGACAGGGAAAAGGGAGCAGCGGAAGGAGCAAAAAAAGAGAAAGAGAAGACGTGCAGAACATGAGAAAGCCCAGCACGCGAGTTTGAAAATGAGATGCGTGAGAATCGCATGTACTGAAAGAATAGCAATAATACGGCTTGTATTACACGAGCTGACGAGGTACCGTCTGACAGGCGACTTACACCACAGTGACCTCACTCTTTTTGAAACTCGAAACGGCGGGTCTAGTCAACGGATCGTGATCGACGCCTTGTCCAGCAAACACGGAGGACGGAAGACGGAAGAAAGGGGCATCAAAAGTACTTCTAGAAAAGTTAACGAGGGGAAAAGTACACTGCAAATGATGTTTGAACAGTACTTTTCAAACACTGTACAGCAACCCGTCGGCTTGACATAGTACCGATGGCCCTTTTAGTCTTTGCTGCATTTTGGGCTCGTTTGAGGTTGCATTCGCCGCCTGAAGCGACCATCTGGCCGTTTCTCCATTCTCACCTACTCTTCTTTTCTTGATGATATGATTTTGAACCTCTTTTTCGCTTTCTCTCTGGTTCCTTCTTTGTCCAGCCTCCCTTTGGCTTTTGGTCAGTCTCTTAAACCTGCTTTTTTCGCTCACGCGACGCCCTTCTCTCAATGATCGCTGCATGCCTCCCGTCACCAATCTAAGCGATTGATCCGCCCAAACGGGTCCTTATCCCTTTGTAACGCCTGTCTTCAACCACTTTTCGCGGGCTGTGTTGCAAGCTCTTTAATTTTTAAAGCTCTCCCTGCGATCTTCACGTCTCTCTACACGTCTTCACGTCTTCACTTGGCTCACCTTGGCCCTCTTTTGCCTCGTTGTTCTCGTTTGCATCACGCTCTGTTCCCCAAATCTCCATTCCTCTCGTCTCCTTCTGTGCTCGTGCATCGCGTCCGTGCCATCCCTCTTGCCTTCTTGCCCTCTTTTTGCCTTTTTTGCCTTTTTGGCTGCTGATGACAAGGGTGACGGGGTCCCTGTCGTTGGCTTTCTTTATTTCTTTATCCCCCCCTTCTCTATCGTTCCTGCACCGTGCTCTTCTCTAATAGACCCCTGTCCGCTCTTACTCTCACCTCTCTTTCTCCTTCTCTTTTTCTTCAGAGAATCTCCATCCGTTCGATACCACCTCGGCCACCTTTCTGATCCTCCCACCCTTCTCCTTCTCCTCCGTTTTTTGACCTTTCGAGACACGAAACGCAACACCAAGTAGCAGTTAAGCCGGGCTTTCTCCTTCTTCTTGGACCACCCCCAAATGCGACACCGTATTTGGCAAACTTCAAACTTGACTGTTTGGCTCTCCTCTTATTTGCCTCTTTTTGCAGCCTTTTCCTCTCTTGTCTTCCAAATCTCACTCGGCCTCTTCGCTTTCAAAACACATGCGCTACTCAGAAACCCTGCAAAATTAGCTGCTCACCTTGGACCTTGCTCTCCATAGCCCCTGCTCGGTTGCTTTGCTTTGTTTCTTCCTGTCGAGTCTGTCTCTCATTCTCATCCCCCTAGTCCTTTCTTCAATCACTCTTTCTGATCACACTTTTTTTTTTTTTTTTTGGTCTTTCTCTCTCTCATATGCACTTGTTCACTCTGAACAACACAGTCTTCTCATCACATAGTTCCAGATTGGGTAACTGGTCGTCTTTCATCAACAAACAAACGACGGCAAACAAAAAAGTAGCAAGCAATTCAAACCCGACGACCTGAACGACATCATTGTTGGGAGGACAAAGAAGAACGATTTGGGACCTGCGCCGCGAACCAAACCAGCAATTGAACCATTCTCGGCCCCTTGCAACCTCGACGACAAACAAATACTTGAACCGGTCGACGACATTACATATGAGCTCTCGAGGCCGTAACTGAGCAAACAAAGACTGGAATACCCCTGGAGGGAATTCGACTATCTTTCGAATTGACATCGTCGACAACAATACAGCAGCACCTCACCTCATACCACGCACCTCACAACAACAGCAACAACAACACACAATATGGACCGGCCAGCAAGTTTCTTGCCGACCATCAAGTGCTCGTCATGCAGCCAGGAAATCGAGATTTCCATGATGGGCGAGCACATTTGCGGCAAAGCTGCAGAAGAGGGTTCGTCGAGGCCCGTTGAACAAGAAGACTGGCATATTGGGAAGGGAACAGGAAGACTAACGTTCGCAGTTACGCCGCCACCACCAGCCAACCTAGGCCAGTTTCATGTCGTACGGCAACAAGAGCATTGGCAACAACAACAACGGCAGCCGCGATAACTACGGCGACAGTTACAGCAACAACTACAGCAACAACAACAGCAACAGCAACAGCAGTTATGGCTCCAATAGCAGAGGCCAAGAGCGGTCAAATCGCCTGCCACCACAAGTCGACACATCGGCAGCGAGTGAGTCTATTTCTTTCTCGTCGATCTTATTTGGCCCACCACTAACATTACCAGACCGCAGCTACTACCGCGCAGGGCAGCTCACGCCGGTGAGCAACTCCAGCGGCTCCCAGAGCGTCTCGCCCAAGACACCCGTCGGTATGATGATGGGCGTCCTGCGGACGGGCGGCCTGGGTGGCGGCCGTAGCAACGATCGGAACGGCAACGACCGTACCATGAGCGACCGCGTCGCACCCGCCGGCGACTACTTTGAGCCCAAAATTGCCGGCGAGTTCGACTCGCCAGCGTCGGCCTATGGCTCGTCCACACAGCCTCGCCGGCCTGGTGGCTATGGCGGTTCCGATTGACGACGCCTACCCGCCTCCGTTGAGCAGCCCCAAGCGTCAACCGGCGACCAACCTGCTGCAGCGGATGAACTCGATTGCCCCGGGCCCTTTGACACCAACAACAGTGGCGCCAACTCTGGTCTCAGCCGCAAGCCGACCAGCGCCCGCAACGCCTTCCCGCGGGCGGCTAACAACTCCGACTACAGCCGTGAAAATATGGAGGACCGTAACCGCACGCTCGACGACGACGACTTCCAGCCGCCTTTGTTCAACCGCGCCGGCACATTCCCTCGCCTGAATGAAAGCGCCGAGCCGCCATCGCGTACACCCTCTGCACCGGGCCCTCGTCCTGACCGAAGACGGCAAGCCAACAACGACGGCTATGGCAACATGGGCTCTGCCTACAACTACAATAGCAACAACGCCTCGTATGGCAGCAACAGCCCGTCGTTGGACAGCATGCGTCGCCCATCCATGGGCCCCGATACGTCCCGCCCACCGCCGCCACGTACAAGCTTGCTGCGTCCTCGCACGTCGGGCCGCGATGGCTCGTCGACCGGCTCCAACTCGCCTCGGTCCCGCAAATCAACCTGGCCGTCGAATTTGGCATCGGCAACCCGTATCACTCGTCTTCGGACTCCATGTCGTCCACCGTGTCCAGCGTGCTGAGCCGTCCTGGCGGCAGCCTTCCCTTTTCTTCGTCGCAGTCGTCGTTCTCGTCGTCCGCGTCCTCCTTCTCCACGTCTTCTTCCTCTAACTCGCTGAACAACAGCAACAACTACTACTACAACAACAACACTCGCGAAAAGCCTTGTGAAGTTGCTCGTGAACCGCCACGCAAGCCGAGCAACGCCGCCAACATGGCTGACCTTGACAGCCTGATGAACGACCTGCAGGCATTGAACCCGGCCGAAGAGCGTCGTGAGGAGCGTCGTGAGGAGCGTCAGGAGGAGCGTCCTTCCCAGTACGACCGTGGCCGCAACGGCGGCTACGGTGGCTTTGGCGCCTCCGATAACAACAACGACAACAACAACTCCACTTCCGTCTCCAAAAGCCGCACATCGTCCGACCTCCGGCCACAGTCCAGTGGCCGAAACGGCATGCGCAACGACGCGGACAACGGCTACGGCTACGGCTACGGCATTAACAACAGCAGCTTGCGCCGGGAGCCCAGCCGCGCACGTGATCAGTCCATGGATGCCAACAACGGCAACAATGGCGGCTGGTCCCGTTCGGCAGGCGCGGCCCGCCCATGCCGGCCATGCCAGCCATGCCCACCATTCCCGTTCTTCCGCCCATGCCTTCCCGTGGCAACTGCAAGGCCTGCGGCGACCTGATCACTGGCAAGTCCGTTTCAAGTGCTGACGGCCGCCTCACTGGCCGCTACCACAAGGCCTGCTTTGTCTGCACCACCTGCAGCGAGCCCTTCCCGTCGTTTACGTTTTACGTCCACAACGACCAGCCGTACTGCGAGCGCCACTACCATGCTGTCAATGGCAGCCTGTGCGGCAGCTGTGGCAACGGCATTGAGGGCAGCTACCTGGCCGACGAGGCGGACATCAAGTTTCACCCGACCTGCTTTGCGTGTGCCGACTGCCGTCTGCCGCTCGAGGACGGCTACTTTGAGGTGGGCGGTGCCGTGTACTGCGAGCGGGATGCCTGGAAGCGCGTGCAGCAGGCATCCCTGTCGCAGGCCCCTCAGGTGCCCCAGATTTCGACACCCACCTCCACTCGGGGCGGCATGGGCAACAACCTGACGGTCCCGCGCGTCGCACCCGGCGGCGGCTTCCCTTCGGGCCCCGGCGTCTCGCCCGGCGTCTCGCCCGGCGTCTCGCGCCGCCCGTCGGTCGGTCTGCCCAACCCCAACCAGCTGGGTTCGGCGGCACGGCCGTTTGGCCCGCCGAGCGGCAACCGTCTGGCCCCCCGTCCGCGGATGGAGAAGCGCATGACGCGCCTGGGCATGATGTGATGACACCGTCTCTCTTTCTCTTCTTTCCCATCGTACATTCCTTTTCTTCTTGGTGACTGCTTTTGTTATCTGTTTTAATACCCTTCTGTTCTTACCCCTTCTTCCTTCCACGTTACGACACGACCAAATCATCCTCTCTCGACTTATGACCACTTTCTTTTCCATTGATTTTAATTCGTCTCGTTTTTTTCTCTTCATTTTTCTCAATATATACCCCCGGCCAGATCGGCACACTGATTGAGGAGTTTTTCCAGTTTCTTTTTTGCCCTTTCCTCCCTACTCGCATTTATTGCCCCTTTTCTCGTTTCCCGTTTCCTTTTACGTTTTTGTGGTGTTGAAGTGAACATAGCAGGGGGGCGGGCAAGAACGCAGGAAGGCAAACCTTGCCAGATGTACAGGACGTTGGGATGCAATCATAAAGCTCAGATGGAGGCCGCTGTCGGATACGGCAGACGCGCACTCTGAACAATACTACACTCTGCAAAGTCGAGAAGCCCAAAAGGGGTCTTCTCTGCCACTTTTTATTATTGAACCTCTGTCCCATATGCATGCTGTGAACAGTGATTATGCAAGCTGCATTCGTCGAAAGCCTGCTTGGTCAAGGCCGCATCAAAATGAGAACTGCCGACATCAAAGTCCTGTACTCCGTAGTTGTCCTTGTTGTCCTGGTTTTCAATACGAAAGCTTATTCATAAAGATGCCTGTAGATAGAGACTAATTAACAAGAACGGGAGAAAAGGGCTCACAGAGTCGGAGACAACAATTCCCGATTCTCCTCGTGCTTGGAACTGGCGCCTTATTCACCACAATTAACATAAAAGCAGATAAAGTGTCGATCACTTCACGCCGTGCCGCCCCTGCACTTGTATCGTCCCTCTTTTTCTCCGCATTTCGTCTGCACAGAGCAGAGGGTCGACCTCGGCTTGCGATAGTGTGGGGGCTAAACCGCCAACAAATGCGCTCCAAACAGAATGCCGCATTTGTTGTGTGAGAGGGCTGTGAGTGGGTAAAGAAAGGTGACTGATAGAAGGCAAAGCGGACAAAAACGGATTCTACGAAGGACGGATGACGACATCTTCTGCGGATATCGGATTGCGGATTGCGGATTGCGGATTGCATAAATCAGAACCGTAGCAATCCGGAGCATCGAGACGTCCGCAAATAGAGAGGGCGAGTGAATTTTAAAGAGCAGCCTTCCGTGCCGTTCCCCGTTCACCGTTCACCGCCTGAGATAGACACCGGGAAGTGTCCCGAGATCGATACCGGACTGCATTTTACTTTTCCGCATAGGCAAAGTCGTTGGCCAAGGCGCAATTACGTCGGAGAGCAGCTCGAAAGGAAGAGCAAGAACCAAAGAGGAGAGGGAGATGGTGGGCCTGCGTCCTTTCCTAAACGGGAAACGGTGAATCCGGGGAATGTTATCAAACTAGAGAGCTAACAAGAGCGGAGAGCGGGGATGCTACGGAAGGAACGATACGGTAGGTATCTTGGGGGCATCTGGGAGGCAAGAAAGAGGGGGCCAAACAGCGCCCAAAACCCGGGGCAGGTGGACTGCTGGCGTGAGATGGCGGTTCCGCGGCCGACCTGCTTCTTTGTATGGAGAATTAAGAATAGAAAGCGGAAAATAGGGTAGGAGGAGGAGAGGAGATACGTCGTAGAAGAGGACTTGGTACCACTTGCCTGGCACCACTTGCCTCACCAAGACCAAACGGCAGCCCTCGCTTGAGGAAGGCGTACCTGTCATCAATGTGCGCCTTCCCGTGTCTCGACTCTCGTTGTACAATGGTCGTGCCTGCCCTTTGGGTGTTCAGCTGGCGAAGTCGGCAAGGGCGTCGGTATGCTTCCTCGAGCTCCAATACGTCTTGACTGGTCATTCTTTCATCGCCTGGTGAAGACGCGTAATCGGCGACATGTTAAAGAAGAACGACAGCTGGTCGAAGCTAGCGCTGTATTGATCGATCCATAAGTCGTACTATTCTGGCTTTCCGTTTTCCGTTCTTTCTTGTCGCCTTGTCCCTTGTCCCCTTGTTTCTGGGCTTCTCGCTTTCTTTCTCCCCATTCCCTCCGTTTATCGCTTGATGTGCCCTTATGCCCCCTCTCCAGAATAGGCCTAATCGACCCAAACACCACACACTATGACACCAGAGCTGACCGAACCAGCCTCGGCTCGCTTGTTTTTTGGCAATTTTCGTTTGGCCGAGTTCCAGTTCCAGCTTTGCGTTTCTCCTCTTTTTTCTTTGATTGTGCACACAAAACTCCGGGGTGGGAGCTGTTCGCGGGGGTGCACAACGGCAAGGGTCCCTCCTCCTCCTCCGCCTCTTTATTTCTCATATAATATACGAGAAGACCTCCTTGTTGTGGCCCGTTCGTTGTTGGATTGTGTTGAGTATCTATTGTCGATTGTCGAGTTTCATTCGTACAATGCAAACGCTGTGTTGCCATCTCGGTGTACTTTTGTCTTCCTTTCTTGAGCTGAAGCCGATTTGAGGAGCTATTGAACTGGACACAACAATAGCTTCATTTTTTCTGTTATTGGTCATCAACCAGCATTTTTTAATCTCGGCAGCTTCTGTTGAGCAACGACACTCACGACGTCAACTGACACCACCCTTCACCGCCATCACCCTTACCACCATCATGACGATCACGTCAAGACACAGCGAGCCAGTTCCTCGCTGCTCTCTGCAGCAGTGGATCTTTGGCTCGTCTCAGAGCCCGCTGCCGGACACAAAGGTCATGATTGATGCCGACCGGCCCGAGACTCACTTTGTCACCAAAGCCGACTACCGTCTACTGGCCAAGCGTGTCGCCCTCGGCCTGCAGGATTCTGGCCTCGAGCGCGGCGACCGCGTTCTGCTGTTCTCAGGCAACAACATCTACTTCCCGTCCATCTTTCTGGGCGTCCTCATGGCCGGCGGCGTCTTCAGCGGTGCCAACCCGTCGTTTGTCGCCCGTGAGCTTGTCCATCAGCTGCGCGACTCGGGCGCCACGTTCTTGATTACAGCCGCCAGCAGCCTGGCCATCGCTCTTGAAGCAGCCGACACCGCCGGCCTGCCCCACGACCGGCTTTACGTGCTCGACGAGGCGGCCGATGCCCCCTCCGTTGTGGCCGCGACGGACCGCCCCCCTCAGCAGGCACTGGTCGACGGTGGTGCCAGCGGAGCCCGGCACTGGCTTGATCTTCTGCAGGGCAACTTCCGCCGTGCACTGGTCTGGGACTGGGTCGAGCCCGAAGACCCCAGAAGACCACCTGCTGCCTCAACTACAGCAGCGGCACCACGGGTGTGCCCAAGGGGGTCGAGATCAGCCACCGCGCCTACGTGGCCAACTGTGTTGGTGTGGTCGCCGTCGGCAACCGGGATCCGGAGACCCTGGCCGCCCGCGAGCGCACCATTGGCCTGTGCTTCCTGCCGCTGTACCATGCGTACGGCCAGACATACTTCGTGGCCAACTTTGCCCACATGAACATACCCGTGTACCTCATGGGCAAGTTTGACTTTGTCAAGATGCTCGAGCACATCCAAAGGTTCCGCATCACCAGCCTGACGCTCGTGCCGCCCATTGCTGTGGCCCTGTCCAAGCACCCCATTGTCAAAAAGTTTGATCTGAGCAGCGTGGAGTTTGTCGGCTGCGGTGCCGCGCCGCTGGCCCGCGAGTCCGTTCTGGCCGTCCAGAAGCTGTGGCCCGACGATGCGATTGCCGTGCACCAGGGCTGGGGCATGACCGAGGTCACCTGCACGTGCATGGTCTGGAACCCCGACACCGAGGCCGACTCCGGCTCGGTCGGCGAGCTGGCACCCAACTGCTCAGCACGGCTGGTCGAGGTCGATGAGGATGGTGCGGGTGGCGGTGCGCCCCGGTACATTACCGAGCCAAACAAGCCGGGCGAGCTCTGGGTGTCGGGCCCGACGCTTCTGACCGGTTACTGGCGCAACCCCCAGGCCACCAAATCCACCATCCACACCGACGCCGACGGCACGCGCTGGCTCAAGACGGGCGACATTGCCTATGTCAACACATATGCACCCGGCGCCGCCTTTTTCATCGTCGACCGCCGCAAGGAGCTCATCAAGGTCAAGGGCAACCAGGTTGCGCCGGCCGAGCTCGAGGCCCTCCTGATCGAGCGCCCGGATGTTGTCGACGCCGCCGTGATTGGCATCGCCGTCGACGGCGAGGAGCGGCCGCGTGCCTACATTGTGCGCGCTCCGGGCTCCAACGCCACTGGCGAAGACATTGCCAAGTGGCTGGCCTCGCGCGTGGCTCCTTATAAGCGTCTGGTGGGCGGCGTCGTGTTTCTCGACGAGATTCCCAAGAATCCGGCAAGTACCCCAGCGAAGTCTCCGACAGATACAACCTGCTGTTTCAAAACTAACAAAAGCAGTCCGGCAAGATTCTCAGAAAGGTTCTCCGCGACCAGGCGGCCAAGGAGCGGTCATCCAAGTTGTAGCGGACGGTTGAAGGCAAGGCAGTCTGTTTATGGGCGTCGCTTCGCCGGTTTCACGGACTCTTGTTTGGCATGTATGAATGATAAGAAAATTCAATCACCGTCGAGAAGAGAGTGTGAAGCTATGCAAAAGAACGAAGAAAAAGAAGCTAAACAAAAGGGAAAGAGAAAGAACTGAATACGAGTGAGGGCCCGGGTGTAAGCACAGTAGCTCACAGCGCAGCGTAGTCCTCCAACCGTTAAGGTCTATCGGATGAGCGTGCCCCAACTCATTCATCACTCCTCGAGACCCTTTGATGTAACAATACGCGGCAAATCTCACCCACACATCTTCGACATCCCACTTCTCCGATCGCTCTTTCCCTTGCGGCTTTGTGCACTTGCTGTTCTTGCACTTTCAAGCCGTAAATTTGCCCTGCAGACCGCTGCTTCCTGATTTGCTACGAAGCGCGGACAGGCATTTTCTTGCCAATTTGAGTAGGTGCGATCAAAGTCGTAATGCGCGTATTCACTTTGTTCAATACTTGTAGCGGGGCTTTTTGCTGTAAGACGAAGCTTGTCATTGGGACTGGCTCGCTGGTACCTGGCGACAGCGGCCTTACCCGCGCAAAACCAGGCCAGCGAACGCGCTTTTACTTGTACCGAGTAGCGCTGGGCCCCACTAATTAAAACGACGTGTCCAGGGAGCGCAACTTCAAGGCAGAAAGGGACACCTTTGCACCAAAAGCGGCCATCTTGGGGATATTTCGATCTTCCTTGCATTCGCATCGACAATATCAACACGACACGACACTCTTTGCCGGCCTTTCCACGACGTCCGTTCCCTTTGGCGATGCCGACACTGTACCGTCCATGACCCCGTAACCTCGACGAAATAACGGCCAGCAATCGGCACCCTCCAAATCACAAAACACCGTCGCCATGTCTGGTCTCCTCTCGCTCGTCGGCTGGAGCTTCTTGCCCAACGTTTGTTTACCCTTGTCCTTTTTTCTCACAGCTGCTCTCTAGTCTCGTCTAACATGTGTTTGTCTTCGCCTTCAGTTCGTCACCGGCTGGGCACAGTCCATCTACTACTCCCTCACAATCCGCGCCGGCGACCCGCGGCCCATGCCAGGCACACCACGTTTCGCCGAGCATCGCCGTCGCATCCACATTTTGGTCGTCGCCCTCTACCTGGCGTACACAATCTACGAGGCCGACTACGACATACGACGTGCGGGATCCTTCTACCGTGATCTGGGCGTACCACTCGGCGCCACCGACCGCGAGATCAAGTCGCGCTTCCGCCGCCTGGCCGCCCTCCACCACCCCGACAAGGCTGGCTCCGCCGGCGCCGACGAGGGCGCCATCAACGCCTACTTTGTCCACCTCAAGACCGCCTCGGATACGCTCCTCGACCCAGCCCGCCGGTTTGCCTACGACCGCTTCGGGCCCATTGCCGTCGCGTGGGCCACCAACAACAGCAACAACGGCGCCAACCGCTGCTCCACCGTCTACGATTTCGTCGCCATGGGCGTGCACACGCTCGCACCCTACTACACCGTCGCCGCTGCCGCGCTCTATGGGCTCGGCCTGCTGGGCTACCTGACCTGGGGCCGGTACGAGCGCTGGCTGGTCCTGACGAGCGTGCTCGTGTTTGAGCTGCACACCATCTCGCGGCCCCACCACCCGCCGATCTTGACCGGCGTGCTCAACCCGCTGTTTGCGCTGTTGGTGCCGCAGCACGGGCCCTATCTGCCGTTCCAGGCCGTCCAGCTGGCCCGCAAACTCAGCTTGACCATGTACATTGGCTTCTCCCAGATCGGTCCGCTGCTGGGCGCGGATACGCGCAGCGGCCAAATTGTGCCTGCGGACAGCGAGGCCAGCCCGAGCGGACCCAAGGGCGCCGCGGACCCGGCTTTGGTCGCCGCCCTCGACCGTCTCGAGGCCACGAGCCGGTCGTTGGACCAGGACGCCACGCGCCTGCTGGAGATGGAGATGGCCCCTTTCGTGGGCCAGCATGAGGTGCTGAGCAACGTGCGCGGCAAGATCAAGGAGTGGCTGGTGCAGAACACGATCCGTGCAGATCCCATGGTGCGCGATGCCGTCGGTCGGTCGTTGCAACGGCGGCGGACGGACGCGCCAGCGGGTGCCCGTGGAACGAGATGAGCTGGTCTATGGTGTGAAAATACGTTGTTTTGATTTAGGCACCATTTGCTTTTGCCTTGCTTTCTAGTCAGGATATGCATCGCATCCTTATAATGACATTGTGCATTACTACAAACGTTGCATTTTGAACAGCGTAATGATGCCAAAAGACATCGAACAACCACAAACAGAGAACGGAGAGCAGAGAACAGTGGGACTTGTAATACATCGTCAAACCCAGAAAATATAACGCTCCTGCGACTATCTCAGAACGCCCACTGCACCAACATTTCCATAGCAACACAACATCTTTCGCACATCTAGTCGTACTTGGACTGCCTCGACAGCATCATCTGTGCAAGTTTGCACTCTTCGGCAAAGATGGCCTTCTTGAATGTCTGTTGCGTGTCAGCTGCGTACTTTTCATGTCGTGGGCGTGGACAGCTTTACCTTTTCGTTCTCCTTCATCTCTTTGGTCGCTTCAGCTGCTGCTGCGTCGAGCTCCTTCTTGGCCTTTGCGCGGATCTGGTCGCGCTCTTCATCCTTGGCACCGTCCACCCCTCCATTGTTGTCGCCCATCATGGCCTGCAGCACATCCGTCGCTTCGCTGTGCGCCTGTTGCCACCCGGCCCAGAGCGTCTCGAGGTCGCTCTCCAGGGCCGCGGCGGCGGCGCGGATCGTCGCGATGCGGTCGACAATGCGCTCGTCCTTCTCCCTGTCCACGGGGCCGCTGTCGCTGCTGTGGTCCTGCATCTGCACTTTGACCATCCACGCCTCGGCCGGCCGGCCAAAGTGGGCCTGCTTGTCCGCCACGGCCGACAAGAAGGCGTCTTCCGTTTGGGCCATGCGGCCGAGCTCGGCTTCGAGCCTGTCCTGGGCACTGGCCATGCGGTGGGCTGCCTCGGCGTGCAGTTCCTCGGCACGGGTCGAGTAGCTTTCTAAAATAAACGTGGGTTAGTGGCTGACCTTGCCTGCTACGCTGGGGGGGGGGGGGGGGGGGGTTGACTTACCCTGCAAGCCTTTCAGGTCTGGCCGGTCCACAGCCATCGTGGGAGACGACGCCCGGATGATTTGCGCGGCCGGTGTGGCCACGGCATGCGACGCCGATGACGAGAAAGAAGGCTCGCCATACTGGTAAACATGATTGCCGCCGCCGACAGCGTAGCTGGGCGTGGCCGTCACAACTCTGGGTTGGCCGCCACCCGAACGGCTCTGGTGCCGAATGGAGTCGAAGAAAGCACCGGTCGGATCGGTGGGCACGACCTTGTGGTGGGTTGGCGGCGGCGTCAGGTCAAAATCGAGGCCGTGAAAGGCACCGCCTGCATGTTGCTCGAGCTCCTTTTCATTGTGCCCCTTGTCATCCTGAAGTACCATTTGAAGGCGCTGCTCAAAAGTCTCCGACCAGTCAGCCATCGTGAAGGCGTGGCGTGTAAAGAACAAATGAAGCTGTAGGAGTATTGAGCATAAAGCAGACGGACAAAGGAGAGGCTGAAGGGTGGGAAAGAATTGTCGCATCGATTTGCAGATTTCGATCGGGGCCAGTGGGCGAAAAATGCAGACATATGGCTACATACCGCCAACTGTAAACAATAGGAAAGAGCGATGTGCTCTATGCCACCGACGCGGAAGGAGCATCTCGACCTCCTGCTCGATGCAGTCAGGGGTAGTCATCAATTGCAAAATTGACAGCTAGGGAAGGAGCGACAGGTTTAATGAGGGTTTCAAGCTTCTGAGGAAGCAAAGGCAGATAATGGTATTGGGATATATAAGAAAATCATCAATCAAGCTTGTAAGATGTTCAATGCGAGGCTATTCAAAAGACGGCCTTTTCTTGGTCGCTGATGCAAAATGCAAAGGCGTGCTCGCTTCTTCGCTCTCCTCCCTGCCCTCTCTCAAATACCACCTCCATAATCGCATAGTGCCCACAAAACAAACTCTTTGCTTTTCGTCTAATCCCGGGAAATAGGAGATGCAAAAGGTATAAGCGCCTGGTATAGGCAAAGCTGTAGGCGCGCAAAGATATGAAACAAATGAAAGGGTAAAATAGATGTATATATATGTGTGTGTGTGTGTGTGTGAATAAGGATCGATCGCGACCTCACTTCTGCTGCCGTGGCGGAAATTCTGGTGCAGCAAAGGCAGATGGTGCCCATGCTTCGCCGAGATTCAGGCTCCGGCTCTTGTCAGACTTTTCGGATTTGGCAGACTTGTCTCGCTTTGAGAACCTGTCCTTTTCCTTGCCCTTCTCCTTGTCTTTGTCCTTGTCTTTGTCCTTGTCTTTGTCCTTGCCTCTGTGGGGTGGGAAGACTTTGTGGTGATCGTTGTCCCGGTCACGAAGATCTCGGTCTGGCTCGCGACCGCGTTCACGGCCCTTGCCTCGGTCTTTTGATTCGTACTCCCGGACTTGTTCGCGGCCCTTGTCGAAGTCGTTATCGCGGCCTCCTAGGCCAGGTGCGCCGACATGCTCCGGGCTGGTAGTGCGTGGCTTGCGGCTGATGATCCCGCTAAGGAACTTACGTGCTTGCTTGCCGTTGCGCAAAATCTTGATCGAGCCGCCACCGGCGTCGTAAGGTTCTTTGCCCTCTTTGCCCTCCTTGCCCTCTTTGCCGCTGCTGCTGCTCATCTGACGGCCCTTGTGGTCGCGTCGCCAGTTGTCACCCACCTCGCTGCCCGAGGACCCCGGCGGTGCTAGACCGGCATGGCGGCCGCCACTGATGTGGACACTGTAGCTGCTGTTGACCTCTGCACTTTCCATCCAAGCCGAGCTGTTGCCGTACGATAGATTCACGGTGTCGGCCAGGCTGGCCTTCTCCATTGACTCGGCCAGGGTGTCTTCCGACATGGGGTAGGAGCTGTCCGCATCCGACGACTGCCGATACAGTTCCGTACGCGTGCAACACTCGTCCGACCAAGCTTGGAGTTCCACGCAGACATTGTTGAACTCCAAAAGGTCGCCATCGTAAACATGTGTCGCTGGGGCCGAGAGCGGGTGAGCATCCATCCACATCTTGATGAGGGCGGCGATGTAGTGGGTGTGGTCAATCAAGAAGGGGAGGCTTGGGAAGCCCTCACGCGCCACAGGCGATAGGCGGCCCATGATGGCGACGGGCGTAGAATATGAGGCTGGCAAGACCGGGGCAGTATTTGGCTTTTCGGCGGGGATCGAGCAGACAGCATCGATAAAGTCCTTTACCGACTGTCTTTGCCCGGCCAAGAATTTGTTCATTGGCTCCATCCACGTTTCCTTCTTGCCGATGGTGGACAGGTTGGCAAGAGCCTGAAAACTTTTCGCCATGAGCGTAAAGGTCCGCTGTGCGCGTGGGCGAGGATGGTCGCGCAGCAGGCCGAACAACTTGGGGTTCAGAATCGCCGGGCAAATGAAGCGTAGAAATAGGAAGCCAGACACGCTCGTATAAGCGACCGTCCGCAAGAAGTCACCGTATCGGTCCTCAGCAACAGCCCGAATGTACTTGAGGATATGGCGGAGCTCAGGGGGGAACCGCGACGCCGACGCTGCGATGGAGTCCCACACCTCGTAAGTATAGTGCATCAGTTGAGACCAGTGCTTGTTAATGTCTTCGCCCGGCTGCAACTTGCTGGGGTCGACCTCGGTGTCAGGGTTGATATCGTTGATTTCAGAAAGCCGGTCGTGCAGTACTTCTTCGAGGTATTCCTTGCCTAGGCGGCGCATGTGGAATTCAAGGGCTTGTGTCAGAAGGGAGTTGCCGCGGAAGAGGAGATTGGCTTCGCCCTGGAGTGACCGGCCCATGTCGCGAACGGTCTGCTCCCGGCCACTCGAGGGCTCTATAGATTCGTTGGACTGGTGGCGTCGACTAAAGCGCGTTTTCTTCATGGTCGTCTGGTTTCCGATACCGTCAATCTCATCCTCAACCAGAGCCATAAGCCAGTCGCCTGCGGTACCAGCAACCTGGAAAATGTTCAAGAACACCTCGGATAGTCGGCGCAGGCTGCCCGGCATGACTTCTGCAATCTGCAAGGTAAGACCCGAGGTGAACTTCTGCAGCATGTCGAGGAGAGGCTTGTATTCTTTGGCAGACAGCACGGCCAGCTCCTCGTGGCGGACCTTGACGAGCATGGTGCCGACAGTCTGTTGCCGGTCATCAATGATGGGATGCCATTGCTCATGGTCTTTTCCTGTGTCCAAGTTGGCCAGGGGATGTCGACGGAGCCATAGTTGATTTCGAACAGATTGCCCTGCTTTGGCAAACCCAGAGATGCTTGCAGCTGGTGCGCAACACTGTCGGAGAGTAACTCCACTCGCTTCAGGACTACAGAGAGATAGGGGAGTGTGGAGGCGGGCAGGTCACTGAATTCACAGTCTTCCCGCCAAAACGGGTTCTTTGTTTCGGACTTGAGGGTGGTGCGGGCACGCACTTCACCGTCGAGAATCACCTCTGCCAAGTAGCTCCCAATGAGCTGGTCTGGATCGTTGTTTTTTGACTTGTCATGGTGTCGGCTATGATGCTTGTCGTATTTTTGTTCCTGCTGCGGAGAAGCCACCCGGCTCCCGTCTGGGTGTGTGCGAGGTTTTATCTTGGCTTCTGTGACGCGCAAATTTATGGTCTTCTCGAGGCGGAAAAGACGCCGGTGTCGTAGGCGGACAGGCTCCTCCACGAGGGCATTGCCACCGAGCTCCACGAATTGCTCTTCGGGTGTTTGTGGTTTCGATTCGTCATCTATAGCTTCTTCCTGCTCGGCCTGTATATCTGTGATCGCATATACTTTGTTGCCCTTGGCGGGTCCAGCGCATATACGTCCGGCACAGTAAAGGATCTTAACAGGACGAACCACACCTCAAAGGTAACCCGCGAATCGAGGGCCATATAGACGGGCCGGAAGATGGATAAACGTGTGGATGTTGGCGCGTAGATGGGAAAGATGGCAATACAGTAGTCCTCGTTGAGGACCGACTTGTCGAGTTGCTGGATGGCGCAGCGACCGAGCTGCGTGAGCTCGACTACAGACAGGACGGTGACATCATTTTCCGTCATGAGTTTGAATTCGCCAGTCCCCTGCAAGATGCACGAGACACGACGCCACGAGGTCTGCATGGACTTGAGGTCGCGCGTAGAAGGCCGCTTCACTATAGCGCGTGGTGTTGTAGC
The DNA here is from genome assembly GCA_016097115.2 of Sporothrix protearum. Classification (NCBI taxonomy): domain Eukaryota; kingdom Fungi; phylum Ascomycota; class Sordariomycetes; order Ophiostomatales; family Ophiostomataceae; genus Sporothrix; species Sporothrix protearum. Next base: position 169,495 of record JADMNH010000015.1, on the reverse strand, counting down.
GACGCCCTTGTCCCAAAGCATGACCTTACCGACCTTGATAATGGCGCTTTCCCTGACCTTGGCTGCAGATGCCCGGCGTTTGCCGGAGTCGATGGTGGACGAGCTTGTGCTGCGGCTGTTGGGCGGCTTGGAGGCGGGAGGAGGCGCGGATACTGTGCCGGGATTCAGGCGAAGCTGCTGCCAGCAAAGAAGGGCAGCGAGCCATAGGTCAAATTCCGCGGGCACAACAGGGCGGAAAGCAACTTCAGTGGTGGCTTCGGCGTTGGCGACTTCCAGACACTGAGTGTCCTTGTCGGGCTGGCCTGTCGGCGATACGCGGCAGCCACGTAGGTCGGCCACGATCGCGGCGTGGAACGGGCCATGGTCGCCAGCATCAAACATAAGGCTGCCCTTTTCTTCCTCGATATACGCCACCCCCCGGTGCCATGCGTCCTCTCCCATGTTCCGGTACTCGATTTCGCCGCGCATTCTTCCGCAAAGGGTTTTCATGAGCATGAGAACTTTGTTGGCATTGCCGGTCGGGATCGGTAGCGGCAGAGAGTCGACGGAGGGTGGTGGTGAGACGAGAGGTGAGGTTGGGCGAGACGTTGATCTCTTGATGAGACGCCTGCTTGAGGTCTTCTTGTCTCTCGATGACGCAGCCGAGGAAGAGGAGAACCCGGTCCCGCCAAGGGAGGAGATGCTGGCAACGGACGACGATGCGGTAATGCCACCGCTGAGAGCTGGCGTAGGTAGTGCCTGTGTCTCAGAAGATCGAGTGGGGGCGATTAGGGGGTAGCTGAGAAGAGAATCGAGCGGGGGGCCCTGCAGCGAAGTCGTCGAGCGAAGGCTGCTGTCGGCCGTTCCTGATGAGGAAAAGGACCCAACCCTGTTCCTGGTCTCAGAAGAGGCGTTGGGAACAAGGGGCTCACGAAACAAAGAAACACCGTCCATAGTATGCGTCCGAGGTCGAAAGACGGCGGGCCGGGTTGGAGGGCTGGACGAGGAGGAAATAGGAACGTCAAGGGGGCTGGCCATGGTATCGCTGAACACAACACCCTGACGGCGACTGGTTGGACCGCCGTGGTGGGACAGCGCCCTTGGCGAGCCTTGTGGTGACACGGCCCCGAATATGCGTGGTGGTGGGGAGGGACTGCGGATGCGGAATTGCTGCTAAAGTGGGTGTTCGCTGCATCCAGCAAGTCTTGTGTGACGGGTCTGCGGTGGTCGAGGGTTCAGGTGTGACAGCGCGGATTGTGGGCTGCATAGTGGATGCAGAAGCAGAGGGTATTGTATCGTCGGGTACAGTGGAGGAGGTGCTGGTGTTGGTATTGATATTGGCCCGGAACGAGACGGATGACGGTGGAAACGCGGCAGTCTCGCTTAGACGTGCAGGCGTCAAAGGCGACTCGGGTAATGAAGGGAGATGAGGAGTGCGAGACGACGATTTGGAAGTCTGGGATCCTTCAGACGGCTGCGGCCCTGCCTGGTGCTCGAGTTGGGGAGAGGCGAGCTGTGGGGGCGGGGAGGCGGGTTGTTTAGGCAAGCTCCCGGGCCGATCCCGGTCTTGATCCCGGTCGCGGTCACGGCCGAAAGAAGACCGCCCTTCCATTGTGGGCGGTCTTGATCTTTGGGGAAATGTGAAAAATTGGGTTGGCGTCAGGAAGGTGTTTGCATTGCGCAGAAGAATGTGTTCGCTGCAAGCGGTGGTGCAATTTGTTGAGGAAGCCAAATGTTGGGCGGTCGGAGGCTCCCGGTCGATCACCTTCTTAGGTCGCTGTCCATCTGGCCTGGATGTATCAACGGCAGTCAACTATATGGAACGGTAAAGTTGACCTGGCGTCCCACCCAACAACGAATCACAAGTTGCAGTCGAAGACTGGGCGCGTGCGTCGTCTGGACTTTTCTGCAAACCAGTTTTTTTGCGGCACGCATGGCAAATCCAGAGCGTGAGATGGGGCGTGTCCGTTGGTCCGTTACTATTTTTGAGCCAAAACAACAAGCGGGGAGGGTTCTCGTGGGCGACTGTGTCGATGTTATAAAAAGCCGAAATAGATGTCAGAACAGGCGTGCCGTAGGAAAGAAATGCGAATATGATCGGGCGACAAGGAGACATGCAAGACGACGGGACGGAAGAGCGATGAAAGAGAACGGGAGACGGTCGAGCGAGGGAGTAGGAAGAACAAGAACAAAGCGGCAACCGCGGGGAAGGTTGCTTTGTGTGGCAGCGTGGACGACAGCTGATGAGTTTGTTGGAGAGGAGTTAGAGGAGGTATGTGCTCCACTGGCAGGGTGTGGTGTCCGCAGACTAGTGCAAGAGCATAAGCTAGGTAAAATGTCGACGGGGCACGGCGTCTGTCGTAGCTTTAGTCGAGGTCGGGACCCGCACTTCGTAGAAGCCCATAGCCCATAAAAGCTCTCCCAATCACACAAAAAACGACCGTGGTGGCCAGTGCGTCGCGAGATAGATTTGTGCCTGCGTTTGGCCCTATTTGGTGCACCTGGTCGACGACGGTCGATGGCACTAGATGATTATGGCCGTAGTGCACAAGCAGAAAGCTCCTAGGTGGATGCGCGGCGTGTTTTACTTGCAGACGAGCCTTGGCCCGATACGGCATCGACGGGGAGGCGAGAGGAGGTGAAGAAGTCAAATGGTTGAGGGCGATATGGCCAAGAGGAAAGGAAGCTGGTGAGGATGGCAAGAAAAGACCAGCGAAGATGGCAAAAGTAGCTGATGGTCACTGAAGATGCGAGATCCGTTGGCCAACAAGGAAAGACAGAGCGCAACGAGATGTCCGGGCGGAGCTTCGATGACCCAAGACACCGTCGAGACGGTGGCGGTAAGGCAAGGAGGGCTGCTAGGGACGGCTCCAGCAAAGTGAAGCCAAAGGCGAAGAGTTGTGATGGCGGTTTGTGTTTATAATCTCGAGACCGGCTCTGGACTCGATGAGGAGGGGACGAGGCGGCAATTTCCTTGGTTTATGTGGGAGAGGTGGGTTCGGGGCGAAGAAAGGTGCTGGGCTGTGCCGCACGGTGGGCCACAGGCTTGGGATCGAGGTCTTCGAGGTCTTTCTCCAAGCACTCGGTGTCGTCGGGACGAGGCTTTTGTGAGAGATATCGACATTGAATGGAGAGAAAAGGGGAATGTATGGAGTAGCAGGTTTGAAATCAAATTTAAGAGGCAAGAGCAAGCGTTTTCTCCTGAGCTGCAGCCAGGCAGGGAAGGAACAAGCACAGGGTGCGGAGCATCGTCCGCACGAATACAGGCAGCGGAGCAAGGACACGGGGAAGGAGCAAAGGAGCACTCCACGAAAAAGACTGGCGCTGGGAAGGTGCAATATCAGCCATTACAGAGCAGGGCTTTAAGAATTGAGGACCTCATTTGGTCGTGTTTCGTGTTTTACCGTTCGTCTTCTCTATCTTTAATTGCGCTTCTTCGGCTTCCTACCAGCCATCTTGTGGCCTTGGCTCACCGTCCATCGTTGACGACAGAACAAAGTTACGGTTACTATCAAGCGAAGAGCAAACGTGCCATGTTTCAGTTTCAGTGCTTGGTAATTGTGCTCGTTAATGTCTGTCCCGATCGACGTCCTCCTCGGCACAGGAAAATCAAAAGAAAGAAGGCGGCGATCTTTCATTCCTTCTTTTCTTTGTTCTTCCGCCTTCTGTTTCGCTCACATCTTGCGTCTTCCACATGCGGAGCCCTCGGTCATGCAATCTCCATCAACGAGTCCCACTCTCTGTGCCGTCGTATCTTGGCCGAGCACCGCGCAGTTCTCTCCCTTTTTTCTTGTTCTCCTCGGCACGGCACACAGAATCAGAAACAGCTCGAGTTCGATTTTGCGGAGAAGCGGCCAGCGCAGTGGGCCCTTTGTCCTGGGACGGGCGGTCTGAAGATCGGCACGCTTATTCTGTAATGGGGGTGGTCCTTGCGGTGCGGCCAAGCCTCTCACTTGCACATCGTCCAATTCCCCTGTCGTTCATCACCCACAGCCACAGGGGGTCAACAGAAGAGATGGTTGAGTAAAAATTGGCTACGGCAGGTGGTCTTGAAGCTTGTGAGGAGGCAATTTGCATCGTTCGGGTGAGATAAGGATAAAGGGAGGAAAAGTAACAGCAAAAGAGCACCAAGAGAACAATGAAAAGTGTGAACAGGGCCAAACCAACAGCCAACAAGAGCACGGCACACAAAAGATAGAGGATACCAAGAGTCAACCCAAAAGTCAAAACATCAACGCCTAATAAACACATGGGGCGAGACTAGCTCTCCCTGCCCTAGGGGCCTAGATCGATGGGCTTGATGATACGGCCATGATTGTTCATGTACTTGTACCAAGGATTGAGACTGTGCAATTTGCCATTCCCCCCAAAGCCTCTGAGCTTCCACGAGATCGCCCGTGTCGACTTTGCCAAACAATTTTACAACCCTGGAGGACCAAATATAGCCATTGTACGGAGTATTCAACTCACTTAACCAGGCCAGATGCTCCTCAGGGCAATCTCGCTCCGTAATACGTCGTACGCGTGCACGTAATATACGACAGCTACGGGGTATTGGCATGGGGGTCGCAGGGATGCTTGTGTCAGACAGCGGAGCATCGTCTACGGAGTACGGAGTGCAACGGACAATAGATGGGACGAGCATGGATACTGGACACAGGCCACTGGGCCAGACCAAACAAGGCAAAAGATGTGCCGACGACGGGCGAAGGAAGACGGCCGAAACGAAAATACATACGAAGTACGACGCACCTCTTCGCCTTTTAGCCGTATCTCACTACTCAGTACCTTGCCATGAAGCTCAAGAAGAGACGCAAGATGGCCAGCAAAATATATGTATCAGTAGTTAATTGGCATCATGCCCCCCATGTCCTCGGAAATTCCCCAACAACTCCACTGCTCCCATCCCAGCGTCGCGAGAGCATAACACTACTTGTATGGAATGATTTGTATTATGTCGTATTTACAGGGGTGATGGTGCCGAGAAAAGGCAATTGGTGAAGTATCCTAAGATACAACAAAGGGTCCAAAGGCAGGCAATGATGACCGCCACGGGCGAGCTGAGCGCCCGCTTTGCCGCGAAAAGTGCTGGAATCACGATCTTGGTTCTCGGCCGGCTGGCAGGCCAGGTCGCAGGAGAGCCAGGTGGTCAGACCAGGCAATTCCAGGCCATGTGCTCTGGGCCGTGTGCCAATTGCAGAGGCTTGATTTACATCTTACAGTATGCAGGAACCAGGCACGGCCAGTTTCAGGCCCGGGACGACACTGTGGGTAGGCCGGCCAAGGCGCCAAAGCTCTGCAACGACGTGGACGGGCATCTGTTGTTCTGTGTGGTTTTTCTTCGATACAAATTTATATATAGGATCATGTCAAATTGCATTGCAGACGTCAACATTCAGTTATGCACCTGCCAAAGTCCAGCTGAAGTTGCCAACTCTGTTCGTCGTAACGGCTCTTGTGATGCGCGACTGGTGCAAATCGTCAGGAGCGATCGGTCGCAACTGCCTCGCAGCACAACTGTAGAAAGCATCCGCAGTAGGAGCTGGTAAAGATACCTCTTATCTCAATGGGAAGGAGCGACAGACGTGACATCTCAGTATACTTCCATTCTTCCTCGATTTCCAGGCATTTTGTGAGAGACAATACGTACTTGTAGAGAGAAAGACCCGGAGTTACAGGTCGTGGCCGGAGAAATGCGCGAGTCTAATGACATCTTGCGATCAGGGCAATCAATGTGCGGAAATACTGAGTACAAAGGCAGAAGGCCAAGCGTGGTGGGTGGCCAGTACGACGTACATATACAGTACAGTACTGTATGGTCGAAAGACAGTGCCAAGACAGTGCAGACAGGCAGACAGTGTTTAGTGCGATATTCGTGTTTATGCACTGTGAATACACTGTCTCTTCAAAGTGGGTACACGTTTGTCTGTGGCGGTGCGTCTTACGCCACGATAATATTTTTTTGTCCCTCTTCTCCTCCCCTCTTTTTCTCTTGGGGCTGCCGGAACGCACAAACTTTTTTTAGGTCGGAAAAATTAGAGACTGTGTGCAAAAAAAACCCTCTAGGTCCAGCATCAGCAAGCTTCTTTTGCACTCCCGCAAAATCGACACTTCACGACCATCACATCACACCAACGACAACGACTCTTCAGCCGAGTAACAACCGCCAAGATGGTCAACATTCCGAGTAAGTAGTCGAAACGATATGCCGAAGCACAGGAGGAGAACGAGGTTCGAAAGACCAGAAGACATCGCCAGCAAAAACAATCACCGAAGCCGTCCACCCCCGTCCGAATGGTCCATTGAAACCCGGAAGTCGCCCATGTCGAAAATCTCTTGGGCCATGATACAACAGGCGGCGGGCGAAGACGACGGCGACGGATACTGGCAACACTGGCGATGGGAGGAACTTGATGGTTTCGTGCAGGCTGCTGCTATATCGAAATTTTGTACTGTGGTTGAACTTCGTGATTGCTAACCATCTTTTGTTTGCAGAGACGAGAAAGACCTACTGTGCGTTTACATCCCCCTCTTCGAACACCGACGACTGAACACGGAGCTCTATTGTTCTACGCTCGACGACAAAACCTGTCACATTATGACGAACGAGAGATTTGGATTGGATATTAACCTTTTGTTTTCTTGACGTACAGGCAAGGGCAAGGAGTGCCGCAAGCACACCCAGCGTACGTATCTATCCATTCCTGAACGACAGACACGCATTCCATCTGGCACAACGAGGACGACAACGGCACGGTATCACGCACTGGAGGACGACTGGTTGCCGGGGATCAGAGGGTCAGAGGAGGGGTCTTTGATCCTTTGCTATTCTCTCTGGAAGCCGGCAACCGACGGCATGGAAGATTACGACGATTGGACGATACCTGAGGCATCCTACGAGTGTCAGATGGGAGGAAACGAGTCGACGACAAACAAGGACAGCACCAGAACAGACCGCTAACACAAACCAGACAAGGTCACCCAGTACAAGACCGGCAAGGCCAGTTTGTTCGCTCAGGGTAAGCGTCGTTACGACCGTAAGCAGTCCGGTTACGGTGGTCAGACGAAGCAGATTTTCCACAAGAAGGCCAAGACCACCAAGAAGATCGTGCTTCGTCTGGAGTGCACATCATGCAAGGCCAAGAAGCAGCTGCCGCTGAAGCGCACCAAGCACTTCGAGCTCGGGTACGTTTTTTTTTCTTGTTTTCCCCTCTCTTCGCTCGCATCTTGAATGAGTACGGTGTACTAACAACTCTTCAGTGGTGACAAGAAGACGAAGGGTGCCGCTCTGGTGTTCTAAACGAATCGCCTATTGCCAACCTCGCTTGTTCTTTGTTTTCTTCATGCACGCCATTTTGCTTTTGTCTTGTCCTCTCTTTTTCTCTCGCCCGCCCTCTCTTGTGCGCGCCCACAAACCATGCGCGCGCCCTGAGGAGACTCTCGACAGCGGAGCAATCTCTTGCTTCTCGCGCGTCGCTCTTTTCTCTCTCTCCGCTTGCTCGCCCTTCCGAACCCCCCAATGAACCCGCCCAGAACCCGACCAAGGATCAATGACCCTTCGCCAATGACGCAACACACGCCATGCTAGACGGAGGCGCAAACACATCGAATTGGGGTTCTGCTCCCTCCACGACCGCTTTTTCTTTCTGTTTTTCATCGTTCAACTTGCTTCTTGCCATCGGGGTATGGGGTATCACTGGTGTTTCTTTCTTTTTTTTACACGGGGAGTTACCCTTTGGAGGGGATCACGGACATAGCCAAGCACAAAAAAACATCCATCAAAATTTTGTACGGGACGGGGTCGGTTTATTTGGGTCTGTTCTCGTGTGTCCGGACTTGCAATGCAGCCGGCTACGGGAATGCATAAAAACAACCATAAAAATAACGAAGACAGAAATCAAAACAAAATAAAAACACTTGAAAATTTCACGGTTTTGGTGGGGAATGGAAAGGCAGTCGACTCGATTTGAAATTCACTGCCCTTTTGTTGCTTTTTAACTATCTTGATTCTCTTTTAGGTCTCTCCATCCATTTGGTATTCTATCTCGTATCTGGCGTGTACGGTTTTCGGGAAATAGCTCGCGTCTACCATGGTGGTAGAGCGGCCCTGGCTTCAGAAGCCCTGCCCTTGCATGACGCTGCGGCCGCCGCCGTACCAGAGGGCGCCCGTCCGCGCATCGAGTCCGCGCTCCTGTCCGACCACCCACTCGCCGACCAGCCGTTGGGTGCGGAGGCGGCAGGTCAGGCGCCCGGTAGCCGCTCGCCTGCGAGCCCGTATCGGACGCGGCCACCTCCCACACTTTGTCCCACACCTCCCTCTCCAACCACGCATTGATCGCGTCCAGCGCGTCGACCCAGGCCCGGCGCGCCGCGGGCGTTGCGTGGTCTTCCTGGCCGATGAAGCGGCCCAGGGTGATGTGCGCGCTCGGCACGACGTACCGCGAGGCCACGTCGACGCCCGTGGCCTGAGCACGGTCAAACAGGTCGCGCCGCAGGTGGTGGTACGTGTAGGCATCGTCCACGGGGACGTTGTCGGCGTTCTGCGCGGGCGGGACGGGTGCGGGCGACGCCCGGGGCTCACCCGCCGCGGGCACAAAGGACAGCGCCACGGCCGCCAGGTCGTACGAGACCATGGGCTTGACGAGGCGCGCGCGGTGCGCATACGGGTAGTTGACAATCGAGGCGATGCCCGATTCTTGGGTCAGGCTGCCGTCGTCGGCCGTCGCCTGGCTCGTGGCCTGGGCCATGTGGTCGACCACGGCAAAGGCCTCGGCGGGCGTCCTTGGAGTGGCAGATTTCGAGGGCCGTCATGTGCTGGCGGTTCATGGGCATGAGCCAGAGCCCACGCGGGGCCGCCTTGTGGAGCAAGCGCTGCACATGGGCAGCGAGTTGGAGGACGTGCTCCGGCGGGCGGGCCAGAACACGAGGCCGTGGCGCGGGTCGGCAAAGGAAGGGTCGATGCGGGGGTTCTCGATGCGCACGAGAAACGGGTCGACGAGCACTTCTGTAAAGGCCGGATCCAGGAACTTGGCGCGCTGCTGCTGGTTACGCAGCCTGCGGTGCGTCTGGTAGAGCGCCTGGATCCTGGCCGGGTCGTTGTCGCAGGCTTGGATCAAAGCCCGGTAAGGGTTCTCGCCCGGCTGGATGACGATGCCCGACAGGTCCTCGAGCTGGTTTTGTGCCTCAATTGGCACAAGAGAAGCCATTGTCGAAAAAGTGAGTCAGTGGGAAGCACCGTGTACTGTTTCACAGGTCTCACAGGGGAGGTGCGGTCATGTGCGTCGCGAAAAGAGCAGGAGGTTGTGGGAATCGAGTATCGTCCTAGAGGGAAAGGAGCTGTCGTCACAAATCCTTTTGAGCTTCGCAAGCAGAACCAAAGCTCATGATATTTCGAATCTGCGATTGCATGTTTCCAATTTGAAATTATGATTCATCCAAGTCATAAAAAAATTCGACTTGCATACATATTTCTCATAAGTGCAGCTTTCGTACTGTCCCACCCGAGAAGGGGAAAATAAAGCAAAAAGATACATGCCAGGGTAAAAGGGCGCGCAACGCCAGATGGTCCCCGCTTGCTGATCTCTGACTCCAGAGTGGTGCCGGACGTGGAAAGAGACAATGAGACAGCTGAGAAAGGAACTGCGAGTGGAATGGATCCTGCCCCAGTCTGCCCGAGAACCAGTCATCGTGCCTAGATATGCGTACGCATTAGATTCTCGCTGAATTAGGCACTTCCGCTTATTTCTCTGGCGTCCTTGCAGGCGTTCCACCTGCTCGGGTTTGTTTAAAAGACGCTTTTCTAGTGGTGACTTTTGCTGTCTCTTTGGCGTTGGTTTTTCGTCGTCCACAAGTTACAACTGATTTCACAACCCCATCTTACAATCGAACAATGATTCAAAGAGTCTCAATAACCCAACAATTGCCAAAGTGGGGTCCTGACGTGAGAAACAATTCCGAGAATCAAACAAGGGGCTCACGGCGTCCACGTTGACCGTGATATCGTTAGAGGTTGTCAGCGTTGTGCCTGAAAAGGCCCCGTCTTATGGGGTCTTCGGCCAAGATTGAACGTGAGAGTCATACCGCCGTCGCTTCTCATTGGCTGTCCCTATGTCGGGGATACAATCTGGGGTACACTCGGCATGTAACCTGCCCCAAGTCACACCGGTGTCGGCATCGCAGAAGATTTTTTTTCGTTCTTTCTGCCTTATTTTCTGGGCAGGTTTTCCGTGGTTCGTTCATGATTGATTATTTTTGTGTTTGCAGGGGTCTCGCTCCCGACTCGTACAGCTGATAACATCGACAGCCTTGTCCACAGTCGCTCGGTCATTTTCCGCGTCCGAGTCAAGCCTCGCACGTATCGAGGGCGTGGTCGAACGCATCATATCGCCGACGGTGCAAGACGCGTTGTCCGTTTGTGCTCATCGGGCTTCGCAATCGACTTAGGATCATCGGCTTAGGTCTTTCCACCGAGCGGGGACCGGCGCGGCATCGGCGACAGCAACGGTCATGACCTGCAGATGGAGGCTGCTGCCTGGCGCCGCGTGGTAAGCTTGCAAGGCTGTCTCGAACGGCTCTCCCATGTCGTTTCGCTGATCCATCCCCTTCCTCGTCGCTCTTGCACGGCAGCTGATACAGAATGATGCGATGAGTGCGAGCACAACAACGGCGATGCATAGAAAGAAAAGGAGGAAGAGGACCGAAAGTTCGTTGGGGTGCGTGTTCGGCGTGACAAAGACGATGTTACTTGTCGTAGGCGCTGAGCCGGCGAGACAATGCACCGACTCTTACCTCGCAATATCGCAAATTGTGTCGGTGACGGCAAGGCTGAAGTATTCGAAAACAAGGTGTCTTAGACTGTAAGACGTAGCCAGCAACACGCTTTTTGGTCTCTTCCTAAGATCGGCTTTGCACAACGACCAGTAGGCATCACTTGAATGGATACAATTGAGAATCCTCTCTTACTCACATGAAAGCACGTGTCGTCTTCCATCTGTCTTCGTCATGAAGATTCGTAGACACATCATCATCATTCAACAAAAAACGATGTCGTCCTGGGACTAAGGGAAGGCAGCTGCTTTTCGAGAAAGACGCCATCAAATACCTATGTTCCGACACGCCGCATCATGATGCCGTCAAACAAGACATGCCACAGGGCTTCTATATACCGTCTCGGAGTGACCCTTCTTTCGTCGCGAGCCTTCTGTAAGCTTGGCGGTCTTGTTTTCGTTCGGATTGAACGGACCCGTCGCAGCTTTCGCCTTTTTGTGCCTTCATCTGGTGTACGAAAACTCGGTCCTTTTATTCTAATAAAGCGATGTGACTCTTTGAGGCTATGTCATCTTATTGGAAGGGGCAATAAATGTTCCTGCCTTCCTCCTTCTTTTGTGTACTTCTTGTGTCTTTGTTTATGCTTCTAGTTGTTGTTTTTGAAGAGAATTCAATGTGTACTTCGAAAGAATTTATATCAAAAATCAATTCAATTTCAGGAATTTAAAAACATATTATGGGTTTCTTGATTCTTTTGATTTTATTTCTTATAAATGCAATGACAATAGTTCAATAAGGAAAGGGCCAGATACCCTACTGCATACGACGTACGTTTGATGTTATTCAAAGCCTCCTGTCGTTGTTTTAAGGAGACGGCGCGAGCCTCGGTACCTGGCCCAAAGCGGAGTTTTTCTGCGGTTGCACCTAACACCACTCTTATCGATCGGCGCTTTTTATCGCGACGCCGACCATCCCCGCTCGATTGTCTCACGGAACTTACAAAACTTCAATTGAGAGCAGATACAACTGGCCATATCAAACAGACGAGCGATAAGACAAACATCGCCTGCAGGTTACCTCGGCGGACTCGATGATACTTGGGACGAGACAGCTTACCGTTCTTGACACCAACTTTGTTTGGTAGAGGCTAAAATCGAAAGCAAGATACGACAAGGGGCGCAAAAAAAAAGACGCGACGAAACACACAGCAGGCTGTACGCCATTCTTGAAGCGACTCTTCTTGAAACCCAACAGCCCGGTTGCCCCAGTCGGGTCGGTCATTACGTGCGACGTCATTGCAGCATTCCCTTTCGCTACGCTCCTTTGCCCTGACCCTTCCCCTCTCCCTCCCACACGCACTCATCAATGCCTGACCGGCTCGACGTCGCGACGCTGCGGCTGGCTGTGCCCGCCGAGCCGCTGACCGTCGCCGCATTTGCGCCCTTTGGCGACGTCATCGAGAACCCTCGGCCCGACGTGCACCCTTCGCAGTACGCGCAAGCCTTTGGGACGTCAGGCGCCTCCCACCGGCTCAGCCCCGTGTCCGCCAACCAAGGCTCCGCCATAAAGTACCAGCGCGTGTCGCGCCTCGCCGACCGCTATGCCTCCGGCAAAGCCCCGAGCGGTACACCGTCCGAGCCCCTGGCCAGCATGTTCGTTTGCAGCGCCCGCACGCTACTCGAGGGCAGCCGTTTCCCCGTAACGATCCTGGAGCGCCACCCCTACACCACCCAGACGTTTCGTGCCTCTCTCGACACACTCTGCCGCCGATACCCGCTACCTGGTGATTGTGGCGCCCACCGTGCAGGACGCGGCCCGCAACAACCCGCCCGATGTCCGAGGCCTGCGCGCCTTTATTGCCCGTGGTGACCAGGCTGTCACCTACGGCCCCGCGACGTGGCACGCGCCCATGGCCGCGCTGGGCGCTGCCGGCACCTCGCTGCCCTTCTTTGTGTTCCAGTTTGCCAACGGCGTGGGCCCGGAAGATTGTCAGGAAGTGGTTCTGGACAGCGGTAAGGCTTACGCCGAGGGCACGAGCTCGGTCGTGGTGCGTGTTCCGTCCGCAGCAGCAGCATCGTCTCCGTCCACGGCATCGTCCTCACCCGGACTGTGGTCCAAACTATGAGCTGTGTTCTTCTACTCCTTTACCTCATATGAGATAGCGGCCTGAATATCGCACTCTTTATTTATGAAAGGAAAGGGGACGCCTTTCCCGGTTTGCGTTCCGACTTCCCATCATTTATTTGCAATTTTTTTTTTCTTGCATTAGATCATTGGTGACCCTTTAGGACACTAAATAACAAAGATACAAGACTGTTTGCATGAACTGTATTAGACACGTCTTTACCATCCTGAGTTCTATTTCAAACCATTTGACCTGGGCACATGTCTCTCGCGCCATGGATTGCGTGATGATACTACTATTTTTATTGTCTTCCCAAAGCCATCAGAGAGTGTTGCAAAATAGATGTGGGATGGAAACGCTGCTTTGAACTTCTGTGCAAGATGCGACTTAATTCAACTGCTCTGAAAATCAACAACAAAACCAGAGGCACTGCATGGCGACAGCTATAGAGAACCAGGTGCTCTCTTGCAAGATCTCGTTTTCTTTTCTTACGCCATATCATTCGGTGACATACCACCGACTGAATAAATTTTGTGCCAACGGCTGTCATACATGATAGGAAGCAGAACTTTAGAAATAAGGTGTTAGAGATGGGTAAGAGATAGGTCAGGGGAAGCCCCTGTTAGCAGCTGTTGGTGGAGTATAAAGAGACGACGGTTAGACTGGGGTGAGATCCGGGGACACGAAGTTGGGAAAACTTAAGAGTCCAAGCAAGACCTAGATGTTGCTTATTTTACCAGGAAGAAGCTATTCTGTCTACGTTATCTGGCGAGAGGTCCCTCAACAACCAACAGCCAGCGGGAAGCGACCAACGGTCCACGCAATATGCACGTCGTATGTGCCTCTGCTGTTTTATTGTTTTATCTTCATACGTTCTCTCACAATCTTCGGTCTCCCCCAACACTAAGCAGATCCTATTTATTGGGGGTGTGCATGGGCGAGTCAAGGGGCATGTAAACATGCAAAGCCAGTTCTCATGCTTTATCTCTCCCCGAAGCGCCAAGACCACCGCACCCCCGGTTAATGGTATTTCATGGGAGACACTTTCTGCCAGGGAGACAAGATATGAAAATGAAAAGGTCGTATGTCCATGCTCCTGATAAAGCATAGAGTTGATGGGGCCACGATGACGACGGATGGCGACGATAACGACCACAGCAACGAAAATTGATAGACCAACAAGCGGCAATAGATCATGTTGATGCACACTGGACGGCCTTATGGCCTATTTTTGTCAGAGAAGGCGAAAAGATAAAGGGCGGGCCATGAAGGCAAACTCCGTTGCGATATTCTGAGTCCGACGAGAACACAGAGAAGCACCCCAATGAGTGTGCACAATAGGGAAAATACCGCAAACACGGGAAAGGAGGCAGGCACACTACGTTGACCCTCTACTACCGTGTAAACTGCAGTAACAGGAGAGGACGCGATTTGGTGACGGGCCTGTCGTATATGTGCATACGCACGTTGGTCTGAATCTGGTGGCTGCAGGCCGATTCCCAACGAGCTGGAAAATTGATGATGTGTTCGACCGAGGAGCGAGATTAGATACGGCAGAGGGATAGAGAAGAGGGTGTAAATCCCGAATTTTTGAGGGAAAGGAACGAGAGAGGAGCGAGAGGGGATTCTGTCGCAAATAGTGCGATGTTTGACGTGAGGCATCAGTCACAGTGCTTATTTTATCAGAAAGGCGCGACCTGTGTCATGAGGGAGCGCGTTTGGCAACTTCAGACCACATCTTCGCAGCCAACTCCAGCCTTTTAATGGCCCACGTTACAAAAGTCGGTCTGCGACGACGTTCCAGTTCCCGAGATCTTGGTTCACTCAACCTCGACGGCTTCTCAAAGACATATCCTGGTCCTTATGCCAGCCTTTTACCATTTTCTTCCACATCGTGTCTGTTGTGCTGCCCGTTTGGCATATCTTCTAGCTATGGATGCTTTACCAAGACGACTAGTCCCCGGGCTGTGTTTATATAGCCCGCCGGATGTTTTTTCGTCTGAACTCTTCTGCGCGGATGGACGGGCCTGGGCTTCCAGGCGGAGCTTTCCGCCAAGACATCAAGAACAGAAAAGAGCACAATGCGAATGGCAGCCTTTCTCATTTTTAGAATCATTTCTCGCTTTCGCTTACAATATATGTGTGCCAAGGGGGCAAAGGCACTGTCTTCTGCTGCTCGGCAGCATTGGCAATGCTGGCTCCTGGATTTGCTGTCATGAACTCGGCATCATTTTGTCCTGTATGCGTAGACATAAACGCCAAGCTACTCATAGTATCCACACAACGAGCATACCTCGTTGTGCACGAGCAGGGATGACCCTTGCTTGCAGCGTGCCTTGTCCGTACCCAGCAAGCCCAGGTACCAGAGGTACCCATACACTTACACATCGGCCTGGATCAACAACATTCGTGGCGAGCCTTTGCTAAGCTCGAGTGTCAAAGTTCCTCATGTGGTGTGTTGAAACATGCTCTCTCGATAGAGGTGTTCATGCTCATATCCCCATCGAACTTTTTTGCGCTTTGTCTCCCTCCCACACCTTCCCCGATCATCTTTAACTCTCCCACTATACGAATGCACAATGAATACCATACGATATATACGATATAGCGACCTAAAGTGGCCGTGGATGTTTGCGTGGATGTGTGCTCGTCAGTTGTCGAACATTGTACCTTTCCTGATTATCTCTGCGTTCTACTCCTTCGACGAATCGCCTCGCCAATGTTATCTCCACCTCGCCTTCCTTTAAAACATCCCAAGCGAGGTTTGTTTTGTAAATCACATCTCTGTCGTCTTATGTTCTCTGCTAAGAAGAGCCCTCCTTCTGAACGAGAGCGGCATATTCTCCATACGCGGTAGCCTTGGTTCCTGGTAACCGCTTGATCATAGCCTGAATTCAGGCCAATCTACGGTCCGCAAAGACCAGCCGGCTCTCTCTCTTTTTTTTCTCTGCGCTGTCTGTCTTTGATTTCTGCTCCTCTTTGGAAAGATATATCAGTGGACTACGAGGATAGCGAAAGCCAAACCACAACACGGCACGATCCCAGTCACAGGTACTTAGAATGGAAACGAAACAAAAAGGCAATTGAAAAAATAAACGAGGCAAGCGTCATCCTATCTTGTTGCCCTTCCTACATCTTCATTTTATTGCATGTTTATTATCTCATCTCCGGCACCGTGAACAGGCGTCCCGTCTCCAGCCTGTCCCATCTACCCGTCCTCACACCTCTCTTGTCTTTTATCTGCCTCCGGTGTGGCCAGCCTTGTGCCTTTCAGCCATCAGCTTTGCACTAAATTGTTTCCTTCCCTAAGCCCGCTTCCTTGGCTTCCATGCTGTATGTTATGGTACGACGGGACCTTGGATGGGGAATGCCCATCGATATTGATACTGCCCTTTGATATGGGGAACACATAATTCAGTCCCAAACAACGACTTTATCTGCCTCTGGCAATTTTGTGCCCTTCTCCTCGTAGTCACTTTTCCCGGACTCACAATTTCCAGCAATTGAAGCACCTTGTCGAACGATTAGGATATGAGGCCAACTTTGTATTAGCTTGCGCGCACATAAAATCAACCCTGCCCCATACCCTGTCAAATGTTTTCTTTTCTTTTTATTCCATCTCCATCCTGTCTCTCTCAGTGCCCCCGTCTCTTCTTCGTAGCTGGTTTGACCTTTTTTGTCTTTCGTTTTATTTTGTTTTTCCAATACCAGGAGTCCTATTTCACTCCAGTCATTCTTTGAAACAACCACCCTCGAGACAAATTTTCGAAACCCGATCTTTCATCATATCTTCAACAACATGGTTGGACACATGAAGGCGCTTCTGGCCGTGGCAGCCACAATTCTGTCCCTGACATCCAGTGTCATGGCGGACTGCTCAAGTTATGGTGTCGACTACTCAAACGGGGGTGCCTATTACATTGACGGCTCGTCGAACCAGTACTTCAGCTTCATCACGATTTTCCAAGGCTGCAGCCAAGAGAGCATCAGCCCCATTCTCGTGGACCCGGACAACAACCAGTACGCCTGCTCGGCTATCAGCACAACACCGACCGGTGCTCAGACGACGTCAACATGGTAAGGCAGGACGGATTTTCCTCCCAATCTTAATTGCCCCTTAGAAAGTTGGGTGCCCTTGAGACTAACAAAACAGCGGCATTCCTTTCTCGGCTATGGAGTCCGGCACATGGAAGATTATCGTGTCTGGTGACCAGATCGCCGTGCAGCGCACCATCACGCTCACTGTCGGTGTACCGCAGACTTCGACCGTGATTGTACGTACATTACCTGTACTGAAAGCTTCGCAGACAAGGGAATGTAAACTAACAATCTTCGATAGGCTACGCCGACAATCGTCCTTGGCATCACGACGACGCCGCGCGCAAGAAGTGAGTTATATGAGGCGCGCCAAACTCCTGACGTCATACTGACAACCAAAATCACAGCCATCGTAAACACCATCGGCCAGACCCAAACGCTCATTCTCGTCCCGCAGACCGTCACTGCCAACTGCAATGGCAACAACGGCGCCACGCAGACTGTCACAAACATCCAGGCCGGCCGCACGCAAACGGTCACGTCCACCGTCACCCGGACGGCTACAGACGGTGTCCGGACGAGCCAGTACCAGACGACCGTGACCACCCAGGCTTCGTGCCACTACCCGTCCAGTATGTTGCCCTCGCCCCCTAACGTGCGGCCATGTTCTCAGCATTTCACCAACCTTTCTTTCCCCTTTAGAAAAGCGCGATGCGAAGCACATGCAATCGGTCATGGCCACGACCGTCACCGTCACCGAGACGACCTACACTGTGACGCAGACCCGCGTGTCGACCGCCCCGGCCGCCACGACGACCGAGGTGGTCTTCAAGACGATCACGGCCACCATCACCCCAGCACCGTCGACTGTCTGCGCCAACGGCAGCAACAACAAGCCAGGCGCCACCGTCACCGTCACCCGCGGCGGCAACGGCGGCGTCGTCACGCAAACCGACATTGTCTACCAGACGACAAAGGTGTCGGGCACCGTTTGGGTTGGGTATGGTCAAGACGCGAACCCTCTCCGGTGAATATGACTCTTGAGGCCGCTAACTAACACTCTGCAGCCAAACACAGTACACCACAATCACCAACGCCCCCAGCGCGACGGCTTGCTGGAGAGCCGGCGGCTGGTACGGTGCTTAAATGACCTCGGGAGATGTGAGATGGCAACGTATAGAAGTGAGAATTGCTTCTCTTCTGACACAAAACTACAACTTGTGGTATTCTTTTATCATTTGTGCTTATTTCGTCGACTCGTAAGGAGTCTTGGACTGGTGTGTCAGAAAAAAAGATGTCTTTTCGGTAGGAAAGGGGTCCGGTGGGCTTTTGACTCAAAAGCAATAATTCGAATAAATCTTACCACGGCCGTTCTCAATTCGCTTATATATTTCACTTTCATATCTTGTTAACGGTTTTGGATATGTTCGCCTATGAAAATGACAATGAAGAATAGATTGAGAAAAAAAAAATGACCTGTGGTTGAAATAAAGGCCGAAGACTGAAAGAAGAGAGAAAGATTAAAACAAGAGGCCAAGAGAGAAAGAGCTTGAGAAATAAGAAACATCGAAAAAACAGATGAGCGCAGCAGAAATTAAAATCGATGTCAAACCAGAACGCCGGCGTTGAAGACCGTTCACAAGATCAGGGTAATGATGAGCGCAAAATATGGTATGGGGAGAGGGAGTGTACAGAGGGGGTTGGTGAGAAAGGGATTTTTGTGTCGTGTATATGCATGCCGTCCATATTCCGTTGATTTCCTTTTTTTCTCGTATCATTCCCTCATTCCTGTGTTTTTTATTGTGTTGGAAATTCATTTCTTCATGTTACGGCATTGAGCTTTACGCCTTGGAGGTCCACGGCAGAGGGTAGGTGCCGACCCAGT
Organism: Sporothrix protearum; assembly: GCA_016097115.2. NCBI lineage: Eukaryota > Fungi > Ascomycota > Sordariomycetes > Ophiostomatales > Ophiostomataceae > Sporothrix > Sporothrix protearum. The sequence goes on along the minus strand of JADMNH010000015.1, from coordinate 150,701 downwards.
CGGCCACTTCACTGCGCAGCTGCAGGATCTCGGGCACACCGTCACCGTTGCCCAGGTGGTCCAAAAAGACCCGCAGACGGCCAAGACCCTTCTCGCCCTTCTCCTCGGCCTCCTTGCGGCGCCGCCTTGTCCACGCGCACGGCAATCGTCACTGCACGGTCGACAATGTCGGCCACACGGGTGAAATCATGCTCACTGAAGCCGCGGTCGTCATGGCAGGGGTGCCCATGCGCAGACCGCCGGGCGTCAGGGCCGAACGATCGCCAGGCACAGTGTTCTTGTTGGCAGCGACGCCAAACAAGCTCCAGCACGCGCTCGACACGGCCACCGTCAATGCCCTGGGCTTGAGTCGGCCAGGACCAGGTGGTTGTCGGTGCCGCCGGAGACGAGCGAGTAGCCGAGGCCGCCCTTGTCCTTGGGCTCACCAAGGCGCTTGGCCAGCGCCTGGGCGTTGGCAAGGACCTGCTCTTGGTAGGCGCGGAACTCGGGGGTCTGGGCCTGCTTGAGAGCGACAGCCAAAGCAGCAATGGTGTGGTTGTGGGGGCCACCCTGGTGGCCGGGGAAGACGGAGGCGTTGATGGGGTTCTCGAGGTTGTACTTCTCCTCCTCCTTGGTCTTGGGGTTGACGCGACGGACGCCGCGGCGGAAGAAGATGATAGCACCACGAGGGCCACGCAGAGACTTGTGGGAGGTGGTGGTGACGATGTCGGCGTATTCAAAGGGGCTCGGGATGGACTTGGAGGCGACCATGCCCGAGAGGTGGGCCATGTCGGCGAGCAGGTAAGCATTGACCTTGTCGGCAATCTCGCGCATACGCTTGTAGTCGATTAAGCGGCTGTAGGCGCTGGCACCGGCAACGATAATCTTGGGGCGGTAGAGGATGGCATTCTCCTCCAGCTTGTCGTAGTCGATTCTGCCTGTGGTCTCGTCGAGGCGGTAGGGGAAGGTTTCGAAGTATTTGGAGATGAAGGAGATCTTCTTGGTCGGGGTCTGGTACCCCGTGGGACAGATGGCCGCCATGGGGAAGGTTCGAGGCCCATGAGGCGGTCGTGGGTGTCCATGAGAGCGGAATAGACGTAGAGGTTGGCGGGGGCGCCGGAGAGAGCTATCACCGTGTTAGTCTGAGGATACAGGGCACAGAAAGCATACGGGATACCGCCGTTCAACTTACCTTGCACATTGACACCCCATTCCTTGTCTGAGAGGTGGAAGGTCTCGAGGGCGCGCTGCTGGCAGAGCCGCTCGGACTGGTCGATAAACTCATTGCCACCGTAGTACCGAGCTCCAGGGTAGCCCTCAGAGTACTTGTCTGGTTGGTCGTTAGCTTGTCTCCGTGCCTCTCGCTCCCCGCTGGTCTGTGTATTGGACTGAGGGCAAACGCACTCTGCATTGGGCTTCCTAAGGCGTCCAGGACGGCCTGTGAGGTGAAGTTTTCGGACGGGATCAGGTTGATGAACTGCTTCTGGCGGAGTTTTTCCTATAGAGGACTGTTAGATTGCTGGATTTTGCGTTGGTGCAGACCTCGTATGTGCCGGGGCGGATGTACCTTCTCGATGATATCGTACATGGCTGGATCAGCCTCTTGCAGGTGTGCTGCGAGGATCTGGGCATTGTGTTAGCTATCCTGTCTAATTTTGGCTGCGCCTTTCCCGTGAAAGCTTTGAACCTTTTGCTGGCTGTCTTGGTTGAGTGTTGACACCTTCCGGGCCCGCGCTAACGAAGCGGCGATCGGGGACGAGGTGGCCGTCCATGGCCGGGTGGCCGGGCAGCACGGGCAGTGCTCCGGAAGAGAGGAAGAGACATGGCTACGGCGTGGCGAGGTAGAGCCGCAGTTGGTGTCTTGTCGGAGAGAATTGAGGCGGAAGAACGAACAATAGATCGATAGGCCTCAATCCGAGCTCTGATCTGTGTTGGTGGTACTCCTTTTGCGTCGTGAATGAATTGCAAGTGTTGCCAAATCCCAAGAGATCGTGGATGTCGTCAACGGGGAAAGGCGGCGAGGTGAAGAGGGGGGAGGGTGAGAAAAAAGCGAAGGGTGGTTCGACAGTTGAGCCGGCTTGCGTGACGATTTTGGTGCCGCGCATGGAATATATCTGGATTTTACTCGGGCTAGCTCCGAGCGGGGGAAGGCACGCTGCGTAACGGATTGGCAGATAACAGACACAGGCAGGAACAACCGTTATGGCTCTTGCCTTATTGGTTTGCACTACCACAAATACGGCATACAGAAGGTCATTGCATTGGGAGACTGGCACGCTGGCACGGCAGGTGCAGACGGAGGAATTCGGCTGTTTCTTGGGAAGGCACCTGCGAACCAGAGTGTCAAAGAGGAAGGAGCCAGCGATCAGTCCTTTTGCGAAGCCTTGAAAGTCATCAAAAAAGCATCAATGACGGCGACCAGAGTCGGTGAGGTCACCCCCTCTTTTTTCCTTTTTCTCCGCCAGCCAGAGGAACGCGATAGCGCTTTACAGCGGCCTTCTAGGCCTGGGCCTCGCGGCGCTACTCTATCGGTCTATCGGTCTATCCTTACCGGCCAGCCGCCAGCCGCTGCAACAGCTTTTTTTTTTGGTTTGAATGACTCTTGGGCAGCTCAGAATGGCCCTAAAAAGGCTTTGGTGGGCGGGGCCCGCTGTGGAACAGGCCCTGTGGACTACCAGCCATTGCCATTCTTGCTTGTTTGGGCAATTTTGCCTGCTTTGGAGAAGCGCCCAGTCTCCGTAGCGGCGTAGAAGGAAGGAGGAGAGAGGCAGATTGACACACGTGACCAGCCCGAACAAGCAGGTATCTTGTCTTACAAGAAAATTTTACGCCAGCCAGTCAAATTTTGTCAACTTTTCACTTCTTCCCCCCCTGTCGATTAATAAATTCGGGAGTGATGATTCCACATGGGGGCAGCGTGACTGGGAGCATGCTGAAATGTCTTGGCACCTTCACCACCTTTGACAGGAACAATTGGAAGCTTCTGACCCAATCTGAAGAACTGTCCGTCCCTCTCTCTCTCTCTTTCTCTCATTTCTACGCTTTGTCTGTTAAGCCATTCATTGCCTTGGGCTCTCCTGTTCTATGGTCACATTGTTTGACAACGAATGTCGTTTGTTCTGGATCTTTTGTTTTTCTCAGCTCTCGTCCCGTTCTTTGATCATGTTTGTATCGGACGGTTGTCACGAGATACACCTTGGGCGATGTACAGGAGATGTCGAGCCTTACAACTTGACACAGCACATACATTGGGGTGTATACGGCGTGACTTGATAGTCCCATAACGCCGTGTGCACACTTAGCTTTTATATTGTTTTTATTGTTCAGACGTCATGTATCCGTGTCCCAACGATGTCCATGAGCCAGAGATGAAGGAAAATAGCAAAGACTCCGTTTGCAAGTCCGCCCGTATTTTTGGCCTTGTCTTCCGTCGAAGCGGAAAAGCAATAAAGGCCGTGATATGATGACATGAGAAGCTGGGTAACATGGAAGAGAGTAAAGAAGACAGATCGTAGAAGAGAGAAGTAAAACATCAAGCGAGAAGAGAGGGGTGAAAAGGAAAGGGCTCGACACAAGGTAAATAAAAGAAGGAACCGGCGGTGTGGGGAGACAGAAGCACAAAAGCAGAAAAAAAGATGATCGAATGGTCCTTTTTTATTTTTTATGTTCCGCCCCATGGGGGTGTTTTGATTTGTCCCGGAAAACTCCATTATTTTTGTTCGTCGCAAAAGAAATGCAGCCCTCTCGCCGACCGGTCCCGATGCCGCCGTCGATGCTGCTGCTCGCGCTGCTGCTGCCTCGTTCTTTCGTAACAACAGATGCTGCTGCTGCAGTCGACTGCCGCCGCCGCTGTCGACGCCCTTCGCCTTCACGCTTACTCCGTTTTCGTTTTCACATCCGTACCACTGCTGGTTTACTCCTCGTCCTCGCCCAGAATCGCCTGCCGCTTGGCGGTCTGTCTCTCCAGCTTCCGCTCGCGGGCGGCCTTGGTCTTGGCACGCTTGGCGTCCATCTCGTCCTTCAGCTGCTTCTCGCGGGCCTGCTCGGCCTTGGCGCGGTGAATCTGGGGCGGAGTTAGTCCATGCTCGAAGGCGCAGATTGGGAGAGTAGATAAAGAGCGGGAGTCATCACGTACGTGCTCAACAAGCGCGCGCTTGTGCTTGAAGGTGTTACCCTTGGCCAGGTGGTACAGCTCGTGGTACAGGTGCTTGTCGATCTTGCCCGAGGCGCGGTACTTAACTAGTAACCGGCGGAGGACACGGAGGCGGCGCATCCAAAGGACCTGCTCGGGCATACGGGCATCAGCGGTACCCTTCCGCTTACCGAAACCACGGTGGCGGCCGATGCGGCGAGCCAGGTTCAGCTCACGAGCACGGGACCGCGAGTGCATGGTAGCGGGGCTTGCGGATGATGAGGCCATCGGAGACGAGCTTGCGAATGGTCATGCGCGAGTTAGCGTTGGAGATCTCGCTGACCTCGTTGGGGTCCAGCCAAATCTTGTTCTTGCCACAGCCCAGGACGGACGAGGCAAGACGCTTCTGGGTACGCAGGTTGACCCTGGAAGAGAGAAATGTACGTTAGTCACTGTGTGCCAATGCTAGAAACGGATGTTCCATCCGAAGATCATAAAAGAGCAATTCGACGGTCGACGATGCATGAGATTGATGGTCGGCGAGCGATTCGACAAGGTAGAATAGAATCTGGGCGGCGAATGCTGGCTTGTCGATATGTAGTTGCTGTCTTCCGGTCTCGTCCCATCAATTTGACCCCTCTCGCTCGACTCTTGACTCTTAATTATCGATTCGTCGTGCCAAAAGACCGTCTGTTGTCGCCAGGATGCGGTTCTTCTTCGTGTACAGAATGTGCCCTCCAGTCGTCAAGTGCTGCTGCTGCTTTGCACCCCCATCATGTCGCTTCGTTGTCCCGTTGTCGTCCCAACTTGCAAAGTCGCCGAGTCGCCGTTTGTCGCCATTGGGGCCAGAAAGACGGTGCCGTGGCCATCAAATGCATCATCGCCATCGAATTGTGCTGTTCTGCTAAAGGTAATAAGCAAAACTCACATCTTGAATACTGTTGTAGGTGGTCGTCGGTGCCGTTGTCGATGTCGATTAAGGTTGCTGAAGTTGAAAGGAAGAGGTAAAAAAAGAAGCACACACAAGCGAAAAAACCGATCTCAGGGAAAAAAATTGGAAAAGAAAGAGAGGGGGGGTGCGGCCTTGTGGTAGGCCACACTAAATCCGGTTTGAGAGCACATTTCGTGTGATTGTGTGGCAGAGAATGCGCTAGCCCCTATTGGGCTAAAGGAAGGGCAACCCCAATCGCCCTATCACTTCACGTGATGAGAAAAATGGCATAAATTGGCTGACGGTGCGAAAAGTGGCTCCGCACAGTGATCGTCCTTCAGCCGTCAGTTCACACTGGCTCAATTGAATGGCAGCCACAACGCAGGCAGCACAAAAAGAGGAGTGAACAGAGGAAGCACTTTAGTGAAGCAAAGGCCCGTCCACAAAAGGACTGGTAAGTCATAGGCACTCAAAACCAGTCAAATGGTGTGCTGGTGCAGAACATCTGGAACGGAACGTCTACAGGTATAGATTGCTCCTTTGCCAAGAAGGGGGGAAGAAGACGACAATGAGTGACAGAAGAAGACGACAATGAGTGACAGAAGAAGACGACAATAAGTGACAATACTCATGCAAATAAATTCAAAGACACTTAGACACACAGGCATTTCCTATTTGAACTCTCCTTGGGAAGTTGGACGTGTTTTTGAGCCGAAAGGCTGGAGAGCGTCTTCTCAATCAGTGGTAGTGGTGCTTTCCTCCTTGAGTAACTGTGGCTGCTCATTGGTAGAAATGACGTAGACTGCATCCGTAGCAAGAGCGACCGCCCTTTGTTGTTGCCTCTCATAAGGACACAGCTCCCGAGCTCTTTCCCCAGTAAACAGCGTGCAAAGTAAACAATCAACCTCATTTTACTCCGAGCCCGACTCATAACACGTGCAAATGGATGTACGTTTGCCTGCTTTCCTTCACACACACTCTCTCACAGCACACCCGCTAACCTTGCCATCGTTGCAGGCCGTTACTGCCTACAGCCTTGCGTCACTGGGCTGGCTCAGTGTCCAAGCCCTGCCACTCATCGTGTGGCCGTCGTTTGTCGTCTCTCTTGTGATGACCGACGTTTCTGTTCCCTGTAAGCTATCCTTCTCCTCATTTATTTGACAGCGCCTACTAATGATGTTCAGCCGTCGCTGTCTACTTTGCTCGTGCTCTTGGCCTGGGCCAGCTGGGCCTCGCTCTTCAGACACTGGTGCTCTCTGGCCTTCTCCCGCTGCACGCCGTTGACAACGACCACACCTCTGCCGCGCCCTATGCCTGGGCCGCTCTGTTCATCACGACGATCTACCACGGCGCGGCCGCCTTCTACAGCTATGGCTGTTACTACTACGACGCCCACCCGACAGTGACTGCCTTCTTGGTGGGCTGCACGGGCAGCAGCAATTCTGGCGGCGATGGGCGTGTGGTGTCTGCTGTTTGGTGACGGCAGCCGGATCAGCAAGCGAACGGGTGCCGACAAGCGTACGAGCGGCTTTCCCTTTACCAACAAGGAGGCCGAGAAGCGCAAGGTGCGGTAGGAGCCAATGTAGGACAAGTGATGCCAGCCATACGTGAGCCGTATCATTTACTATTCAAGAATTTTGGGAGAGAAAGCTGGAAAAGGACGCTTTGTAATTTTTCTCTTCTAAGAAAACACCTGGATACGCCTCATTTGTACCCTCTCCATGTCTCCCTCCTCGACCGAGAAAAAAGCAACTTGGAAAGGCGATTATGAAAATGAATTGATATTATCGAAAAACACACACTTTAATAATACAACGAAAAGACAGAATCGCCGTGACCTGTTTGATACAAAAATGGGGAAAAATCAGCACGCGTTGCTGCACGCCGAGCCTCTTGTTTTCAGTGCCCCAAGAGGTTTCTAATCACCATTCACTGCAAGCTCGTTTCGCAGTGAGGAACCGCCAGCGACTGAGAACGATGTCGTCTCGGCAAAGGAATAATCGTCGCGTGTTGCGTCGGGGTCCAGCATGACACTCGGCACATCGTCGTCCTCATCGTCGTCCCCGTCGCCCTCACCCTCTCCATCAACATCATCGTTGTCATTGTCGTCGTCGGCACCCGAATCGTCGTCGTCCTTGTCGCCATCGCCGTCGTCGCCATCATCATCATAGTCGCCACCACGAGTCAGACCGGCAGCCTCGGCCGCCGCCTGCTCTTCCGCCTCCTTCGCAGCCTCTTCGGCGGCGCGCTTCTCCTCTTCGATAGCGAGAGTCTTGAGCACCACCTTGCGCCGCTCGTACCAGTCCTTCTCGCTGCGAATGACCTGGTCCAGCAGCACCTGCTGCTCGAGCCAGGCATTGTGCGCAGCGTCTTCCCAGGCTGCGCACTCGGCGCGCAGCGCCTCGCTCTCGTCCTCGGCCCACTGCAGCTGCAGACGGCAGACGCCGTACAGCTCCTTCGGTGACAGCTCGAGCTCGTGGGACGTGAAGCCCTGGTCTTTGCCGAGCACCGTCGTCTCGGCGCCGGTGTAGTGGTAGAGGCTGTGGTCGTCGTAGGCGTTGTTGTCCACCGAGTCGTCGTGGCCGGCGGCGTGGGACTGGGGCGTCTTGATGATGATTTTGAGCTTGTTCGGTCCGTTGGCCTTGCCGTTGGTTGTGGCGGCCGCGGCAGCACTCGTGCCGTTGGCAGCGCTGCCGTTGGCGCTTGCGCGAACGCCAATGGGCACCCTGCGCTGGCCTGCTTCATAATAACGCATCAGGTCGATCTCGTGCGATGTACGCATGTGCTTGTTAAGGGCGTCCTGTCTCGCAAAAGCGAGGTCGCATTCTGAAGGGGGTTAGTAATAACAACCAGCTAGGGAGGGATCGGGGAGACCGCGGGAGCTCACCTGGAAGAAGACAGACGTGTGGCTTCTCACGTGTGTGACTACGCAGATGCGCCTTAAGGGCGTAGGCACTGGCGTGTGACTTGCCCTTGCGAGGACAACCGATCCACTCGCACGTGTAGCGGCGCTGCTTCCCCTCGACGTGCTCGGCGTGCAAGTGCTCCACGAGCTTGTCCATGGTACCCAAATCGCCTGTCTCGCAGCCATCCCATGCACAGATGGTCACTTGCGGTTCGTTGACCGCATTGAGCCCGGTTGTGGGATCTTCGTCGGCTGCAGCACCGCCGCGGCGAAGACCAATAGATGAGGCAGCAGCCGATGGTTGAGACGCTTTCTTGGGCGGGGGCACGTCGCCGTCCGTGTCTTCGGAGACATCCGACATGGCGTCGAGAAGTTCTTCGAGGTTGCCGTTGCGACCGTGGTGTGCAACGCCGGGGGTGGCGCCGTTGGTGGTGGTGGTCGAGGCCCCGTTCGTCTTTTTGCTAATGCTGCTGCCCACATTGTCGTGGGACGTATGCAGCACCGTCGCATCCGGGTCGGCGGCGTCGGCGGTTTCTGGCTCTGCTTCGACCTCGGCGGCCGCCCCGGTTTCTGGCTCTGCATCAGCAGCGTCTGCCTCAGCCTCGACCTCGCCCTCGCCCTCCTGATCAATCTCGATCGTGTCGTCATCGTCATTCGCATCGGGCATCGCGCTCGGTCGCGACGACTTACGCCGGACGGAGCGGGTGTTGCTTCTTTCCTTCTTGCTCGACTTCCCGGCCTTCTCTGTGTCGACGGCCGGTCCGTCCTTCATCTCCTCATCCTCGGGCTCGGCAGCATCGCGAGGCGCTGATGGGCTGCCCGGTGATGTCGGAACAGCGACACCGTTGGCGGCCTTGAGGCGCTTAGACGGCTTCGAGGCAACGTCGGCCGCGCTGTCGTCCTCGTAGTCTGGCACGGGCGACACGGCCGACTGCGACGAGCGCCGTGATGAGTGGCGTTTGCCCATTGCTAATGGGCGTGTGGTGTGTGTGGGATATGGCAGTTAAGAACAGGGTGAGGGAAGTCGCGTTTACGGGTGGGCGTCATTCATCAAGAGAAAGGTTGTCGATGTGAATCGTGGAAATGGAAAAGAGTGTGGATTTCGAGATGTCGCGATGGCTTTCGGTGCCTCATCCGTCGCGTTTTGAATCGGTGTCGTCGATGGTATGGAACGTGTTCTAGATTGCATAAATAAAAGTGGTAAATGCAAAATAAACCGCGATGCCTATGAGATGGCCAATTGTATCTCGTGGTTGCCGTTGTGATGACAGACTCAATTTGAGAAGGGGCCAGAAAAAGGGCAGGGCGACTGCGAAGCTTTTGGCGCCTCTCCTGCTCCAGCCAAAAACGCCCGTCACAATGCGAGGTCGTAACACGCCTGAACGAGAAGGCGCGGCTTGCAACCAGATCGCGCATTACCGTGACCCATCCGCCCAGGGGGTAACGCTTAGTCATTGTTTGGGAAGATAAGTCCTGGCAGCTGGTGCCAGCTGTGCACCCTTAAGCCTTAAAGACCAAGCAGGCCGTACAGCGGCTCGCACAGGGGTTGACCGCTGACGTCCAGGCCTTTGCCCAACCCCCACATGGCTCTGGCCAGGCCACCGGCGCGCAGGTCATTGACGCTGAGCGGACAGTGAGCGAGTAGCTTCCTAGCAACCAGAGGGGCCAGACCCCCCAAAAATCTTTTTGAATATAAACACGAAATGAAATAATGGCCTTGCTCATTTCCCCTTCGAAGCCCAAGTTTCTTTCTTTGCCTTGACACACTTGTCACTTGGTTTCTTTTTTTATTCCCTGAATCACTAGCCAGAGTAACATTCCAAAGAACTCGCAACAAACTCAAAGCACATATTTTGCTCGACTCTCGATACTGGAATCTCGAATCTCGACCCCTCCTCCCTTTTTTTTCCCTAAACACAACCACAATGGCATCCAAGGTCTTCTCCCTCGAGGGCAAGGGCCTGAAGCTCGACACGGCGGCTGACCTCGAGCCGCATATCGCGCCGCTGCGGGCTATGGAGGACGTCGAAGAGGTGCGGCTGCTGGGCAACACGCTGGGCGTGGGCGCGTGCCAACTGCTGGGCGAGGTGCTGGCGACCAAGAAGACGCTGACGACGGCGAACCTGGCGGACATTTTCACGGGCCGGTTGCTCAACGAGATCCCCGAGGCACTGTCGTCGCTGCTGACGGCTCTGCTCAACCTGCCGAAGCTGGGCACCATCAACCTCAACGACAACGCGTTTGGCCTCAACACGCAGGCGCCGCTCGTGGCCTTCTTGTCGTCGCACGTCCCCCTCCAGCACCTGTACCTCAACAACAACGGTCTGGGCCCGCATGCGGGTATCCTGATTGCCGACGCCCTCAGCGCGCTGCACGCGAAGAAGGAGGAGGCGCGCCAGGCGGACCCCAAGGCCGATGTGCCCGATCTGGAGACGGTCATTTGCGGCCGCAACCGCCTGGAGAATGGCAGCATGACGGCGTGGGCCAAGGCCTTCCAGCTGCACAGCAACGTCAAGACGGTCAAGATGGTGCAAAACGGCATCCGCCAGGAGGGCATCAGCCACCTGCTGAGCAACGGCCTGCACCACGCGACCAGCATCCGCGTGCTGGATCTGCAGGACAACACGTTCACGCTGATGGGCGCCAAGGCGCTGGCCGGCGTGGTGCCGCGGTGGACGGAGATTGAGGAGCTCGGCATTGGCGACTCGCTGCTGAGCGCCAAGGGCAGTGTGCTGCTGGCGGGCGCGCTCAACAAGGGCCAGAACAAGCAGCTGCAGATCCTGCGTCTGCAGTACAACGACATTACGGCGGCGGGCCTCAAGGCACTGGCCGAGGCGGCGGAGAGCGGCGCGCTGCCCGTGCTGCAGAAGCTCGAGGTCAATGGCAACAAGTTCTCCGAGGACGACGAGGCGGTCACCGTGCTGCAGTCGCTGTTTGAGGCTCGCAAGGAGAAGCTGGGCGGCGATGTCGTGGACGAGGACGCATGGGGCCTTGACAGCCTGAGCGACCTCGAGGAGGACGACTCGGACGACGAAGAGGAGGAAGAGGAGGAGGACTCTGAGGACGAGGATGCCAAGGGCACGACGACGGAGGAGCGGGCCGAGAAGCTGATCAAGGAGGCCGAAGAGGCACAGGAGGAGCCGGTGGTGCAGGTCAAGGACAAGGACGTGGATGCGCTTGTCGCCAAGCTGGAGAAGACGGACATTTAAGACACAAGTGTTCCGAACGACATCCGCCCTCATCCGTCCATCCTTCCTCTTCATCATTCGCCCTTTCCACTTCCACCACGCCCGCCTGTATATAATACTCTTCCAGCCTTTCTTGCATTTTCCCTGGTCATTTCCCTTCTCTTGCTAGACTTCTCACGTTCCTCATCCACGTCCCTTTATGCCCCTTTTTCCATACCCCATCGACATTCCCCCGATATACACAAACAATACAGTAGTTTTAGATGAAGATTGAACTTGCGATAAAGTTTTCTATGCGTACGTTGAAATGCGTATTACAAAGTAGTTTAAGTGCATGCATTTTTCCAGGGTCCGCGCACAAGAAAGGTCGCGCTATCACGAGACAACGGCCGACGGTTGCTCGGCTTCTAGAAATTTCCAGGCACAGCTAATCTCGCGACTGCCGTAACAGCATGGAACGTACAACGTAACCGTACCTGTCGTCTTGTATTTTATGGTCTCGCTGGGCAGATGCGACAATAATCACCAGTCTCGCTTGACCACCGGCCACTAGCGGTTCCCGAGATGCTTTGTCACACCACCGCGCACCGCTGAAAATACAGGGCATTCCGGCGACTTGCAGCGCCTTTCCAAGCTCCCTTCCAAGCACCCTTCCAGGCCCTGTCCAGCCGGCCACCGCGGCCCCAACGAGCGCGAGCCCAAAACGGCACTAGCATGTGCTTCTTTCCCTTCTTGGACCTACAAAGTAATGCGTATGATGTATCCGCTCTCACCACATCACTAGATCACTACACATTACACGAACAAACGAAGCCGATGACGCTGACTGTCGGACAGGCACTACTTTCTGCAACTACTGCGTATTCGACCAACGGAGATCGCCAGACAAAGCAGAACATCCTAAAACGGGCACAACGCCCTGCACCTCGGGCGCCATCGCCCTCTTTCTTTTTGGAAAATTGCGGACGCCAACTTTTGGGTGGCCATATTTATTCATTGACCTCCCCCCCTCCAATTCGAAGCTTTTGAACGTCAAGCTTTTTTTCGACATCTCATTGTCCCATCAAAACAATCACCATCCCGTTTTACACCATAGCTGTTTACTGTGCACAGCGCCCCTAAGCAGCTTCACGGCCTCAACACAATCAATTGCAGACGCTCTATCACTGCTGACACCTACCCTACCATGGCCCCTTCTTCACGTCGCCTCGGCTCGGCCGAGGCCGTCTTCGGTTTCCTCTGGGATGTCACCTTCATCTTTTTCGTCGCCCGCCTCTCCTTTGTCTATGCCGCCCTGTCGGTCGCCGCATCGGCTGCTGTGGCTTGCTTGGCGCATGCCGCCGTCCTGCCCTATGTCGCCGCCCGCCAGCACATCGGCGTGGATGCCCTCGTGCGCAACGTCCTTGGTGCATCGTCCACCACCAGCACGGCTCTCGTCGTTTTGGTTTCCGCCGCCCTCCTTGCCGTTGTCGGCATCTGCGGCCGTGTCATGATGGGCTACGCCAAGATCCCCCAGGTGCGCAGCTTCCGTCTCGCCATTGGCGCCACGGCCGCCGTCTACGTCGGCCTCGGCTGGCTGGCCGCCCGTTCGTTTGTGCCGGCGTGCGGGCCGGACGCGGCCAAAGCAGCAAAAACGCACGGCGTCGTGCCCACCGACAACACCTTGACGCTGGCGTCGTTCTGCCAGACCAGCCGCCTGCGTGTCGGCGGTGTCAGTTCCAACACCAGCATCAGCGCCTGCACCGTTGTCGGTCTCGCCTTTGTCGCGGCCGTGGCCCTCGCGCCGTGGCTGTCCATGGCTCTGCTGGAGCCGCCCAGCCGTCGCTACAGCTACAGCCGCCGCCGCCACCACCACCGCCGTGTGTCGTCCAACTGCGGCTGGCTACGTGCTGGGAGCCCGTCGGCGCCCACCACGACGCCCACCTACGAGAAGAAGGCGTTGGTGTCGCCCGACTCGTCGGCATCCACGACGGCTTCGGACGATGATGAGTCGGCGACGCCGAAGAGCACTACGCGCACGTCGCGGACGCGGACAACACGGTCTACACCCAAGAAGCGGTACGCGCTGAGAACTTCCTCGGAACGGCGGACAACAACGAGATTATAAAAGATTATAAAAAATGTATGAGGACTGTTGGAGTGCAAACGTACATCCAACAAGAATCTATGGGATTATTGGCAATTACATTTTGCTACGGTAGTATTGGTTCACAACCCGCTTTACGATTTACTGAAAATTATATAATTTTGTAACACATTTACAAACAGGCATCACGTGTAATACTGGACTACTTATAATTTAATAGTGTGAGCGAAAAAATATTTTGATCTACAGTATGCACATATCATCCCCTGACTTGAACATCATGCGTAATAAGGATGATAATAATAATTTAAAAAAAATCAATGACTTATGAAAATGCGCATCATTCCAAAGTCCTAGCACCTCGAAACGCAGTAAACAAAGAGAAAAAAAGAGCACTCAACAGCTCGACAACCCAACTTCCATCTCAAATCAACACCATTCGCTCACGGATATTTATTTCCATGAGTTGAGCCCTGCCCACGGGTCGGCTTGGGTATGCTGAGGTGGAGGTGCTTGCTGCTGGTATTGTTGCTGGTACTGCTGTTGCTGTTGTTGTTGTTGTTGTGGGGCTGGTTGCTGCTGCTGCTGCTGCGAGTAGTAATCGGTGGGCTTGACATGGTACGTTTGCTGCGGGCCCAGCGGGGGCGGTGCACGGGGAGGAGGTGGTGGAACGAAACCCGCCGGCACAAAGTTGGACGGCGTGGCGAGTGCGGTGTCTGAGAAGACTGTGCCTGCTGGTTGCCGTATGTGCTGTACTGGTTGCCGCCGGGATGACCAAACGTCGTCTGTGTCGGGGCAGGTGATGCCGGTCCACGCATGGCGTTCATGCCGAAAGTGGTCATGTTGGGAGGGGGCGAGGCCGGACCGGGGATGCGTCCATGTGCGCTCGGGTTGTAAGCCGCGGCTTGCTGGCCAAACGAGCTGGCGTACGGCGACGGCATGGCCGCTTGGTTCGGTGGTGGCGATTGCGGCACCTGGTATTGGCCGGTGAAGTTGGTTGTCGGGTACCGCGGCGCATTGCTGTTGGACAAATGTAGCGGCATCGGCACGGGCCGTCCAGACAGGCCGTTACCCGATGAGGACGAGGGAAGTGGGGGTGTTGAGGAGGATGGTGTCGGCTCCACGGACATGCGCTCCATGAGCCCCCGCAGACGCTCCCGCTCGAGCTCGGCCTGCTGGCCCTTGTTGGCCGACCGGCCCTGCTCAATCTGGTTAAGAAGTTGTGCGCCCTCGGACCGACGGTTGTTAACAAACGTCTCCACGTTCTTTTCGAGGCTGTCAACCGTCTCCTTCATGTCCGCATACCACCGCTTAGCACCATTCAGACCGGCCTCCAAGTCCAGAAACTCCTGGTACGCCCGCTTGTACTTGTTCACCACGGACGCGCGTTGCCGCTGCACTGACTCGTACTTGCTCTGCTCAGAGCGAACGCGCTTGTCCTGCAGGAGCGTGTTGAATGTGGCCGTCAGCTCCTTCATGAGTGCAGCTTGCTTGTGATTTGCCTGGACGAGGCGGTTCTGGTGTGTGCGGAACTTCTCCAGCTCCGACTGAAAGAGCTGGGTCTCGTAGTTCGCGATCGACTTCTTGTTCAGAATCAGTATCTGGGAAATGTCGTCGTCGTGAATCTATCGATGGTTAATACAGGCCAACAAAATTGCTTCTACGGGAAAAATCCTGAAAAAAGGAGACTTTACCTTGTCCTTGAGATCCTTTAGAACCTGGTTGCGCTCCCGCTTGACGAGGTTCAGCTTTGACAGAATGTCGTCCACTGCGTTGATCTGGTCAGGCACGCTGGGGTTGTTGTTGTCCTCAAAGTCGGTATCCAGTAGGTTGCCCTCACTGGGACTCGTAGTTTGGCTGCCAGACTTGCCCCGGACCTTGGCCAATGCTCTCTGGAAGAGGGCATCGACCTCGCCGTGCTGAGCTGCTGTCCGCATCTCATCAAATTCAGCACTATTTTGCCGCAGCTTTGTGGCCAGAAGACTGTCACTGTTCCCGGCCTCGTCCAAAGCGTCGCGGTAGTTCTTGATGTCACCGCGAAGGGTGGTGGTGAGCCGCGAGCTGGGCTGCTGTGTCCACTCGCTCTCATACTTGGACCGCATCTTCTCGCAGACACTCTCTTCCATGTCGAGCTGCTTGGCATTCCTGTCCAGAGTGGCAATGATGGCATCCCGCTGGCGACGCAACGGCTCGAAAATGGCCTCCGGGCTCTCATGGTCGGCTACATCAACACACCACGTGCGAAAGTCCTCATCAGGGAGCACCTCCTGGTCGAAGCCGCCCTTCAAGACCTGGAGCGCTCCTGGTAGGCGGAGATAGTCGAGGCTAGCGGCCATCTCGCTGTTCGCCGTGTCGACACGCTCCGTTTCGGCCCGCAGAATCTTGGCCTTTTCTTCGTCGTACAAACTTGCCGACTCGGTGACGGAAAGCGGGATGATCTTGGCAAACAGGTCGGGCCCAGTAATGCGCTGAATGTCTTGGCCTGCGTACAGTTCACTGACGGGTATTGGCTTGCACGCGGGCAGCTTCGCCACGGGCGAGAGGCTGGCCGCATCCGGAACCGTGTCGTGGTAGATGAAATCGTTGTCCTTGTTGAAGCCGCGGAGCTTTTCCTGGACAGTGGACAAATGCCGTTTGGTGATATCGACGAGCAGAGTGCTCGTATCGGCGCCCAAGTTCGCACTCGAAGGCAATGTGCTGGGGAAGCTGTTAGCCAACTTGGCTGCCTCCTTACCAAGGGTCTCGGCGACCTGCAGCCGTGCAACTGCGATGCCGTGGTTGTTTGCGTCATCATCGGCAAGGCCCTGGAAATACTGGGCCATTGAGCCCATGAGACTTGCTTTGATCTGAAGGGGGTAAATGGTTACTTTCAAGTTTTTTTTCTTTGGCCACACGTGTATGGTACCTGCATAGCTCGCAAAAACATACCTGAACAAAATAGAACCAAACTTTCTCAAAGATGGCTCTGTCGACATTGGCCTGGACACCCTCTGCGGCCTGGGCATACAATGAGCTGGCATGACTTGCCAGCTTTGCCAGCAGTCCGACTTTCTTCTGGTCGGCAATTTGCTTCTCCAAGAAGGTCTCTTGTGCCTGGGCGAGCGTGATCGAGATGAGTGTCTTAACGGTATCCCGACTCAAATCGGCCGACGGAGCATGGAGGAAGTTCTCGTTGATATAGGTAAACATCCCGGCCGAGGCCTGGAAAGAGTGGTAGGCGGTCTTGAGACCAGATTCGTCCGAGCGGTTTTGGAGCGCGGCATGGCAGGAAAGGACGGCAGAGATGTTGAAGATGATAGATGCCTTCTCAAACGCCAGCGAGAATTGCGACGTCGCCTTATGTGTAAACGCATCGAACCTGCGGTAAAGTATCAGTGAGTTGGCTGGTCCTGTTTGGCTGTTTACGGTCCTCCAGCTTCGTTCTCCACGTACCAAGTAAAGGATATCCGGATGTGTTGTTCGTCGACAGGAAACCGAAGGTCGAGAAGCTCCAACTGTCCATAGTACCGGTAGAGCAGATCGCGACCGGAGCTGCTGTCCTTACCGGCCCCGCGCATGTCCTGGCGCAACCGGTTCAGGGTTGCACATTCTTCGGCATAGCGTTCTGGGTCGTCCCCGTATGTGTCGCGGATGTAGTTCTTGAGGGGAACGATCCAGTCGATCTCGTTGGTGGCCTTGAGTGGCACCGAGATCATGGGCGCTTGAACCATTGTGACGGTTGTACAGGGTACAACGTTGTGAGGCCTAGTAGATGTTCCCACTGCTCGTCCGCCCGATTGAACCCCGCAACAGAGCTACCAGGAGTCTGCTGCCACAAAAGGCCAGCCCGGAGAAAAGATGTGTAGCTGCCGTGATAGTAGCAGTAGCCTCGCTTAAGGTTTGATCCGGAACGGCCGGGGAGGGATGCTGTAGTGTTCGAGATGTTGAGAGACTGGAGTATGCCGAAAAGTTTATGGAGGAGATTCGTGATTGCTGGCAGTGGCCAAGGGATCTCGGCGCACGTATATTGGGAATGGTAGAACTTCAGACCGGGAAACTATTGAGAGCCTCTCTTCTTGTCGTCGTCAGTTTTCTAGGCAGCGAAGAAGCCGGTCGTTGGATGCTTCCGGAGGCGACCTGGGTGTTGAAAGATGCTTTTTCTAAGAGAACTACTGAGAAGTAATCGAGACGAAGGGAAGAGTACAGAGCTCGGCTGTGTCTGAGGTTGTCAAGAGCTCGTACAGTGAGGTGACAAAGAGGTGGAGAGAATGCGGGATGTCAGCGGGCGGTGTCGGCGGGCAGCGCACCGACGATATTGGGCGCAAATGGCACTGGGCGGCAAGGTGCAGTCGTGGCAGCGCTGGAATGGGGGCGAACGCCAACAAGAGAGCTGGGCTGACGGTTATCACGAAAAAAGGCGGAATAACAGGAGACAATAAGAGAGCGAGGTTAACCGGGACTTGAGAGATGGACAGTTGCGAAAGATGGGCAATGGTTAATTAGCCGCCCACAAACGGCTGGGAAGGAGGTGTGGTGTGTGGTGGTGGTTGTTCCTTCCGTACCCAAGTCGTTGGAGATGAGGTGCTAGAAACATAGCGCAGAGGAGGGGGAGGGGCGGTGGATAGGGAGCAAGACAGGATAGGGAGGCCGAGACTGAATGGGGAAAGTGGGCTTCGTTGGTTCGGTGAACTCTGTCGGCTCTTTCCTATTTGCAGGCTTCTCCTAAGTGGGAAAGTGCCACTGGCGGGTGCCTAAGCAGTACTTGTACCCAATTTCACCAGATGCTTAGTTACAACTTACAACTGCCTCGTTTTGCTCTTCTCGCCTCTGTTCCACACTTGTTGTGCTCCGTATCAGTGCCTCTGGCCTCACGAAGGAGTTAATTAACGTACAAAAAAAGGAAGAGCCACTCTGCCACTGTCGAGCGAACGCTCTTGGCATTTGAGCTTGCCGCTGGCGACGTGGGGCAGCCATTCGCAAGTGCTTCGTGCCTGCCCAAGCACGATACGACGGCGTGACGACGGACGGCAAGACTGCGGGCAGATATCTCACCGGAGGGACACGCTACTCGTCTCAACGAGGCATTATACCCAGCCCCAACAACGAACATCGGCGCCAATCTTTGTCTAGAGGAATGGTGTCTACCGGCGACAGAGTGCGGGAAACAGAAGAGAGGCAGTGATCTGTATTTACAAGGCACTAGGACATCCACGATCGACGGCGAAAACGATGCGCGACAAGCGAGACTGGCCTACCAGACTCTGGGACATCTCGACGAATAATTTGACGCATCTACATCTGCTCCTGGGGCCGTTTGGTGTCTACGTCAGATGCCGCACAACATTCAGGCAGGGTAGGCTGCAACCGTCCATGACACGGGAGTTGGCAGGGCTAAGGCGGCCGTTTCTGCGACCCACGATCTCGAGCGGCGGCCGGGAAGCAGCCGCCAAAATCCAACTGCAGATGATGGAGGGCAAAGACGACAAAGAAAGACGTTCAGAAGGCTTACAAAGGGCTCCATGTCTGGTTCCGTTCCGATCTGGAGGATTCGGACGAAAAGAGGGAGGAGCACAAGGAGGAACCTCTTTCCGTTCTTTCATGGAGGAGGATCATCGTCAGAGAACATCGCAGACGGCGTGGTTCTTCTGTCCAGTGCTTGCCTGGTCGCCTGTGACGAGACGACAACCAATTTGCAAAGCCCCCCCCCAGACACGGCAGAACGGCAGCCGTGTCAACCAACCAGACGCCGAAGCTACTGAAAAAGCTTATGCAGGTGATGGCCGTTCAAAGCACTCGTCTTGCCCATCCACCACCCATGATTGGACACGGCGCAAAGGTCACAAAGGAACCCTGGCCCCCAAAGGCTCGTTTGAGAAGCGACGTGCGGGCGCCATAAGCGCCGGAGGATCCCATGCTAGACCGCGATTGGGGGCCAAAACGTGCATTCGCGATAGTTGAGGAGCCCTTTTCTTTTGATTCTTTGTGCTGTGTTTGCTGTGTTTGCTGTGAATTTATGGATTTCAGATCTGGCTGTGATGCTCCTTCATTGTATCTCCAGCCGCCGCGCGAAAGGAGGCTGATATTCGGAGGTCAGAGTTCGACAAGACGTGTGATTGTTCAAAGTTGTTAGCGATATCGACGCCACAACAAGTCCAGACCCGGATCTATTAGTCTGCGCTCTTTGTAACATATCCCACGCGAAAACAGAGTGAAAAGAACGCGATTAATGCATTTTGAAGTGCATATGCTATGTAAACGGCAAAGAAAAAAACCAGCTGGTCAAAAAGAGACCATATCCAACAAGAGCCGCCTTTCTAACAGGCTCGCCTTCACATCTCCATTGCACTCCAGGGTCCCGCTTACCGGCCCTTCTCGATGCGCTCCAGTCTGTACCGGTTGGCACGCACCTGGTCATCGACGTTGTCGCTCTGAAGGTGATGTTAGTACACTGACGGACAAAGGGAAACAGGCAAAAGGGGTTGTGGGAACCATACCTTGCCAGCAATTCTGTCGATGTGGTCGAGATCCTCCGTCGCAAACTCGTTCATGGCCTTGGCCGTCAGGTTGAGCGTGCCAACAGCACCCGACAGCAGGTCCATCTTGCGCTCAATGGCCTGCTCCTTTGCGATGTCCTCCTCGTCGTCGTCCTCAAGGTTGAACTTGCTTGAGATACCCGTCTTGGTCTGGCCGAGACGACGGTTCTGGTCCGCCACGCGTTCCAGCTTCTCAAAGTTTTGCTCGGCGTTGCGGTTGCTCAGGTACGCCAGCCGGCGCGTCTCCTCGCGCTGCTCACGCTCGCTGCGGTGCTCGTCAATGGCCGCCTGTGCATGCGCCGCTGCGCGCTGCTTGGATGTGAAGGGATTGTTGACCTTGACGGCAAACATGCTGCGGTTGTAGTGCTTGAGCTCGGCCGCGCGGTGCTCGGCAATCTTGTTGTGGTTGGCGGCCTCGTCGAGGTTGCTCTCGACATTCAACAGACGCTCACGCTGGTTGTACATGCGCGCCATCGTTCCCCGTGCCGTCTCGATACTCTGGTTGGCAATCATGAGCGACCGGTCCAGGCTCTGGTCCGTCTCGTTCCGCAGGTACCGGGTCTCCTGGTTCATGCGCTTGACGTCCTCGTCTTCCTGCTCCTCGGCCGTCAGCTCACGGCCGTCGCCGTAGCCGTCGGCCTCCGCACCACCGCCGTCGCCGCCGCCTGAGCCGTAACCGCCGTCATTTGGGTTGGCCGGGTTGGCGTACTTGCCCTCAGACTCCTGACGGCGCTCAGCGACTCTCTGTGGTGCGTCGCCAAAGAGTGCCTGTCGGTTCGGGTCGTCGGCTTCGTCCTCGCGGCCACCCATGCCGCCGTAGCCACCTCGCCGGGCACTGAGTCTGGCTGCACCACCACCACCGCCACCGTAACCACCGCCGCCTCCCGATCCTGCATCGCCATCAGCAGTGCTCCTGTATGTTGGGGTCGTCCAAGGGGGGGTTCACTACCATAGGATGGGCCGTTATCGTATTTGTTGCTGCCGTACCGCCCGAGGCACCGTACCCGCCGGCGCTGTATCCGTTGCTCTGCTGGGGTGGGTTGTTCGGCGGCGGGCCGCCGTAGGAGTTGTTGTTCGCCGGGGGGCCACCGTACGAAGCCGGGCCATTGGCTGGCGGGCCACCATAGCCAGGAGCAGAAGCGTATGGGTTGTCGTTCTGGCCGGGACTCGGACCACCACGAGGCGGCGGTGGGCCACCAGCAGCGGCTCTAGGACCAGGTCCACTCGGAAGGCCACCACGTCCGCCCTTGGGCCCGACTGGCAGGCCCATGCTGGCCTGTTGGCGCTGCAGAGACGTCATTGGTGCGGCGTAAGGGTCGGCCTGTTGCTGTGCGTATGGGTTGTCGTCCTGCGTGTTGGCGCTGCTCTTCTTTCTGCTAAACAGACTGGACTTCTTGCCGTCCTCATCGTCTTTGGAGAACCCGAACCGAGGCATCGTCGCGAATGGGGGGACGGGGAGGAAAGTGTCGATGTTTTATAAGAAAGCAGTATCCCGCTCGTCTGAAAAAGATCTCCGGTAAAATAGAGGGTGATTGTATGCCGTTTGCTTAAAAGGTGTGGAAGCAATGCGAACTGCGAGCGGGAGAGTCGCAAAGTGTGTCGATGAGGAGGAGAGAGGAAGATGGACGATGGACGATGGAGAAATGCGATTGTGTCTGACCTGCGTTTCGCCACAGAAAAGGGTTTCGGATGGGGACGGCCCAAGCAGTCGATGCGGCAGCTAAGGGGTCTCGGAGTGACCTGTATGCGAGCCAGGCGGGTGTAGTTTAGGGGTATTCTAGGCCCCTAAGGGTACTTTATCTTCCCCCGCTCCTAACAGGCGGTGTCGATTTCGACTGTGCAGCTCAGCCCCGCGCCACGTCCCACAACTCTTAAGCAAAGTAACGCCCAACGGCGCTAGTGGTTATACATGTACAAAAATAGGAAGGAGGCCGCTAAACTTTGCCGCCAGGCGCACTCATGTCGGAGGATACGAGTCGTCATTTCCTTGTCTGTGGCGACCGTCAATCGCGGCTGCCTTGCGAGATTGATTTCTGCCCCAGCAATTTTCAGCCACGAGGGTTCTTTCCTCAAGACCAGGAAACCAACTTTTTTGCAACTCAAGATATTTCCGACAAGTCCAGAGAATAAGAAAAGAGGAAGGAGCGAAGGGCGAGTCTGAAGCAATTTGAAGCACCATCGCACCACTCATAAATACAGTGGGGCCCAATTACACGATTCGCTGCAACAATGATAACCACCCATCTGCAGGGAACAGGTGTCTGCACTTTAGAGCCGAGACTTAGTCAACGGCGGCATCGTCTTGCCGTCTTCAAAACCAGGAACCGGCGCGGTGACTGCTTAGCTGTCAGGTTGTCAGGTTGACAGGTTTACGTGCTATGTAGTCATGAGAAGGTAAGGCCGCCCGTTGTTGGCCTCACTCGTTCCTTCCTTGCATCGCCAACAACGCGTGTTGTTTCTTTTTGCTAGCCACGCCCTAAATGGAGAAGGAGTCACATCCCATTGGCGCCTCCTATTGGGGAACTGCTCAGTTGTGGAGGGGCACCTCGCGCCAACCATTCGGCGCCGTGACCCGTTCCGGCACTGCATTCTGGCTTCAATTGCTCATAACAACATCTCGTCTTCAGTCCTCCCTTTCCTCTTCTCTTCGCTCTCCACCACCTCATCACACTCTTGTTTTCAGAGCCAACTTACAATGTCTACCCTTGGCTCGAGCAGTGCGTGAAAGAAGCTTTATTCCGCATTATATTATCCTCACCGAGAAATCATTTGTCGAGTAAGATCACATTCCTTGTGTCTTGACTCCTCAACAACATCAACTTCCGCACCCATAGCCAAGATGCTTTCCCAAATAGCTTATGCTGCTCAACTCCCAGTCTCTCTGTTTTCTTTACAGCAGCTCACATTGTTACCACTACCAAAATAACGCATCGCGCATCATCTCATCCCATTTTGTTGAACGAGTGGACGGCCCGTGATAGGACAGTATTTCCCAAATGTCTGTCTTCACGTACGACCCGAACCCGCCGCGGGTCTCGTCTCCGTGGCTACAATCTGCTGCGGATCTGGGCGCGCCAAGCCACTCTGGCCACAATCGTATACCCGGGCACGACGAAATCCCAGACAATGGCTCCGTCGCGCACAGCTTATTGTCCGAGTATGGCGTAGCAAAACTGCCAGCGGAGCCTCAAGAGGGGCCGGTCGAGTACAAGTTGCACCTGCTCCTGCGCCCGCGTCGGTCATACAAGTTTATTCCCCCGGCTGGCTCGCCCGGCTCGCCCAATGTCACCGCTGATCCCAAGTTTCTCCAGAAGAGCCGGCTTGTTGGATCGGCGACGGCAGGGCAGACACGGCAAAGCCGTTGCGAGCATCTCATGACGCAACTCCTCTGGCGATTGCGCCAATCCTCACCATACCATGCATCCGTTGCGCAGCAGGACCCTATTTTGCCGCTTCTCCCGGAGGACTCTGCCATTGCAGACATGCCTGTGATGCTCGGAAAGCTGGCGCCCGGTCTCGAGGAATCGAGAGGTGCCCTGTACGAGATTGGCGTGGCCGACGATGGTGCACTCGTGGGCATCACCAAGGACGAGCTGGACCAGAGTATTGCCACGCTTCGCTGGATGGCGGCCCACCTCGGGTGTGTGTCCAAAGTTCTCCGTATCATCGATGTTGGCGAGTGCGAGTGGAGTGAACCGGCTATTGTGCCAGGCGATGCCGCGACGCCTGCATCCGGCAACGGCGCCGTCACACTCCGTGATCGGCTTTGGGTTGCGGAGGTGTTTGTCAGGCCACACATGAGCTCACGAGGAAATGGCAGTAACGGCGGAGCGGCCGGTGCCATAGCATCGTCCAATGGCGGCAATGCGAACGACTTGTCGACTACTCTGGGGTCCGCGACGGCCGACCAGCTGCGAGTCACTTTGAGTGGCCCAACTGGGTCCGGGAAGTCCACGCTGCTTGGCACACTCTCGACAGGGGCATTTGATGATGGTCACGGCAAAAGCCGGTTGAACTCACTAAAGCATCGCCACGAGATGGCCTCGGGTCTGACTAGCACCGTCACGCAAGAGCTCGTCGGTTACAGTGACGATGTCATTGTTAACTATGCCAACCCGAACATCGAGTCGTGGATTGGAATTCACGACTACACAAAGAACGGCCGTCTTGTTTTCATTTCCGACTCCGCTGGCCACCCTCGTTTCCGGCGAACGACACTTCGCGGACTGATTGGTTGGTCGCCGCACTGGACTCTCCTTTGTCTCAGCACGAACCCCGATAATGCCGACAGCGGTACAACTCCTGGCGAATATGAGGCTACGAGTGGTACGTCAACACCGCTTGACCTGGGATCTGGAGCGAACAGTGTTGCTTTGGCCAAGGCACACCTCGACTTTTGCATCAAACTTGACCTCCCGTTGGCTATCATTTTGACAAAGTCGGATCTGCTGAACAAGGAGTCGTTGAAGCGCACACTGGCTCCCATCTGGACTGCTATCAAAAATGCCGGCCGGATACCGCAATTATTGCAGTCGAAACAGAAGGCGACAGAAAACACACGATCTGTCAACCCTCTCGACGCTGCAGCCATTAGCAAGGTTCTCACTCGCGCGCGCGCGAGTCAGGGGACTTCCGCTCGGTGGTGCCCGTGATTCTGACGAGCTGCGTTACGGGAGACGGCATTGGCCTGATCCATGCGCTTCTGAAATCGCTGCCTCTGCCTCCGAAACCTTCGGCACACGACTTCATCGGCAAGGCTCTCAACCTGAACAACCCGAAGCCCTCTTTCACATCGAAGACCGTTTTAAGAGCCCTGTGTCATATGCCACCGCCAGCGTTGGAGAGACGGCAACTTCCGGCCACGTTTTGTCGGGGTATCTCCGTTTTGGCAAGTTGACTGTTTGGTGACCGTGTCGTGATCGGCCCTTTCCCGTCCGACGAAGATGGGACAGGCTCCGGCCTGGACGACGACCGGACAGCATCGCCAAGCCACAACAGCCTGTCGTCTTCCCACCCTTCGTCGTCTGAACTGGCCCGTATTGCCGCTCGCAATGCCATCTCGGCGTCGGCCCTAAAGGGAGAGTGGCACGAGGCTCGTATTGAAAGTATCCGCAATCTCCGTCTTCCCGTTCAGACTCTTGATGCCGACCAAGTCGGCACAATCGGGCTGGTCATCAGTCCGCCAGCACAGGCCAAACAAGGCAGTACTGCTGCTGATGGTAAAGAGATCTATGTGTCTCCCGCTGCTCTCAAGCCACGGCGTGGCATGGTTGTTGCCGTGCCAAACAAGCACATGCGCAAAAGTGGTCTCCAGCTCCAGGCGGCCAGTGGACTGACGGCATTCTTTGAGGACGTCGACATTGGCCGCCTTAGCATTGGTACACCTGTCACATTTTATGTTGCCAGTGTACGGGCCCAGGGTCGTGTAGCAAAAGTCTGGAGCTCGTCGCCCGTTGATGACCCTGGTAAGACAGAGACGGCCGACGACGGTGTCTTTGACTCATTCGAGCATGGCGAGGATGTTGGCAAGGGCGGCGACCCGCCGCCCATCCAGGGCTACAGTGTTCGATTGGAGCTTCTTTATGGGCGCGAATGGATTGAGCTCGGGTCTCAAATTGTCATTCTCGAAGGCGCCAGCAAAGAGGGCTCTGTTCTCGATGGGTTTGCTGGTAAAGTCGTCGAAATCATGGATTAAACAATGATTTGATGAGTACCGTAGATCAAAGTCTCTTCCATTTGCTGTTGTTTATCTTGTCGCTTTCCCATATTCTTTCTTGGCTGTTTTTTACTTAAAATCCTACTGAATCCTACTGTATCCTACTGTATCTCGTCTCGCGGCTTTTCCGTAACAGTCGGCATGCTCCCTGTAGTTCACGTAGCAAGTCACACATCGTTGGATACACTGTTCCGGTTGGATCAGGAGAAATTACATCAGTTGGTGTATCAAAACTACTTTTGCATTCTTGTCCCATAAAAAACAATATCATCCGAAACGAAACGCCGTGACAAATGGTCGCTTTCCTTCTCAGGCGGGTGGCCCTTTTTGTTCTCATCGCCGCCTTTCGCTGCCGACTATGCCCTCACCAGACCAAAGAACAGCGTCCATGTCAAGATGTAGCCCGCCAGTCCATTCACCAGTCCGCCCGTCCAAAAGTCGTATGGGCTGCGAAAAAAGGCGCTTGTGTCGAGCGTGTTGACCGACTTGCCGGCACTGCGCAGCTCCAGCGACGCAGACATGACGCGGAAGACGAAGAAGAAGGCGGTCGTGATGAGGGAGAAGGCAATGTAGAAGAGGAAGCCGTTGTAGGACTCGAGACCGAGAATGCCGGCGCCGACTCCGAAGAGGGAGGCCGTCAAAGACTGGACATTGATGAGGGTCTACTCCAAGTTAGCGAGGTGCATCTCGACGGCTGCAGGCCGGCTGTCATTTTCGTCCCTCGTCGCTGCTTACTCTCGAGTTGTGAAGGATGGACTCCTGAACGAGAGGCTCAATCTGGAATGCGCGTTCAGCCGACATCGTAGTGCGCGTCAATGCAGTTCTGCAGCGTGATGTCGTGGGGGTTTAGGCTGTGAGATGGGACACCGCTTTGATGGCTTGTCGTCGATGGTCGTCTGTCGTGATGCCCCCTTTGCTGGATCTGATGGATCTGAACACACAGCACGGCTCCAAGCTTCGAATGCCACACGGGCGAGCAGGCTGCACCGATCCCCGATTGGTCAGATCTGCAGCCCACCCGATTAGATATGACTTGGGACTAGCGCGCCTTCCCTCGCCTGCAATGTTTCTGTCGGTGGAAAATGCCAACTGGGGCAGGCGTTCCGCTATCATTTTAGCTCCGCCAGCTGCTCAGGGGGCAAGGCACAGGAGGCCGCACGCCCCTGTGGAAGTCGTTATGACGGACATTCTAAAGCTCCGATTTGACGTTCTCGGCGAGCGCGCATGTGCAGCGCAGTGGGCCACCCCCCTGTAGAACCTGCACGACGAGGTCCTTCCTTTCTTGTAGCTTCATTTGGCGATGTTGTTCATTTCCCACAAAAGACCGCGGCCGAAGCGGGCAGGAGCAAGTGGCAGAACGCATAGCAACTACTAGAAGTAGAGTAAGATTATTCTTCAAAAACAAAATGGGAAAGAGGGGCCCGTGAATGCAAACAACCAGAACACAACACATGGCAACCGCTCCAATCTTTCCTTCCCCAATTGGCTTCAGTCCCGTCGTGCCTTCTCCTTTTAACCATTGCCCACGAGCACGTTGCACGCTCATGCTTTCCGCTTGCGAAACAAAAACAAACTCCTCGCTACATCCACTCTTCGACACGCTTTCTTTTGACGACACCCTCTTCTCTTCTGGCACTACATCTTTGCGACACCGCCCACGACCTGCAATACTTCTGCACACCTCCCATTCAACGTCCACGCCTACGCCATCACCACCCATCTCGCCTCCGTTGTCGCCTAGTCAGCCCGTCACATGGCACCGTTGTAGTTCGCAACGCCATTTCCGACCGTGTTCTCTCTGTCTTTTGTGAACAATCAAGCGCCAAACCCGCCCTATTCTACGACGTACTACTCTTCTGCAGGCCCTCTTTGTCACCTCTTTGTCTTCTGCCGCCTGCGCTACGACTGGTCTCCTCGAGCTTAGTACCGCGTGCGCTGCTTTGCTGCTAGCAGAGGATGCGCCGGCCATCCACGAGCAGCTGACTTCATGGAAACTGTGGTTTTTGACCAGACGCCTCTCGCCGAGTATCTAAAAGGTACAATGATATTGTTCTTTTCTTTCTATTGTCTTTTTGGTGTCATGCTCTCACACCTGCGTCGGTCTGCTGCAAATGTCGCGGAACACGCCTTTTTTCACCTCGATATGCCCCGGCGAATCGCACGTGCTAACCGAATACCTGTGGTCGTAGACGAAGGCGAGGACGAGCCCACAGAATGGGTTCCGGCCATTACACGCTCGTCGTCCACCGCGGGCCTTTCTGCCGGTGACGATGTCGACTCCGACGATGCATCGAGCTCGGCCTTCCCCGTAACGCCAACACCAAATCCGAGACACGAAACTCAACAACAACAGCCGCGGCTACGGAAGAAGACGAAAAGGTGACAGCCAAAACGGCGTAGATACGCCGCCACCGAGCCCGCCCTCTCCCATATTTGCGCCTGTCGGGCGGCCGATGGTCCGGAAACGCTTTCGCAACAAGGTCCAGAACCCACTACACGTCGACGTGCGGCGCAGCACATCCCTCTCATCCTCTCTCAACAACCGCTATTCTGTACGTGATACCCGTTCTAGCCTACCGCAGAGGATTTCAGCGTGTGCAGATGCTAAACGCAGTTTCTCTTATATACAGAGAGCCGTCGCTTCAACTATCAGCGGTGTCGACAACGCGCAGTTCTTAGAGAAGTTCCGCTACACCATTATCACCTCACACCTCCTCGGCGCAGCCACCCTCGGTCAACACCAGCAGCCTACACGACCCGGAAGTAGTAGCGGTATTGGTAGTACCGATGCTGGCAAGAGCGCAGCCGCACTGGGCCAAGACAGCCTTGATGTGCAGGTACCAACCGCGACTGGCATCGCCGTAGCCGTCACGAGCGCGTTCGTCCTCTCGTGGGCGGTCCGCTGGGTCTACCTCGGCGGCATTGCGCACCTCACAAAAAAGCGTTCCGTTTTTGGCCTGGTCCTGGTTGCTGCAGCCGTATTCGTCGGCCATGCATACCTCCGCCAGCAGTGGTTGCGCTACGTCAGACAGTCGGCACTGACAGAAGTTCGCGCTTTTGTCACACAGTCGCACGACTTTGACAGTGCCGCAAGTGCTTCCATCGCGTTTATCAAGGAGGTGGAGCTTGTTTCGCGGGGGTATAGAATGTAAGCGTGTTTTTCTCATTCGCATCGGAATGCGGTAGTGAATTGCACCCCATTCCGATGCGCGGACCGCTATTGCGACCTATTACGACTAATTACGGACTTTTTGCTGATCCATTCCCTAGAAGCGCGCCATTACCACCGATCAGCCGGATGGACGACAGAAGCCAATCCAGACGCTGTATGCGTTTGCGCAAGGCGGTTCGCGGCGCACTTGTCGACGCATTGCCCAAGTACATCCAGACGGCTGAGGTCATCAAGGGCTTTGCAGAACAGACCGAGCTGGAAATGTACTACCAACATTCACGACATCACAGATTTTGACATTTCGGATGCTATGCAAGGCTTCTCCGAGGCCGAGTTTGATGATGCAGACTCGATTCGGACCCTAACTGTGTTGGCCTCACGGTATCATACCATTCGCAAGCTGTTTTTGTGCGCCCTACTCGCACTCGAGGCACGCGGTGACGAGTCGGACTACCTGCGCTGGACCACTGCCGTGGAGGGCCTTCGCACGTTGAACGAGGTGACTGGCACTGGCTACAAGCGGATACGCACAATCCTCGGCGAGGCAGAGACATTTCCGCAAATCGCTACACCCAAAGCACCTCTGTCGCCCGGTCGTGAAAGATGGCGCTCGCAATTGGGCAAGCTCAACTCGCTATCAACCGGCATCCGTGGTCTGCAAGCCAAGCTAGCTCTGCTTCGCGAGGAATCAGATCGGTCGCTCAACGAAGCTGACGACATCACGCAGCTTGGCCCCAGCTTATTGGCCCAGTATGACTCAATTGGGCAAGACTTGAAGCTACTTATCCAAGCCTGGGAGGAAGGCAGATTGGCGCTGGCGTCAGGCATCGACCGTAACGAGAAGAGGCTTTCGTCGATCAGCGCCCTGCTCTCCCCAACAATTTCTTTGAGTGGCCTCACTACAACTGGCGAGGACAGCATAAGTGGCGGGGGGACAGCCGAAGACGCCTTACGGGCCCTGACCGGCGGCTCGCCTCTTGGCGGCAGCACGGTCGGTGACCCGGATGAGGAGACTGTATTCGAGGCCGTGTCTTTGCCACCTTCCTCTCGGCGCAAGAGCATGCTTTCCCGTGACGAGCGCATCGCCAAGATGAAGGAAGACCGGGAGAAGCGGGCCGAAGCGCGCGAACAAGCAGACGCCAATCGGGGCATGCTCCGCGAGCTGGAGATGGTGATCAACCTACGACCAAAGGGCGGCCGCGACAGTCTCGGCCTGCCACACAGGACCGACACGAATCGGAACTCATTATGATGATTGGTTTTGCTTTTGCTTTCTTGCCTGCTTATTTTTTTTAATCTGTTCAGCTTTTATTGTTGTTTCTCCACTTCACTTGGTCTTATTTTGCATTTGTTAGAGACCCTGGGTTCTCACTTTTGCCCACATTATCATTGCATGGCGCCCGGCATACTGCGGGTTTCGACAGACTGAACCAGACAGGCGGGATTGGGTATTCCAGTATCATTCATGGCTACCACCTGCATACACTTCTATGATCTCGTTCGAGATTTTAAGTAGGGCTTTGGAGTAACTTCTTATATTAATTTCATACATAGACTGCTGGAGGGTACGTGCCCAAACGTCTAATCTAACGACAATTTAAATACACATCTCAACCAGACTTATGTTTTTGCGCTCCGGTTGTCCTCCGCTCAAGAACAACAGACGTATCAAGTGCCTCTTATTGTTCGGTGAAGTTCATTCCGTGTATCTCGTCCTCGACCAATCACAGCTGGTCCGCAGCCTGTAATTACCTGTCCTGACAAGAACTGATCGTTCAGGGAACCAGGGCAAGGGCCAGCCACTATCTGCGCTGAACGTGCCAAATAAGGTGTGAGCGTGCCTGGCACCTTCACGCCCTCACGTGGGGCAAAATGCACCTCATAGGCTCCCATAGGGCCACCCACCAAACGCAGAAAGAGCTGCCCCGCGCCAGGGCGGGTTCAATTAAACTGCTCGACGCGTCGACTCCCTTGCCAAACGCGAAAACTGGTAGGCAGGAGCGTGTCGTGTGTCCTTGGCCTTTCCTTTTTCTCGTCCACGCGCCTTCCTTTTCTCTCGCAGCCACTTTGTGTCGTCACTTTGTTCTGCTCCTCTTCTTTTCGTTCTCTCTCCTTTTCCCTCTTCCTTCTCCCCATATTCACCCAATCTATCGTTTTTCAACTCTTCCACCTCAACGCCCAACCTTGACGACTACATATACATCAGACGAATCGTTTCGCAGCGCCAGACCGCCTCGGCACTTTTCTATCGCCTCCCAACCCCCTCCTCCCGCGTTTTACCCTCCTCGTCGCACTTTCTCCTCGTCAACACACAACTTTTCCTCACATCCTCAACCCTTCCACCGCAGCTATGTTAGAAGCACGACTGGAGCAGGCGTCGATCCTGAAGAAGGTTTGTTCCGCGTCTGCAATAGCAAATTGTCGTTTGTGTGTCCCGTCTATCTCTCCAGTTCTGACCGCCCCATCTCTGCTACAGGTGGTGGATGCCATCAAGGATCTCGTCCAGGACTGCAACTTTGACTGCAACGACTCGGGCATGGCGCTGCAGGCCATGGACAACAGCCACGTTGCGCTGGTGTCCATGCTGCTCAAGGCCGAGGGCTTCGCGCCGTACCGGTGCGACCGCAACGTCGCTCTGGGTGTCAACCTGACGTCGCTCACCAAGGTGCTGCGCGCTGCACAGAACGAGGACATTCTGACGCTCAAGGCCGAGGACGCGCCCGACTCGCTCAACCTCGTGTTCGAGAGCTCCGAGAACGACCGCATCAGCGAGTACGACCTCAAGCTCATGGACATTGACCAGGAGCACCTGGGCATTCCCGAGACCGAGTACGCGGCCACCATCACCATGCCCAGCGCCGAATTTCGCCGCATCTGCACGGACCTGATGGCCATGTCGGAGTCGGTGACGATCGAGGCGACCAAGGACGGTATCAAGTTTGCCAGCAACGGTGACATTGGCAGTGGCAGTGTCACCCTGCGCAGCCACACCAACGTCGAGAAGCCTGCCGAGAACATTGACATTGAGCTCAGCGACCCGGTGTCGCTGACCTTCTCGCTCAAGTACCTGGTCAACTTTTGCAAAGCAGCCAGTCTGTCGAGCCAGGTCAAGATCTGCCTGTCGAACGAGGTGCCGCTGCTGGTCGAGTACATTCTGACGGGCAGCAGCTACCTGCGGTTCTACCTGGCACCAAAGGTGGGGACCCTCTTTCTCTACCACATCGTTCTCTCACCCCGATAATGCAACCATACTAACGAGCTTGTACAGATTGGCGATGACGAGTAAACGACAGATTTCAAGACGGGAGGGGGCAAGCGTCGATGCGACGAACATGGAAAACAAGGGGTATGGTATACCCCGCGGGCGTGGACAGATGGGAACAGGACGACTGTGTAATCGCGTATATGAATGGACGGCGAGGCGATTTAGACGACCAAGACGACCATCAATGTTCAACTTTTTTTTTGTGCAGCCAATTGTTGCAACAGCAAAATGTGCATTTCTATGACGCAGCAAGCGCAGGTTGGAGAAGCTGCCATGTTGCTTAACTCTTCCCACGTTGCTTTCCTATTTGACCGACCAATTCGGCATAGCGAGGACCGTGAGGAATCTGCAGCAGTTTACACAAGAGTAATTCGAAGCGACATAGCAAGCAGATGTGCTTTGTATTGTGGTATCGCCACCACAAGTGTGCAATGGAACGGGCGCAACCATGCGACGTTTAATGAGAAAAGCATTTGCAAATGTCGGCCCGGAGATGGAAGGGCGGTTGCGCGGGGTCAATACTGTAAAAAGCAGAAGGGCCACGCTTTGCTGGTCGCCAATGTCTCGCACATCCCCTAACAATTGGTGCTTCCTATTCAGGCAGGCATAGCCAGCGCTCTTTCTACGTTCTACGATGGCGGGCGAGGATGGGTAGAAGGAAGGCGCCCGGACTTAACCCAAAGGAGTAAGAGCAAACCTGTGTTCAGCGTTGGCTGCAAATACAAAGTACATGCGTCTCTGTTGGTGGATCCTCAAGCATTCTTCCTTTTTTTGCCTTTGGTTGTTATGACTCGGCGTCCGCGCCGCAGACAGTATCTCCTTTCTGGGGAATTCTCTTTTTCTAGGCCAAGCCTTGTCTCGTGCCAGGGCCAGTCGGCGTTCTCAAGATAGATAAACATACGGGAAGGAGCGACCGTTGTAGAAAATTCGAATCACTTCGAAATCTTCACTGAGTACAGTCACTCAATCGCTCCTTCTGCGCCATCGGCTTGTCGTGTGACTCAAACCCCAGGCTCCTTCCGTGTTGACTCGCCGCCTTCCTTCTTCGCCGTGCCGACGATAGCCCCTCCGCCGCGCCTTCTCCAATTTTCTCCACGGGAGACGGGCGCCAAGTCTCAACGACTTCCTTACATACTCTTCTTTCAGTCACAACTTTTCGACTTTCTCTCTCTCTCTCTCGCGCCCCTTCAACTCGACGCTCCTCTTCTCGTTTGCGTGCGCTGTGCCCGACCTCTTGACGCCCGCCCCCCAACTTCTCACAAGTCGCATTGTTTCTCTGTTGAAAGTTCTTGCGCCGAACCCCTCAGTTGCGTCACGCCCTCGCTCGCTCTCTTTCCCCCCGAACAGCCAGCCTCGTGCACACGCCGCGCTACAAAATTCTACACTCCGACGCGTGCCGAGTTTGAAGGGTCGCCGCTCGCCTTCTCTCCCGCAACACTTCACGGTTGCTCGAGCCTCCGCCCCTTGCGCCGTCGCATCACGTCCTCCGAACCTCCGACCTCCTCCTCTCTTCCTAACCGCACACCATGTCAGCCGAGCCGCCAGTGCCCGAGACGCGGGTCTTGGCTGTTGCCAGTCATGTAAGAGGACTTCCACATTTTTGGCGGGTTTCGATACTGTTTTTTTTTTTTTTTTACTTGATATGCTGCTAACAGTTGCTGTATAGGTTGTGTCAGGGTAAGTTCTCAGCCCAAGAGCAAGGATGCTATCAACGGGCTTCGCTTTGACGACCGTACTGACCCAGGCGTTCTCTGTACTTAGACACGTGGGCAACAAGATTGCCGTCTTTGCTATGCAGTCTCTAGGGTGTGACGTTGCCGCGTTAAACACCGTCCAGTTCAGTGCGTCCTCCTCCGCGGTGGCCCCTCTTCGACCCCCTGCTTCCTACGATGACTAACAGGACGACTTCTCCCGAACAGGCAACCACACAGGCTACCGACAGTGGAGGGGAACACGCACATCAGCCGAGGAGATTTGGGACATTTACGAGGGCCTGAAGCAGTCGTACCTGGACAACTTTGACATGATGCTGTCTGGGTACGTGCCAGGGGCTGCATCGGTCGAGGCCGTGGGCCGCATCGCCAAGGAACTGCGCAGTCGGAAAGCGGCCAGCCCAGGCGACTTCTTTTGGGTGCTGGATCCGGTCATGGGCGACAACGGCCGACTGTACGTGGCCGACGATGTGGCACCGGCCTACAAGAAGCTGCTCCACCACGCCGACCTCATCCTGCCCAACCAGTTCGAGGCGGAACTGCTGTCGGGCGTCAAGATTGCGAGCATGGAGACGCTCGAGCAGGCCATCCAGGTGCTGCACGAGAAGTTTGCGGTACCCCACGTCGTCATCACGTCCGTGTCGCTTCGCCACCCCGACCACCCGGCGTCCTCCCTTTCGGTGATTGGCTCGTCCCGCACATCCACGGGCCAGGCGCGCACGTTCAAGATTGTCTTCCCTTGCATCGACTGCTACTTTAGCGGCACGGGCGACATGTTTGGCGCGCTCATGGTGGTGCGCATGCGGGAGGCCGTCGCCCACGCCCCCGACGCCGAACAGCTCCTGCAGCGCCGTGCCTGGCTGAGCGACGACAGCGTGGCCGCCGTCGACCTGCCGCTGGCGCGCGCGGCCGAAAAGGTGCTGGCCAGCATGCACGAGGTGCTGACAAAGACATGCCAGGGCATGCAGGTGGAGATGCAAAAGGCAGAGGCGACACTGACCACGCACGGTGTGGCGGGCGAAGAAGAGCGCGCCAGGGCGCTGCACCTGCTCAAGTCGCGGGCGGCCGAGCTGCGGCTTCCGCGCAACGTCGGCTCGCTGCGGTCACCCACCATTGCGTTCCGTGCTGTGAAAATGTAGGACAAGATGGGCGAGGGCAATGGCGACGACAAGACGAAGAAAAGGGCGAAGAAGAGACAGAGGGGGGAACAGCGAGAGCTAGCCGGGAGGAAAGACAAAAGAGCATATACTAAACAGGATACGGAGTCCCGTGTGGACTGCAATACTGGGGTCGCATATAGACATATGTGCATGGGATGCCATTGGCTTCTTTTCATTTTCGCTTTAGACAGCACAATCACTTTCAACAATAGGATCAACAATCAACTTGGCGTTTTTTTTTTCCGCATTTGAACATCATTTGTGTGTCTCATATCTATATTTCATTACATGCAGCAGCCATCTTTGGGCCGGCTTCATAACGGTCCCAGTTTTCCTTTTCCAAGGCCGCCGACGATCTCTCCGGCGCTCGTTCCCCCATAGATCCCGAATGAAAAAGAAAAAAGTAACTCCGAAGCGAAGCACCGGTGCTTGCTTCACAACCCCGTGTCTATGTTGTTCGAGAGGCTGTGTTCAGCATTGATTCAAGCCGAGCCCGTGGGAGCAGGGACGGCCGGCGCGGCCGGCGCAGCAGCAGCAGCAGCAGCAGTAGCAGCAGCAGCGCCGAAGCCGCCCGTGCTGCCAAACCCGCCAGCACCGCGCACACTCTCCGCCAGCTGCGCCACCTCCACAACGTCCGGGGTCACAATCCGCTCCAGCACCAGCTGTGCCACACGGTCGCCGGCGGCCACGGCGAAGTCCGTCTCGCCGTGGTTGAACAGCAGCACGCGCACGTGGCCGCGGTAGTCGGCGTCAATCACGCCCGCGCCCGTGTCGATAAAGTGCTTGGCCGCCAGACCCGAGCGGGGCGCGATGCGGCCGTAGGTGCCGGCGGGGACGGCCATGGCAATGTCGGTGTCGACGAGGGCCTTGCCGCGGGCGGGGATCGTGGTGCCGCGGGCGGCGTACAGGTCGTAGCCGGCGGCAAAGGCGCTGCCGCGGGTGGGCAGCTTGGCGTCAGCCGAAAGCTTCTGGATGGCGAGAGCGGGGACGGCGGCAGCCGAAGAGGCGACTGCCGGGGCCGGGGCCGGGGCCGGGGCCGGGGCCGGGGCTAAAGCGGCGGTGAGCGTCTGGGGCTGTTCGGTCTGGGCCATGTTGTCGGTCTTGATGCGCTTTGCAGGCGGGGAAGCGGGAGGGGAGGTGACGATGGGAACGATGGGCAAGGAGAGAGCAGCTGCGGCAGCGACAGGGGCGTCGGTGGTCATTCTTTGAAGGATGGGGTGGTGGTAGGAGAACGATCGTACAAGAGCGCGTAGAGAAATTGGGAGTGAGTGAATAAAGGAACGAATGTAGAGCTAGCAATTCTGTGTTTGGAAGACGAAGGGGAGAAGGCGTAGTAAACTCATTCAAGCAAAAAAAGGAGGAGCAAGAGAGGTTGGTCTTGACCGTTCCCACGCCTGAGGGCAGGTGTAATAGAAGACGCGTCGCGAAAGCGAAGTTGAGACGCGTTAAGTGGATTGTGGCGGCTGGTGGGGCTGTAAGGGGAGATGCCCCCAATTGGCCAATGGCGGAGAGAGTACGACGTGCTTGCGAGGAACATCTTCTTTGGCCCTCGCTATTTCATGCCCTCGGGTTTCTTCCTCATATTTCCGTCCTCGCAGGTTTGAATATCGTAGATTTTACCTTCACGCAATCTTTTTTTCGCTGATTTTCTCCTTGCAAGTCTTATTCGAGTCCCGTCCTCATGGATTCTTGCCTTATAGATTTTGACCTCGCTGTTTGCTCCCTAACCAAATTCTGTGAAGGGACGGAACCTCGTAGGTCATCACCACCCGCCTTTCTATAACTTCAACTCTTACTGATGGCTGAATTCAGTGCGAAATCTCACATTACAGTAAGGGCAACGGGGCTTAACAGGCGACGGTGGTGAGGTCAACAAAGTAAAAAACAAGGCCACTGACTATCTGGGTTCTTTCAATTCTAAGCAAAGCCACTCTTCAGGAACAAAGAATGCTCCTTGATTATTGTACCAATAACAATAACCAGAATATAACGAAAACAAAAGATGCTTTGCGCTCAGCTCCTTAAAGTGGTGGATGAGTTCAAAGTTCAGCCATTAAAGCTTGGGCCCTTGGGTCACATCATACACAGCAGAGAGCTGCAGCAGCCGTCGCTGTACGTCGTATCGGTTTAGGTCAGTTTCGCTGCCCCATGCTTTTCTGCCCAGTGGACGTTGCCATCGCCCCGCTTTTCTCTCTAACACTGTCAGGCAGTTCACGGACTGCTAGAGGCAGGCAACTACGTCATCCATCCAGCCATCATGACTTTTCACTGTCGTCTTTTGCCTTTGTGCCACGCCATTCTTCCGTGCCCTGAGGCACGCCATTTTCTATCCATTCTGTGGATAGCATTGACGTCGAAAAGGATTCGAAAACAGGGGAGAAACAATGAAACAATGGGCCCCGTCATCGGCACTAGCGAGAGGTTGTTCGGACCGTTCAACCTGGTCCGAGATGTACATAGAACGATACAGCCGTTCAGACAAGGGTCATAGAAACAGTACATTCGTTCACAGTCGGTCGAATGTCGTCCGCAAAATATTGTTTGGCATCGTCAAACAACCGTTTTTTGGACTGCCACTTGGCAAACAGGTCCGGGACTTGGTCGGATGTGGGGACTCCGCACACGACCAACAGCTTTCCTTGCATTGCAGTTGAACATTCTCCCATGTCCAATCAATAAAGGCAACATCATACGAGAGAGACACATTGGCCCAAGGTCAATTTGCGGGGTCAAAGCGAAGAAAGATGCAACCCAGACATGCATGGCAAATCCTATGGACGATGTGCAACGAGTTAGTGGTGTGTTGCCATCAAACGTCTCTATTCAGCAAGCTCTCGACAAGGCTCGATCTGTCTTTAAATATGCCCAGCATCACATCGATCCTCTTAGCAGCATCTAGTCTCGAAGGTGGCGAGTATTGGGGGAAAGAAGACAGTCACAGAAAGAAAAAAGAATGCTCTGGACTTCGTTTCTCTCTAGACTCAAAAATGGTGTCCTTCATTTGAAAGCTGCTTTCCCCTCTTCGAGGTACATGCAATCACTACATTGTTCAGCTGTCGAGAGGTTGTAGAACACATTCGTCCTTTGTTGTCCACTGGCCACCCTCCATCAGAGAGGAAACTGGCGTGGATGTGAGGCACACCAACCCTTTCGAATGCTTTCTCCCATCCCCGATGGCCCTAATTGGTCGGTGAGGTCATATGGCCTGTCG
Source organism: Sporothrix protearum (assembly GCA_016097115.2). Taxonomy (NCBI): domain Eukaryota; kingdom Fungi; phylum Ascomycota; class Sordariomycetes; order Ophiostomatales; family Ophiostomataceae; genus Sporothrix; species Sporothrix protearum. Next base: position 112,732 of record JADMNH010000015.1, on the reverse strand, counting down.
ATCAGCACTACCAGAGAAGTCGGAGGGAGGAGGACAGTACTGCGTAGAGAAACAGCCGCTTCACCCTGATTAGGCCCGTTGAAAACAACTGCTCCCCGGCATACAGTCTTCCGTTGTGTCGACAAGATTCGCCTTCCAAGGAGGAAAAAAAAAGGGCCCGGCATCATTGGCCGAGTTGTCTCTCCTGGTTCTTGGAGAGTCAGCGACGTCCCAGCGCCATCTTTTGGCTCACCCTTGTTTTGTCATGCTTCCTGGGCCCTTATCTGTCGTTTGCCCTTTCAGGTTATGTCGTGTTGGGACTTTGACAGACAACCGTTCTGTCATTTGTCACTACAAATAGAAGAGGTGACCCCTCGTGCTCTTCTTTTAGGGGGTCATCCCTTCCTTCCCTTGTTCTTTCTCTCTTCTTCGTCTCCTCATCAACGTCTGACTTGGTCTCTACGTACCAAATTTCTCTCGACACAAATACCAACAACACAAAGCCACCACCTCCTACACACACCAACAATCATCATGGACTCTGCAGGAGGCAACGCCGCTCGCCAGCAGCGGTCCGACTCCACTGGCTCCAGCGGTTCCAGCGGCTCGTTTGGCCGCCGTGTACGTTGCTTCTCTTCGCACAAAACAAAACACACTTTTGTTGGCTGCTAACGTTTTTTTTTTCCCTTTATTTCCCCCCCTCAGAAACCCTCTGGCCTCTTCTCCGCTCTTGAGCAGCAGAAGCGCTCCGACAACCCCGAGCAGATGGCCCGCCGCGCCAGCCTGCACGACCAGAAGCCTGCCCCCGGCATGATTGGCAAGTGGTGGAGCAGCTATGTCCATGGCACGGGGGACAAGAAGTGAAGAGAAAGACGTTGGAAAGATACCAGGCAGGTTTAAATGCATGAACAGGGTGGCATGATACTGTTACGATCTCTGATTTGTTTCTAGTTTTTACGCTTGGGTTATAATTTTCATTTAATTCAACTGTAATTCATGAGACATGGCATACATTCCAAGAAGAGTAAAGCTAAAGCAGTCATTCGTGAAAACGGAAAAACGCTCTTGTAACTCATGTGGCCACTCACCATGGCCCAAAGTCAGCCGAAGAAGACAAAACACCAGAATCCCAGGCCAAATAACGCCTCGCAAAGTCTGAACCAATGGAAATGCAAAGTCCGAGTGAGGTCCAACCATGATAGAGAGACAGAGAAAGAGAGAGGGGGGGTACGGGTACAGAAGAAAAAGGGGGACGAGGCCATGGGCATACAATGTTATAGGTTCTAGGGTTGGAGAGCCGGTACGTAGAATGATAAACGCCATGATCTATGTATTGGGACGTGAAGCACGTAAACCTTTGGAGAAGATGAGAGTGTGGAGCGAAAGTCGTGAAGCCAGGGGACTGAGCTGTGGTGGTGGCGGAGGTCTGCCACTTCAACTGTGCAGACGAGCACCGACAACCACATGTACACACAGAAGTGCACATACAAGTTGTCGAGGTTAGAAAACTGCGAGGCTAAATGGTCAAGGCAAAGGGCGGATAGGCAAGGATCATGTGCAAGAGATGAAGTGTAAATCGTGGATAAGACTGAATGTTGGAATTGGTCAATGGCAAACAAAAAACTCCCCGTTGCTTTTTTTCATGTTCCTCCCGCATCTTCCCTGTGCCCGTTTGTGTTTCATACCGCGCAAGACCGAAGGAAAAGACGAAGGCAAACAAAGAAGACAGACGCAGATAGTATAAAAAAAAAAAAGACAGGCATAAAAAGAGTCGAAGCGAGAAAGTTAATGAGCGAAAACCCGTCACCACTTACACACAGGACTAGAAAATCACCAGAAAGAAACAGTCACCAATGTGCTTGGAGCGGGAAAAAAAAAAGGAAAATATAAAAAGGTACGACAATAACAAAAGTTGAGTAGATAGAGAGAGATAATAAAAAAAGGTCATTCTTCCAGGCCAAAACGCCACCGGAAAAGAAAAGAAAGGGAACAGGAAAAGAGCATAAAAAATGTGCAGTGTGCGGTGTCGTCAAGATTTTGAGGGCAGGGTGTAGCTTATACCGAAGTGGCGGGCGAGCCTTCGTTCCAACTACGCGCGGTGCTTCTCGCTCTCTGTTCATATCGTTAGCGTGTGTTCATTGTAGAAGGGGAAGTGTAAGACTGGAGTTGAACATACCCAGACGTGAGTAAAGCATGTAAAGTGCCATCCGGTTGCACTCCTCGGTACCTGAAATGGTCACGAGGCGCTCGTTGCTGTTGTCCTGGGGCTCATTGATCTTGATCATACTGCCCGAGATCTGGCGAATCTCGTTAATCTTCTGGCCACCCTTGCCAATGATCGCACCGACCATGTCGTTAGGAATGAAGATTTGCTGCGTTAAGGCAGCACCGGGCATGCCACCGGCAGGACCACCGGGGCCACCGCCGTGCATGGGCTGTCCACCGTGAGGACCGTGGGCCTGAGGGCCGCCGTGGTGCGGTGCACCGTGATGAGCCGGAACCGGAGCGCCGTAGCCACCAGCACCGCCCTGAGCGCCGTACATAGGAACGGCCGGGCCCGGACCACCATGGGCCTGGGGGCACCGTACGGTGCTCCGTACGGCTGGGGAGGGATGTGCGGCGCCCGGGCGTCCTGCCGGCGACCATTGGCGTTGTTGTTGGTGTAGTTGTCGGGACGGCCGTAGTTGCCAGTCGCAGCCTGGGGAAGGTAAGGGACAACCTGCATGCCGCCGGGCACCAGACCAACAGGTCCGCCGCCACGAGCAGCGTAGGCCGAAGCAGCCGGGCCACCAAAGCGTTCATTGAGTTGCTCCAACAAAGTGCTACCCACGTAGTATGTCGCAATATGGACGGCGTCCGCCACGCCCATAACAACAAGCGAACGCTCCGACGAGAGCGGCAGGCAAGAATCTGAGGCGTTCAACCGGGCACCGGAGGCTTCTTGGATCTCCTTGATACGGGATCCAGCCTTGCCAATGATGGAGCCGATAAGAATGTGCGGGATGAGGAGACGCAGAGGGTACGTCTTCGAGTGAGCATTGGACGCTTCGCCGAGCGGCTCGTTGTTCAAGGTCCGGATGATAAGACCGAATGCCTGGATAAGTAAGTGGTTAGTCTAAGTGAGAACAAAACAAGGCGACATTGTTCACGATAGAAGAGGGACAAACCTTGGCGACAGCGTCGACGACGCCGCTCACTGTCAGGATGCGCTCAACAGCACCCTTTTGATAGTCGCTGACAGTGCACTTGGCGTTGGACATCTGGCGGATTTTGGACACGTTCTCACCACCCTTGCCGATGATGGTAGCAGCCTCCGGGCTGGAGATGACAGCACGAATGTGGATCCACGCCGTCTCGTCGTGGGCGTTGGCCGAGGTGCCCTGAGCCGGCGCAGAGTTGTTTGCGGTGCTCGAGCCAGACTTGGCCTCGGCGCCCTCGGGAGAGCTGGCCGCATCCTCCTCCTTGGCAGCAGTGTCCTTCTTATCGCCGTTGGTCTTGCCGTTGCCGTTGGACTCGTGCGACGAAATGGGCACCGGAGGAATGGACGGGAGGCCGTTGCTCTCCTTGATTTCGCCCTCGTTGCGGAGGACCTTGTCAAGGGCAGGGCGCTTGGCATCGGGTTGATCACCCGTGCGAGACGGAGAAGACACCTCCTCGAGGGGCGCTTGGTTGAAGTCGGGGGCGGAGAGGTCGACATTGTGAAGGATGTATCGGTGATGATATCGATGGATAAAAATTGCTATAGTTGTCGTACGTTGGGTAATCACGTCGAAAAGCTCAAACCTTGGCTTTTCTAATCGAATGGGGCTTCTCTTCAAGTCAAAAGAGAGCAATTAAGTAAAGAAACTTATTATTTCGTGCCTATCTACACCTCGAAAGGTTTTCAACAAGGAAAACTGTGCAGGTGTAGTGGCGGGTCGGGGCCGGGTGGGACACGTTTGATCTGACTGGACAGGTAGAGAAGGTGGTGCAGGAAGCTGTGCTGGCCAGGCGGTGTATAAGAAGAGGACGGAGAGTGAAGCAACAGTCGTGGTGCACGTGAGGCAAGAAGGTGCAGGTTTTGTTCAAGATCTGTTGCTGGTTGGGAGCGGACGATGGATGGGCGGTTGGACGTTGGGCGATGGGCGAAAGGACGATGGACAGGTCTTCTGCAATGAAGTGACCGGAAGGACAGAGCTCTCGTGGGATGGGAGAGGTGCTGTGACCAGAGGATTGTAAGAGGATGAGAGAGTGAGGAGCTCAAGGAGGGCGAGACGGAGAAGAAGACGGAGATGAACGAGGCGATTGGGCTCGTGCGGTGACGGACGTCGAGAAAGGTTCTTGGAAGAGAAAAGAAGAGGAAGAAACGGGCAGCGGGACGTGCTGGAAAGACTTCGTTTTCTCAAACCTAACGGGGGTTTATGGGAGAGAGCGCAGCAAACGGCTGGGGCAAACAAACCACCTGCGCGTTTCCGTTTCGACACTTGACTATGCAAAGCTGAAGATTGATCCTGAGAACAAGAAAAATCGAGAACAACCCGTAAAAAAAAAGATCGCGGGTTTGTTCGTTGGGCTCGGGACGGGATGCTGAGCTTTCTGCTTTGCGTGCGCGGGATGGGCGACCGACAGAAGACCGACTTCTGCGACTGGAGATCGAGGGCGGACGAGGGGGAGGAGATGGAGATAGAGATGGAGATGGAGATGGAACAGATGAAGAAGAAGATGGAACAGAAGAAGGGGGGAAGAAGCTGCGTAGAGACAAATGAAGCAGTGTAGTGAAAGTTCCAGGAAGGGGAAATAAAATAAAGTGAGAAGGTGGAAGGAACGAGGTCAGGCGTAAAAAAGCCAAACAAGGGGGACGGGAGGGAAATGGGGCAAGAGCGTAAAACAAGGGCACGTTGCTGATCAAAAGAACCACCGGGGGGGCAGGTGCAATGCAAGGGAGGATGGCGGTGGGAAAGAGCTGTACTGAGTAGGCAGTTGTCTCGAGATGAGTTTTGGACGCGGAGGAAAGAGGCAAAAAGGCGAAAGGGAGGAAAGAGCGGGGTGAGCAGGCTCGCCGAACGTGGAACAGTGGAAGGAGAGTGGGCAAAAGGACAACGCACAGCACGCACAGGCGCACGTCCGGCGAAAAACCAGGCGGCCGAGTGGCCTTTGGTGTGGAACCTGTGGCTCTTCGCCAATGAGGATCTAGATTCAGGCCCTAGACTTGCACCTCGTAGCCAATCATTCGCGCTGCGCGGAACCGAGATGGACCCACTTTGCAGAAACAGTGTGACGGGCGCGTCATGTGACATGGTGTCTCTACATGTAATAAGCAAAGTACTTAGGTAAATGTAATTGGGAAAGAGCTCTGCGCGTTAGTATTTGCCACCTAATTTGCAGTGAATCCCTAGCAAGCACCAAAGTAGCGCTCTTTCTGCATGTAGCCGCGACGCGTTTCAACGGCGCTTCACAAAGGGTAGGCGCGTCCTTCAGGTCCTTAGCCAGGACAAGAGCGATCGAAAGCTGCCAGCATCGCCGGCAGGCACGACATACGGCATATAGGCGGAAAGTTCCAACTTGGAGGTGTTTTGAGGTGTATTGAAAACTACCAGCGAGTGGACTGTGTGTTTTATTGTAGGAGAGGCACGGACTGCACAGATATTCCGCCAACGGGGAGAAGCACCCTTGAAGTTCAGAAGACATCGAGACCTGCCGTCGCACCATTACGCTCGTCCGGTGGTACAACATCACTGCGTCGTACTGCCTCTAGTCGAGCAGCAGACGTCCGAATTATTGTCTTCTTCCTTATTTCCTTACTCTAGTCTTGTTCCTTCTCCTTTGGCCTGTGCGACGTAGGTTATCTTTTTTTCTTCCCAGCCCCATGTTCTGCCCGTCTCTGACATCGCACGCAGATCGCCCGGGGGCGCCTTGGACTACCATCCTCAACAAAAGGGATGCCAGGTGTAGTCAAGAGTCCCAGTCTCGTTTTCTTTTCTTCTCAGGCTGTTCCATACTCCTCTTTGAGTTCGAGGAGTATCGTCGACAGCACGGCACAGATGGAGGACGCGCCGCGGCCTATCACGCAAGATGATTTGCATGCAACATACGTCGAACGGTCTATTCGGGAGCTCCAACGGGCAGTTCAAGAGGAGGAGGGTGTTCTTGCCGAGGTATGTTTGGTTTTTTTTTCCCCGTATTTTGTGCCACACTCCGGTCCCAAGGCCTTTGGTATTGGGCATCAGCAGGCTCACCCGTCCAATATAGCTCCGACGAGGTGTTGCGGGAGCCGCGCCATTAACATCGGCCACGGCCTCGCTCTCGATTATGACAACAGCATACGAGGCGGCCGCGCGGTCAGACCCGTTCTTGCCGTTTGCCGACTCGGTCTTGCCGGCGCTGCTTGCAATGCGCAAGACGCACGGTGTCATGGCCGAGTCAGAGACCTACCTAGGCGGTGAAGGATCAAAGTCGTCCCCTGCCCTCGATGAGGCCCAGAAGCGACTGGCCATGGATAGGGCGCGCCTCGATGACCAGCGTGCGCTGCAGACGGCCCTCGAAGAGCGCATCGTCGCGCTGCAAAGTGGCCTCGAGACACGAAGCACTTTGACGCCGAGGAGAAGCGGCAGGAAGCACTGGACAAACTCCGTACAAAGAAGGCCGACTATGATCGCGACACGGCGGTGTTGCTCAAATCGCTCAAGCAATTCATCCAGGACGGCTCGGGCCCATGCTTGCAGCCGAGGAACTGGGAGGACCTGTTGTCGGCGGCATGGTGGACGTCCAGACAGACGACCTCGCAGCAGGCTTCAGCTCGCAGGGGAAGTTGCGCAAGCTGCCATCGGGCGACAAGGCTGGCAGGCATGGCAGGGATCGCAATGAGGACCGGCGGCAACGGCGCATTGACGAGATCTGGGGCCCAAGAGCCGGTGCCGCGGCGCAGTGGGGAGGATGGCGAGGACGATGAAGACGAGGATAGAAGCAATTGGGACGAGGCTACAGCCGCGGCCGCCGAAATGCAGGAGCTGACCGAAGAACTGCTGAACGCGTTGGCCGGTGCCGGCGGCGATAGCTCGGCGGCATACGTGACCATCGCCCGGGAGTCCGCGGCGGCCCGGTTCTTAGTCCGGTCCAAAGTGGCCCACTTCCATCCACGCGATGCCACGAAGCTGCGGCTTATTGACTTTGGACGCGAGCTGGATGACTGAAGGTATTGTGTTGAAGACTTCAGAGCCCTTGCAAGGGCGAAAGGGATGTCATAGATAAAAGATACCCGCAACAATGCGTTGCAACTCCTGTCGATCGAAAACGACCCCTGCTTGTACGAACCAAACGACGACCCTATTCGGGACAGGGGATGGCCGTCCAACTCGCCCCCTTCTCGAAGGCCAAGAGAAGTTCAGTGAAGAAAGGGCGTGATCAGGGGCTTGAGGGACTGCTTTAACCTTCAGCTGGTGTCGATTGACCCGGCAACAGTATCCCGACGCCTGGTATTGTGCACATGGTATCAGCATTATCATACTGTTCGAGAAGGTGGCGAGGCTTAGAACGGAGTCTGCCGCACGGCCGTTCGGTGTGTTTCGCTGCGATGCATACTTGCACACTGTGTCACCAACGACGTTGGACTACCTACAATATTTGGCTTTTCGCGACCATGTTCCAATACAAATATTTGACTGGCAAATACTGCGGTTCAGTTTTGGAATGGTCCGTCTAATATGGTGATCTTGATTCCGTTGTGTGTATACTTGATGCTGCATGTAAGGTCATGATGTCACCACTCCTCAAGACAGAACATCGCCATCTGGAGCCTGCGTGCCATCCGTAAATATATGAATACAGGGTAATTATCAGGTTCATGTGGTTTTGTGATTGTTGGTGTCCTTTACATTGTGTGTTTTAAGTAACTTGATTTTTTTGATAAGAGAAAAGGAACCCGGAAATAAAAGAATGAAAAAATGAAAAAATAAGAAATGAAGATTGAATAAGAAAAGATAAATATTCCACCTTATTCAATTATATACAAATATAAGTCAAGAAGTATCCGATAATGTTCAACAATTCACAAATATACCAAATCAAGTTCACTGAGCGAGAAGAACCTTTCCCATGACTTCAGATTTCAGATAAAATAAAAGAAAGAAACAATAGCTCAAACAATCCATGAATATGGCGTCGATATAACAGCCGTTCCCGTACCAATGGTGACACAATACATATACATCTCACAAGCCAACATCTTTCACCCTATATTACCTTGTAAAGACGGACTGTATTGCCGCTGGTGAAATTCACCACTACTCGTATGGATACAGTATACACAATGCTCGCACAAAGCAAGACTTGAGGCTTTCCTTGGCGCCGAGAAATAAAAAGAAAGATTTTGACAGGATGAGGCCTGAAGAACTATAATCACTACATCACCGAGGTTGAGGCATACTCGGCTACCCCCGAGTCGAGAAACAATGCTGTTGGTGTTCACTGATAGCATTTCTCTTCATTTCTCAAACGTCTGGGCATACCTCAGAGGCTCAATCCAAAATGTAACCGAGATACTTCAAATGAAATCAAACTGATCGTATATGATCGGACATTTGAGAAGCTACATACATAAGCAGGACGCAACAACCTTCGATCCGATGACGATATGCGAGACGTCGCATTCAGACCTCTGTCTCCGGGGGTTGCCATGATCACCTCATCGATATCATTCACCCCAGCTACACAAAAGGCGTGATAGCGACCAAAAAGTACCGCTTCGACGGCTCGACAAGATCGAAAATGCCATGGACTCGTCTCGACCACCAGAACGATAATGTGCAGCTGGCCATGACTCCAGCTCACCCAGGATGGCTGAATATCAACCAGACCGAGGACGAAGCGCCCAGAGTAACGAGAAAAACCCGGATGAAGGAGATCATTAACCAAACGTGCTCATCGTTGCGACACCGGAAAACCCAAGATGTTCCATGAAGAAAAAAAAAAGAACCAACGCAAATGGACTCGACTTCACTCGGAATCGACACCAAGATCAGCCACGTTCGACAGATAAACGCTTAGCAACCACACATACAAGAGCCCCACGACAAAGACGGCCAAGCAATCGACTTCAAAGATCAACAAAATGGCGAGAAAGAGCCTTCACCGCGGCAAGAAGAAATTTTGTCGAGCCCGGCGTGAAGGAAGGTCTGTAACTCTTGTCTTCTAGAAAACGGAGGGAGGAGAGACACGAGGACAAAGGACGAACGACACGACGGATCGACGGTGGGACGGGCAAGGCACGCTTCTCAATCCAGGGCGGCGAATGACCTCTGTTCATTGATACAAGTGTATGTCCGGGCAAGAAACGAGCAGGTTGTTCTTCTACTTCGCCATTTCTCATGATATTGCCCATCGAAGTTCTATCAAAGAGCTCACCAAAGCCGAACTACCGAGGTTCTCGCACCTTCGTAATTCAAAGTTCCCTCTTGGCAGGTTATTTGCTGTTCGTACAGAAGGGTACTGTACATGTACGGCCTGTCAACGACAGCATCACTGCCTCAAAAAGATGGCTATCAGCACCGAGCAACATTGTGTCCGCCTTTTTTCGATGATGTGCAAGTTAGCTCTATCGGCCGGGACTTCCATTGGCCCATCCTCTGTTCGTCGCCTCTTCTTGGGCCATGTTTTATTCGCTCCCCCTATTCCACTCAATGTAAGACTACGATCCCACCGGCGGTGTTTTCTTTCGTTTTCTTTCATTTTCTTGGCTTCCCCTTTTCGTCTCCTGCTGCATGTGATTCATTACACATCGCCATCGCCATGGCTTCTGGGGGTATGAACATCTCTCGCCAACGCCATTCCGCCGCGCTTTCGTCGTCGCCCAAGGACGAGTCCAAGGCAAATGGCCTGATGAAACTCGCCAAATACTTGTACACCGCACAGAGTGCGTGCTCTGTGCCTGATTGTTGGGTATACGCGGCTTTCTCCTGACGATTGGCACGCAATCCTGGTCACTGCATCAGGTCACTGCATCAGGTTCCTTCGTCGTTGATATTCGGATTTTCAGGCACGGGCATTCGGCCCTATCAGATTGGCTTTGAGTGCCGAAAGGTAGGAAGAGAGAGGAAACAAGGCTTCCGGGAATGAAGGATAACAGAGAAATCTTGCCAAATTGGTGAGACACTGGAGGGAGAAAGTCGTAGTGTACATGTACGAAGTACTCCGTAGAGAGCAGTCAATGCAGAAGGAGCTGCAGGCTGGGCAGTGTACTCAGACTGGCACGCGGCAGGTGCAACTACACAGCGTACCAGGCGCGCAAGTGTTATTGGGAAGGACCCCCAGGGGGAAAAGGAAGGAAAGAGGCGAGAGACAAGGGCGTTTCGCACCTGCCGCTACTGCAAGGTACATGTACAGCGCGAGGAAAAGAAGAAAAGAAAAGGGAAAGAGAGAGGTAAAAATGACGAAAGAGGGAAGGACCCAATTGAGAGAAGGCAAAAACGAGGGAAGGAACCGTAACCGCATACCACTAAACCCCTATTTGTGTTACGATGTATCTTACATGTAAAGCGCCCCCCAACAAGTGCTGCAGTTGTTGCTCATGCCTCCCCCAGATCGAATCGAATCCCCATAACCAAATGTCTCGACGCAACCAAAATACGCACCAAAATGCACCATAAGCACGCCATTTTGAAAAGGGAAATAGAAACCGCAGAGCATGGCAACGCCTTTACTTCTCCTATCTGGAAGGTAATGCGCGCGTGCTTTCATTTTTCGGCCTTATCTACGGGGTTTGCAGGTCGTCCAAAATGAAGATTTTACGCAAGAATCAAGGAAACCAGAGACGACATGGAAGGCGGAGGCCGCATCTCCATGCGTGCGATGCGTCCGCTACGTGTGCCCAGACGCCAGCAGGCCGCTCGCAATCGCCGTCGCGATGTTGCAACGATCGACTGACCGCACGCGCTGTCCTTTTGCAGTCAGAGTACATGTAATGTACTTGCACCTTTGCAGCGCGCTCTTTACTCTCCTACCCGGCCAGAGTGAGACACGTTGAAATAACGACGATCCTTATTCAGCCCGCATTCTGATAGAAAGTTGGTCGCCTGCCAACAAACCGTCAACAACTGCCATCCACCTTCTAATGACAACCAAATGTCCACTCAACACCAAAGAAGCTTATCCAGTCCAAAATATGCAGGCCAAGGTTGCCGCTTCGGACCAAGCGGTGCCTGTTGACAAGGCTCCGCATACCTGCACTGCCGGAGGATTTCGTGCGTGCCCTGATGGGAAATGTGGGCAATGATCGACAAGTGGCGGCGCGGATCCCCAAGCAAGGGAACGGGATGAGGGAGGAGGAGGAGGGAAAAGAAAGAATTAGGAGAAAGAATTAGGAGAAAGAATTGATACACCAAAGAGTTGAAAAAAGCGAGGGTAAAAGTAGAAACGAAATACTAACATAAAACAAGAAAAAGAGAGACATACACATGCTTGTTCCAAAAGCTCAGACAGTCGACAGGAGTTCGGCAATATCATATATGCAATGTATTACGTCGACCGCCTTGCACAACGACATGCTTTGGCAGCAAACTGGACCAGACTAAACGGGCAGAAAAAGAAAACAAAAGGGGCACAAAACAACGCAGTAAGAAAATATGCATGCCCAACTCAAACAACGACACAAACAACACTGCAGAAGAAAACACCGCCAGCCTCGATGCAGCAGCGATCATCACACCGGACGAGCCCCTTACAAAGGCCTCTTATTGCGAGGTTAATTTACCATTTGACTCCTTTGTTTGCACGCGCTGCTCGTTAGATTCCAGAGCCTTGCCAGTGCATCCTCTGTGGTCTTCCGTGCTTTTCTCTGGGATGTTCCGTCTCTTACTTACCTCTCAACCACAGACCCTGGTCTTTTCTCCTATCTCCTTCGTCCTGTTTCCTGTTCTCCTTTCCCTTATTTTGCCTTGATGGGGTACGATCGCGTCGTTCGCAATACCTCCAATATCTCCGACAATACAAAGAGACCTAGCAAGGAAGCCCTGGCAATGACACATACCAGAATGAGGGATCTTCTGGTCGTCCCCCGTCCGTCTTGTTGAAAACTTTATCAGTGCTTGACCCATTCCACCGTCGACTGTCGATCCGTTTCTCACGATGACCTTCCGACAAGGACGAAAGAGGAAAAAGAAAACAGAAAATCAACTGCCGGCGTGGCATGCAGTGGTGGTTTTACCCATCCATCTCGATTTATCACCAACATTCGCTACAACCTTGAGTATTTTTGTGGATGCTCTGACCGCACATGTATCTTACGTTTGTCGTTCGATGCTCCTCTTTTCTTTGTCTCCTATCTTAGTACCGTGAGATTTTATGCACAAACTCTGATCAGCTTTGCGCGTGTCTGCCACAATAAACAAGCGAGTGTACTGCAGTGCAGAATACAGCACTGATTGATGCCGCTGTATGCGGGCATCTGAACACGCGGCACACGTTTTCCTTTCTGTCTCTTCTCGTTCTGTTCTCTCCCTCCGGCACTCCGCCCCCCAGCTGGACTACTGCAATCGCTTTGTTCCTTGCTGAGGGATGGGTGCAAGTCCGCACTCCAATATCAACTATCAACCCCTTTACAGCTAACTAACTATTTACCATTTTCAAGCATAATCGGGTCTGGCATGAAGGGCCGTCATGACCCGTCGGCAAGTGCCCACTTTGAGCTGCGGTTGAGTAGCCACCCTTTTGTTCTTTCTTACCCCCCTCCCCCCCCTTCTCTGAGCTGTGGTGAAATTGCTTGCATGCCGAAGTCAACTAAAACGGGGCGCCGTTCACCTGGGCGAGGGAAAGGGTTCCTTGCAGAGCAGAGCGGAAATGCCATCTCCTTGGCCTTCAAGAGTGATGGACGTTTGCCGACCCACGTTTCCACACGGCGGAGACGGGTGCTCACAAGTAAAGGGGTGGGTGGGTGAGGGGGCCCTTGTTGCTTTCGCATTCTTTGCGCGCTTCGTTGCTACGCCGGATAGGATTTTGTGGGATCTTGTGGGATAATGGGATTGCCAGTCGGGTTGATGATTGTCGGTCATGGCCCAAGGACGGTGTTCCGTAGCACGTCTTGCACGTCTTGCACGTCTTTTGGCCTTGGTCTCGTCTCTGATCTCGTCCCTCCCTCCGAGTATATAACAATGGCCCCCTCGGCTGGCTGCTCTGGATTCTTTTCTTTTGTCTCTCATCCTCATCAAACATTCACTCATTCACACAGCTTCTTCACAGAACTACTACACTCGCTTCATCTTCCATTCTCTACTTCTCCTTCTCTTCTTCAAGTACTTTTAAGTACAACACGAGAAACCCCAACCCACATTCAAAATGAAGTTCTCTACCATTGCCGGCGTTGCCGCTTTCGTCTCGGGCGTCTTCGCTGCGCCCCAGCCCAACCTCGAGAACCACTCGGTGGCTCTCGCTCCCGTCCACAAGCGTGTCGACCTGACCAGCGTCGTCAACCAGCTGACTGGCGAGGTCGCCAGTGTCATTGACCAGGCTGAGCACCTGACCGCCAAGGTCCAGGTCGCCAGCTCTCTGGCTGATGCCACCCTGGTCGCCAACCTGACCTCGGATTTGATCACCCTCAACGTTTCGCTCTCGGGCGTGGTGAACCTGCTCGGCAGCATTGGCCTCGGCAACCTGGCCTCCACTGCCGAGGGTGCCGTCGGCACCGCGGAGGGTGTTGCTGGCGGTCTCCTGGGTGCTGTTGCTGGTGCCGTCGGCACCGTTCTGAACACGGCCGGTGGTCTGCTGAGCTCTCTGACCGGTGCTGCCGGCAGCGTCGTCCCCGTGAAGGAGCGTGCCGCTACAACGGGCACGGACGCTGTGACCTCTGCTCTCGGTAGCCTGAGCTCGGCCAGCGCCCTGACCAGCTTGATCGGTGGCCTGCTCAAGGCTGTTGGTGACCTGCTCGGCAACCTGACCATCACCGTTTCCACTGGCTCCCTGGGTAGCGTGTCCCAGCTGACCAACCTGACCTCGGCTGCTGGCAGTGCTGCCGACCCCGTCTCGGACCTGACCGGCACCCTCGAGGGCCTCGTCGCTGCTGCCGTCAGCCTTCTCAGCAACCTCCTCGGTGACCTGTAAATGGCTATCCCTTGAAGGGTTCCAGAGCACAGCTACGATTATAAAAAACACAATGACAACATCCAGTCACCGGGTCGCCATGGCTCGCAGAGACTGGTAAAACGAGTTGCGGGGATGGTTGACAGTGGCTTTTTCGAATTAATCCGAAGAGAGATGGCCCCGGGTGCATATCTGGAAGGGACACGGAGAACACTTTGGGGTTTTCACATTCTTTAATACTTGCTGCATTTACTGCTTTTTCTTGCATTCAATATAAACTTTTTTTTCTTTTGCCAATATTTTCCGACATTTGACCTTTGCAACATGTTTGTCTAGTGATTCTTGCAGGACTCTTACGAAGCATTTATAGTGGCTTAGACATTTGAACGACATACGACATCGTAGACGGAAAGCCCATCAACTTATCAAATCTGAGACACCCATGAGAAGAAGAGTTATGTAGCGAGAGTAGATCGTAGGACCCTTATGGGACCCTGCGTTTTGACGTACCATGTGACTTCTATGTCACTTACCTGATTTTGACTTTTTGACTTCTTGACGTGCATTTTGGTGAACCATTTGGGACGCAACTTAGATGAGGTCTTCCTCCACAGCCACCCGCACAGCAGACGGTGTACACCCAGGACACTTTTCGAGGGACGCGGCGCAGTTGCAGCCGAGAAACTGCTCCAGGCCTGCCTCAGTGAAAACGGCTTGATGAGCCCAGTTGGGGCAAGGCGGAGGGACGCGACCAACAAGCTTGAGCGGCGGAGGACGGCAGATTGTCTTCGTCATTGGCACCGCCGGTACCCTGGATTTTGGGACGGCGGCGGGACGGCGGGCTTGTCGCTGGGCGCAAAGAACTCGCCGCCGTTGCAGCCCATCAGCTGCTTCATCTTCTCGGTGGCCTGCTGAAGACGCGCCTGCACATCGCTCCACTGGGGCTTGCGCTGGGCCAGGCGGGGAAGTGCAGTCAGAGCAGGAAGCTTCTTGAGCTTCGGCATGGCATGGCCATGGGCTTACCGCTCCTGATGTCAACCTGTTTGACGTCACCCTCTCTGACGTCGACTACCTCAATCTGTACGACGTTCTCAATCTGGGCGACCATTCCGACAAGTCCAACGGCGATTTCGGCGAATTCGTCCACACTACCCTCCTCTTCGTCCTCCTCTTCGTCCTCCTCTTCGTCCCCCTCACCGCCCTCATCGCCACTCACATCAAAGACGGAGGTCATGTTGGGAGGTCCGTCGTAGACAATCGTCGTCGTAGGAGAGCCGGCGTGTCTCTCCGTACGGGTCTCCTTCCTGTTCTCCTCGGCCAGCCTTCTGTTCTCCTCGGCAAATGCATCATAATCGCCGTCGTCCGCCCGGTCCCGATGGAAGTTGTTGACGATGATCTCGGTCCAGAGGCAACGCATATCCGCCATCGCACCAAACATTGCCCTGCGAATCTCCACAGGCCTCGCCACGCGTCTCTCTTCGGGCGTCAGTTGCGTATCGCGGAACTCGGAGAGTGTCGTGTGTTGCAAGAAAAATGGGTTCTTGGAAGCGTCCCATGTGTAGCCCAAATTCTTGGGAACGGCAAGGATCTCCGTGGGATGTTGCATATTCGCGGATGGCTGAACCACTTTCCCCTCAAGGCACATGGATGTGTAGGCAAGAATGGAGAGACGGAGGTTGTCCCCGGGGCTCTCGATACTCTCCCGGACAACGATGCTCTCACGGGCAATCTGGCGCTGTTTGGCAGAGCAGATGAGCGCATCAGAGACGTTGAGAATGGCACCAGGCCTGGTGATCGTAGCGAATGGAATAGAGGGAGACGATGATGTGGAGGAGGCAGAGGTGGAAGAGGAAGATGTGGAAGTGGAGGAGGTAGAAGAGTGAGCTGAAGAGGCAGACGTTGAGGGCGAGGAAGAAGAAGAGACTGTATCTTCCAAACAGGAAGAGAGGAGGGTCTGGGAAGACATGATTTCAAAAAAAGAAGGAGCGAGTGGGGGGTATAACTACCTGCTCGACACACTTTCTTAGAGTTGATCTCTCGACAATATTTCCTTCTTCAACAGCACAGGTTGTCAACCAGTGACAGCCCAACTTCCACCAGGGAAGCGTGCGTGCAAATGAAAGAAGAGAAAAGGAAGCTCAGGAAAGAAATTTGACGAGGCAGCGGCAAGTAAATGGTTGAACAATCGAGTGTGATAATATGTCGAGAAATCAACCAGAAACTGACTGCCCGCTGTGATGCCGATTTTTTCTTGGGAAGATCCTGCAGAGATGGAGAGAGACAGGGAACGGTATGGCTCAGGTTGCACCGGGCCGGCAGCTTTATACATCGGCTTCCGACGCAACACTCCCCAATAACGTTCATGAACACATGGCGGGATAGAACAAGGGCTGACAAACAATTGCCTATCTCCTTTACAGATCAATCAAGGCCATTATCTCGGTTCATGTCCCGAGTGGTCATTGTAACAATACATTGTTGCTGGTTGTTGTGTTCACGACAATGAGCTTTGTTTGTATGGCGCAGTCTCTTTGTTGACAAGGCTGCTAGCCCCTTTTCGGTCCATCATATAGATGGGACAAAGGTGAGGACGACTACTCACCCATTCGCAACACCACAATGAACACAATGGGTCAGAAAGCGCAAAAAGAGGGAAGCCGCCTTCCGTCTTGTTCACTTCCCGACAGACAGAATACTTTCTGGCTACAGATGAGGCGAGACAAGTGAACGACGAACAAGACATGTCAACCTGCGCTACTTGAACAACATAGTCATTAGTATGTACAGGAGGGACGCGCCAGAGGCCAGAAATCGATGTTCATGTTCATTTTCATTGCGATGAACAAAATACGATAAAAATGGGCTGCCTGGAACAGTATAAAGGCAGAGAAGCCGTCTTATTTTTCCGAGAAGAAGGTTTAAAGTATCGCACCCAAACAACTCCGCAAACGATCGACAAGACAGTGACAGAAGCCTTTCTCTCGTCTCTACTACAGCCCTGGACTTTCGCAAAACAAGTCGTGAGGAAATTCATCACAGCTTCTTTGCTCGAGATCCACGACTGGTTTCATAGACGATGGAATGAGACACTGTCACAACAGCATCCAGGTAAGAGATCATTCGCATCCCCACCCTCAATTTCGCTCTCATCTCCATCGCATCCTACACCATGTGCCAGGCGTGGTCAACGTTTACTCTTGCCGGCATCGTGATGTCGGCCAGGTCCACCTCTGCCACAAGGCCCGACACCCCAACAACCACTCTGGCTGCTGGCCGTCTATGGTGTATCTGTTTACGGGCGGGCAGCCGAAGCGACAATGCGACTCGACGAAATCGGAGCGGAGATACCACGGTGAGCCATGCTGGACATGCCGCTCAAACCTCTCTCGTCCACTAACATCGTCCCCTCCTCACACTCATGATCCGTTCCAATCTTCTTCTCGGGCCTACAAGCCCGAGCCGATGATGCGGATGACACAGCCGACGAGCGCTCCTCCTTCCTCCCAGCCTGCTCCTTTCTCAACCTCCGCAACCCAGAGACCTCCACAGACCTCTGCTCCGGTAACGCGGCCACCGCCTGCCGTCGTTTCTTCATCATCCCCTTTTATTCCCAGTTCGTCGCCTCCTCGCTCGTCACGGCCACGCCCGACTCCCAACTCTACTGGCAACAGTAACACCTCAACTGGACGGATGCGCGCCACCCCTGCCGCCGCCCGTGCTGGTATGGCGATGACCACCCCTCCCTCTTCTTCCTCTTCTTCTTCCTCTTCCCGCTCTTCACGGGCTTCTGCATCAGGCTCGTCTTCGAGCCGGAGCCGCAACCCCAACGGCTCGACTCACATCACTTCTTCATCTTCCTCATCTTCCTCTCGTTCATCCTCCCGTCCGACCATCTCCCGTCCTCAGCCTCTCATCTTGGCCTCTACCCTTGTCCAGTCCCCCAACAACAACACCTCGACCCCACGCCGCTCCATCAACCCCAGCATTGCCCCTCGCCCGGCCCTCTGCCGCCACGGCAGCGGCCGGCAATACCTACCACCACCACCACCTCCTCTCCGCTCCGGAAGTGGAACCCGTCCACCCCCGGCCCCTTCTCTACTCGGGCGACTCCGGCGCGGAAGCAGGACAAGGGCAAGCCGACCATTGCCGACCGCATGGTGGCTGCTCTGCGGGCACCCGCGACGAAGAAGAGCTGCGAGTCCTTTGCCTGTGCGGACTCCCGCCGGTGGAGGCTGGGCAGTTGTAGGGGAGGTGACGAGGGACACCAGGTAAGTTTTTTTTTTTTTCTCTTGTCTTTCTCCTGTTCCAGTCTGCGGCGTTTTGGTTTGTCGTTTTAGATTGTGAACCTCTCACCACGCTGGTCGGGTAGATGAGGCTATTTCAAAGTTGCAAACTTTCAAACGTTCGTCCCTTTTTCATTTCTGTCTGGTTCTGCATTTGTGTAGGTGTATTCATAAACCAAAAAAACTAAAAAAAAGAAGAAAAAAACTTTCAAACACAAAAATCTGGTTCCTAATCTAAACAATGCTTTGGGATGACATGCTGTGACTTTCCGAATGAACGTGAAACAAGAAAACAAACGTGGGCTTCCTCCTCTCGAATGGACAATCTGTCTTTCATGCGAAAGCGCATTGATTCGCCGTTGATGCTTCCCCTGGTAGGTGCGCCTGCCTTGGCCTTGAGACGCTGGATATATGCAATTGGAGCCGCGTGGCATGGGCTCCTGTAGGGTGGCACAATGTACTGGTCCTATGTGCAGAGTATGCATTGCTCGCGGCATGCTAGTAAGTCAATGGAAATCGACGTAGTCGATGGTCGTAGTGGTATGTGGGGTCGTAGAGTCGACGCTTCCCCATGCTGCATCCCCAACGAGGCAGCTAACGGGACGTCACGTCTCTCAATATAGGTGGGTGGCGGTGGGTAGCGGTGGCGGGCCGGTCTTTGGTAGTTTGCCAATTCTGTCTGCCGAACGCACACTTACTGGCCTTACCATTCTTGGCCGTCACGGCCTTGCTGGCCCGGAACTTGGCAATCTCCTTTTGCACCTCCTTCTCCACCCGGCCCTGCAGCTCCTGCCGGTAGCCAAAGGCAAACAACAGCTCCAGCCACACAAACAGCGGCGCCAGGAAGATGGCCTGGAACAAATTGTCCAGCAGCGCGGGGGCCCGGCCCTCAAACTTGCCGTGGCCAATGAACTGTAGGATCCATGCGGCAATGTGCGTGGCCGCGGCGTAGGTGGTGACGGTGTGGGCGTCAAAGTGGGTGAGGGCGTAGTTGCCGGCGGCGGCGCCGCCCAAGCACAGAAGCGCCAAGGCTGTGCCGGCAACGGGTTCCAGCAAAACGTAAAGGGCACCCCAAGTGAGGGCGGCGAGGGTGCCGAGGTTGAGAGGGAGGTTTGGGATCGAGAGCCAGGACGGCAGTGGGATTAATGTAGGTGAGTTGGAGGCCTAGGGGGGGGGGGGGGGGGGGGGGTGGTTGGTCAGAAAAATATCGATAGCTTCGGTGAACGAGACGAGGCAAGCTTACCATCCAGAAGCTAGTGACGAGAATCAACGGCACACAAATCATGTGTATAATTGATATTGACATTGTTGTGGTGGTAAGCGCCGTACTGGAAAGTGAGGAAGTGGTGAGCTTTTTGAGAACCTGTAAACCAATGCCGAGCTGCAGGCAGCCGCGAAGGAGACTCTGATGGATTATGGGCCGACTTACAAAGACGAGATGCCTTTCCAGGTCGAGAGACATGTTGGGCGAGTACTTCGAGACGGAGTATAATAGAAAGGAGGTGACGTATGAGGACAATGGAGTCCAGGGGTCAGGAGACTCGCGGGAGAGCTAGCCAGGCGCAACGGTCTTTGCAACGGTCGTCGCACCGGTCGAGTACGAGCGACAGGGAGAAGAAGACGGGTCGAGCTTCTTCTCTACACTGCACAGCCCATCGGTATGGGCTCCCAGGAGCGAAGGCTGAGACCGAGACGAAAATCGAGGTCAAACAGCGAGGTCGAGAAAGTCGGGGACACAAAACGTCTAGTTTCGCCGAGTGGACGTCTCGTACACCATTACACTGTGTTTGGCACGTCGGGGATGTCGTCGTCACGGCGAGGGTGTTCTGTGGGCGAACAAAGCGTGTATGAGTCGATCTACCAAACAGTTTCTGTTCATTGGGAACGAGGCACAAATTTGGCAGCAAAGTGCGCGGAAAGGCACGGAAAGGCGGGATGCGGATGCAGTTGCGGATGCCGGAAGATGGGGAAGGAGGCAGTGGCGTGTGAGGTTAGTGTCGCCCAGCGAGTACATAGTGTTCACTATGCTATTATGGGCCGTCTGATTGGCGTTGGCCGCTGCTCTTGCCTTTGGTGGTGTTCTCGGTGGTTGCGTTTGGGCTTTCGTGTGCCTTTTGGGCGCTGTTGGCTGCTGATCTCAAAAGGGAAGGTGTGGGGATAGCTCAGACCGGGAAGCTGCAATACAAGAAGGAGAGAAACAGCCTCATTAGAGCTCACGTGACACCGCTGAAGACGCGAAAAAGCTCTACGCGAGCCAGACTCAGGCCAATGCGCTATCGATAATAGCGTCCTGCAGAAAACGGACAGCTTCCAGGCAGAATCGACGACATCAAAACGACGAAACAAGACATTGGCGACGCATAGACCCCACGGCAACTTTGCAACTGCACAAATACCACAGACGTTTAGGTATCCATAAAGATCGTACTTTTAAGAAACTCTACGACAGGCCCGCAAGCTTTGGACCGGCCCGTTTGGCCCGTGTCCTGCGACTTCGACGACGAGCTTCTCGATACCCCCAAAACTGCACAGGAGCGCCCCTCGAGCAGCACGGGCAATATGATTCACCCGTCGCGTATGGCGTATGTGGAGGATGCCGAGGAAGAGGGGGGCCGGCAAGGGGGCATTGACCTGGCGAGCATTCGTATGTGATCCCCTACCTCTTTGCCAACTGCCATTGTTTCGACACCCAGCTAACCGTTTCCTCTGCCTCTGCAGCCATGGATCAGGACTACGATATGCCCGTGATGGCCTCCGGCATGCCGGCTGAAAAGGCGTCCGAACTGCTCGCACAACTGGCCCGCAAAAAGATTGCGGCAAACCGTCTCGGTACCGAAAGAGGACGCCAAGGTCCGCGAGAAACTCGTCGAGATTGGCGAGCCCATCATCTACTTTGGCGAGACAAACCAGGAACGGAAAGCACGACTGCGCGACTTGTTGGCCGGCCTGATTGCCGACCGCAATGCGGCGGCCAAGGCGGCCACGGGCGAGGACGTCGACATGGACGACGCCCTCGGCAGCGCGTTGGACGACGACGACGACGACGAAGACGACGAGGATGCGCCCCAAGAAACCTACACGTCCGGCGGGCCCGACCTGCTGCGGGCCCGCCTCGATATCGCGGCCTACTCCCTGCCGCGCACACGCCGCCAGGTCGCCCTGCAGCGCGCCGAGTCGGCCATTCCGCTGCGCACCCACGTCAAGTGCCGCGACCGGATCAAGTCCAAGCTGCGCGGCTTCGAGCTGCAGGCGAGCCAGCCGATTGGCGACCGCAACATCAGCATGACGCGCATCTCGCCGAGCGGGCACCTTGTGGCGGCGGGCAACTTTGGCGGCACGCTGGGGCTGTACCGCGTGCCCGACCTGGAGCACACGCGGAGCTTGCGGGGGCACACGAGCAAGATTAGCGGTCTGTCGTGGTTCCCCGGTGCGACTCTGCCCGAATCGGGCGTGTCGGCTGACTCGGTCAACCTGGCCTCGGGTGGTGCCGAGGGCCTGGTCCACCTGTGGTCGCTGAACCAAGACACACCCGTGGCGTCCCTCACGGGCCACGACCAGCGTGTATGCCGCGTCGAGTTCCACCCGTCGGGCAAGTACCTGGCGTCGGCCTCCGAAGACGCTACGTGGAGGCTGTGGATGTGCAGCGGGCGGGCGAGGCGGGCACGACGGAAGCATCAGGCCAGAGCAGCGCCGAGATTCTGCGCCAAGACGGCCACTCGCGTGGCGTGTACGCCGTCAGCTTCAACACCGATGGTTCGCTGCTTGCCAGTGCGGGCTTGGACAGCATTGGCCGCATCTGGGACCTGCGGTCCGGCCGCACAGTCATGATCCTCGATGGGCCTTGGACGGCCACATCAAGCCCATCTACGGTTTGGACTGGTCGGCCGACGGCCACAGGCTGCTGACGGCCTCGGCCGACGGCTGGATCAAGTGCTGGGACATTCGCAAGGTGCAGCGCACGGGCGGCATCGGTGCGCACACGAGTACCGTGTCGGACGTGCGGTGGTTCAAGGGCCTGGACGACGGCCTGCTGGAACGCCGCCCGGCATCGACCCCGAGACGGGCGTACAGACGCCCAAGACATCCGGCACGTTCTTTGTGTCGAGCGGCTTCGACCAGAAGATTCAAGTCTACTCGGCCGACGACTGGGCGCTGGTGCAGACGCTCCACGGCCACACGGGTCCCGTGTCGAGTGTCGACGTCAGCCGGGACGGCACGTGGATTGTGAGCGGTGGCCACGACAAGACGGTCAAGCTGTGGGGCCGCGACGACGGCTCGAGTATGTACTCATAGTCAGGCGGTGTGCGTGAGGAAGTGGCTGGATAGATTTGGTAGCCAAATACGATACCCATGATACTACGTGCAATCTCTTTTGAAAGTGGAAATGAGCAAAGAAGATGATTTGTTTGGAGGACATCTATTTTGTCAACTATCGGGTTTGAAACAATTGCCATATCCACATGAGCATGGGCTGTTTTGTATCTCATTGCCAGCGTACGAAAGTCAAGGTGCAATTGTCACTTCAACCCTGCCTTGCTCTGTTCACTTTGTGCCCCGTGCAGAATGATGCGCTTCATGATACGCTGCGCGGTTTCATGCGTCGGAGGTGGCGAAGACAAGGGTGGTGAGACGAGATGGGGAAGGAAGGGCAGGAAGAAGTACACAGAAAAGAGTACGCCGTATCAAGGAGCTCCGAGCAAGAAATTGTCAGATTGTTTAAACGGTGACGCGGTTCTCTCCATGTCCGGAACAGCTGCCTAAAGCCTGGCTGGAGTCACTTACTTAGGTAGGCTGTCTGTACCCCACAGTTGTCCATGGAAGTCATTCAGGCTCACCCGCAGGTCTATGAACAGAGATGAGAAGGCACTTGCGTGTCGTGAGTCACCAAAAGAGGTAATTAACTTGGTATGTATTTTCTGGGTATAGATGAAGCTGTTGAAGTAATTCCTCCTTGATTTGATAAGCCCATAATATTTTGCGTATTTTTTACATTTTTGCTTTGAGTTTCCATTTCCATTTTCATTCTACTTCGTTCGTACCAGAGTCCCTTAGTGGTGGAACAGGCGAATGTTCTGCTCGACAAAGGTGATGCCCAGCTTCTCGGCGGTGTCGAAGACGGGCTGGTCGTTCTGGCTGCCGCCGGGCGCGGCAATGTACTTGACTCCTGACCGAGCAGCGCGGTAGACGTTGTCGATGAAGGGGAACTAACGAAAGCATTAGCGATAGACACACAACGATTGCACGGACGATGACGACGTACGAAAGCATCACTGGAGACGGCGACGTCCGTCAGGGTGGCCAGCCACTCCTCGCGCTCGGCATCAGTGAAGGCGGCCGGGACGGTCTCGAAGACGGCCTCAAAGGCCTCGCGCTCCGAGCCCGACTTGGGCAGCTGGCCGCTGACCAGCAGGTCAATGGCATTGCTCTTGTCCGGGCGCTTGGTGCCCTTCTTCCACTTGATGCCCAGCACGCGCGGGTGGAAGCGCAGCCACCAGTTGTCGGCCTTGTCGCCGGCCAGGCGCGTGCAGTGAATACGCGACTGCTGGCCCGCGCCCAGACCAACAACCTGGCCGCGCACGGCGTAGCACACCGAGTTGCTCTGGGTGTATTTGAGGGCGATCGTGGCAATGGTCAGATCGCGCAGGGCGGACTCGGGCAGCGCGCCGGCGTCCTTGGGGGTGATGATGGTGCCGAACGACTTGGGAGAGATGACAACGTCGTTGCGGTGCTGGGCCAGGGTGACACCGTAGACAGTGCGGGTCTCGCGGCCAGGGGGCGTGTACTCGGGGTCGATCTGCAGAACCAGGTAGCGGCCGCCCTTCTTCTTCTGCAGGATGGCCAGAGCCTCGGGCTCGTAGCCAGGAGCAATCACACCGTCGGACACCTCCTTGCCAATGATGGAGGCAGTGGCGACATCGACAACGTCGCTCAGGGCGATCATGTCGCCGAAGCTGCTCATGCGGTCGGCGCCACGGGCACGGGCGTAAGCCTGGGCCAGGCCGAGGTCTCAATGCCGGCAACGTCGTCGACCATGTAGACCTTGCGCTCCTCGGCGCTCAGAGGGGTACCGATAGCGGCACCAGCAGGGGAAACGTGCTTGAACGAAGCAGCAGCGGGCAGGCCCAGAGCCTCCTTGAGCTCCTTGACCAGAGGCCAGGCGTTGAGGGCGTCGAGCAGGTTGATGTAGCCAGGGGAACCGGCCAGGACAGTGAAGGGCAGACGGCCCTCCTTGACGTAGGCGGCGGCAGGCTTCTGGTGGGGGTTGGCACCGTAGCGCAGGGCCAGGTGCTGGAAACCGTCGCCGGCGTACTGCTTGCGGAAGAAGTCGGAGATGGCAGCATCGTAGTCGGCCGTGTGCTCAAAGGCCTTGAGGGCGTACAGCTTGCGGCTGGTCTCCTTGACCTCGCCGGCCTCGAGCTCGCTGATGAACTCGGCGTAGTCGGTGGGGTCGCTCAGAATGGTGACGCGAGAGTGGTTCTTGGCAGCAGCGCGGATCAGAGTGACGCCGCCAATGTCAATCTCCTCGACAGCCTCGGCACAGTCACGTTGATCTTGGAGACGGTGTCCTTGAAAGGGTAAAGGTTGCAGATAACGTAGTCGACCTTCTCGATGTTCTGCTCAGCCAGGTCCTTCTCGTCAGAGGCCAGGTCGCGCGCCAGAATACCGGCGTGGACAGCGGGGTGCAGCGTCTTGACGCGGCCCGCGAGCATCTCAGGGGCCTTGGTGATGGACGAGATGTCCCTGGTGAAGGGCAAAAGCGTACATGTTAGTCAGGCCATGGCAAAAGCGATCATGCAAGACGACGAAATGCTCGATAACAAGCTGTATCGACAACGGCACAGCACAACCACGAAACACTCACTCGACAGGGAATCCCGACTCGCGGATCATCTTGGACGTGCCGCCCGAGGCCAGGATGCGGACATTGTTCTTGACAAGGCCCTTGGCCAAATCCAGCAACCCGGTCTTGTCGTAGACCGAGATGATGGCAATTCTCTGCTGGCTGGCCATTGTGTCTCGATTGGGGCTGTATGAGGAGTGGAGGAGGTATGGAGGGGCTCGAGGGGTTGGAGGGGTCAAATCGTCGTTGTGATCGTGGTGATGGAGAAAAAAAGAGATGCGAAGTCGGCGACGATGTTTTGCACGAGGCAGAAAAAAATTGAAATGACGAACTGCCTCTAACCGACCAAAGGGAAATATCGCTTGTACTGAGTACGCTGTTAGTCGCTTCCGTTTACCCCTCCAGACTTTTTCCCATTGTCCCTCGCTCGCGCCTTCCTCCTGCGTTTTTTTTTTTTTTTTTTTTTTTTTTTTTTTTTTTTTTTTTTAACTGGGTCCTTTCCTCGTTGGCTCTTGCCGCGCCGCATTTGCGTTGTCAGTTGCTAGCGCCTTCCTGTCCAGAACCTCTCAATACTGTTTACGCCCGGGCGGAGTGTGCTCTCTGCACTGCATCTGACTCGCTGCTTCCGTCCAAAGACAGGCCACCTTTTTTCAGCAACAGAGCAGGTACCTAAGCGGGTCCACTTTATTTTTTCTGGGGGATTTTCCAAGGCCCCACTAATTTTTCTCGACAACCTTAAGTAGGCAATCTCTCACTTTCCTCTCTTTTTCTCCCTCTCTTCTTCCTTCTTCCTTATGACACCACATCATCATTTCGACAACACCCAACCCCAATACAAACGACCCCTTTTAATCGCATCTCCCACAAATGCCTAGTACACCGACGCCGCGCGACAACTCCTCATCCTATTTCTGGTCCCAGATGCGTGTGCCAAGTGCCCAGAACCTACTTCGAAAACTGATTTCGGAAGCACGCTGCGACGCCGAACGCCGCCGGGGCGATACCCCTTGATCAAGAGGGTTCTGCGCCATCCGTGCGTTTAGGCCGACTCCGACTACGATCTACAACGGCGTGCGAGCGTGCAGGGAACACCGCCCTTGCATCGCACCGACACACGACCCCAAACCACATCATCAGAATAACCAACAACATCACTTTCCCCCATCCGCGATGGAGGCTGCATCGCCGGCACTGACCACGGTACGTGGCTTTCACGGTACACCTGCCACCTCGGGCGACGAGGATAGCGACTACGGCGTCGCTCATCGCAACAGCAACTCCAGCGGAAACACCCCAACTGGCGGCAAGAGCTCTCGCCGCGGCCGCAAGAAGCCGATGACCGCCCTGAATGACGTTGTCAGCGCCAACTGCAGCCCTGTCCTGCGTCCATCGGGCCCGGGCTCGCCTGCTATGAGTGGCATCGCGAAGCTGCGCATGCAGTTGGAGCCGCTCAGTCTCGACAACTCGGCAGCCTCTTCCCGCGCCAGCTCGCCGGGCGCAAAGGGCCGCACCTCGCAGCTCCAGCCGTTGGCACCCGTCACGACTGCGTCGGTGACCGTGGCCTCGTCCGTTGTGACTGCTGCGCGCATCGCCTCGCCTCTCTCGCCGACCAAGACGCGCAACGCGCTTCACAAGCACCAGACGAGCCAGACCGGCCGTGCCGACTTCACGGTTAAAAACTACGATGAGCGACCGGACTCTTCCTCGTCGACCAAGGCCACCAACTCTGACGCTAGCGGTGCGCAGACCGGCCAGAGCAGCCGTAGCACCAGCCACGATGGCGTTTCTAGCAACACGAGCGGCGACGAGACGGGAGCCGACGAGACGGGCCCTGAAACTAGCGGAACGAGCTACGTCATTCAGCTTGAGCACGACTTCATCAGCGAGAGTGTTCGCAACACGCACGCTTTCCCTATGAAGGAGACCAGCAACAACACAACTGAGAACAGCGAAATCGAGGCGTCCATCTTTGCGGGCTCGCTCGAGGCCGACGACTTGCCGCCAACATTTACTTCCACGAGCACAGCCTTGGCCCCGGTGCCCGAGACGACCGCCGTCGGCGACGGCAAGCCGAAGAAGATGAAGGCTGACGATTTTGAGCCGCTGCGCTGTCTCGGCAAAGGATCGTACGGCACCGTGCTTCTGGTCAAGCAGAACTCGACAGGCCGCCTGTATGCGCAGAAGCAGTTTAAGAAGGCGTCTCTTGTCGTGCACAAAAAGCTTGTGGAGCAGACCAAGACGGAGCGTCAGATTCTCGAGTCGGTCAACCGCCACCCGTTTGTTGTCAAGCTGTTCTACGCCTTCCAGGACCGCGAGAAGCTGTACCTCATTCTCGAGTACGGCCAGGGCGGCGAGCTGTTTACGCACCTGAGCTCCGAGCGCATGTTCAGCGAGGCCACGGCTGCCTTCTACATGGCCGAAATGGCCCTGGCCCTGTCGCACCTCCACGACACATTGGGCGTGGTGTACCGTGACCTCAAGCCCGAGAACTGTCTCTTGGATGCCGAGGGCCATTTGCTGCTGACTGACTTTGGCTTGTCAAAGGTGGCCCTGCCCGGCCCCGGAGGACGCAGCCGAGCCGGGTCAACCGCCACGGAGACCTCGGACGATGCGTGCTGCAACTCCATCCTGGGCACCGTGGAGTACATGGCGCCCGAGGTTGTGCAGGGCAAAAAGTACGGCCGTGCTGTGGACTGGTGGTCCTTTGGCGCGCTGGGTTTCGACCTTATGACGGGCAACCCCCCTTTCCGTGGCCGCAACAACGCCAAGATCCAGGAGAACATTGTCAAGCAGAAACTTGTGCTTCCCTACTTCCTGAGCCCGGACGCCAAGGACTTGCTCACCCGCCTTCTGCGCAAGGAGCCACGCAAGCGCCTGGGAGCCAACATGCCCAAGGACTTGGACATTCTCAAGCAGCACCGTTTCTTCCGCAAGATCGACTGGGTGCGTCTGGCCGCACGCGAGGTCGAGCCGCCTATCCAGCCCGTCATTACGGACCCGAGCTGGCCGAGAACTTTGCGGCCGAGTTTACGGACCTGCCCCTAAGCCCCATGACGTCGCCGACGACGGACCCCGGCGGACGAGACCCTAGTCCATACGAGACCCGTCCTCGTGGCCGGAGCATTGCTGGCGGCGGACCCAGTGGGTGAGCTTCCGGGACGACCCCTTTGGCGGCTTCAGCTTTGTGGCGAGCCCAAGCCTGCTCAATGAGAGCCACTTTCCGTCGTTTATGGAGTGAACCAGTCGCGTGTTGAGTGTGCACGTGGGTTCAGCTCTTTCTGCGAACCAAATAACCCTTACGACTCAAGACGAAGATGAAGACTCGAGCTGATGACCGTGGACAAGAACGGCGCAATTTGTTATTTTGCTCCGCTTCTCCTTTACTGATCGTTTTATTCTCTTTATTCTCGGAGGACTTTTGCTGCATTTGGGTTCAATACGCTACATGGCAGAGAGTGTCCACAGCCCGCCTCTTGATTTTACCATATTTAGTTTTAGCGAAAAAAAAGGGGGATGGCTTGATTTACACAGAGCGAGGCCACCCGCAAGACAGCATAGCAAGGAGTTTGTTGTTTGGGACTATGAAATTCACCGAGGTTTTGCTTTGCCAGTAGTTACTCAGCGTGATGAAGAGATATGACCTTTTTTAACTACCTTTTCGAACTTTTACTGTAAATCTAGAAGCATACCGTTGTGTATGCACGATGCCCACTTTTGAACTTAACAATATCTGCAGACGGCGGTAGGTCTGAACGGCGTGTTTCTCTCGGTACCGTATGTCGTATGTACATTGTACGTACACACCCCTGCCGCGCCAGCTGTCCATCCGTTTTCGACTTTTTGGGTCGGACAGGGGGCGCCCCCAAATCCTCCAACATGCAATAGCCCTCAGCTCTGTTTGTAATCCTCCCGTAAAGAATGAAGGCATACGTCGTACGGAGGGGGAACTCCTGGGCCGAGTACTCCAACGTCGTAAAAAGCCCAGGGAGGCATCCCATGCAGGTCATAGAGCCCAGTCCCAGGCTTGGGTCCAGCCTAATCCATGCTAAGACTCCCTCACTGTTCCCTGGTTCGGGCAACGACCAAGGAGCCGGTGCAACTTCTACACGGGATGCACAGTGTACATGATGTCCACGTAAGTAGTTCAAGCCTCAGTGTGGACTTGTGGACTTGAGGGCGGTAAGCCGGGCGGTAAGCCGACACGAACGTCTGGGTAACCATTAAGCTTGATTGTACTTCGTATGAACAAGCTGTAAGCGAACAACGGGCGGGGTATACACGAAAAGTGAGGCTTATCTCAATTTTATTTTTCTGCTATGACAAGGGAAACACGGGAGCTGGCTGCAGGTCTTGTCTGAAACCAATTACTCTCCCGTAGAGTTGTATTTGACGGCTACTGGTTCTCGCTCTTGTCGCTTTTCTGCCAAGACGTATTCTTTTTTTATAGATCCGACATTCTAATTCTTCTAATCATGGCCGCCAAGCTGTGATACGGCCAGGATACCAAACCGAGTGCGTAACCTGTACCGGCGTCACACGGCATCATCCTTTCTCTCTTACTCTCCGCCACGAGTGCTTCGCCTCTTCCGAAATAAGACGTGTACAGAAATACACAAAAATAGGCTTGGTGGACAGCGCCATCTCCTCGTAGCTTGTTTCATTCCCCGTCATTTTGTTCTCAAATTTTCCAGTCTTCTCACCGTGGCCTCCATTCGGAGCAACTGTATCGTGGTCGGCGATCGCCAGTCAGCCGCTACGGCCTCATCAGTCTGTCCGCGCACTGTGTTCTGCTTTTCCCCAGTTCGCGTTCTCTTTGTCTTCCTCACCGGCGCGGGCCATCTATCCAGCCTCCGTTATGGTGAATTTTCAGTCGATCCTCGGCTATCTTGCCGTCCGTCTCAACGGCAACATAGACACCCCGTAAATATTGTCACTTTCAACGTCTTTTCACGTTCTCTTGTCCTCTTCCCCTGTCACCCCCTTTGTATCGTCTCTCAGCCCTTGCTCGGAGTTGCTGCCAAGCATCAAGCCCATGGTGTCGTGGTGAACAGATGCGACCCCCATCTCACTCTCCTCACCCCCTTCGTCCCGCAGGATTTCATTTTCGTTCTATCTCCCCATGCCTCTTAGGGCATGTTTAAACACAATGGAGGCGCCCCTTATGTGGTGCTGCCTATGGTGGTCTGGCCAAGAGAAGTGCGATGGACGGCTGGCTACCCTTGAACCAGCAAATCGGCGCGTCGAGCTTCCTCAATCGCGCATCGTAGAGTGGCAGTTATTGTTCGTTTGCTCTGTCTTGCTCCTTCCCTTGTCAACTCATAGTCTTTTCCTACCAACCTCCGTCTTTGTAAATGCCAATAGCCGCCAAATAGTTGGGTGTTCGGCGGTCGCCCTTTCCTTGTAAGTCGAATTGCATTACGGCCTAACAAACCCAACAGACAGTCGTTGGCGCCTTCTCCTTTTCCTTTGTTTTGGCACCCTCCTCCGTGAACAGCGTTGTTTCGACCTGCATCGCGCCTTCCATCGCTGCCTTTGTTTCTTTTTCCTTTTTCTTTTTCGGGCATTAAGCCCCTATTTCATTCATCTCCCTTTGAGTCGCTCTTGCCTTCCCAGGGAGATCACCAAAAATAAAACACGACGATTCCAGAAACAGGCGTCAAGGCAACAGATCCATTCCTTTCACATCTTCATCCACACATACCACAATCATCTTTCCTTTTTGCTTCATGATTGTCTCCCGTTATTGCTTTTCGGCACGCCCCTTTGGCGCTGCTCTTTTTGAAATTACGGGTCTTGTTATTGGTCTCTCCTGCACCGCGTATCTTCTTCCGTGTCTGTGCAATGCGCCACGCTGCGCCGAGATCTGCAGTTTTTGTTTGTGTCTTGGGCAGTCTCGACATCTTGTTCGTCCGTTTTCTTCTTCTCTTCTGCATTCCCCAATAACGAAATAGACAGCACACACCCTACGAGGACGCGCGTTTTGATCGACACTTTTCTTTTTTTGCCCTTTCTTGCTCACGCGTCCTGTTCTCCATCAACAACCTTTACCCTCGTTATCCTTGGATTTGTCTTTCCTGATACATCCCTTCTTGGCAGAGCCAAGACACAGACAGCGCCGCAGCATACGCACGCCAGACGCAACTCGATGCACCGCAACGCAGGCCGTTGAACAAAAGCACAAATCACAAAATCGTACCCTCACGGTTGTTCCCCCGTACAAAGTAGACTCGTACTCCGGTGCTCTTCACAATTCTTACACGCCCTCTCTCGCGAGCTTTGCATCCGATAGCACGTACCACGACGCACCCTCTATCTGTTGTCAACTTTTAGCCCAGGAAAAGGAATACGCCAATCTCAGTATACCGTCTTCTGCTTTCCTTGCCTTCTCTGAGAACACCGGACCACCGACAAAAAGGAGCAGATCACTCCAACACTTTTGTCCCTTGTCCAATCTCACGCCTTGGCAACAACAACTCTCGCCATAACGCATTTTCTGCATCCCGCAACGTGCATCCCGCTTCGCTCATCCGCTAGACAAAAAAAGAAACATAACGACCAAACAAGAGCTGTAACTGAGTTTCGTTTTGGCTTTGCTTCCGGCCCGGCTGTTTCTATCTGTCCTCTTCTGGAGATCTTCTCCAAAGAGCATCCTTGCGTGTACGCATACTCTCGTACACATACACATACGCCTCGTGCCATCGTGCTCGGCTCCTCTTGTAATCCCGCCGGGTACACAGACGCTGAGCTGCACCGGTCTGGTGGCTCATTCGCACACCACATCTATCTGGTAAATCAACCCCCCTTGTTCTCCTTGGCCAGCCCTTTCCATGCCCTGTCCCGTCTTCTTTTCTTCTTGCTTTCTATTTCTCCGCTCACCTTGTCCTTCACGTTCCTTGCCGTTTACGGAGTATATCAACCTCATCTCCCCCACCCTTTGTTTCAACAGGAAGTTATTATCTCTTGCTGACTTTTGTCGACCTACCAGCCGTCTCGGATATGTGACTTCAATTGTCCATCTCCCAATTTCTTTGCACGCCGACTGATTACTGCGCCAGAACTACATCGGACTTTCTACCGCTTGATCAACTGTCCTCCTTTTTACTAAAATTTCCCTTTCCCGCAAATTTTATTTCCCCGCTACGGATTTCGCATCTCGGTTTCTCGGCGCCCTCGGACTGTTTACTTATATGTACAGCGTATGACCTGACAAGGACGCACGTATACACACAGCCAGACACAGGCACAGGCCCAAAATAACCACACGAAACACATCATTTACACACACACACCTTGTGTTGTGTATCTTTCCCTGCCGTTGGCTCGTCGGCTTCCCTTATCACCCTCTTGCTGTTTGACGACAGCATCGCGGTACTAGAAGACGAGCACAGCACCGATATTTAAGCTTCATCACCCCTCGCCACCTCGTTCACACACTTGACCTACACCATCTTTCTCTCGCGATCTTTCTTCTGTTTTTGGTGTAACCCAAACACCAGCTCTCAAGTCACGTACCCGAGAACACAAAGACTACCGGCATACAAACGAAACACATACGATGACAAGTAAGACACGCTCGAGGCCAAACTCAGCTTTTGCTGCAGTACTCTGTAAGTGGGACAAGATAAACTTCCCTCATAACAAGATAAACACCTCGTATCAGTGAAATTGACAAGTCTTCTTCAGCTCTGGTCATCGGCGCTCAAGCCGTCACCACATACTGTCCCTCGGGGGCCAAAAACGTATGCTATGGTGTCGGTATTCCAGAATCAACCGCCAGCAAAGGCAGTGGCAACATCTACTTCAGTATCTCGGCACCGACGTCGTACCAATGGGTCGCCCTCGGTACGGGCTCGATGATGTCCGGATCCAACATGTTTGTCATGTACCAGGACGGCAAGGGCAATGTCACGCTCTCGCCTCGCGCCGGTACATTTCACACAGCACCCACACAAGATACGAGCAGTACTGCCGCCCAATTGACTTTGCTGGCCGGCAGCGGTGTCTCCGGCAACACCATGACGGCCAATGTCTTGTGCTCCAACTGTGAATCGTGGGGTACCAGCGGCAAGTTGTCCGTCACGAGCACAAGCGCGCCGTGGATAGGCGCCTGGCACGCCGGCAGCTCCCTGGCCACGACCAACAAGAACGCTGCCCTCACTGTCCACGACAACACGGCCCAGTACCAGCTCGACATGACCAAGGCCACAATCAGCAGCGATAGCAACCCCTTTGTCTCCACAAGCAGCACCGATGGTGGAAGTGATGGTGGATCCGGTACTGGCTCAAGCAGTGGTAGTGGCACCGGGAGCGGCAGTGGCACTGACTCTGGAGATGGAAGTGGCAGTGGTAGCGGTAGTGGCAGTGGAAACAGCGGTGGTGACTCGTCCTCCGGCAGCGGCGTTACGGTTGTCTCTTCATCGGCTCCCAATGCTGCTATCCTGACTGCGCATGCTGTCATCATGGCTCTTGTCATGGTCGTGCTCTACCCCCTTGGCTCAGCTCTGATGCCTCTTTTAGGAAAGTGGCTAGTTCACGGTATCTGGCAGGGTCTTGCCTACCTTCTGATGTGGGCTGGCTTCGCTCTGGGCGTAGTTGCCGCTCAACAGAGAGGACTTGTAAGTCGTTCACCGGCGTCCATTGTGTCCATATGTCTATACTGACCCCTTTCCTGCTTTTCAGTTATACGTCGGCCAAGGCAAAGCTCATACGATCCTCGGGACAGTTGTTGTTTCTGCCATGGCGTTCCAGCCTGTTCTTGGACTACTGCACCATCGTCACTTTGTCCAGCACCAGGGCCGTGGCGCTGTGAGCCACTTTCACATTTGGTGGGGCCGTATACTCATGATTCTTGGCATCATCAACGGCGGTCTCGGTCTGCAGCTGTCAATGGCATCCAAGTCCGTTATGATCGGTTACTCGGTGGCATCGGCAGTTCTGTTCCTCGCCTACGTCGCCGCCAAGGTCATTGGCTCGCGCATGCTGGCCCCCGCGCGCAACAAGAAGAGGCTTGACCGTGGCATGTCTGTCTCGGGCAACGGCCGGCATGGGCCCGGCGAGCCCGATGTAGCCTACCGCCCCTCGGCTGAGTACCAGCAGCAGTCTGTCCAGCAAAGCGAAAGGAGGTACAAGGGCCCGTCAGCGACTGTCAGCGACAACGGCGGGTTTTACTCCAACGGGAACAACAGCGCGTCTGTGTCGCCATCCGTGCCGCCGACGCGTGCCCAGCGGCCGTTTGAGGGAGACAATGACCGGAGACGGAACCGGATGCGGAGAGAGGAGCAGAGATACGCATGATAGATCGGTTATACATATAAAGCTCGAAAGCGAGGATTGAAAATGGAATGGAGAGATGCCACAGGAAGCCTCGGGAAGACTGGCTCAGAGAGCGGCGTTTGTTTTCATTTTGTGCACCCTTAAAATGCCTTTTCTGTCTGTAATGAAGCATCTATACCCTTCAAGGAGTAACGAAAAAAGCAAAAAGCCATAAACAACAAAGTCCCAAGCACAGTAAGCTTGGAAGACGGGTACGTTTGAGGAGCTGTCCAGGAGACGGGGTTGGTTCAGTAAAAACACCACGTGACACATCACGAGCATGGGCCGACGGGAATTCTGCTGCTAGGCGTTGATATAGCCGAATGGTGGAGACCACTAACGACATAGTACTCACTAACGAGGGAATAAAATCAACCACCCAGAGAGCGCCGGGCCCGGTTTTCCGGCGCTTGCTGCCCAAAAAATTGAGGCTGGGGCCTTTTCCAGAAGTAAACTGTGGCTTGCGTGCGAACGCCAGTTTTTTTCTCGTCCCGGCGAGGAACCAGAGAACTAGAGAAGCCAGGCCCCAATTCCTGCTTTTCCCTAACGCCTTTTTTTCCCGCTCCCCCATTCTCCTCCCGGAACGCAGAGAAATCGAAACAATCACCAACCTCACCACCACTCTACCTCCTCACCGACTTACCTCACCTCCTCCCACCCCCCCGACGACGACTCCTTCTCGACACCGAATTTGTCGAGATCTTTCTTTTTTTCTTCTCGCATCCCCTCACACACATCAAAATGCTCCAGTCTCTGGCTCGCGTTGCGGTAGGTTTTTCTTCCTTTCCTTGTTTTGCCGGCTGGCGGTGAAAATCGCTCTTTTGTTTTGAACCACCCCCCTTCTCGACTACTCATTCGCGCACCAACGACGACGGCGACATGACGGCTCCAACGGCACGGCAATGGCAATGGCAATAGCGACGAACCCCGACGACAAAGCTTTTTTAACATTGCGAATCTCGGCCAACGTCGACACGAACGGGAATTGGGCTGTGCCTGGGAAATGGATCTGCTGGATCTGTTCCCACGACATTGGGTTCCGAGCTTTGGCGCTGGACAACACCACGCATGCCGCGGCCAATGCTGGCGACAAGATCTGACGCCGTCTTACTGCGACCGTCAAATCCGCCGGGACCGATTGAGCTCCAAACAGCTATCGAAAACCTGACGACGATCTCAACGAAGCTATGCCGACAAATCCGGGGCCCATGCGAACGAAGCCCAAGACACGAGGAAGCCGATAAGCAATCGACGGTATCAACAACAGCGGCGAAAGAAGCGCAGCAAGAGAAGGATACGGCGATAGGATGAGCCTGTGTGCTCGGCAAAACAGAACGTGTTATCGTGACGGATAGTGACGGAAACCTATATACTGACATTCTATCCAATTTCCACAGCCCCGCCGGGCATTTGCTGCCGTCACGCGGTCAGCAATGACCTCGCAGGTCCGGACGTTTATCGTTCCCACAGTCTCCCGTCGTGGTAAGCTTTGCTTTCTGCCGTGGCTTTTTTTTCTTTTTTTCTTCTTTTCCCTCCCCCCCAACTGCCGTCGCTAATTGCATCATCCCCAGCCGACTTCGTCCAAGAGCTCTACCTGAAGGAGCTCAAGGCCTACAAGATCCCTGCCGTCAAGCCCGAGGATGCCCAGGGCCAGGTCTCCACCTTCAACCTGCCCTCCGCCCCGCCGTCGCCCGAGGAGGCCGACCTCGCCAGCAGCCTGCAGGAGTACGAGTCGATGGCCGTCGAGGTCGAGGGCCAGGAGGTCGCTGCCGACGGCGAGGCCTCGGCCGCCCCTGTGGAGGACTGGCTGGTTGAGGAGGAGGACGAGGAGGAGGCTCACCACTAAGTCTGCCCCGACTCTCTCTCTCCCTCACTCTCTCACTCTCTCTCTCTCTTGACCGCCTTGCCGAAGAAGAAGGGGCCACTCGCACCTACCCTTCCATCAACAAATTCTCTACCAAGAGACACTCTCAGCCTCTTTTCTTCTTTCGGCAAAAACATTTCAATCGACTACAACAACAAAAAAACGAAACCGTACTTGGGATATACACCAAAAATATCCGGAGCGGTTTTGCGAGGAGGAGGAGCTTCAGATGAGGAGCGAGCGAAACAAAAACAAAAACATTTGCAAGCATCCACATCGTGTGTGAATGAAGATTGGTGGGCGGTTGGCATCTGACGAAACCCTTTTTTTTCTCAAGTTTTTTCTCAAGAGGAACATTTTCGACGCGAAGAAAATTACTTAAAAAAAGGTTTCATAGTTCAGAAGGAAGCCGCCCCGTGTATAAATTTTACTATCATTTTCCAACCTTATGCTTCATGTTCCGTTTGTCTATTTGGGTTAGTGGTAAGCTCTGAATTGTGACTGTATGAACTTGCAAGAGGCCCACGAGTGCGAACTCGGTTGTATCCGTTGGTCGTTGTTTCTCTCTTCGATACAACGTGTGTTCTCATTGACCCTCTTCTCCATATGATGTATTTTGTGAAGCTTCACAAGATGTGTAGCCATACAGGCCAAATAATGCTTCAATGCACATGTTCCAATTCCATT
This sequence comes from Sporothrix protearum, assembly GCA_016097115.2. Lineage (NCBI taxonomy): Eukaryota > Fungi > Ascomycota > Sordariomycetes > Ophiostomatales > Ophiostomataceae > Sporothrix > Sporothrix protearum. The sequence goes on along the minus strand of JADMNH010000015.1, from coordinate 75,723 downwards.
TGGCAAGTGTTTCTGCCCCTTTTCCCCTCTTTTCTTATTTCCAGATATAAACAGTCAGATGGAAGTTGTGGTATCGATCAATATTGGCCGGTGATGTCTGTTGAAGAACTTGTCATGTCTGGCCAGATCCTCACGTCCTAGGAGCCCATAAGAAGAAAGCCCCTTTTTGACATCCTATCCATCGGTGGATTCCGATCATGTAAACCAAACACAACCCTATGCCTCATTCCTCCATTGTCCCGTTCTCGTATTGCTCGTCCTTGCAACTTGCTCTTCCTCGCCGCTTGCCCTCCTTGCACACGAACACCGCCCAACGAGGCCAAACAAAAAGAGAACATCAACGAGACAGGGCAATAAATGCATGGGTGTAAAGACAAACAACAAAGAGTCAGAAGAAACATGACGGGTAAAATTGGACGAGAGGTAAGATACCAGTAAGACAAACCACAAAAAGATGATGTCGATATTTAATCAATCCTATCCACCCAACCCAATCCACCCCCATGGACCCATGAAAACGCCTTTGGACACCGCCCAAATCTGCTGCCGGTGTCTTTGCTGTGATTACTTCTTCAAAATGGGAAAAAGAGCAACATGATTTGCATTGCGTCTCCCAATTACAATATGCCCCCCCTCCTTGTAAGGTTGTATGTAAGATGCACAATATCGCGTGTAGATAAGAAAAGAACATAAAGAGTACAGAAAGTGTGAAAGTAGAACCGCCCATCTCCCATCTTAGAATGCGATGCCGTAATACCGTTGATATAAAATGATTTGCGTAGCGATGGTGATACTATGCGGTAAAAGTAGTGGTCGCATGAAATGTCGTTAGGGATATAAAAAAGAAAAAGGAAGGTGAAGGAGGCGTATATTGGTCCGCCGAAATTGGCGATGTGATGTCGACGGAAATAGTTTTTCTCCTTTTTTTTGGTGGTCTTTTCGAGAATTTGGTATGGGAAGGATGGCTGGAATTAGGTCGAAGATAGAGGCGGTATACAGTAAAAGAAAGAAATATGGGCACGTTTAGAAAATAGAAAGTGGGTGGCAAGAGCACGAAGGCACAACGGATGGAATATGGAAATGGTAATAGACTGGTATGATAGGGTGCCAAGATTTATGACTACATGTCAAAGTGTGCATCCGCAAACATGTGTTCGTCGTTGGTGGCTGTCTGAACGATGCCACTCATGCGATTCGCATTTCTCGGGTCGATATCATTGATGTCGTCCCAGTCGTTGTCATCCTTGCGCCCGCCGTGTGAGTTGTGGTAGCCAGCGTCATGCATATCATCGTCGAAGTCGTCGTTGTTGTTATAGGACGGACGGCCCCGCATGTTGTCTTCCAGAGCGCTCTCGTCGACAAACGTGAAGCCCTGGAAATTGGCCTGCATCGACGGCGACAGCGGGGTGGAAGTGGCGATACCACGGGCCAGAGCAGCAGCGCGCTCGTTAAGAGACCCGCTCTTGTCCATGGCATCAGTGAAGATGGGGTCAAAGTATGACACGTCTGTGTCAGACTTCAATTTTGGCTTGAAAGGCGGTGTAATCAGTTTTTTGGACAGTGCGTCCCAGTCAATGTCCCGGAAGAAGGGGTGCTCCATCAGCTCGGCCGCATCTTTGGTGGCGCCGAGACGGTGCCTCGGGTTGCGGTTCAGCAGGCCCTTGACGAAGCTCCGGCCCTCTGCTGACAAGGTGTCCTTGGGGAACCGAACCTTGCCAAAGGCAATGTTCTTGTACATCTGCTGCGTATCCTCGGCGTAGAAGGGACTCCAGCCACAGCACATCTCAAAGACCAGCACACCAAGCGACCAGAAATCGACCATCTTGGTGTAGCCAGCCTCGTCTAACAGGACTTCCGGTGCAAGGTACTCGGTTGTTCCGCAGAAGGTGTTGGTGGTGTCATTCTTTGTCAGGTTGGCCTTGGACAGACCGAAATCGCACAGCGCTATGTGACCATTGGCGTCCAGGAGGATGTTTTCCGGCTTGAGATCGCGGTAGACGATGTTGTTGTTGTGGAGATGCTCGATGGCCAGGATCAGCTCCGCAATGTAGAACTTAGCACGACCCTCCTCGAAGCGGCCCTCCTTCTGCAGATGCCAGAAGAGCTCACCACCAGACATATAGTCGGTGACCAGGTACAGGTCAGACGGTGTCTGGAAGGAGAATTTGAGGCCGACGATAAACGGCGAGTCCGATGTCGCGGTGCGGACAAGAATGTTCCGCTCGCCAACGGTGTGGGCGACTTCCTTCTTCTGCACAATCTTCTTCTTGGAGAGGACCTTCATAGCGTAGATGCGCTTGGTATCCTTCTTGCGCACCTGGTACACCTGACCAAAGGTGCCCTTGCCAATCAGGCGCAAAATCTCGAAATCGTCCGGGCCGTAGTGCTTGCGCTCGGTGCGCTGGTAAAAGGCCTCGACATACACTTCGCCAGTGGGCGTGTTCTCGGCCATTGTGTCTGCATGGCCGCGCAGAGGGAACCAGCCGCGAACGGGTCCGTCCTTCTCGGAGCTGTTCGCCTGAAAATCGACGTGACCCAGAAACTCCTCGCCAGACTGCGAGTGGTCGTATACGGAGATGTCGACCAGCATGTTTGAGTCGACGACATCACTGTAACGATTAGTTGAAATTCAAACAACCAGGTATGGGGCGAAGGAGAAGAGTACATACAAAACAGCTTCGGCGTCCCACTTGGGGTTTGTGAGAGAACGCCGAGCATTACGGTTCCGGAATGCGCCATACTCCGCGGTGCTTGTGTTGCTGCTTTGCCGGCTCCGCATGGGGATGGCCATCGGGCGGCCGTTGTCGCTTGCCTGGCGCTGGATGGGGATGCTGCTAATCGCCACGCCAGGCAGGACTGCCTCATCATCGTTGTCGGACGAGCGAGGACCGCCCGAGATCAGCTCGCTGCGCTGGAACACAGCAACGACATATGGATCCCGGGTCCGTCTGAGACCCCGCGCCTCGGCAATCTTGATTGTGAGCTTGCCCCTGGGTGCCGGTGCTTGGGCGCCCTGTGGGGTAGGGGTGATGGAAGCGGCACGGCTCCGGCTGCTATCGTCACCGCCTCGGCTCATGGTCGTTCTCGCACTCTCGTTGCCAGCAGATGTGGGTGCTGGGGCAGCACGGGCCTCTGCCGCCTGGGGCTGAGCAGTGGACATGGAACGTGTCGGTGTAGATTGACCGCTCTTTATACGAGTCATCGTTGTTAGCTTCTTCAGTTGACCTACAGAAGAGGAGCGCGGGACAGCGGCGGCGGCAACGGCGGCAACGGCAGCAGCGGGCGCAGAAGGTGCGTCGGCTGCTGGCGATCCAGCACGAACTGGCGTGTCTGGAGCCGTAGAGGCGCGCGGGCCGCCTGGGGCAATGGAGGGAGAGCGGGTAGAGGCAGGCGTGTTGGAGGAGGTGGAGGTGGAGGTGGCGGAAGGAGTAGCAAGGGAAGGAATAGAAGGGATAGAAAAGTGACGAGCAAGTACACTAGAGGGTGTGACAACGCCAGCCAAAGGCGTAGTGGACGACAAAGACTCCTGGCGGCCGCGCGCCTCCGACACATCAGAAATGCTTTTCTTGTGGCTTCGGAAGGTCCAAGGAGCGTCCCACGGGTTGGGGTGCTGCCAGCAGCACCCGCCGCCGCACTGGCTCCGTCCTTTTTGGTAGAGGCCTCTTCCTCGCTTTCCTTTGACACTCCTGCCGCTCCTGCCCCGCCCCCTCCGCTTCCGATCCCGACAACGCCACGTATGGACGCCGGCGGTGTCGGATACGGGTGCAGCGATGATGGCGCGGGCGCGGGTAAGCTTTCTAATGGAGACGCTGTGTCTTCTGTGGGCAGCATTTCTTCTTGTGGTGGTCGAGATTGTAGCGGCGGCGGAGATGGTAATGCTTGCGGTTGTGTCTCGTCTGCTTTTCGGCTTTGGTTCTGGACTTGGCTCTGGTTCGGAACCTCGCCGGCTTCAGTCTTCGGGTGTTGTTGGGCCGTGGCGTCGTCGGGTATTATTGAAGATGTCTCGGGATGGGGTGAGTCACTGGCGGCGGCGATTGTGGAAGAAGGCGGATCTGGCCGAGACTCTGACGATACAGATTGTGGTTTGACTTGTGTCGTCGGAGCGTTGCATTGTGTCGATTGTGTCGTGGGTTGTGACGTCGGTTGTGATTGCAAAGTTGTCACCACGGTCGGCAAGACATCTTCGGCGGCTTTCGGCGCGGCGGCAAAAGCAGGCAGAGAGGCAGAATTGGAGGTTGTGTTGAAGGTGGTTGCAGGGATTGCAGAAGATGCAGGATTGGCAGTGCTTGTGCTGGCAGTTGTGCTGGCAGTTGTGCTGGCAATTGTGCTGGAGGGTTGGTAGTGGAGGAGGCAGAGGAGGGTCTCGAGGGTAGAGTGAAGTTGCCTGAAAGCAGGCGTTTGAAAGTAGATGCAGGACGAACCTGATTAAAGTAACTCATGATTCCTGGAAGGCGTTTGTCGTGGAGGTCCGGTTGCGGTGTAGCCACACCAGAACGTGGGGTGTCAGAGCCGATCTGATCCGTGCCGTCGTCGTCGGCCGCGGCAGACCTGCTGGACTCGTCAATTCCATTCGTTGGAGGCATGTTGGGCAGCAGGTAGACAAGGCGGGAGATGGAGAAGGTGCAGAAACGGCAGAAACGGCAGAAGCGGCAGAAACGGGGCGGAGGAAAAAGAAGAGAAATGTGCGAAAGAAAAGAAGAAACAGAAGCGGTACGAAAAACGAGGAATAGAAAGAAAGAAAAAGAAGAAATTAAGAAGAAGAAACAAGATTCAAGGCGCAAATGTGGTGCATGCCGATTATGCCCTCTGCTGAAGTAATCGAAAGATGAACGTTATTGTTAGAAGATAACGTTTTAGGTGGTAAAGGGTGTAGTTTTGGACGATGAGAAAGATACTGGCAGAAAGGTGTAAAGGTCAAAGTGGCGACCGATGCAGAACAGCATGAGAAGATGACGAGAGGTGAAAATACGAAAACGACCAGAAAGAGCGCCCCATTCGACAAAGAACGGGCAGGACGGGTTGGATGGGCAGAATGGACCAGAACAAGATGAATAACAAATAGAAAAATAGGGAAAGAGGGAGTTAGTCGTAGGCCGGGCACGCAACGACGTGAAATAATAGGAGGGAAAAAACGGGAATACAAGTAAAAAATAGCTCGGATGGGAAGGAGTGGCCGAGTCAAGGAGGGGCAAAAAACGGGCGACAAATATGACGACCAGAATTTGAGTGGAGGACAAGCGCAAGTTGGAAGGTGCAGATGGGCTTTAGTGGAAGGTGCAAGGTTCGAGGGGCTGGATTTTGCACGCTTTAGGCCTTTGGTGAGTCGTTCTTTCCTGCCATCGCAGCAAGATCATCGTGGTGGCCGCTAATAAAGGTAAGAGGAAAGCGCCCAGAAAGCCCAATACGGACAGTGCGACAGTGCAACAGTACTTTGTACAGTACAGTACAAGGTATCATAGTATGTACAAATATACGAAGTACTGCGTACTCTGCACCCAGTAGAGTGTGTGCGGTTCCCTTTAGGGCAGCGAGGGCAGGTGCCGCGATTCGCCCGCAGCGAAGGGTTTTTAGTGGTCTTCGTCCTAGCGGCCCGGAGGGCAAAGAAAGGAGGGAAAAGTGCCCGCTTGGGTGGAGATCCGACTGCAAAGCAAAGGCGATTGGGGGAAGAGCGATGCTGTAATCGGAGCAGGCGTCTGCCGGCGGGTGTGAGGAGTAAGGTTCCCACGAAGGTCTAACCTAACAAGCTAACAAGAGGAGAACAAGAGAACAAGAGGAGAACAAGAGGAGGGGTGTTGGTTGAGGAAAGAACCTTGTCTATGACGCGAGGCGACAACGGAGCGGAGAGACAATCGAAGCTTTGCACGCAAGACAAGCAGGACGGGGGAAACGAAGGAGAGAAAAGAGCACAGGGTGTGCAGCCAACGTCAAAGAGACGAAAGAGAAGACACGAGGCAGCCAGTTGCCGAAAAGAAGAGAACCCGAAGAACACGAAGAACACGAAGAACAAAAAGGAACAAAATAGCCCCCCAAAATGAAGTCACCACAAAGGGATAGAGCAAAGAGGGCAGGCTGGGCAAGCTGAGGCTTATGAAGCTGTGCGCCCTCGCCTGCATCAACGCCTCCCCATCGGCCCTTTCTCTCCTTACGAAGTCTGGGCCTTCTTTCGCTTCTCCCTGCAGCTTGGTGCTTCCTTCCGTGTTTGGCTGCCTGCCCCAGAAGTACATCGTAGTTTGGCTTTTCCAGCCTCCAACCCCCTGCCCTTGTCTCGTCCCTTGCTCCTTCCTGTCTGATGGCTGAGAAGCACGGCCCTGGCCTGACTTCACAGACAAAGCAAGAAGGCATTTCCTCCACAAAAGTGTCGTCAGCCTATCCACGCCCCCAGTCATTGCCAAACTGCAGGCCGCGTTGGTCGAGTGGACTGCTCTCCAGCTCCAACCACCGACCGTCCGCCAGTCCGCTGTTCCACCAGCCCGTCAAACCTGATGCCGGCCATGTGGTCGGGATATATGGGGGGTGGGGTGGGTTATTTGGGTTATTTGGGTTATCTGGGTTATGAGTGGGTGCAGCGAAACCAAACCCAACCCTGGCTCGCTGGCTTTGGCTGAAAGAAAGGCACTTGCCGAGGGTGGTGCAAGTCGAAAGATAAAACAGCGAAACAAATCGGCAGGCGCGGCGCCCTCCTTTCCTCTTCACGTCTTCACATGGGACAGTGGAAATGGGACGGTATTTTGCTCGCTCACCCAGCGGCCCCATTAAAAAAAGGCGAGTTCCCAATCCCAGTCACGGACCAGTCCCGCTAAATCGCCAACTTCCCACAATTGGCAATAATACCAATAATACGTCGTACCTGCTGCAATCAGGCGCAGTGGCGTGTCAGGCGAAAAAGAACAAACCGAGACCAACCAAATGGCAAATAACACGGCAAACAGCAGAAACACAGGTGAAATCTGCCAAATTTGCCTCCCTGCTGCAGACCAAGCCTCAATGGACAATGGCATGCAAGGCAGTGAGGACAGCTGTGACCGTTGTGGCCGCTGAGAGGCCGCTGAAGCCGCCTCAGGCTCAGGCCCGGCAAAAGGCTCAGGCTCAGTCAGCGAGTCAGACTGGGCGGATTTGATAAGCGGCATGGCCGCTTCCCTTTGATGCCGTGTCCCCACAATGACAATGACAGGCCCAGGCCAGGCCAGGCCAGGCCTGGGTCGTCAAATTTGCGGAGCCACTCACTTCTCCTCACCAACTCACACAGTTGATGCGCCATCGCCTATCATCCAATGTCTATCTCTCAGTGCCTCTCCCTTAGCCATCTTCTTGCATCTCCTCCGTACTGTAAATCATTTTCAAACACTTGCAGACATTGCGTGCCTGGAAGACATGCTCCGTGAGAGCCGTTGAATGGACTACCACATCCAAAGTGGCTGCCAAAGCGGTCGATTGTGCATATGCAAGAGAGCATGGAGCATGCCCACAGTGCCCAACTAAGGCAAGGCCGTTGCAGAACTCAGGGCGGCTTGCAGGCGCCAAAGAGAGGAGAATCAAAGGACGAAAAGACGGGGCAAAATAGCATGAATGGCACAACACAAGCATGTGACCACAGCCTGCAGAAAGCGAGAAGGCCTATCCACGCATATCCATGGCACTCGAGCTCAAGATGCAAATGCGACAAGACGAGGCAAGCCAGCGGTACCAATGATGAAAGAGTGAAAAGAGAAGATAGGCTGACGACGGGCAACGCAATGCTGGCATATCAACGAAGCGCAGTGGCATGCGACTTGGGGGTGAAAAGTTTTTGAATGAGCCCTGAATCTGCCGCCGCGGGTCCCACTTCTCACGCAAATCGCAAACCTGCGACTGGATAAAAAGTATTGGATGGCTACGGCTCTCGCTTTATGACGATAAAGGCCACAGCTTTTGGTTTTCTTGTGCTTTGTTGTCACCAGGAGTTGAGGCGCGTGGAATAAAAGGAGGGGAAAGAAGGACAGAAGAAGGCGTCAAGCTCATCGATGATCGTCCTTGACGACCGGCGATCTGATATCGTCTGGTCCATATGCGCCATACTTTGTATCAAAGCACGATAGGATGGCACTGCCGGTATGCAAAGGAAGGTGCAAGGGAACGGATTAAATGTGAAAACGGGCACGAGTGAAGCGAGGACAAGACAGAATATAAAAGCTTCTTACCTTCCAAGCATCACGGCCTGCGTGGCCCGTCTCAGCAAGTCATGGCTATGGTTGTTGATGCCGTGCGGTCCACGGGGAGCGCTGAGGATATTGTTTTGGACAGCACCCTGCCATCCGCCATGGGCACCGTCTGTCGCACCCGTCATCGTGACGCGGTCGGAGGAAAGTGGATGAGTGATATCGTGGTATTGACCGTTCTTCTGGTCGTCGTGTGTGTTTTTCTGGTGCAGTATATAGCCGGCCTCGTTTCGGCTGGTCTTTTTCAACCGGTCTGGCTTTGGGTCTAGATGCTGAAAGATCTTGATTTGGAAGTCAAACGCGTCTCGATCTGTAGCGGAAATTATTTTTCTCCCGACTTCGATCGAGAGCCTGAGGTTCTTCAGTCTTGCTTCGAGAACCGTTGGCTTTTTCTCCTTGATGACGATCAAACAAAACAAGATTGACTCGGAGCAAGGAACGGGTTAAATTGGCACGGGTAGTTGAGCTTCGGTGAGAGATTCGACTTTCCGCTGGGAGAAGAGTGACGTTGCACGTCGTAGTAGTCTTCGTAGTCGTTGTTGGTCGTTTCGTCGTGAACAAGAAGAGCAAAATATTGCAAACAGTTTGGAGAGAGAACAGCAACATATGCATGTGGAAGGGCCAAGAGGGAGGAAGGAGGGGCCGACACAAGCGAAAAAAGGAAAGAGCGTGTCAAGAGGGGTTTTTTGCCTGGCCTTGCTGTGGCAGAGCTCAGAACATGTCAGAGAACAAGAAATGACGACTGCTGTGTTCTGCTCCTGCCATTTCGGGACTGTTGAATACGGTCTGCAAGTCAAAGAGCGAGAAAAGGCAAGAGCACACGGCGGGGCTGCTGACAGGCTGCGTAGCAAATACTCCGTGATATTCACCCATGTCTTGCCTGCCTCGACTGCTGGTCATAGAGAATCTGACAGCCAGTTCAAAGTGTCACAGCACCTGTATCCCTACATATTCCAAGTCGCATTTTTGCCTGTGCGCTGGCCCTGCAACACGCCCTGCACGTTCTGTTTCTCGATGCGTCCATTGCCCACTGCCCTGGAAGAAGGATGTGGCTTTGGCCAGTCTATTGCGCTATCCGGGGATGCATTGCGGATTCTCATGCAGATGTCAAGACAAGTTCGGCTGGGTGCGCCCGGCCTTTTCTTTCTTCCCGTCTCCCTTTGCTTCCCTTTTTTCCTTCACTCCATATACTCCGTCATGGTGGGGGCATTCATCCAAGTGAGTGCCGCCACCCGTCTGGGGAGGAAAAGAGATAACAAAGGTGTGGATGAACGATCCTGTATCTTTCAATACGTATGCACCCTCTTTGTCACAGCGATGGGACCTAGGACTGTTTGGCGCAACCCTGCCGCTCTTGCCATTTTCCCTATCTCGTAGCTTTCCCGTGGAATTATATATGTAGCGTCGTTCTCTCTCTCTCTCTCTCTCTCTCTGTCTCCTTGCCTAAGTGCTTCCGTTCATACTGTCAGAGGTGCTCTGACTTCGGTGCTAATTTTGGCAGCCGCGCTTCGGTTCGTTGATATCCCGCTGTTTGCGTTGTCGAGCTTGCCATGCCCTAGCGTGGTGTTAGTGCTCAAGACGGGAGCCACTGGTGAAGAGATCGAGAGCCGCCGATCCACGTGTGCAAGATTGGGCAATACCAAGGAAAGCTTCGCATTTGACGAGAGTGGACGAATCGACATATTCTCTTGGGAGAAAGGTATGCACCCCCGTCACCCTTTGCGTTGCCATCCATCCCGTTGGTTCTTCTTTCCGGCACAGCGGCGCGACAAGGCGTCGAGTTCAGACTGTAAAGAAGAGGCTTCGTCAAATACCTGTTTTCGTCTTTCGCATCCCGTTTCTCGATCTCTCCTTACATTTTACCAAGCTCCGTGCTTTGCTTTTTTTTTCGTCTTCCAGATCGTTGCTTCCTGTGCTATATCTGGATATCTGGATCTTCTTCTCTTGTTCCGGAAACTTAACAATGCTCTGTTTCGGGCCACAACTTGATGTTGTGAACAAAATAGGGTTGAAAACTAAGATGGAAAATGGTAATATACTCTGCAGTGAAGAATCGTGAGTGCTGTCCCTTCTACGGTAAAGAACGTTTCCGTTTCCGCCGCACATGTCGCTTCCCAATCGCTTCGTAGTCCGTCGTTGCCAGATACTCGCCAGTGTATTTGTTGCGTGCTTTTGTGTGTGTGTGTGTGTGTGTGTGGAAAAGATGGAAAGACGTCGAGGGCGGTGCCGGCTGTTTCCCTCTTGCTTTTCCCCTCGTAATCTCACACACCACCACCCTCTTCGGCGCTCATTCTTTCCTCCAACCTCACCACCACCTACCCTCCCCGAGAAAAAGAATTCATTGGTCGTTCCTTCTCTACTAAAAACAGATTTACGCAAATACTACCCGGGCATATTCCATATTTGCCGCATTCGGCCTGGGAACATCGGACGGCTGTTTTCTTTATTGCAGGAGGGAAGGAAGGGGTAGGCACATATCAGGAGAAGTCTCTTTGCAGGGTCTGTAAGCAGATGTTTTAAATCGGCTGGTTTGCTACGTGTAACCACCCGCCCCCAACCGGGTTGTTCTCTCTTTTCCCCCTCTCTTTACGTGCTGCTGCTTTGACCCAGTGAATATGCGAAAAAGAAATCCGATATGTCTGTTTAAACTGTGTGGAAGATAAGTCGGATTGTTAGATTTAAGTACATGTATTGTACACTCATGTTTCGCGTATTTGTTACTTAAGCTCCAACACCCTACGAATTTGCCACTTTCTGTTCCATTCACGAAAAGAGATATGCACGGCCCACAAAGCCACATGTACAATACACACATACATTCATACATGTCAGCCTTCCACCGCCATAGCCGCACCTTTTCCCCCGTGACTTTGCAAGAGTTTATAATCATGATTGCCCTATCGCTAATCGTGGTATAGACATCCAGTGATATGTCCAAAGTAAGACAGGGGCACTTGAGCTGATAGGAGACCTGGTTGATATCCTCGTGATGAAGCCATTTGTGTCCTTCAATTATGTGCATTCCATAACGGCCAGCATTTATTCAAGTCCAAGATCTCGCAGCAACAAATAATGGGGCAACACATGTAAACGTAAAATCTTCACCATGTACCATTGCATATATGAAGACCACGAAGCTACAGGAACGTAGCGAAGTAAAAGCTAGAAGCTTATATTCTAATGGAAGAAGGCAAGACAATGACCGTCACCAAAGAACAAGTTCTACCGATGTTGTATCTGGAACAGTAACGCAAGCCGTACCATTCAAACAAAACATGCCGTAAAGTATTAGTCAAACTTCCAAGTCTATGTCGACATCCCCGCCAAAATCTTGACCGCCCAAGTTTTTCTTGACAGTTGTCAGCTTCTCCAATTGAACGCCCGTCATATTTACAGACTCTTTTTGGCACCTCGGGCGCCATACTATCGTACCGGAATAGTACGACGGTGTGTTGGCTATGCGGAGGTGGCGGTGTGGATTATGGACGCCTGCTGCTGCTGTCCCTTCAGGTAATCTTCACACCGCGTCTGGATCGACGCCAACCATTTGGCGCGCCACGCTCCGACAATAATGACTCGGGGGCGGCGGGCGAGGATCTGGTTTTCGTTTTGATTGTCGCCAAATGGCGTTGCCGTTGCCGTTGCCGTGGGAGTGGTGGTGGTAGTATCGAGCGATTTTCTCCAGACGATGACGACCCGGCGTTCATGAGTGGAAGGTGCCACCCGAGTGGAAGGCGGCGCTTTTATTCTGATGACCGTTCTTGATTGAGTTGAAGGAGCCATCTTGGGCGATTGCAGATGCGGATTCGCGCGAAGGCCGTTGTTATTGCTGCTTTCAAGGCGACGGTTGATGGATGCCGGCTTATTTAGCCCAATATGGTGTAGTTATTGATATCGTAAAAGCTTGTTGTTCTGCTGCGAATGGACGAGATACAAAACATGGTGAACTTGGAGATGTGTTTTAGAGTTTTGCTTTCTGGAGACTGAATTGCCGGTCAAAGGAAGTCCACAATGACTCTGGCTATAAGGTTCTGTGGGAATGGGCTTCTCATTTAAAGTTCTCCTACCACGTGAAATTCATACACAGTTGGCTCTTTGTTTGAACCTGAGTATTGACACCCTACTGAGATCTTGTCATGAGTATCCTGACTTGACAAGCTATTGATACCTTGGGTTGATGGTGAGGTGAGTGAATGAGGTCTATGCGAATCTTATTGAAAGGTTCCATTTATAAAATTTGGGAGAATCACAATGAGAAAGGGAGCTACAAGTCCAACAGCGCAAAGTCACGACGAGCTGCTGTCACAACAATCCCTATCGTGGTTAGTGAAAGCTAGGGCCTGGCCAGTGACGCAATGAATACTACGCATAAGGAATCGTGACGACTATCGAGCTCACCCTCACAGATCAATGTATCGTATGCCATTTTCATTCCAAACGTGGTTTAACTGGGGTTGTAGACATAAAAGAACCCAAAAAATCATGCTTCGTAAGAACAAGTCATTGCAACGTCGAGACAGCCTCGTGGGTTTCTTTTCTCTACCCTACTTCTTCTCAATCAACGCCCGCAGACTCTCTTCTGTTCCCTCGGGGAACGGCCGGCTGTAGATCTTATTCAGAGGCCGCACGCTCGTCAAAGGGTCACCATATTCGCCTAAAGGTCAGTACAACATGCGGTGAGAGATGCTAATTTTTTAGAGTCGGAGACGACTCACTCGCATTGAACCCTTGGTCCGTAAGCCGCTGGCGGAAGTTGTCGGCCTCTTCGCGATGCTTGGGCGTGTTCCACGCGGCCGAGGTCTTACCGGTGCCGTTAAGCGGAGCGGCAGCAGCAGCAGCAGGCAGGGAAGTTGCGGCAGCGGCAGAGACAGTAGGCTGGTCAACCGCCATGGGAACGTCCTCTTCCATTGTGGAGGTTTGAAGCTGATGAAGAGTGAAAGCTGTGATGAGACAAGATTGCCGTGCGTCACTGGTTACTGAAAGTTAGCGACGTATAGATTTGACTTTGTGTGTATGCTGACCGGATCTCGCACTGTACCTTGATAAGACAGAATAGATCGCGAGGCATGCGTATGTGTTGTCTTGATCGTGAGTTGTTGGTTGTTTGTCGGCTCGTGGCGTCTGTGGTGATGAGAGGTCGTTGTGATGAAAGGTGGTGAGGCTTGAGAAGTGGGTCCCCATAGGTGGTTAAAGTCAGCCCTTACTGGCCAATCGGACGCATCAAACCTAATAGGTGCCCCAAGGTGGGAAGGAAGGGGCGGCACCCAAGAGTCCCGAGCGCCCCCTAGTAGCTTGCGGGCGGCACTATGCCGCTAAAAATGGCAGGAAGTGTCCATTACGGTTGACCATACGTACAGAGTGCCAAAATTGTTTTGCAAACCGCTTTTTGTCAATAGGGCCACACCGACCCCAGAGGGCGTACACCGTATAATTTCAAATATGAAAAATCTACTTCAACAGTAATGCATATCGCTGTAAACATGAAGGTTGCAAGGCCTTTCGGGCCCTACACAAGCAAAAAGGCAGAAAGCAAGCCAGAAAGCCAGCCAAAAGGCTATTCGAAAAAAAAGGCTATTCGAAAAGCCAAAAAGCCAGACAAAAGGCCAGCCAAAAGGCCAGTCAATAAGCCAGAAAGCCAGGTAAAAGGCTATTCGAAAAGCTATAAAGTAAGCTAGAAAGCCAGCTAGAAAGCAAGCTATAAAGCTAGGCGAAAGGCTATTCGAAAAGCCAAAAAGCCAGGTAAAAGGCCAGCCAAAAGGCCAGTCAAAAGGCCATTTAAAAAGCTAGAAAGCTAGCTAGAAAGCCAGGTAAAAGACTATTCGAAAAACTAAAAAGCCAGGCAAAAGGCCATTAAAAAAGCCAGAAAGGCCAGCCAAAAGGCCAGTCAATAAGCCAGAAAGCCAGGTAAAAGGCTATTCGAAAAGCCATAAAGCAAGCCAGAAAGCCAGCCAGAAAGCCAGGCAAAAAGCTAGAAAGTAAGCTAGAAAACAAGCCAGAAAACAAGCCAGAAAGCCAGCCAGAAAGCAAGTTATAAAGCCAGGCGAAAAGCTATTCGAAAAGCCAGAAAGCAAGCTAGAAAGCCAACCAAAAGGCTATTTAAAAAGCTAGAAAATAAACTAGAAAGCCAGCCAGAAAGTAAGCTATAAAGCCAGGCGAAAAATTATTCGAAAAGCCAGAAAGCTAGCTAGAAAGCCAAGTAAAAAGCCAGAAAGTAAACCAGAAAGTAAGCTAGAAAACAAGCTAAAAAGCCAGCTAAAAAGCAAGTTATAAAACTAGGCGAAAAGCTATTCGAAAAGCTAAAATATAAGCTAAAAAGCTAGCTAAAAGGCTATTTAAAAAGTTAAAAGGTAAGCTAAAAAGTAAGCTAGAAAGCAAGCTAGAAAGTAAGCTAGAAAGTAAACTAGAAAGCAAGCTAGAAAGTAAGCTAGAAAGTAAGCCAAAAAGCTAGCTAGAAAGCCAGTTATAAAGTTAGGCGAAAAGTTATTCGAAAAGCTAAAAAGTAAGCTAAAAAGCCAGGCGAAAAGTTATTTAAATAGTTAAAAAAGTAAGCTAGAAAACTAGGTAAAAAGCTAGTTAAAAAGCCAGAAAGCCAAGTAAAAGGCTAGCTAAAAGGCTAGTTAATAAGTTAAAAAGCTAATATACGAAAGTTATAAAGCCTTATAGGCCCTTATATAAATATTTATCTTTTTACTTAATATTACGGCTAACTTATATTTAGAAGTTATAAGTAATTTACCCTCTTTATATTCGACAAGGCTAACACCCTATAGAGTCCCCCAGGGTCCATGGAAGCTAAGCCCAGAATAGGGCTAAGCTTAATTACGTGTAGGTAAGACTACTTACACTAAAGGCTTAAAGGCTTTACTAAGTTTATACCTTACGGGGTCGTGGTTATTAATAAATTCGTAACGAGATTTAAACCGTTATCGAAATATTAACGTAATTATCCCGGAATAAAGGATAGTTTCCTTATAGAAAGGGGGCACCCACTTTTATTAAAAATTAAAGAAGTAAGAATTAATTTCTTAATAATATTATACTTACCTTTAATTATATATTTATTATTATATTCGTTATTTAATCCTTAACGGTTTATAATATTATTATTATAAAACCCCCCCGATACCCACTAGACTTTAAATACTTATAATATACCTAAGAGTTTTATAAATTTTAATTCTTTATTTATACGTTACTAGTTAAAATTCTCGTAACGATAAGCTTTAAAAAGATCCCTCGTATTACCCCCGAGGTTAACCCTTTTACGGTTCCGACCGTTAAGGGATAATTTAAGCCTCTTATTTTTATTAAACCTTAAGGACTAGTAAAGGAGCCGGTTTTTATACTTTTTAATAAAGATAACGACCGACTTATAAAAAACCCCCTTATAAGTTAAATAATTACTCCTTTTAATTAAGATTTTAAGGAGCTTTCTAAAAAAGTTTAAAGTTACGAACGTTATAAAATACTTTTTAAAAGATAATGAGAAGTAAAAGTAAAGTTATTAAAGCTTTAATTTTCAACTTTAATAAAGACTTTTATAAGTATTCTTAACTTATAAATCTTAAAGAAGTAATAATAAAAATTTATAAAATTTTTAAGGGTAATATATTTTTTAAATACTTTAATAATAAAAATAACCTTACTCTTAATAATTCGAACGGAAGTAACGAGGACCTTAATTTATTTAATAATTCTTCCGATTTCGGTAAAAACGATCCCGGTTACACTAATTTAAACTTATTAATTATTAAAGTTTTTAAACGGACTTTAAGGGAGTTAAACGTAAAATTAACCGAACCCGAGACGTATCGCGACACTTTTACCTTTTAAGAACGAAACGAATAAAAACGAGTTTTAAAGCGGATATTCGAGGTAATACCTCGGAAGTTTAAAAATAAAAGAAAGAGGATTTTAATAACTCTTAATTTAATAAAGTTATAGTTTTTAATAAAATAAAAGTAGTACGTAAAGACGTTATCGGAGTTAAAACGGATTATTATTATTAAGTCTTAAAAGTATTTTAAAGCTTAACTTAATACTTTTACCCCGGAAACGGGAGATATTTATACGACGGTAATTAATAAATTAATTAAATTACGATAAATTATAAATTAATCCCTTACGGATTATTTTACTTAAATACGGTCTTTAAAAGTTAAGTTTAATTTATTTTACGAATAATTTCAATTAATTATTTATTATTATAAGTTTTAAAAAAAGTACCGATAATATTTAATTATAAACGGAATTATTTTAAAAACCCCCTAATATATAATAACGTAAAGGGTAAATAAAATTTAAAAAGTAATCGGAGGAAAATAAGGTATATAAAATAAAAAGGGAGTATTTAATAATAAAACTAAGTCGTCGGGTAATAATTTTAAGTTATTAAAAGGGAATAATAAAAAGCGGAATTAATTCGAAAACCGTAAAAACTCCAATTCCTAAAGGAAATTTAAATAAAATAATTTTAAGTAAAAAAAATTAAATTTCTTTTATATTACTTATTATAATTATAAGTAAAAAGGATATTATACTTCCGTATACCCTAAAAAGGTAACGGGATAAGTTATTAAAGTATAATTTACGATATTTAATTAAAAGGGAAAAATAAAGGCGGAGTAAACGCTTTTACTTTATTTTAATTAAATTTAACGAGAAAAATAAATTTACTTATTATACGCTTATTATTAATAAAAGTTATCCTTTAAAGGTCCCCCTCGATTACGATTAAAGTAGGCCTAAACATTAATATAAAAATAAACGTAATAAGTATTATATTCGCGGAAAAACACCGACTCGTTAAAAGTCCTTAAAAACCCCTTATAATTAAAGTAGTAGGGTAATTACGCTCTAGGATTTATAGTATTTAAGAAGTGCCTTTATTAATAATAAACTTTAAAGGCGAGGAAAAATCTTTTATTCGTATTTATATTATAATAAATCGAGGCCCCGAAGAGACCCCGATTTTATTAAGAATACCGACTCTTTAATAATTTAATATAAAGTTACTTTTAATATAACGAAAATAATATTTTAGTATTATTAGTTTAAGAATTTAACTCGTCGAAGCCGTAAATTTTATAATAAATATAATAAACACCGGTAATTACTTTATAGTCGTTAATAACGAATATTTAGAACTTCTTAACGAGGATATAAAAGTAGGGGATTTATCCTAGATTTTTACCGGATTACGATTATATTAAGATATATTCGATTTTACGAAGGTAAAATTATTACCTCTATATAATAATATTAACTACGCTATCGATTTATTACTTAATACCAAGCCGCTTTATAAAGGGATTTATTTATTATCTTAAAAAGAATTAAGAGTCCTCCGTAAATACCTAGTAAATATTAAAAAGAAGAGTTAAATTAAAGAATTAATTAATTTTATTAAGGTACTAATCCTTTTCGTTTTAAAAAAGGATAATTTATTACGAATATATATAAATTATAAAAGGTTAAATAAAATTACCGTTAAAAATTAATACCCTCTCCCCTTAATTTTTAAAATTTTAAATCGTATCTAGGGTATTAAGTTCTTTTTTAAAATTAATATTAAGGATACTTATTATCGCCTTCGTATTAAGGTAAGGGATAAATAAAAAACCGTATTTCGTATTAAATATAATTATTTTAAGTATTCGGTGTTACCTTTTAAATTAATTAATATACCGGCCACGTTTTAAAATTATATTTATTAGAAACTTATAAAATACTTAGACGTTTTTTATATTATTTATTTAAATAATATTTTAATTTATTCTAAAACGAAAAACGAATATACTTAATATATTTAAAAAGTTTTAAAGAAGTTAAAAAAAGTAAAGTTATATATAAACTTAAAAAAGTACCGATTTTATTAAGGGTTTATTAAGTTTTTAGGTTATATCCTATTAAGAGAGGGAATAATTATAAATCCCGAGAGAATCCGGACGGTCTTAAAATAATAAATACTCCGTATTTACCGTAATATTTAGGTATTTATAAAATTTTATAATTTTTATTAAAGATTTATTTATAAATTTATAAAAAAGGTTAACCTACTAATTAATAAATTAAAAGGAATAATAAAGGGTAAAAAACTTAACTTAGTAATTATAAGAGTTCCTTAATAAAGAGCTTTCGAGGAGTTACGTAGGGCTTTTTAGTAAGCGCCCCTTCTTCGTTACTTTAATCCTAGGAAACTTATACGAGTCGAGATTAATATATTAAGATTTATAATAACCGGTATTCTCTCTTAATTAAATAAGGAAGGACGTTAATATTTTATAACTTTTTAGTTTCGAAAGTTTAAAAGCGTTAAATTAAATTACGGAACGCCGGATTAGGAAATAATAATTATAATATAATCCTTTAAGGAATAACGTTATTATTTAAAGGGTATTATTAAAATTAAAGTTTTATTCGAATTATACGAATTTAACGGTATTTATAAAATAAGTAAAGTTAAATAATCGTTAAATACGTTAATATATATACTTTATATTATTCGACTTCGAAATCCGATATTAACCGGGTTCGTAAAATTTAACGAATAAACCGTTTAAACGTTTTAATTATAATAATAAGTAAAATAATACGGATTATCTTTTATTTTTTCGTAAAAAGATAACGTTTAATAATTTATTATAAACGTTAATAAAATATTAGGTTAATAAAACTAACGTACTTATAATTAGGGGGGACTTTAGGAGGAATCCTAAGGAAATCGATAACGCGTCGCCTCCCGTCGAAAATTACTTATATATAGGGAATCGAAGGAAGACGATTTTAGAAAGTGTAATAAGTGTTAGTCGAGCCTTAGAAATTAACGGAAACCGGAGGTATTCGCCGGTATTATAAAATAAAACTTAATTACGGACTTTAACTTATTAAGCCCTTTACCTTCTTTAATTAAGAATATATAAGAAAATAATTTAGAGATTTAAAGTATTTTAAATAAAATACGAGACTACGGAAGTCGAGTATACGGTACGTAGTTTTAAAACTAAGAGGGTCTCTTATATAGGGACGGAAAAATCCTAGTACTTAAAAATAAATTTATTATCGAGGGAATCTTATAAGAGTACTACGACTTTCCGGTAGTTAAATATTTTAATAAAAAAAGGATTAAAGATATAATTAAAAATAAGTTCTTTTAAGAAGGTATAACGAAAACGATATATAATTATATCGATACTTATATTATTTATTAATTAATAAAACCTAGGAGGTATCGTTTTTATAAGGAGTTATAGCCTTTACTAGTTCTAGAATTATTATAATAAAAGATAATAATAAATTTTATTACGGGGCTTTTACTTAATCTTTAATAGTTTAAAGAAAGTAAATATAATTTTAATAATAATAAATAAGTTTATAAAAATAGTTTTATTCCTAGTTATTATAATAATAATTATAACCGCGGACTTTATAAAGCTTTTATATTAAAAGGTGTAGTTAAAATTTAATCTTCCGGCGGGAATCGTTATAAATCGTGGATTGCTTTTTATAAGCGGTTATTAGGCGGAGGTGTATTATTACCTTCGTATTAAAAGACGTTTATTAATAACCTTTTATTTATAAACGGATAAATAAATTAAAAGGATAAATTAAGTATTAAAAACGTATTTACGTTACTTTATTACGGATTCCCACTTAAATTAATTAAAGTTACTACGAATAATAAAATTCGTATATAATAATATAAAAAACGAATTAATTAATAAGTTTCTTTACGAACTTTTTATAAGGTATTACCTAGATTTCTTTATAAGTACCGAGGACGGTATTATTCGGAAGGGGGTATTAGTAACGAGATTTAAAGAAATAAGGATAGTAAAAGTACGAGAACGCGTTAAATAATAAATAAGAGATATTTAAGAAGTATAGGCGAAGTATTTTAACGTAAAGTATACTTTTATAATTTTTTAAAAGGGAGATTTAATTACGTTATTTATTAAAATTTAAAACTTAAAATAATATTAAAGAAGTTAATACTTAAATTTATTAAGCCTTTTAGGATTATAAGAACGGTAAGGAGATAAGCTTATTATTTAACCTTACTAGAGTAATATAAGCGCCTTTATAATATATTCCCGGTAATACTTTTAAAACTCTAGAGATTCCGAGGGGATTCCTTTAAAGTAATATTAATATTAAATTTAAAAAATAACTTAAATATTTATAAGGTAAAGCGAGTTTTATAAAAATAAACTTTTAAGGGTTAAAAAGCGAATTAACCGCTAAAGTTTAATTAATAAGTTTTAAAGGGAGACGTATAAGTATTAAACGTTATACGAGAAATACGTAAACGGAATATAATTACGGATAAAGGTAATAAAGTTAAAAGGCGTAAACGAAATCTTAAAAAAAAAGTTAATTAAGTAAGGCCGTAAACGGTTATTTATATAAACGCCTCGCGTTACGCGCCTTATATTATACCCCCCTTATATAACTTAGCGCTTTACGCCACTTAATTATTTCTTTTCCTCCTTTATAAAAGGAAGGCCTTTTTAACCGCGGCTTAATCGTTAATTAATACCCTTAACTCGACGAACTCGGTTATCTCCCTTTATAACCGACGTAACTCGGTTTATTAACGCTCGAAAAAAGGGTCCTTAAACTTTAACCGAGGTAAAGCTAGGGCCTTAAAGGATAAGCCCCCGCCCCGAAGGGCCGCCCGTACCGTTAATACTAGGCCTTAATATATACGGCGCGTTTAAAAAACGTTAATTATAATTCCTTTTAATTTTTAACGGGAATTAATATATACGGGGAATACGTTACGGGCGCCCCCTAAACCGAATACTTTATAATACTTAACGGTAATATACCTTAATATAATAATAATACGTAAAACCGTAACTTTAATAACGACTTTTAAGGCCGGAGCCCCCGTAAAGGTCCGGTATAAAAGCCTTTTAAGGTTTATACTTACTTAAAAAAGAGGACGAAGTCCCCGATTATAAAACCGGGGAGTTAAAGTTTATTAATAATAAATTTATCCGATAAGAATTTTTAAGGAATTTTACCGGAGTATAAAAACCCTTTAAAGGTTTATACCCACTTATTTAAAAAAAGGACGAAGTCCCCGATTATAAAGCCGGGGAGTTAAAGTTTATTAATAATAAATTTATCCGATAAAGAATCTTTAAAGGAATTTTACCGGAACGTAAAAAAGTAAATTAAATAAGGTAAGCCTTATTATAACGGTTAAGTTTTCGAGGAAAAAAGAGAGGTTTTAACCGCCGGGTTAAGGGTTACGGTAATCTCGTCCTCCTTTTTATCTTTTTCCTTTTAGGCCGGAGCCTACTCCCCGTCGTCCTCGTCCTTTTCTTTATCCTTTTCCTTTTAAACCAAAGCCTACTCCCGTCGTCTTCGTCCTTTTCCTTAATAATTACTAATCCGACGACGTTATCGTCGTCGTCGTTATCGTTATATTATTATTATTATTATTATTATTATTATTATTATTATTATTATTATTATTATTATTATTATATTATATTATTATTATTTATTATTATTATTATTATTATATTATTATTATTAATATTATTATTACCGTTACTAAAATTAATATTAATTATCTCCTCGTCCCCGTCCTCCTCCTTATTATCCTACCCGAAGGTAACGACGACCTCGGTAACTTTAATTAACGCGAGTTTAATTAATTACTTAAACGACCCCGTAACGCTTATAATAATATTACGAGGCCCCCGTTTTTATACGCGGTATATAAAGGGCGAGCCGTCGTTAACGGACGACACTTAACTTCTAGGGGAAATACCGGGGTAATTAACCCCGGCGCCTTAATTTATTAAGTAAGCCCGTTAACGGCGCTCTCGACGACGTTACGTTAGCGTTTTAAACGACGATATCGTTAAAGTGGGAGATATTATTATATAATATAATTAATTTTAAATATTAAAACCCTTAAGTTTTATTTAAGATTACTTAATATTAATATATAATATAATTATTATTACGAATATAATTATATATATAATAATAAAAAGCGATATTTATTATATATATATAAATATAAGTATATAATTATATAATTATATAATTATATATACGTTTAATTATATAAATAAAAGTAAGGATAAAAAAATAAAAAGAGATAAAATCCTTTAAAACTTTATAAACTTTTTATTTACTTACTTATTTATTTATAATTAACGTTACCCCGTTAATTATTTTAAATAAACGCTCCGTAATATAATACGCGACTTATTATAATAAACGAAAAGTAAAGTTCGGATAAAAATAATTTAAAACGAGTATTACCGAATCCCCCCGGATATATATATTTCCGATTATATTATTACCCTTTTAATTTTAATTCGGTTTTTTTCCCTAAAGGGTTTTTCTTATTTTTTTTTTTTTTTTTTTTCTTTTTTTTTTTTTAAATACGAGGGTTTTCCGTTTCCAGGTTTCCTTACGTTTTTTCTTTAATAAAAGCTTTTACCTATATAATTTTTCTTTTATACGAATCCCCCCGGTTTTTATTTCCGGCCATCCTTTATTCTCCTAACTACCGATATATTTAATAAATTAACGAGTTAAGGATAACACGTATTAAAAAAGGGATAATTATTACGGTTAACTTATATTTAAAAATTATAAATAATTTACCCTTTTTATATTCGATAAGGTTAACACTTTATAAAGTCCCCTAAAGTTTATAAAAGTTAAGCCTAAAATAAGGCTAAACTTAATTACGTATAAGCAGGACTACTTATATTAAAGGTTTAAAGGCTTTATTAAGTTTATACCTTACGAGGTCGTAATTATTAATAAATTCGTAACGAGATCTAGACCGTTATCGAAATATTAACGTAGTTATCCCGGAATAAAGGATAGTTTTTTTATAGGAAGGGGGCACTTACTTTTACTAGAGATTAAAGAAGTAAGAATTAATTTTTTAATAATATTATACCTACCTTTAATTATATATTTATTATTATATTCGTTATTTAATCCTTAACGGCTTATAGTATTATTATTATAAAACCCCCCCGATACCCACTAGACTCTAGATACCTGTAGTGTACCTGGGAGTTTTATACTTAATTATTTTACTTTTTAACTAGTATTTTAACCTCTTAAATAACCTTTTAACTAGTTATTTAACTAGCTTTTTAATTAGCTTTTTAACTGGTTATTTAGTTAGTTATTTAACTAGTTATTTGGTTAATTATTTGGCTGGCTTTTTGGTTGGTTATTTAGCTGGTTTTCTAGCCGGCTTTTTTAGCTGGCTTTTTAGTTAGCTTTTTAGCTTTTTACCTGGTTTTTTAACTTACCTTTTAGCTTTTCGAATAGCCTTTTACTTAGCTTTCTAGCTAGCTTTTTAGCTTGCTTTTTAGCTTACTTTTTAGCTTTTTACCTAGCTTTCTAGCTTGCCTTTTAGCTTTTCGAATAGCCTTTTACCTGGCTTTTTGTCTAGCTTTCTAGCTGGCTTTTTGGCTGGCTTTCTAGTTAGCTTTTTAGCTTACTTTCTAGCCTTTTATTTTATTTTCTAGCCTTTTGGCTTACTTTCTAGCTAGCTTTCTAGCTGGCTTTCTAGCTTACTTTCTAACCTTTTATTTTACTTTCTAACCTTTTGGCTTACTTTCTAGTTAACTTTCTGGCTGGCTTTTTAGCTAGCTTTTTAGCTTACTTTCTAGCCTTTTATTTTACTTTCTAGCCTTTTAGCTTACTTTCTGGCTGGCTTTCTGGCTTTTCGAATAGCCTTTTACTTAGCTTTTTGGCTGGCTTTCTGGCTGGCTTTCTGGCTTTTCGAATAGCCTTTTACCTGGCTTTCTGGCTGGCTTTCTGGCTGGCTTTCTAGCTAGCTTTCTAGCTTGCTTTCTGGCCTTTTATCTTGCTTTCTAGCCTTTTGGCTGGCTTTTTACCTGGCTTTCTAGCTTTTCGAATAGCCTTTTACCTGGCTTTCTGGCTAGCTTTTTAGCTGGTTATTTGGCTGGCTATTTGGCTGGCTATTTGGCTGGTTATTTGGCTGGCTTTCTGGCTTTTTGAATGGCCTTTTGGCTTGCTTTCTGGCTTGCTTTCTGGCTTTTCGAATAGCCTGCTGGCTTTCTGGCTGGCTTTCTGGCTGGCTTTCTGGCTTTTTGCCTGGCTTTTTGGCTTCTTGAATAACCTTATGCCTGGCTTTCTGGCTTCCTGAATAGCCTTTTGGCTGGCCTTTTGCCTGGCTTTTGTGGCCTCTTGAATGGCCTTTTGACAGGGCACCGATCCTTATGCAATTAAACCACTAGCCGTTATGCACCAAGTGGGTTTTAGCGAGACCTCTAGGGGCGTGTGTCTAGTGTGCAAAATAATTTTGGCACTCTGTACGTATGGTCAACCGTAGTCCATTGGGAAAGGGAAAATTGAAGAGCCAGTTGGTTCTAGTAAATTTTGTTCCCCATCACCAGAAAATCGACATACAATAACTGCATCAAAGCGTCGGATTTCTGGGAATACAACCGCCCACGCCCTGCGTACGAGCTCACATTGGCCATTCCCGCACTTTGCAGCTACCCACCTCCACACCCCCACCTCAACATGGCCAAAAATACGGGCGTCCCCAATGCGTGGGACGACGACTGGGAGGCGCAAGCCGACAAGATGGCGGCCAAGGAGAAGACGCAGCAGGCGAAGAAGCTATCGGCCAAGGGCGGTGCCGGTGGCCCGTCCAAGGGCAGGGGAGCTGCAGAAGAGGACAGCGCAGCTGAAATGACACGTGCCGAGCGTTTGGCCAAGCACGAGGAGGAGCAACGGCGGCTATGGAACTCGGCGTGAGCCACTCCCCTCCCCTACGGCCGCCAACTCGTTGTTGAAAGCTTTGCTGACAGCCCAGGGAAAACCCACAAGAGTTCCACTTCTTGTCGGCCGGTGCGGCGCCCGGTGGCGGTGCTCTGTTGGCCGGCAGTAGCAACAATAGCGGCGCCAGCGCGCCCACGATCCTGCCGTCGGCCTCGGCGTTCCGGCCACAAATGACACTTCTCAGCCGAAAACCGGCACCACGCGTGGTCCGGCGACGCGACCCCGTGACGGGCATTGAGGAGCTGACGATCCGCGACGACGCAGCCGAAGCGGAGGCGGAGGCGGCAGCAGCGGCGCTGCGCAACAAGGAGACCCCCGAGCAGATTCGGCAACGACAGCAGCGGGAGCGGGAAGCCAAGCAGCGGAAATACGACGAAGCGCGGGCCAAGATCTTTGGCGAGCCACTCCCCGCAAGCAGCAAAGACAGCAGCAAGGACGGCGGCGGCGGAAACAACAAGAACAACAGCAACACGACACCCAGCTCATCGTTGACTTCATCACGACAAGCATCGCCCGTACCACGAAATGCGGGCGGCAACAACAGTGGCAGCCATACACCACCACAGTCACAGCCGTCTGGCGGGTACCGAGGACGGGGCCGTGGGCGTGGCCAAGGTGGTGGCCACCGTGGGGACCGGGGAGGCGACGGCTTTGGCCGGGGTCAACAGCATGACCCAAGCTTTAACAGACGGCAACCACAATATCAGAGCCAGAACCAGAACCAGAACCAGAACCAGGACCAAAACCAGAACCAGGACCAAAACCAAAACCAGAACCAAAGCCAGAACCAGTTTCAAAGCCAGAATCAACAGCAACAGCAACAATACCAGCACCAGGTCGGCCAGTACTACCAGAACACGCCATCAACATCACAATACCAACCGACAACCACACCACCATACCCATCAACATCTGTGCACACATCCCCAGCACCGTCATCAGGAACACGAGAACTCTTCGACCCCAACTACTCGCAAAAGCCACAAAGCCAGAGGCGGCTGCAGGGCCATCATAAGAATACCGGCAGCGGTAGCGGTAGCGATGTGACAGGCTCGCCGTTCCCGAGCCGGACAGGTACGCCGCGCGAAGAAGAGTTCGTAGTCCGAGCGCCGCGGGGTCCCGACGGCAGTGGCCGTGGCGGCTTCGGGTTTGCCCGCCGAAGCGGTCTACAAAGTGGATGAACACGCCAGGGGCAACGAGACATGAGAGACATGAGAATATATGTACAATATGCAGGATCTCAATTTTGGGTATCATCTCCTTTAATCCCTATCTGACCCGACCATGTAATCCAAAGGGCCGCCATACAAACAAACAAACAAACAAACAAACAAAAACAAAGAAACGCCGGTTATGCATGCATCCCCAAGGCAAAGAACGTCGTCACGACTTTATCTACCACCCGCCACCAATCTTGCCGGCCAACTGGACGACATGCTCGGTGGTATCGCCGCCCTTCTTCTTGCTGCCAGGGGCGGTCGACTTGCCAACGTCGCTCACAACTTCGCGGTATGTGGTGTAGACGAGCTTGGCCTGGTCGATGCCGGTGATCTGTGCCCAGTGCGCCAGCGCTGCGCGCACATACGACGGGCTGATGCCGTCGACGAGGTCGGCCGGCTTGGACACGCCGCTGTGGTCGTTCTGTCCGTTCTGTCCGTTCTGTCCGTTCTGTCCGTTCTGTCCGTTTGGGACGACGTTGGCGGCCTCCTCCTCCTCGTCCGAAAAGTACGCCTCGTCAATTTCGGCGAGCCACGCCTTTTGCTCTTGCGGGCCCGGCTTCACGACAACCTCTTCTTCGAGAGGCGGCGGACCGGCCGCCTGCCGCTTCCGCGCCACAACCACCTCGTCATCCACCTTGATCTGGCCACCACCGTTGGTACACCCGCCAGGGCAGGCCATGACCTCCACATAGGCGAAGTCGAGACCCGCGCCCGCACCGCTGGCACCACCACGACGGGCACTGCCAACGGGGCGGCCACCCGGCAGGCGCGAGGGCCGGGCGGGCTTCAGACGGCGCACCAGGTTCTGTATGTTGCGGAAGCCGTAGTAGCGCGCGGCCCTGAACAGGGGCGGCGCCCCCGTCGTAGGGTCGGCACCGGCGGCGGTAATGGCGTACTCGACGACGTCGACGTTGCGGCCGCGGTTGGTGTGCAGAGCCGCGCCCGGGTTCTGGGCGAGGACCGACTGGAGGATGAAATGGAGGTTGCCGCCGGAGCTGCCGGCCGAAGTGGGTGGGTGGCGTCTCCTTTGTGTAGTAGACGAGGAGGAGGAGGAGGAGGAGGAGGAGGAGGAGGAGGAGGAGGAGGAGGAGGTGGCAGACGGAAAGAGGAACGCGTCCAGGATCGGATCGGGAAAGGGGAGGCGGCTTGTCTCTGCCAATGCCTGGGGACTCGTCTTTGGAAGACAGAAGAAATCAATCCCGCGCGATGCAGCCAGCATCAGCACTTCTTTGCTCGTAATCACACAATCCACGTCGCGAATGCCTTTGGAGCCCTTGTGCGCTGCACGTTCGTCCCACGCGCCGTCCATCAGCTCTTCCCGGCTCGCCTCCAGCTTCTTGTCGAAGCACGGCATCACGGCGACGTGCCAGATGCGGTCGGCGGGGATGCCCAGAGTGCGACTGAGTGTCGTCTTGAGAAGCGTGCCGGTCAGCGCCTGCGGCGACTTGACCTTGGACAGGTGGCCGAGCACATGCGGGTGTGTCTTTTCGGCGTAGCAGACCCAGCCGGGGCAGGACGACGTCAAGAGGGGGCGGGCTACCGCCTTGGCGCCAGTCGAAGCCTGCTGCTGCTGCTGCTGCTGCTGCTGCTGCAACACCTCGTCCGCACCCAGGACGAGCGTGGCATCGCGTGCCGCATTCGTGTCCACGACCCAGGTAAACCCGTTGTTGTAAGCACCGCCCGACCGCAGGCCACTGGGGCCCGACAGCAGATGCTCCAGCATGTGGCCTGCCTGCTGTTCCGTCACGCCGGGCCCGCAGGCAGCGGCCAGGTTGGCCCTTGTCTGGGGCGAGACGCTGGCAACGTAGAGAAGGGGCCCTGCAGGGTCGTCGAGGCCGTCCACCGTCAAAGAGAAAGAGGAAGGCGATGCAGTCGAGGAGGCGAGTTTGAGTCCCGGCGCCGCGTCCAGCGCGCGCAAGACTTCGGCATGGCTCTGCAAGCTGACGAGGACGGCCTCGGCGGACGTGACACAGCCCGAGCAGGCCAGGCAGTCGGTTAGCGAAATCTGCGCAGGGCCGGCATGGGCGCCGTTGGTCGGTCCATCGTCGCGAAAGACCTCGTGCTCGAGCGATGTTGGCGGCTGCTCGGGGACGGTGGGAAGAGTCTCGACAGGTTTGATGCAGGCGACACCCGGTGTGATGAAGTCGTTGAGATCGTCGGCGGAGAGGATGGCACTCATTGTGCCGGAGGGGAGGGGGAGAGGAGGGAAGAACAGGGGGGGGGAGACGAAAAGAAAGAAGAAATCGGGGTCGTGTGTCGTTGTGTCGTTGTATCGTCAAGTGCCAAGGTGGTCGATGAGGCTGATGTGACTCTGTTGTTTGGAATCGTTCAAGGTCAGTCAACTTGCACAGCGCATGCTCGATAAAGGAGTGGTCGAGTATGTGTTGCAAGAAATCTGAATGCCCGTCTCTCAATGCTGTTTGACCAGAAAGAAGAGGAGTTGTCGTCGTTCAGCAGAGCGCAAATCGCAAACCGTGCTTTGAAATCGAATGGGGCTCCATTAAAAAGTCCACAAGCCGATAACATCGTTTTTGGCGGAGGCAAAAAAAAAGGTTAGTGACTCTTTCCCCTGTCGCATGTCGTCTTGGGAGGGGGAAGGAGGCGGCATTGCGAAATCGGCGGGCGGGTTGGGTGGCGGATTTCTGTTTCTAAGGTTGGTCTTGCCAATTGCCTGAACGCTGACTGGCTGGCATGTGAACTTTGTATGACAGTGTGGGAAAGAGACACCCACTAGCGCTGTCTGGCCTGTTTGGCCGCACTTGCTGTTTTTGGACTATCACAGCGGCTCAGAGTGGACTTGAGGTTTTAACTTCGTATGCGATTAAGGCCATTCTAATCTCTCTTGTATGCATTCATGCAGTATGAGCCCAGCCACAGAAGATCACATCGACATTGAAGCACACTTTGAGCGGACAAAACACGCAAATGCAGAAAAAGCATCATGCGAATCGTAGTGAAAGTACTGGCGACCTGACACCAGAAGACGATGCAGACCCCGTGGTCAATTAATGATGCAAAGACAGTGAACAGAGTGATACATAAGAATAGAGAAGAGGGACAGAATATGAGAGAAAAAAGAAGAGAAAAGAAGAAAATCATCACCGCCAGGACGCCCGGCAGCAATCATGGATGGCCGTCGTAATGATACATAGAAAAAACAAAGAAGATAAGAAGACCAAAAGCTATACACAGCTCTTCCCACGGCCTAATCGTGACGGAACGTGCACTTGTCGCCCTTGGCACACTTCCCACTCTTCCAAAAGACACAGGCTTTGGTACCGATGAGCGCCCGGTTGATGCCGCGCAGGTGGTTTGGCACGTTGCCGTCCTGGTCCCGCTTGTTGTTGAAGCCCGGGCCGTTGTGGGGTTTGGCATTGTGGTTGTGATTGTGGTTGTGATTGTCAGCAGGCCCATTGCTGTCGTTGCCGCTGTCGTTGTCGTTGCCAAACTGGTGCCGCCGCGGCCCTCTGCGGCCACCGTCACTGCCACGAACGCCACGTGTGGTGCGCGGGTACTTGTTGTTGTGCTTGCCATCGTCGTCGCCGCCGTTTTGGTCCGGGCCCGTCGGTAGACTGCCATCCTGACCGGGCTGGCCGGGCTGGCCGGGCGGTTGGCCCTGACCACCGCCAGAAGCCCACTGCGCAAGAGACAGCAGGTACGCTTGGTTTGCGTCGGCCGACTCGGCAGCCGGCAGCTGTGCACCCCCGGCAGCACCGCCCATCATGGAAGCCAGCAGCGCTTGCATCTGAGCGTCATTCTGCGGATCAACACCCATAGGCTGAGCAGCCGATCCGCCACCAAGTGTCGTGAGGAGCGCCTGCAGCTGGGCATTTGGATCGTTTGCACCACCTTGGGGCGCTTGCTGCTGCTGCTGCTGCTGCTGCTGTTGTTGCTGATAGTATGTGTTCATGAACTGAGCATAAGCGTTGGCATCAGTCGACTGAGCCGCAGGCTGTTGCTGTTGTTGTTGCTGCTGCTGCTGCTGAGGGGTGAATTGGGCATAGTATGCAGCCCATGCAGCAGCTGCGTCTTGCTGCTGGCCAGTACCTGCTGCAGGATGAGAAGCAGCAGCAGCAGGCTGCTGTTGCTGTTGCTGCTGCAGCTGTTTGAGCGGCAAGACGGCTCTGTGCCTCGGCCGCCTCGGCCAGGGTCTGCTTGCGCTGCTTCTCGCGGTTGTAGCCCGTCCACCACTCCTTAATGCGCTCTTGGTCCGTAATGTACGCGGGAGGCTCGGTAGCTGGGAATGGCTTGCCTTGCAGCTGCAAGAAGATGCTCTCCAGGGCCAGCACCGCCTTTTGCACGGCTGGGTCCGAGTAGTCCTGCCAGCGGTATGCCCTGGTAGGGATCGACAAATCGAGAGTCGGACGCCAGTTCTTGACTGCATCCGACAACAGAAGACGGACAACATCCTCACCACGAGCACCATTGAACGATACGATGGAGCCCGCCAACTT
This sequence comes from Sporothrix protearum, assembly GCA_016097115.2. Classification (NCBI taxonomy): domain Eukaryota; kingdom Fungi; phylum Ascomycota; class Sordariomycetes; order Ophiostomatales; family Ophiostomataceae; genus Sporothrix; species Sporothrix protearum. Next base: position 45,045 of record JADMNH010000015.1, on the reverse strand, counting down.
GGCACCGGGCGCGGCCTGAGCTGCGGCTTGCTGCTGCTGGTGCTGCTGGTGCTGCTGGTGCTGCGGGTTCTTGGCACCTTCGATGCGCTGAATGGCGTTCCATGCGGCCCAGTTGGCGCCGTACTGCCGCTCCTCGTTCCAGCGAACTTGCACCTCTTGCAGCACCTTCGACTCGGACGCAGGGAAGTCAATCTTGGCAGGCTGGTCGGTGGTGGCCAACTCGGCATGGCCGGCCGAAGGTGACTTGGGCGTCGGCGGGATGTCCGAGGGGTCAGTGTAGATGGCCATGAGAACCGTGTTCTCACGCTCGGCCATGGCTTTTCGCTCGGGCGACTCGACGGCCAACTGGCCACCGCGCGTGACATACGTCTCGGCGACCTTGTCGGCCGGCAAACCGGAGAAGCTGATGGGTGATGCCTCGAACCAGGGCCGGTACGGCAGCTCGTCGTCTTCGTCGTCGTCCAAATCCATGCTGTTGCCGCCACTTCCATCGTCATCGTCTTCAGCACCGTTCTTCTTGAGACTGCGCTTGAGCGCCAGACCTTCAGACCGATCATCACCGGCATCACGGAGCAGGTACTTAGCTCTGCCCTCGTCTTCGCCCTCGTCCTTGGTGAAGATGCGGACCTCTGTCAGGTCGCTACCCGTGCGCCACGTCACCCGCAGCTTGCGCCGGCTCTCCTTACGCAGGCGCTTGGCCTTTTGCTCGGGTGTCTCGGCGGCGTTTTTGCCGGACGACGAGGAGGAATCAGGCGTGGGCGCCGCAGTTGAGGCGGCGCTCTTGATAGCCTTGGGCTTGGAGATCTCGTCCAACAACAGGCCCAGCTTCGATGACGACGGTTGTGGTTCGCCGCCACCGGCGGCGGCTTTGGCTGCAGCCGCTGCCTTCTTAGCGCGGGAAGCTGCCGCTGCCGCAGCAATGGTGAGGGCTGAGTTGGCCGTCGCTGTCGACGAAGAAGCAGTCTTGCTCGCGGGTGCGGGTGCGGGTGCGGGCGCATCTGCCTCGCGTTTCGATGGAGAGCCGCCGGTAGAGGATGCTTTGGCGGCATCCTTGGTATCCGTTTTACTGCTCGCTGCGGTCGAGGCGGAAGATGGCTCAGTTTTCGTAACGGCTGGCTTCGTGGCCGTCGGGCGTATCTTGCCAGGCAAAAGGGCAGTGCCTGCCCATGGCTTAGCAGGTGCCGAGGCCGTGGACGGTGCGGCACCAGTAGACAAAGCGGTCTTGGCCACCGCCTGCGGCGCACCCGATGCCGAGTTGGTGGCTGACTTCTTCGTGGGCCGCGAGTCGGACTCATCTTCGCGCGGGCGTTTTGAAGACGAAGAGTCTGACACCACTCTGGCCGCGGCAGGCTTTGTGCCTGTTGCAGCAGCTGGCTTGGCTGCCGTCTTGGATGGCACGTCGTCGGCCATCGCAGTGCTATTGCTCGCTGAAGCGCCTGTCGGGGTGGCTGCAACGGTGGCAGGGGTGACGGCAGGGGAGGCTGGCTTGGGGTGAATGGTCTTGGAGACAATCTCGCCAACTAAATCCTTGACCTCGGCGTCACCTTTGGTCATGAAGCGCTTCTGGATCTTGTCGAATTTGAGGCGCTGGTTTAGCATCTCGTCGGTGACGGTGGTAAACTGGGACATGAAGCGCAGCAGTGTCTTGGTCAGCTTGCCGTTGAAGTCGGCAGCGTTGACACAGTCACGCAGGGCCGACACCAGATTGGCGAGCAGTGGTCCGTTGCCGCCCAGGTTTTCAATCACTTGGTCGTGGCCCTTCTCGTCGGCAGCGTCGACGGCACGGTACAGGATCTCTTGCTTGGACGCCAAGGTCCGCTTAATCTGCTCGATCGCCTCCTTCTTGCCGCCAGCCTCTTCGGCCTTCTTGAGGCGCTCCTTGGTCTCCTTGATCCCGTCGTAGATGCCCTTGACAAAGTCACCAAAATTCTTGACGGCGCGCTTGATCGTCGCAGGGGCATTGTCGGTGACATGGACAAAGCCAATCGCGTCCCAGGCAGCTGCATCGGCGGGGTCGGTAGGCCGGGTCGCGCTGCGAATTTCCTCCTCTTCCTCCTCAGAGTCGGACTCGTCGCTACCAGGCGACTCCATAGCCGCCGGGCGGCCCTGAGCAGCAACAGACTTGGTCGGCTTCTTGGGCGTGTCCCCAAGGGAGGCAAATTTGTACACCTTGGGTGGCAGAACTTTACCCTGACTCTTGAGCTTGCTGCGCAGCTCGAGCACAAGAGCCTCCTTCTTCTCAGACGGCTGGGAGCTGACGAGGCGGTCATACTCGGCAATCGTCTCGCAGGGGAGGGGGCCCTTACGACCAGGAAAGTGCTTTGTACCAAGATGCTTGGACGGATCGGGGAGGACAGCCGGCTCGGTGGTGCTCAATGGGGGCTCAATCTGTACTACATCACCAAGTACTAAGAATGGCACGCCTGGGAAGAGAGTGTTGCGCTCCAGAGTGTCGGCGGAACTGACAAGGTGCGAATCGTCTCTCGGAATGACATCAGACAGTTGTGGCTTCTTGTAGATAGCCACCTTGGCCGGCTTCGCACGCGCTGCGGCAGGAGGCGCGACTCCTGGTATTGCCGGCACAGGCACCGGTGTTGCAGTCGGGATGGCGGGAACTGGGATGGCGGATGTGCTTTGAACTGGAGTACCATTGCCGTGCTGCTGCTGCTTGGCCGCCACCTTCGTCGCGGCCGCAGGCTTCGCAGACTGAGGATAGGTTGGGGGCTGAATGGGCGAGACAATCGGCGGAGGAACTCTCGTCTGAGGTGGCTGCAACTGCTGCTGCTGCTGTTGTTGCTGCTGCTGCTGCTGCTGCTGCTGCATCTGCATTTGCTGAAACTGCCGCTGCTGCTCAAGCTGCTGCTGTCGAGGCAGCCCAGGCGGCTGGTATTGCTGCACGCGAAGCTGTTGCGCTTGCTGGGGTGGCGAGGGCTGGGTCTGCTGGGGTTGCATAAATTGCTGTTGTTGCTGCTGTGCTGCTGCTGTTGATGCTGTTGATGCTGCTGTTGCTGCTGTTGCTGCTGTTGCTGCTGTTGCTGCTGTTGCTGCTGTTGCTGCTGTTGCTGCCATCCCTGGTCACCTGCAAAACTGCTGGTATGGCACCTGCCCAAGTTGTTGCTGCCAGCCATTTGCTCCTGCCTCCAATGGTGTCTGTTGCTGCTGCTGTTGATGCGGATCGAGGTACATCTGCTGCTGGTAGAGTTGCTCGGGTTGCACCTGCTGCTGTACAGGGGGTGGCACCTGCTGCGTTGCTGCCGTTGCTGCCGCTGCGGCGGCCGCCTTGGCCTTTGTCGCCTTGGTGGCCTTGGGTTTTGTCACTTTTGTAGCTTTCGGCGCGGTCGCGGCTGCCGCTTTGGTCGTCTTCGGCGCGACGGCGGGTGCGGCCGGCGAGGGAATGGCTTGTTGCTGCTGCTGCATCGGCGGCAAAATAGGGGTCATGCTCTGGGCATATTGAAGCTGTTGTTGAGGCTGTTGCGGAGGTGACTGTTCAAATTGTTGGTGTTGGTGTTGGTGCTGCTGCTGCTGCTGGAGCTGTGCCTGGCCCGGCCAGTTCTGTGCTGGGCTCTGGTATCCGCTGCCAGGCGCAGGCGAGTTCGTGCCATGCGGGTGGTGGCCAATCGTATCGGGGGTGAGGGTGGACTGTCGGGGTGCGGGAGAGACGCTGGGTCGGGGCACGGCGGTGGGACCTGTCGTACGGGCGAAGCTGTCGCGTAGGGGTAGTTGTTCACGTCAACCGGTAGCTGTTGCTGCTGTTGCTGCTGTTGCTGCTGTTGGTGTTGGCGCTGTTGCCTTTGCTTCTGGAGAGCGGCCTGCTGCTGGCGGATGAGCTCTTGTTTGTTGTTGTTGTTGTTGTTGTTGTTGTTGTTGCTGCTGCTGCTGCTGCCACTGCTCGTTGCTAATCTGGCCTGTCAGATAGGCAGGCATGGCATTCAAAGTCTCACTGGGGATGGCAAAGCCCGGGCTGGTATCATACGACACGGGCGTGTGGCCGGCGAAACCATGATTCTGGGCGGCAGACGGGTCGAACGCGTGATGCTGCGGCGGCTGCGGCGGCTGCGGCGGCTGCTGCTGCTGCGGTTGTTGGACAGCAAAGGTGGATGCAGACCACTGCTGTTGCTGCTGTTGCGGCAGCGGCTGGTGCTGGTGCTGGTGTTGTTGAAGACTGGCATAGTCGGTTGACAACGGCTGGAACGCATGTGGTTGTGGATCGTGGCCGAAGGTCGGGGTACACCACCACCGTTGCCATCCGGGATCGACGACCAGCCCTCCATGGGATGATGCTGTGCCAACGTGTTCATGTCTAGGAAGTCATTGACGTCGAGGTCGTCGCCCGCCGGCGGCAGACCAAAGCCGGTGCCATCGTCGTAGTCCATGGGCCAACCGGTGTGGCCGGCGCCCTGCTGGGCCATGGTTCTTTTCCTCCTCCTTGTTGCCGCGGCTTTTGGCCGAGTTCGTCGGTGCTTGTTATCACCAGAGACGATAGAACGATTGAACAGTTATGGTTCCTCCTTTTCTGCAAAATAAAAATCCTTTTTGGCTCGTGCTAGAACCTATGCGCCGTGCGCGCGGGTGTCGTTTAATTATTGCGACTCCCTTTTCCCTATCTTGTCGCGTGTTTTGTTCCTTTATCGCAATTTCAGCAGAATGTTGCCAAAGGGAGGTAGGTCGGTAGTATGGAGATGGGGGCAGGTACTGCGTAGAGCTTGCTTGTCGATGTCACGTGTACTGGATTTGTTGGTTGGTGTTTTTGTCGCGAATTGGTGGAAACGCGACTGGTTTGGCAAGGGACGACTCAAGGTGTGATGGGCAGATCTGCGCTAGTCCAAAGGCGGCCAAGGAAAGGGGAGGCTGCGGTAAGGTACGCTGCAAAGATGATTAGCGGCAGGGAACGACGTTTTATTCTGTTTTAGTGCAAAACGCTGTGCAACTGTGAGGCAAGGAGCGCTGGAAGGGCCAACTAGAAAGGACTTTGTGGTTGGGTGCGAGAAAAGAAGACAAGAAAATATCAGGAAGCCTTTCGATTCTAAGAAGAGAAGCAGACGATCAGTCGCAGCAGAAGAGACATAGGCAGAGAAGCAAAGAGAGCCGTTTTGTCGGTTGGACTGTTGAATCGCTGAGTCTTTGTCTGTTGGCCGAATTGGCCGCACTTGGGTGGTGCTGAACGCAGAAACGGAAAATGGCCAGAGCCACCGCGGACAGCCAAATGAGCACGAGACGAAACCGCAAAGAAAAGAGCAGAGTGCGAAGGTCAAAGGAAAGAACAAAGATATGCGGAAGGCCGATGTCGACGGTGTTGCAGACGAGGCTGAGCAGACGAAAGAGACAAGGAAAAGCCGGACCATGCAGAGTGCGAGGAAGCGCTTACAGCAACAAGCGCCTGCCAGGGCTACTCCAGTTGCGAAAGGACACTTCCCCCTCTCCATGACGACCACTTCTGCAGCTTTTCTGTCCATCTCCCGCCATCTCAGCTTCGGCTGCCGTTCCGATCGCACCTTTGCCTCGGTCTGCCTGCGTGCTCTCTGTCTGTCGGTGTTTGCCGTCGGTAATGGCTGCACCCAAGAATTGCACAAATTGAGACACACAAGAGTTCGGTTCGAGCCCACAAGACTGAACCCAAGTTCAAAGTCGAGCTGATGGCTGGCTCGCCTGCATGGGAACAAGAACAAGCACAAGACAGAGCCGGTTCTTCTGCTCGTCCGTCTCTGCTGCGTTTGCTGCTGCTTTTGTGTCTGCTTTTGTGTCTGCTTTTGTGTCTGTGTGTCTGCTTCTTGATCTTTTGTCTTCCGTTTTAATCCAGAGACATTTGCATTTTTTTTCTTGTCTTTTTCTTCTCTGCTTCTCTTCTCGTCCTTGAAAATCAAAAGGCGCTGCTACTTTAGGCCTGGCAATAAAAGACAACGACAGACCAAACGGGAGTTTAATGCCCATTCAAATCGTCAAGCCTCTTTCTGCTCTTAACGTCATCTGTGAATTGAGACCATGATATTGCTTGCCTGATGGTTTTTACCATTGAATTTCGTACCGCGTTTGACTCTAGGTCTCTCTCATCATTTTCACATTTTCCCATGTAGTCCAACCAGATGGCCAGGGAAAAGAGAGCAGAAGAATAAGAGACCTAGGGAAACGGAAGAAATACAATGCAATCGTAAAATAGTGGTGCTTGTCGAGAGACGACAAAATGGGATCAAAATGGGACAAGGTGCAATTTTGGAGAGGAAGGCGGGGGGGGGCTTAAAGGTGCATTTAGGGCATTAACAGTGTGGGACATACCCTGAAAAGAACGTGGCCGGTCGTCAAGCACGGGCAAACACCTATTAGTTTGGTAGCGCGGCGCGCTCTTGGCCGCAAGGATTTGGGCGAGGCGCCAAAAATTGGCCCAAAGAAGGCCAAACGCGTCGGAAGCGAGGCAAGAAACTCTGGTTTCCACAGCGTAAACTGCCTTTTTGAGCTTCAAAATCCTGTCTCTTTTCTTCGGAGTGTGACTTCTTGTTTTGCTACGCAAGAGAAGAACGATTTTTACCGCCCCATGTTCGAAAGAAAAGAGTATAAAGTAGAGGAAGAAGGAGAGGCAACCAAGCCAGAACCTGCGACGCAAAGGGAAGCTAGAACTGGGCAAGGAAGCGAAGCAAAATGGAGAGCGATCAATCAGGAAGTGTGCAGTGTAGACGAGCGCGCGCGCATTACAGAGGGCTAGAAATCGAAATTTGAGATGCAAAGATGGATGTGCCGATGATGCCTGACGATGCTGATGATGGAATTGTCGATGCTTTGTCGCTGAAAATGCGGCGACGAAGAGGACGGATGGTCGAGCCTGAGAAGTTTGGAAGAGGGAGAAGAAGGAGAGTTCTGGGGAGAGTGGGAGAAGAGAGAATTGGGAGAGGGCAGTGGACCTGCCAGCGGGGAAAGAGCAACATTCTGGTGTGGGAAGCGCTACGGAGCACTGTCAGGGGAGGTGAAAAGGGAGGAAGGAGCAGGTGGCCACCAAACCAGGGGCGGCTCCCGTGCGGATGAACTGAGACTTGTGACATTGGGCATACGGAAGTCGCGATTGGCTAGCTGCCAAGTCCATGTCCGTTTCGGGGCTAAAATTCAGTACGACATTAGCTCATCTGACAATGTGAAAGGAAAGAGCGTGGGCGTTTCGTCAAAAGCAGAAGCAACGAGGGCTCAATTCCATGGGGCTGCACATCACAAAATGAGGAAGTGGCAACGTAGCAGGTCGTACAATACAAACCTTCTCTGTAAGTTACAAAAGCTAATAGTAAACAGTCTCCAACTTACCACAAACCTGAGAAGAGGATCCAAAATTACTTCGTATATTACAGAGCATTATCGTTGAACATTTTCGGGCAAAGTGAGAAAGAGGTAAATGAAAAGACAGTATAGACTATGACATGAATAGGAGAAGAAGGAAAAAAAACCGAAGTCGAACAGCAACAAAATAAAAAATGTGCCGGTAAGGCAAATTTAAATCAAATCGATCAAAAGGCCAAAAAAAAAATCCCGAGAAACCCCATCAAGGGGACCCTCAAAGTACTTATTTTTCCTCCTTCTCCTCCTGCATTTGTTGGGTATTATTTTCGACAAATATGAAAAGTTTGTAGGTTTGTGAAAGAATAAATAAAATGACAAATGGAACATTAGACGCCGAGAAAAGAAAAGAAGAAGAAGAAAAAAAAAACAGAAGAGCTGCCGTAGCCACTCATACACCGCGGAACATGCGTACGATCAAGAACCAGCAGGCGCCAATGAATTTGAACGCCGACAGCGCCGCGACCGAGTACAGAATGGCGGCCATATAGATAGTGGCGCGGGCCTCCTCTTCGGACTCGCCAGGCACAATCTTCTCAAGACCAGCCGTGCTCAGAACCAGAGCGGCCAGGGCAAAGTTGGAGATGATCCAGACGACGACGACGACGGTACGGACACCACGGTAATAGTCCTGCTGCTTCTCATCGAGCTGGGCTGCCGTGGGTGTCGACTTGACCTTGATCTCCTTGCGGCCAAAGGTCTGCAGCTCGCGCTCGTACTGGGCGTTCAAGTCACCCTCATCGGGCAGATCCGTCTTACCCTGACCGTCCTTGGTGCTGACGGAAGGCAGGGCCTCGGCCTTGTCGTCACCCTTGGTACCCCACGAGATATCGTGGGTGTTGCAGAAGGCGTAGACATTGAGAATGTTGGTAAAGGTGGGTGTCAGGAGCAGGTACTGGATCAGCGAGGTGAACATATGCCATGGGTCGAACATGAGCAGCGACGCAATCAGCCAAATACCGTACGTCGACATGACGGACAAGATAAGTGTGATAAACACCTTGTTCTGGAACAGCATCGTCACCGTGACTCCAGCCTCGATATCGGTCTGGATAGCTTTAACGGAGATGAAAACAGCAGCGAACAACAGGTAGATGTAGATGACAGCCCAGAAGATGGACATGACCAGGTAGTAAGGACCGGAACCGGCAGGACGGTTACCCATAGATAGCGTGAAACTGATAATGAGCGAGACACCGTAAAGCCACTCGAAAACGACTCCCAGAATTTTGCCGACGGTACCAAGCAGGTCATCCGACGACAAACTGGACGTGAGAATCTTGAAGACGAGGAAGAAATTGCCAATGGCGAACCAAGCGAAAATCATGTTGATGGTGTTGAAAATGAACTCGATGAAGAACATAAACTTGCGGATGATGGAGTGGTCGGAGCGGAAAAATTGGTAGAAGTGGACAATGGCGTAGATGGCAGCGAAGAAGGAGCCGTTCAGCCAACGACGACGCTGGAGAATCAGCTCGGAGATGCCGTCGGGCACATCAGTCTCGCCCGTGGCAGACTTGACGTACTGAAGGATCCAGTGGCAGTTGCGCTTAGTGACAAGCTCGAAACACAAGATACGATCCTCGGCGAGGTACATATTGGCCGTGAAGATACCGGCGCTGGCGCCGTGCAGCTTCTCACCAGCAAAGTACTTCTCGAGAGGGCCCTGGCCGTTCTTGTCGTTCTGCAGAGCGACGTAACGATAGGCGGAGAAAGCACCGGGCAGCACAGAAATGAAACCGAAAGCAGACTCGAGCGGCTTGTCGAGAATGTTGCTCATCTTGTACTCAAAGTTCTGCGCGGCGACGAGGGGATTGACCAGGTGCTTGCCACCGGGACCCAACATGGCCTTGATCTCACCACAGGCGCCGGCGCACATGGGCTCAAGGTCAAAGGCCTTCCACAGATGGTAGATGGAGTTGCCACCGGGACGGGTACCGGCATCGATCAGGACACAGACGTTGGGGTCGAGAACGCGGCCGAAAGCCTGGAAGAACCAACGATGGGAGTTGATCTTCTTCTGGTTCTTCTCCTTGAGACAGAAGAGCATCTGCACGGGCTGCTGCTTCGGGACAAGCTGGACAATGTCATTCTTGATGCGCATGCCGATCTGCGTGGTGTATTCGTAGATATGGGCCGTCACGTCCTTGCCGTTGACCTGTTGTTTGGCAATACCCTCCTGGTAGACACCCATACCGGCGAGCAGAGCACGCGTGCGTGGGTTTATCTTGGCACGACCGTCACTGACGACGCAGACGACAATCTTTTTCCAAGCGTCCTTGCCCCAGGTCTTGCTCTCGTTGCGCTTGCACATGTACTCGACGTTCTTAAGGACGCCAGCCATGGTGCGGGCGAACAGAATCTCGTCTTCGTTGTACATGGTGACGACGATAAACAGCTCCGTCTGTCTGGGCTTGCTGAAGAGGCGCTGGCGCAGAGTGAAGTTCTCCTCGTAGAAGGTGGAAGGGTCGCAAGTGGCGGCCGTGTAGCGCATGTGTGTGAACTCGTCACGCTCGCCGTGGGGGACCTGGTTGAGGAGAAGTGGTGGGACGGGGCAATCGAGCACCAAGTTGCCGCGGTACAGGAGGACCTGCTTGACAGTCTTCCACCGCTTGATACCACCACCCATACCTCCTCCTTGCTGCTGCTGCTGCTGCTGTGGCTGTTGCTGTTGCTGCATCATGGGATCTTGCTGCATCGGGTCTTCGTAGCCACCGCCGACGTTGCTTGGCGCGTAGGAGTCGGCCTGGTGAAGAAGTGGTCGGCCATCATTGTCGTAGCCACCCTGCTCATACCCTGCGTCGTAGCCACCGGCACCGTGTCCGTCGTGCTGGGCCGGCTCGTACGGCTGGTTGTAGTAGGCATCGTGGTGCTGTTCGGGGTTGATGCCGTACTCGCTGCCGACGTGCTGGTAGTCGCTACCGGCGTGGTGTGGCTGTTCGTAGTTCGAGCCGAGGTTATCAATCGAGTGCTGTTGCGCCAGAGAGTTAGTATGCAATCGTCCAAAAGCCAACGGTGCCCTCCAAGACGCGAAGCGTCGAGTACCTACCGCAGGGTGCATATCTAATGAGTCGCCGGGGCTGTAGCGGCCAATCTGCGGGACACTGTGGACGTCGAGGTTCTGGCCCATGGGCTGGCGGCCGTGCGGGTTGTCGTCGAGCTGGTAACCATGCTGAAGGGGGTTGCCCGGCGAGGGCGTACGATGGTTCAGAGGATCCATCTGGTGATCGTAGTAACCGTCGTCTATAGGTTGAGGAAAAGGAGAAAGGATAAGTATACGGAGCTATCACAGAGTGCTAGGGCCAGCTTCCCGAGACGTGGCGCAAGATTAAAGTAAACAAAGAGAAGAGAGGCGTGGGGGAGATGATATGATATAAGGGTAGGAGAGCAGGAAGGCGAGCGCGTGCAGAAGAGAGAAAGGCAACCAGTGCCGGAGAGGGTCTAGATGTTGTTTGTTCTGTGCCCTATGTTCTCGGATCTCTGTTTCTGAGTGCACGTTATCCAGGGCGCCAACCCAATCCATATGCCTTGCGCAGCAAACACGCTTGTATGCGGCGGTGTATAAAGGTGCAATGGCCGGGAGAAGAGAGAAGAGAAAGAGACAGAAAGAAGGAAAAGAAAAAAAGCAAAAAGGGAAAGGAGGGGGGGGTCAAAGAAAGGGTAAGGGGAAGGAAACAGAGAAGAAGGGAGGGCCAGAGACGATTTGATTATGCTTGCCTGTCGGACTGTGACGATCACCGAGCTGGGCAAGACAGGGCAAGGCAGGAGAAGAAGCGCAAACATTGGGACATGAATAAGACGGCAGGAGTACGACGTATGGGATATGGGACATCAGAAGAACATACCTATTCGGTTGTAGGCCATGGTTCACGTTTCTTGTGTGCAAAGCAGGGGTTGTGTATCGTAGTATCGTGCGGTAAGGATATGGCAGTTGGAGTCGAGAAAGGGGGTAAGACGTCGCGTCGTTCGCGGCAGGTGAGAACGCAGGAGGGAGGGAGAAGAGTCGAAGATGCAGTTCGAGAGAAGAGACAAAGGGGAACGGAAGGCGGAGAATGCGATCGCAACCACGGAGAAGTATGGCGGTGCCTCTGCTTGGCTGGGAAGGCGCAGGGAGAGAGTGCGAGAGGCGGCGACTGAAAAGAGAAAAGGGACGTGGAGCGTTGGAGCGTGGGAAGGGTGAGCCGACGGTTGGAATGTGTTTCGAGTTGGAAATTCTCGAGGGTGGTGGTCCTGCTGTCCTGGGGCCCCCTTGGCGGCTCTGTTCTTGGCAGGCCTGCTAGGCTGGCTCAAAAGCTGGCTTGCTGGGTTCTGATGGGTCCTCGTAGCCCCTATTTGTCGTGTTGCTTGACTGCAACTCCGCAGGCCGCCTGGACACAGAAACGGCTGTCGTATCTTACGTATGCGGTTGCTTTGGGACTATGAGAGCGCTTGTGTTGTTGTTCTACTTCGTATTTTCCCTTTTTTGGGGGTTGCCCGGCTGCCTCTGGCGTCTGCTGGCGTATCTTTTAATATCTTTTTGCCTCTGGCCGGCGCCGTTTTCCGTCTTGCTTGTCAACTTAACCTCGTTTCCGGGGTCCTCTAGTATCCACTTGGGGTCGTTCTGTCTGCCGAAGCAACTGGCAACAGCCACAGCGGTCAACAACTTGGACTTGAGCCTTCTCACGTGAAAAATCGCAGGTGCCTAAGAAGGCTCAGAAGGCGGCCATGAAATTGAATGTGGCTTGCTGTGTTGCTATCTTATTATGCCGGAGCTGCTCACGGCTGTAGGGGCTTGCTTAGGCTGTAAGAAAAGCGCAGGATGTGGCCCTTGGCGAGACGAGGCGAGGCGAGGTCCCTGTCTTGACTTGACAAAAAGGTGCGATTTGGCGGAAACACGCAGGTCTTGAAAGGAGACGCTTCACGCTTATGGGCGCTGCAGGAGATGACGGAAACGCAGTGGAGGAAGCAAGCAGGGGTGGGTGGTAGCCAGGTTCCGTCGCGGATAGCAGGGGGTGGGTGGACGAGGAAGAAAAATAGATGAGACTCAAAAGAAGAAGAAAGGAAGAGAGAAGTACGTCGTATCCTGTTGAAGATTTTGGTAGAAGGAAGAGGGGGTCTTGGACAAATACGAGAAAGAGACGATGAACCCAATCCGGGGAAAGAGCAGCTTGTCACGATCATAAAAAAAGACAAGGAAGGAGCGCCCTAAGGGAGAGAATTTGCCTTGTCTTGTGCAAAAGCTACAAAAGCTGAAAGAAGTTTTGGTTCCTGCCCTTTCTTGCTTTCTTGGCTGGACGGCTGACATCCCGATCGATACTTGGACACAAGCGGACAAATTGCGCCTCCCTTTCTTTGGAGAAGGCGTTCAGAGTGCGCCTTGGCGACAGACGAGTATGCAGCTAGCGGAGATGTTTATTTAAATCCTTTGGTCTTCCTGTCTTTGCTTGTGCAGATGGAATGTGCAGGGGGCGGCGTCAAAAAGAGGCTCCGTCTCTTTCCTGCTTTGGCTTCTGCAGCGCGAAGCTTTTACCTGCATGCGGAAAGGGGAAGGAAGCACAGAAGGCGCAGGTGCCACCCGTACGAATACCGATGCGCCGAAAAGCACTTGCCTGCCTTGACCGTTGCGACAGCACAAAGAATTGGGAAGGCACGGGGAAAGAGTGCGCCAAAATGAGGCACGGGTGGGTCCTGGGGCTGGTCCAAAAATGAGATCACTGCAAACGTGTTTCAAATTAAGGGGGCGGGAGTTGGGCGCAGCAGGGAGGCTTTTTTGTCCCTTCTATTCGCCCAGAGTGACGTCGCTACTTGGAGGTTTGGGGAGACATGATGGCTGTGATTGGCACACACGGGCAAGGTTCAAAACAAGCGACTTGGGGTGCACATGGCAGACTGGATGAAATACAAAAGACCGATGCAAAGCGCAAAGCACGAAGCGAAGTCCGTAATGACCAGCGGCTGCCATTGGGATTGGTAGGGCCATTGGAATGTCGTCTCAGTGATGCCCATCTCTATTTTTCCTTTATGATTTTGGCCTTGCATCTCCCCGCCAGTTAAGTCACGACATGTGCAAGTCTGATGGAATAAGGACTTTGAATACTTGGTGGGATCTGTGTTACAAAAGGTGACGGGCGCCATCGCTTCCCTTCCCCAGCAGAAGGGGCACTCGCGGTGATTTGTACATGCACTTGGATGTTCTTGCGCCTTTTGTGCCTTTGCGATGCAGAACATCCACAGCGGCCTTGGTCATTTCTCGCTTTTTTTTTGGAGACGGGAAAGAAAGAGCGACGGCGAGCAGAACGACGGCTGCCAAGTCAGGCCAGGAACCAGGGGCATCAATGGGCTGAGTGGACAGACAAGATCGCTTTGTTAATCGTGCAACAGTGATACCAACTCTAGTTATCTGTCCGTCCTGCTGTCTAAGCAGTGATCTGTCACGACGCCCACGAATCGTGCTTGAAGGCTGCCCAGTTGGTAACAACGGCCACTTGGCGACGTAAAAATGCCCCTGGCAGGGCTTCTCGTGATTTCAGCAGGAAGGGAATGAATACACTCGAAATGGGACGGGACGAGATGAATAGTGAACCTCAAATGCCATTTGGGGCAGTTTCCCACGAGTTTAACGAGAAAGAATGGTGGCTTGGTGGCACAAGTCAAGCTATTGACGGGCTCAGTCAGGCACGCTGGGCGCATGCAAGAGAAAACAAGTCCACTGGCCGCGTGGGTTATATTTAGAACACGAAATCGCCGCCAGTGATCTGCAACAGCCACCATCTTCGTCACAAACTCTACTAAGATGCCGGTGCCGCGAGAAAGAGGCAGCCTTCACTTGCAGTAGTTGGCTCTTGCAACATACGCTTAAGCCACTATCACGAGGTCCGGTTGACTTAATAACGGCGAGTGAGCGAGGCAAAGACAGCATCATGGCCACGGGCAGCAGGCGTCTTTCTGCACTCGGGCACTGCCTCACCTGAACACTTTGTCAAGTCCATGGTCCTTGGGCCGCCTTCCAGTGCCAGATCGCGGAAGGATATCCCACACATTTGCACTGATTGGCTCGCATCGGACCTACGATCGCTGGGACTCGTATCGTGCTTTATGTGGGTTTTCGCTCTCTTCGTATCATGCATGCCAAGCATGCTTAGAACTCTCGGTGGACGGTCTCGTTCCCGCTTTTTAAGGACGGTATAAATGGAAGCGTATCTTCTTGGTTTTTTTTTGTTGCCTTTCTCAGACGGGCCGACTTTGGCTTTCTCGCAGTACGTCGTCTCGTCGTGATTTGCCTTGCTGTTTCCGCTGCCCTGAATTTGGCTGCCTGAAAAGGTTACGACAGCGAACGAGGCTCATGGTGATACTTTGTACGCCCCTGGGTTATACCTACTCTATTCTTTGTGTTCCGGGCTCTCTTCGTGTGCTCCGGGTTCCGTATATTGCAAGGTACGGAGAGGGGAGGAAACAATAATCTCGTTGATATTTGCCCTCTCCGTCTTACCTTGCTCACGTAACACTTCCCACAGCCTCTTTTGGCCGCCGTACGAGCCATAATCTATCTGCGAGAGACAGCGGGGAGAAATAGCTGCAGGCTGTGTGCCAAATGGTCACGGTAAGCGAGAAAGGAAGTTTAATTTAGTTGCTTTTTAATTGGCTTTGGAGTTGTCGTCGAGAAAGGCCAAGACAGGTGCGAGCATGAAGAGGCTGGCGACATTGGAATGTCAGAAGCGCACTCGACCCAGCCACGTCGTCCGTCGAGTTGATGACATCAGGAACGCATGGGCGGGAACGGCGGATGGGTTGCGGAATGCCGGCCAGGCCAGCCTCGTTGGTCGTTGGGTCTGTGTGCACGTGAACAGGTGCCGACCAGGAGTAGAGCTGGAGAAGTGAAGCGGAAAATATTAAATAATAGATTAAATAAATAAATAAAAAGCAAGGTGCAAAAGTTTTTGAATCTCAAAGATGTCGACGGTAGAAGTCGACAAAAAAGACAAAAGGAAAAGCTTGATCAACATTGTTAGCAACTCCTCGTTTCGATCAAGGGACCTCCGGGTTATGAGCCCGGCGCGCTTCCGCTGCGCCAAGTTGCTTTTGTTGGTTTTTATTTTCGGCTTCCGATGAAGTTCCTAGGCCCCTTTTTTTTGTATATATACTGGAGTTCATCGTGAGTCACAGAGTCCACAATGTGAGGATCTGGTGGGGGCAACATACTAATTTAGCAGGCTATCATCACCACGTGTATTTTTTTGTTTTATTGTTCCAAGGTATTGATACGAAACTTGCTCGACCATCAAGGCCGTCGGTGAAGCTGAATGAAAGCATGTTAACCCCCCTGCCTTGTTCGCGATGTCAATATTGGTCACGTGGTCTCACATCGCTTGTCGTGACGGAATGCCAGCAATTGCATGAGTACGACGTACAACAGCCTTCTTCTCTGACACGCACTTAGAACTATATATCTTGTAGTGCATGGCTACTGATTCGTGGCTTCGGCTGGTTTCTTTTGGGGTTTATCAACGTCTTTTCTCGTTGTATGATTTAGGAGTGCTTTGAGATTTCAGTGAGGCTTTACTATCATACGTACATATATATTATTGCTGAAAATATAGAAATCAAAAGATCGATATTCTAACCCGAAAAAAAACTTCGAACAAAGGCTCAACAAATTTACATAAAAAAAAAGATAAACAGTATGCCAAAAATATATCGAGCCCAAGAGCACTCTTTCTCAAAGATACACCCATTGTACCTTCCTGTCCAGCTGCCTGATGCTGGCTAAAGATATGGGTCAAAAATATCAGGACACGTTTTATATATGAATTATATGTAAAATTAACGCGCTCCAGTTCAATTTCGTATCACTCTTCGAAAAGTACAAAAAGAGGTTTTCGGTGAAACGATATATTACGCACGAGGCGCGGCCACGGCTAGTATCGAAATACTAGGCAGCGGCGATGTAAGGCAAAGGCGAGGGTATAACGGTTTTATAAGACTTCGTAATAATATAAGGGTACGATGTGAACGACCAAGAAATAGAGTAAAATAATATATAATTAATAATTAAGTTAAAGGACTATTACGTATCGGAGAAAAGCCTTTTATACCCCTTAATACGGCCTAGGAAGGCCGCGCTACGTAATAGTTAATAATATAACCGTTACGTATCGTACGGGAAGGTAATTAATAATTACCTTCTTCGTAATATTTCCCGCGGGGGCGGAAAAAAATATTTTCCCGTCCCGCTTCGAGATTTTACCGTAAGGGATATATAAGAAAAAACTCCTTATTACGGAAAATATAAACCGAATAATTACCTTTTATAATAATTATCGGGCGAAAAGAAAATATAAAAAAGACTTAATAATAAAAAATAAAAATAATAAATAAATAACGCGTCGAAAAAGTAATAAAAATAATTTAAATAAACCTTCGTAAAATTTTAATACGTTATCGTTAATTAAAAATTATTTTAATTTATAAGGTCGTTAATAAACGGTGTTTCGCGGTTTATAAAAGTATTAATATTACTTATTAATATTACGAGGGTACGTTTAACGTTACGCGACGGTACTCTCGGTATCGCCGGCGTAATAAATACCGTAGGAAAGCGATTACGCGAATTAAAATACCGGAGCGTTAATTTTAAAACCGTTACGTTTTTAATTAATTAATTAATATTAACGGCGCGTATCGTCGTAACCGTTTAACGGTTTAATAAAGTTATCGTTAAAAAGGTAACCCGGCTCGACGAGGTTAAAGTATTCGGGGTAAAAGAAATACCGCGGCTTTAAAAGGCGACGACGGTAATCCCGACGTATTTACCCGTTTTATTAACTCGGTTACCGTTTATTATATATTCGATTAATTAACGGCGTATATAAACGAGGTTACGGGTAACTAAAGTTATTATAACGACTCGCTCGCCGATTTCTTAAAGTACGGCCGATTAATTATTAAAGATATTAATAACGTTTTTTAAATCCTTTTTTAACGGGTATAATACTTTACGCGACGGTAATTTAATACGTATTTAAAGTTTATCCGGTAAGTCTTTTATAACGGTTATTAATACGGTAACTACGTTTTACGTAACGGCGACGATAACTTTTAATTACTCGAAGGTACTTATCGAGGGGTTACCGTAACGGTCCGGAAGGTTAAAAAACGACTAGGCTTCGCTCTCGTAAAGGTTTTAAATTATAAAAGCCGGGTATTAAAGCGCTTTATCGAAAATACGCGTAATTAATATTATCGTATATATAAACGGTTTTACGGCTTTAATTAAAGGCCCGGAGCTTTATATTTTTACCGACCGAACGGTAACGAGTACGGTAACGACGGGTAAATAAAAATTAAAAAAAAATCTTTTTATCCTCGAATATTTCCTTTAAATATTAAAAAACTTTAATTATAGTAAATTACGAAATACTCGTAAAAAAAGCCTTTATACGAGTAAATAACTCGCCCTTAAATATTATCCCTTAATTTAACTTTATTTATTATACTTATTTACTTTTCTTAAGAGTAAAAGGCCCGCCTCCGGGGACGAATTACTCGTTTTCGCCGCGGGGGGTTTTACGTACCTTAATACTTAAGTTTTACTTTAAAAACTTATCGAATATTATATTAAAGCGGTTAATATTTATTTATAAATTTATAAAACGATTATAATTATATCTCGCCGCGTTATATACTTTAATATCGGTACGCTCTCTTAAAAGTAAGTTAACGGGTTTTTTAACTTTAACCACTTTAATTACCGGTAAGGCGGCGGGCTTAAACGATACCTTTACCTTTTAGGTATTTATAATAATATCCTCGTTATCGTTATTATCCTTTACCTCGTATTACGAGGCTTAGTCGTTTTCGGGTTCGACCTTTTAAATTACCTTTTCGTCGTTTTTTAAGGCGTCGGTTACGTTTTTTATAATAAAGTCTTCGCCCTCGGGTATAATAATAGTAAGGATTTTATAATTAACCTCCTTAAGTAATAGGCTAGTTACGTTTATTCGGGAGGAGTAAAGGGAATCTTTAATATCGGGTATAATAAGGTTTTAAATATATAAAGAGGCCGTTAATTAACGACGGTATATAATATATATATAAATATAAGGTGTTTTTAGGGACTTCGGTGTTATTTATATATAAAATAATAAGAGATAAAAATTTTAATTATTATTTTATACGGTATCGCGTACGGCTTTATATATAACCGAAAAGTATATTTATTATTTATATTAAATAAGAAAGAGCGACCGTACGTTCGTTTACGTATACGGAAGGAGGTATTATTTAAATAACGTCGTTAAATAAAGCGGCGTTTAAAAGTTTCGTTATTATATTTATAATAAACGGGATTATATTATTATTCGGGGAGTATATATAATAAATAGGATAACGCGTTATAAAGTTATAATATAAGTAAGGTAGGTGAAAAAATAAAGGGGGCGTAGAAATTATAAATAAAAGAAAGTAAATAAAGGAGGTAATATAATTTATTAATTAATTATTATTACGTAATCCGTTTAATTAATATTTAATAACCGTTAAGGGGATTTACGTATAAATTACTTCGGAGCCTCGATATCGGGTATAATAACCGTTTTTAACGGCCGCCCGCGGCGGCGTAATATACCTCTTATTACTTTCGTTATTTTAATATAATTACCGTTTACGAGGGTTTTACGAGGGCGCCCTTTATAACGTAATTACGGTAATTATAAAACGAACGTTTTATCCTCCGACGTAGACGCTTCTTTAACCGGAGTACTTTTTACGGGGTACTTAACGCTTTATAAGTGGATTATAATATCGGGGTAATTAACGTTATATTCGTTAACGAGTTCCTCGGATCCGTCGAGTAGTATAACTTTATTAACCTATTAGTTATTATAATACCCGTAACTTATTTATTTAATTAAGTAATTTACCGTAAGGTATACCCGTATACGATATAAGCGATATATAAAGAGACGCTTAATTTTAAAGCGGTCGTTTTTTACGTTTTCGTCGTTTATTTTAACGTTCTTTTAAATTATAAAGTTTAACGGTTTTTACGTACGGTTATATAAATCTTTTCCTTCCGGAGTTTTATATAAATATTTAACGTTAAAAACTAGGTGGATACGTTATATTTATAGGAGTTAAAGGCGGTATACTTATTTACCGACCCTTTCGATAATTTTAAAAGGCCCGGCTTTTTATTAAAAAAGTTTTTTTTTAAGTTTATTAAATAAATAATATCTTTTATAAAAACGGATAAAGATTATATTATTAATATTAAATTTTATTAAACGATATATTTTATCGTATTAAAACTTAACTTATTAATTTATTATATCGATTAAGTTTATTACGTTTTTTTAACGGATTTCTCGTTATAATTATTAAACCTCCGCGACCCTTTTATCGTTTTTTACTAAAGTTAATAAGTTTATAAGACCGAAAGGACGGAATTCTAAAATAAACTCGTTCGGTAAGTAAAGGAAGCCGTATTATTAAGTTAAAATTATAATACGGGGATAACGGAAGTTTAAAGCGTATCGGGATACTCGGTATAATAAAAACGAATAACGATTTTACCGTTTAATTCTTTCGTTTAAATAAACCGTTTATTTAACGTAATATACCGTAAATATTAATAAAAATACCTTAAGCCGTCGAAAAAGCTCGGTTTATAAAGTCGGAGACGAATTTTTTATCGCGATTATTAATAATTCGTCTCGGGATACTTTAATTTACTCTTAGAAATTTATAAAGTAATTATATTACTTATTCGTTAATACCGTAATATTAATTTCCGGGTACGAGGATTATTTTTTTAAAGAATTTATAAGTAATTATATAAAGGGTATTTAATATATCGAAGCCTTTTAAGTATTATAAAGTATAAATAACGGGTATTTTTAATAAAGTAAGTATAAAATTTATAATTACGGTATAATAAGGAAGGTCGTAAGAGGTAATAAGTTAAAGTTACTCGAGCGGGGCGTAATTTTAAAGTTTAGTTCGTTTAATATACCGGGTAATAATATATACGTACGTATTTTTTTACGTTTACGTCGTATAAAGATATTATCGAGTAATACCGTTATACGTCCTTCGCCGAAATAATACGTATTATCGTAAAGTTATTTTAAGGATTTCCTTTTTTATAAACGCGGGTATATATATAAGGTTAAATTATTATACTCCGAAACGTAATAAAATAACCGATTAATAATCGTTATAACGTTTAATAACGTTCCGACCGTTTTTTTTAACCGGAATTAATATAATTATTTTAATTTAATTCCTAATTAATAATATTTTTTACCGGTAACGTTCCTTATTAAAATTACTTTTTAACGGCTTTAATAATTTTCGCCTTTTTAACCCGGGTAACGTATCGTAATACCCTTCGTAAAGGACGGAAAATACGATTAATCTTATATATTAAAATTAAATAATAACGGAATTCGTTTAATAATTATATTACCGTCTCGTTATTTATTTACGAAGAAATAAAATATTATATTAATATTCGGCCTTTATTAAAAAGAGTAAAATAAACGGTAATACGTTTATTTCCTTTTTAAACGTATAAACTTAAAAGCCCTTAATATAATATACGATAAGATTTTTAATATAAGTAACTTCTTCGAGGATATTATTATTAACCGGTATATCGTTTTAATTTACGTTAGAAGCCGTAATAAGGTATCCGGGACGATATTAAGTCGGTTAAGGATATAAAGATTAATAAGTTAAATTACGATATATAATTCGTTATTAATACGAGTTTAAGGTTTACTTTATTTAAGTTTATCGTCTTTAACGACGTATATATAATAATATTTTTAATTAGGGTATAATCCGTTAAAACGATAATAAAGTTTTAATTAAATTATATTATTTTACGTATTTTAACGAATATTTAAATAATACTTACGACTTTTAACTTTATTATACCTTTTCGCGGGATAAATAAAAGCGAAATAAAAAGGTTAAAAGTCGAATTTAATTTTATTTAATATCTTTACTTAAAATAATAATACTATCTTATAAAATTAATAATTAAAAAATTACGGTACTAATACTTTTTTATATATATTTAATTTAAGGAATAAGGATACGTTAATATTATAATAATAAAGCTTTATTTATTAATAAAGGCCTTCTTATAAAGTATTAAAGAACTCTAGAAATTACGGCGTAAGTTCGATACGTAGGGATTTAATAATCGCCTTACGTTTATTTTACGTTAAGTTATTTACGAATCCTCTCTCCTTTATACTTTTACGTAATAAAGCGGTTTTAAGGGCTTATAAAGGCTCGGCCTTAATATCGAATTATATAATATTAAAGCGAAGGAAGCTTATTATACCGAGATAATAAGATAATTTTATTAAGTTCGAGGGGAAAGAGATCTTTTTAAATATTATAATACGGTCTTCCGTACGAGTAATACTTTTACCGTCGATTATAAATCTTAAAAGACGGACCGACGTAAAACCGAAGAAAGTTTTTAACGTTAATATATAAAGTTAGTTTCGAATAAAAAGCCGGAATATAATTTCGAAATATTAAATATATTCGTTTATATTATTATTAAAGATAATAATATCGTTAATATATACGCGTACGAAACCGCGGTACGGTTTTAAAAAATTATTTATATAACGTTAAGTAAAGGTAAGTATATTACGAAGGTTTATAAAAATTACGTTCGAGTATTCGAGACCTCTTTTATTAATAATAATTAATCGTTACCGGTAACTCGGGTATACGGGTAATTAATAAAAGAATACGGTTATATCGTATATCGAGTAAAGACTTTTATTAATAATAATTTATATAATATTATTTTAATTAAGAAGGGGATAAATATCGGGACGGTAAGTTTATTTAACGGGCGAAGGTTTACGATAACGCGACTTTTTCTTTTATTATCGACCGTACGTTAAACTACGAAAACGGGGTACGTAATAAGGGCTCTTTAACGGAGATATTTTATTTTACTTTATTCGTAAAGCTTCCCGTAACGTTCGTTAACGAGTTTATTATTTTTTAAGCTTAAAGGGTAAGGCTTAATATTTTATTTTTAATTTTATTATTCCTCGATAAGGTCGATACGTATTTTATATTTATCGGTTATAAGAATAATACCGCGGTTTTAAAATATTTTACGGTATTTATTAATTAAAGCGTTAATTTTTAACGTAAGCTCGTTATTTTTCGTATAAATCGAAGTATTATCGGTGGTAATAATAATAGTCGGTATACCTTTAAGTATTTTTAATTATATTACGGTATATTATATTTACCTTTATATACGGTGTTATATCGCCCGACTTAACGATATCGTTAAGGGTAATATCGCCGGTTATAACGGCGTTATATAACGCGAGGAAGGTTTTAATTTACGAAAGGTTATTAATAAATTAATAAAAAACCTCGAGGGTAAATTTTATATCGTCGTCTAGGTTAATAAAACTTTATTTACGGATTTAATAAGCGGTATTAGAATAAATAAAATAATAATTAATAATTATATCTTACTTTAACGATATAATACGGTTAATAACGGTACCGTTATTTATCGTAACCGTCTAGTTAAATACGTTATATACTAGGAACTCTTTATTAATAAAGGAGGAGAGAGTAAAGTTTAACGTATAAGTTTACGATACGGTAAATTAATAATCGTTAAATAATAATAACGGGTTACTTAAAACGTTAATAAAGAGATTAGGTAACGAATAAATAAAGGAGGAGAGAGTAAAGTTTAGCGTATAAGCTTACGATACGGTAAATTAATAATCGTTAAATAATAATAACGGGTTATTTAAAACGTTAATAAGGAAATTAAAGTAACGAATAAATATCGTATAAACCGACCGTAATAAGAGATATACCGTAACGGTTATACGGACCTTATAATTAATAATCTTTAACCGACGGTTTAGAAGGTTTATTATACGGGGCTCGATTTTACTATATACGAGTAAATTATATATTCTTCGTAAACGAAGCGTTATTATAATTATATCGATAATAACGCCGAGGCTTTTTAAAACGTTATTTCCGATTAATAAGTCGGGGCCGAGGGACTATACGACGTTAACTTTAATATTAAAATAACCGAGCTTTAAGATTAATCCGCTTAATTCGACGAGGTAAAAGTCGAAATAAACGGCCTTAAAAATTTAAACTTCGCTTTTAATAATTTTAACGGAATTTAAAAACGGCTCGAATCGGTAATTAACGCCGTATTATTCGACTTAGGCGCGTTTAATTAAATAATATAAGACGCCCGTATTAACGTATACCTCGAGGACTAAATTTATTATTAAAAAGTATATAAAGATTATAAAGGGTATCGAAGTATTAAGTTCGACGTCGAGTTATCCGGGTAATAATAACGTTTCGATTACTTCGGCGTTTCGTAAATTTATTAAGTAAACTTAAAGTTTAATACTAGGGTTATCGACGTACCGGTTAAGCTTTTTATTAAACGATACCGTTTTCGTAGGGCGCGTTAACGCGTTATATATCTTTATTATTATATATATTAGGAGAAACGCGGATATCTTAACCGTACTAATATACGTAAGGTAAACGAAAACACCGTTACTTAATACCGTAACTATCTTATTAATAAGGGTTATTTATAAAGAGTACTTAATTATAAACTTAACGAGCGTGGTATACGATTACGTTTAAAGCGGGGGTTAATATTAAGGCTCGTATAACGTATTAAAATATAATACCGCCGAAGAGTTTAGGGTAACGGTCGTAAATAATACTTATTCGTTTATATTAAAGTTTAATAACCGTAAATTAATCCGCCGTCTAGTATACGAATACGGCGGGATCGTCTTTAAGGCTAATTATTATAACGAAGACGAAGTTATAACCTTTTTAACGTAACCGTTATACGTAATCCGCGAAGGCTAAGTCTTAATCGTAAAAACGACGAAAATAAAGTTACCTTTTAAATCGTTTTTTTAAAAGTAATACTTTAATAAAATTACCTTTATTAAATCGAGTACGGTATCTTTTATCTTTATCGCGGTTTTTAAAGCTTTATTCGTATCCGTAATTAAAGGCGCGGTTACGATTAAAGCCTCGCGAACGGTTTTAATAATTATTATATAACCGGTCGTATAAAGAGTCGCGGTTAAAGCGGTTAAGAGGACGGTGTTCGAAATCTTTCTCGCGGTTTCGGGAGTAAAATTTATAACGTTTAATATCCTCGCGAGATTAATTTCGGCCTCGATTATACCGTCGATTATTATTAATATCGGTGTTATAATTCTTATAATCGGTATATAATTAATTATATAAAGAGCCGCGGTTAAAACGGTTAAAAGGACGGCGTTCGAAATCTTTTTCGCGGCTTCGGGAATAAAATTTATAACGTTTAATATCCTCGTACGATTAACTTCGGCCTCGATATACCGTCGATTATTAATATCGGCGTTATAATTTTTATAATCGGTACGCGAGGGACTTTATTATAACGTTATATTATCCGCCGGGTTATTAACGTAATAACGGAAAGTTAAAGTTAAGTTAATTAAATAAGTAATATTTAATTATAATATCGTCTTATCCGACGATAATCCGCGAATAACGAATTATTAATATAAGGTTACGGCGGAGGGTATCGGTATTATCGTATTTATTAAAGTCGATTTTATAAGTATTTAATTAACGTTATACGTTAATTTTAATAACTTAAAAACGATTTTTTAAAAGGGTTTTTTTAAATTTATAAGTCCGTTTTAAAACGACGTTTAAAATTAAAATAAAGTTAACCGTAATATTAATCACGAACTTCGCTTTTTAAACGGGTTTATAATTTTATAACGAACCGGTTAACGATAATATTTAACGGGTCTCGGGCTTCTTATACTTCGATATTATTAAGGAATTCTTCGACGAAGTATAAGGAGTTATCGTAACTTAAAGATACCGTAGAGTTAAGTTACGACGGGTAAAAGGTAAGTAATTAAGTAATATTTTATTTATCGTCGATTTTTAATTCCGTCTCTCGATTACGCGGTACCGTAACCGGTAAAAAAAGACGTGGAAGGTCGTCGTTAAATTACCGTTAATTAAGGGTAATTATACGTAATAAGTAACGAAGTTAAACGTTAAACGGTCGAATAACCTTTAAAGGGCCTTAATATTATTAATAAGGATCCGGTATTTATTCGTTAAATTAATAACGTCCGTTAAAGCGAATTAACGGTCGTTAATATTATATAAACTCGAATTATTAACGGTATTATAAACGCGCGCGTTAATTTATTAATTAAAAATTAAAGTTAATTAAGTTTTATAAAGTTAAAATAACGTTAATTAAAGCTTTATATATTTATAACTTCGTTTATTAATTTACGGTCGGTTTAATATAACGGGTTTAATAAACCGCGAAAGGGGAAACGAGAGTTATATTACTCGTTAAACGGGGGGGTATTAATAAATTATTTACGAGTAATAAAGGTACCGTTTATTAATACGGTAAAATAATTAAGCCGGTTTAAAAGAGAGTTAATTAATAAGCCTTTATTAATTACCTTCTTCGAATAAAGTTATTTATTTACGTTAAAGTTCGGTTAATAAAAATACTCCGTCCGATTAAGGGATCTTCCCGAGGATAATCGTAATTACGGTTAAACGGTATTAAACCTTAATATCGTTTTATAATATTACGTTATTAAAAAAAGTTTTAATATTAAAGGTAAGCTCGGAGGCCGATATTATAACGTTAATTAAAGTACCCTCTCGTTCGACGGAGTTTTAAACTCCTCCTCTTTAACCGGAGCCCGATATAATATTACGAAGAGTAAAAATACCTTAAATTAAGTTAAAAAAATTAATTATTATTTAACGAGCTTCGGTTAACGAAGTAAGGAAGGCGTACGAAGTAAACGCGTTAACTTTAAGAGTTTACGGATCCGGAGTTTAAAAACTTTCCGAAGCCTTTCGACGATAATTTTTATTAAAAGATACGGGTCCTTTTCCTTTATTTATACGAAAAATAAAGCCGGATCTTTTTTACGGTAAAGAATAAACTCGATATAATTATATTATTTTCGTAATCGAGTTATTAAATTAAATCGTTTTCGTTAAAGGAGGGGACTCTTAATAATCTTTTTTAAACGTCGTTAAATATTTAATAAAAAAATTACTCGTCTCGCCGAGTAAAACGTTTCCTCGTCGTCGAGGGTAACGAGTAAAAAGGCGTTAAAAACGGCGTCCGGTTAAAAACTCTCGAAAAAGGCCGTTAATAACGAAGCTTAAGTTCGCGAGGCCTTAACCGCGCCCTTATTAACGGTTAACGTCTTAAGTTTACGAGGTATATTAATAAACTCGGTATATCTTTACGTTAATACCGTTTTTCTTAAGTTTACGCGGTAATATATTAAGTCCGTAATACGAAGAAGCGTTAAAAACGGCGTCCGGTTAAGAATTTTCGAAAAAGGCCGTTAATAACGAGGCTTAAGCTCGCGAAGCCTTAACCGCGCCCTTATTAACGGTTAACGTCCTAGGTTTACGAGATATATTAATAAACTCGGTATACTTTACGTTAATACCGTTTTTCCTAAGCCTATACGGTAATATACTAAGTCCGTAATACGAGGAAACGTTTATCGAGTTATAACGATAAGTACGCGAGGGTTATAAATTCTCGTCTCGCGCGTTCTCGTTTATTATCTAATAATACGCTCGTAAAGTATAAGCGGCTTTTTTATACGTTATAATAAGTAATACGGTGTTTTACTTTATATTATTAAAGGCGTTTACGTAGTTACGGGCGGTTTTTTCGTATATTACTCGGCGGTACGGTAATTTACTCCGTTAAATACGGAAGCGTTTAATCGATATTAAATAACTTCTTCGTACGTTATTTAACGGTACGGTAATTTACTCCGTTAAATACGGAAGCGCTTAATCGGTATTAAACGGCTTATCGAAGTTAATATTTCTAGGCTCGGTACCGGGGAGTTAAAAAAAATTTTTAATTTTTATATAATTATTTCTTATAAGGCTTTTAAATAAACTCGGGGGTCGGGGTTACTTAAAAATAATAAAGAGTTATTACTAAATATTACGTACGAGGCGCGGCTACGGCTAGTATCGAAATACTAGGTAACGGCGATATAAAGTAAAGGCGAGGGTATAACGGTTTTATAAGACTTCGTAATAATATAAGGGTACGATATAAGCGACTAAGAAATAAAGTAAAATAATATATAATTAATAATTAAGTTAAAGGACTATTACGTATCGGAGAAAAGCCTCTTATACCCCTTAGTACGGCCTGGGAAGGCCGCGCCACGTAATAGTTAGTGGTATAGCCGTCACGTGTCGTACGGGAAGGTAGTTGGCAACTGCCTTCCTCGTAACACGATATAGTATATTATTTTATTATTTTTAAATTTAAAGGTACTTTTATTTATTTAGGATTTTTTCGTTTTAATATAATATTTTAAAGTTATAATAATTTTTGTTAAAATAAAAGGTTTACTAATAAATTTCGATATTATTTTTAAAACTTAATATTTAAAAAATTATCTTAACGAAAAAAAATCTAAAAAATATAAAACTAACTAAAAATAAAAGATAAAAATAAAATTTATATTATATTAAAAGCAAAGGTTTATATATATGTTTTTAAATGTGTTGTAACATAAACTATTGAAAAGTCTCGTTTTCCCATAGTTTTTTCGTCCTGATATTTTTGACACCCCACTGTACCCAAACAAGCATAGCTCCGCGATCGGTGCATGCCGATGGGGGAAGGAGCGAACGAGAAGGAAAAAAAAGCGACTAAAATCGAGCAATTGGCACCAAGGAAATAGTGTCTGAGAATCGAGAAAAAACTGGTCGAGTCACACCTCAATCCCAAACGCCGACCGAAAGCGCGGATTTTTTTTTGTCAGCCACGCAATACGGGGCGTCACTTTCTAGCAACACATCAATTTGAGCCAATCGAGTCATTTGTGACAGTCGAACCTCCGGTCGAGTCAATTGAACACCAGCTCTGTCGAAGACGAAGTCTACCTCCTTGCCGATAGCGAAAGTTTTCCTCCTCCGATCCCGTCCGACGACCAAAGCGCTCTTCGACAAGCGTTCCTCCACACCCCGCGACCATCATGGCCACCGAATCGTTTGTGATCCGCACGCCGGCGTCGTCGGCCAACATCGGCCCCGGCTTCGACGTCATTGGCCTTGCGCTCTCTCTGTACCTGGAGCTGCACGTCACCATTGACCGCTCCAAGACGACGTCGACCGCGCCGCTCAACTGCCGCATCACCTACGAGGGCGACGGCGAGGACGCGGTGCCCCTCGACCCGGACGCCAACTTGGTCACCCGCGTCGCCCTCTATGTCCTGCGCTGCCACAACCAGCGCAGCTTCCCCGTCGAGACGCATGTGCACATCAAGAACCCGATCCCGCTGGGCCGCGGACTGGGCTCGTCCGGTGCCGCCGTCGTGGCGGGTGTGATGCTGGGCAAGGAGGTGGGCGGTCTGCACGACCTGACGCCCGCCCGTCTGTTTGATTTCTGCCTGATGATTGAGCGGCACCCGGACAATGTGGGCGCGGCGCTGTACGGCGGATTTGTGGGCACGTACCTGAACCCGTTGAAGCCCGAGGACGTGGCGCGCAAGGAGATCCCGTTGAGCGAGGTGCTGCCTGCGCCCGCGGGCGGTGTGGACACGGGCGACCAGCCGCCGGCGCCGCCGCTGGGTATCGGCCACCACATCAAGTTCCCCTGGTCGCCGACGATCAAGGCAGTTGCGATTATTCCAGACTTTGAGGTGGCTACGGCCAAGGCACGGGAGGTCCTGCCCGCAGAGTACCGCGTGCGGACGTGGTAAGTCTTTTGCCAAGCGAGTGAATTGAGACGATCCGGACGATCGATCCGGACGAGGAGGGCCCGAGAGGGAGGAAGTTGCGACGAGGAACGAGCGAAGCGAAACAACAAAAAGAAAATGAGGGGAAAAATTGCTAATAACGTGCGTGTCTTACAGACCTTCAACCTTCAGCGGATAGCTCTGCTGCCCGTGGCCCTCGGCCAGTCGCCGCCCGACCCGGATCTGATCTACCTGGCCATGCAGGACAAGCTGCACCAACCGTACCGGCAGACGCTGATCCCCGGTCTGACCGAGATTGTCGAGTCGATGACGCCGAGCTCGCAGCCCGGTCTCCTGGGCGTGTGCCTCTCGGGCGCGGGCCCTACGATCCTGGCGCTGGCGACGGACCACTTTGAAGAAATTGCCGACAAGATTATCGGACGGTTCAAGCAGCAGGGATCCAGTGCAGCTGGCAGCTTCTGGAGCCGGCGGAGGGCACGCAGGTGACAAGGACATGAACGGTATTGAGGAGGGAACATTGAAGCCGGCCTTGCGGTCACAGAGTGGATGTTGCTCGTAGGACCTACATGGATAGCTTTGGTCTGATACCCGAGAGGACGACATAAGCGGATTCTGAATAAATAAGACATAAAGACACAACATACATTAGAGTCAAATGCGTGCAAGAACACGCGTCTGTGTCATAAATTGATTGGCTTGAGGGCGTGCGCAGAGGATAAACTTATTGTCATCTGGATATGCCCGTCTGACAAGCTACTTGGGGATGGCAGTATGTAGCGAGGCTGCTTCCGTTCTCGGAGCCGAACCTGGCGATCTGGGGAAGCAATGCACCACCTCTACCGTTGTTGCCGGCCTCAACATATTCGCCTGTGCCGTTATGTCTTCCACCTGGTAAAGCTCGAGCAGCAGCGCAATTAAAAGTATGGGGTAAGGACGCTGGCAGTCATTAGATAGCCGATATTGTACGGAGTAGGATACAGCACGGTCTGCTGGCCCGCATTGCAGGAGCAGTAACCCCGTCGAAAGAGGAAGTGCAGGCCGTAACCACCGAGCCGCGCCGCCCGCATATACGGATTTAGAACGCAGGGAGAACGGAGAGCGGCGGTTGCGGTTCCATGTGGCCGAGGTGCTGTCGAATGGACATGCACATGCTAGCAGGAGTGAATAAAGGCCTGAAGCCATACTGATTCACTATCTGGGAGAAAGTAGCTGTTGAGACATCGTCTCCATCCATGTGTATTCAACGTCCTTTTGTCGTAGCTTCCAAGACCCTTCTGCCGAAGCATGGCGCTGCTTGGCCGGCGTTATTTTTCTCCCAGTTCCTCAAATTTCTGTTTTTCGTTCTGCATTTCTCGTCTTGGCGCTTCTACTCTCATCAACCTGTTCAATTCTGCCGTTCCTCGTGGTTGGGAGCCGCGTAAACCCCCAACGATGCCGAGTGTTTGTCATTGCCTATCGCACGCTATCGTGAAGCTATTGGGCAGGGCACGAGTGGCGAGCGGGGGCGAGATACCTTCTGTACCGGGGTTTAGCTTGGTACTTTCAGGGCCCAGTTGGCAGACTTTTCAGTGGCCTTTTCTCGGTAGTGCTAGCCCTTGTTGTGGCTGCCACCCGCAATTATTATCAGATGGAAAATCCCACCTTTTTGGGATAAATGGCAGGATGCAAGTACGGAGTATGGAGTACGAGTGAGACGTACACATCTCTGGAAAGGAATGAATGCAAACGCAGCACGGGCGCAAGAGCCTCCGGCACAGAAATCGGGCCATCCAAAGAGCGTGCCTGACGCCTACTTCGTACTCTCGACAATCGTTTTTCTCGCGCCTCGCGTGTTTCTTTTCACGTTCTTTTTAAGGCTCATGATTAATCTGATTTGGCGGCTGCAAAGAAGGGTGCCACTTATATACTACAGCCGTAAACGGAAAGAAGCACCCCAGTTCTTTTTCAGTGGGCGCACTCGCGCTTGCTTTGTTCGGAGAAACGGCCTTGGCCTGGTCGGAGGAGCGAGCTGCCAAAAACTAAAACCGCATTCTTTGCTCCGCGGGAAATACAAGCGTCTTGTACGTCGTATCTTACCAATACATCGTACTCCGTAGTGCTTCTTGTCCCCTTCCCACGTTTGTTTGCACATCCAGGAACACCTCCTCTGCATGTGGAAACCCATGTGGACACCCGGCCCCAAGATAGCGTCCGTCGATCGTAAGTTGCATGTATATAATGGCGGAATGCGCCTCGATAGCCTCGCCCGGCGAGAAGGGGAGAGAGACCACACGGACTGCCTCTTTCCGCCCTTTTGTTGACACTCTCCCCTCTTGTTTGTCTCCCCATCTCTCGGCTCCTCTGCTGCCTGAACTCGCCTGATTTCTCTCGAGTCTCGGTTCGGTCTCCTTCCGAGAGCTCGACCTGGAAAAAAAGAAGAAGCATGCTGGCCTCGCCGTCTCTGCTGGCCCTGTCTCGCACCAGCACTGGCCACTGCCTCGTGCCGCCTTCTCCTGCTGCTGCACAGCAGTTTGCACGCTCTCTGTCGAGTACTACACGTACCTCTTCGCCAGTCTTCCGCCAAGCAGACGCTTTGGGGTACTCGCCAGGCAATCTTACCAGCGCATGGGTCCTCGCAGCAGCGCCAGTGAGCCCAACAACACCGCTGGCAGGCACAACGAGCAGCACCAGCGCCAGCGCTTCTCCTTCAAGCGATCTTATCAATCTACGGATCCATCACCACACACACCACACACACCACACACACCACACCCCTGCCGCAACCTCCCTCTCCTCAACAACACACCCGGCACCAGCACCTGGCTGGGCCGTTCCCGGCACGCCAACAGGGCCAGCACCGCGCCGTCCGCCTCCACGTCATCGCTGGTTCTCCTCCTGCACAAGAGCAGGCCCGCTTCGTCCTGCGGCCCTCTTAAACCAGAAGCCCCCCTCGTCCGTTCTCTCTCCTTCTCTTCCTCTTCCTTCTCCTCTCCCTCCCACCAGACGCTACACAACATCCGCCACAAAGACCACAAAGACGACAAAGGCCACCAAGATCACCACCTCCACCATACTTGGAGCCGCTGCACTCACCACATCGGCCGTGCCTGCAAGTTCGTCCTCACCAACGGTTTCCCCACGCCCGTCTTTTGCGTCGCGGAGCCCCTTGATCCCCGAGCACGTTAGATCGTACTCCTCGTCCTCCAACATGGGCTCGACGCTTCGCGCAAACGACGCTTCGGCGCCGTTCAAGGTGTTGATCGTGGGCGGCTCGTACGGCGGCCTGGCCGCTGCGTTCAACCTGTCGGACCTGTGTCTCGGAAAGGCAGCACGCGCTGCTGTCGGCTATGTCGGCCAAGAAGGTAAAGGCAGCCCCGCTGGCGGTAGAGGCGGTAGAGGCGGATGAGGCGGTGGCAGAGGAGGGGCGAGGAGACGGGCCAGAGACGACGAAACGCAGACGCTAACCTGACGACAGGCTATCCCACCGAGTCCGAGCCCATTCATGCCGAGATCACCGTCGTGAACGAGCGTGACGGTTTCTGTAGGTTCTCATTTCCCTCTCGGCCCCTTCTCTAGAGACGAAGATGGCAGCATCCTAACAGGCTAGACCACGTTATCGGCTCCCCGCTCGTCTTCGCCGACAAGGCCTATGCCGACAAGGCCTGGGTCCCATACAAGGAGATCCCCGCCCTGCAGGCCTCGCCCAACATCAAGACTGTCCACGGCAGCGTCACGAGCGTCGACATGGCCAGCAAGACCGCTGTCATCACCGCCGCCGCTGCCGCCGGCGGCGCCGCCAGCACCGTCGACTTTGACTTTATCCTTGTCACCACCGGTCTGCACCGTGCCTTCCCCGTCGTGCCCCAGTCGCTCGACAAGGTCGCCTACCTCAAGGAGGTGACGCCGCATATCGAGGCCGTCTCCGCGGGCAAGGACGGTGTGCTGGTTGTCGGCGGCGGCGCTGTCGGCGTCGAGATGGCCGCCGAGCTCAAGCTGGCCCAGCCGCACGTCCAGGTCACTCTGGCCCACTCGCGGAACCGCCTGCTGTCGTCGGAGCCGCTGCCCGACACCCTGGCCGAGAAGGCGCTCGAGATCCTCAAGGAGAACGGTGTCGAGGTCCTGCTGGAGCACCGTCTGCAGGAGACGCGCGAGCTGGACGGTGGCGCCAAGGAGGTCGTTTTCACCAACGGCCACACTTTGCGCGCCGACGCTGTCGTGGTGGCCATCTCCAAGAGTACCCCGTCCACAAACTTCTTGCCCGCCGAGGCCTCAACGAGGAAGGCCTCATCAAGATCCAGCCCAAGTGAGCCCCCCCCCTCTCTCCTTTCTTCATTCTGTTCTCCACTCCATCTTTTGCCGCTACGCACCTTGCTGACCAACGTGCACAGCCTCTTCTTCCCCGAGGCGGTCCCCAACTGGGACGCTGCGCTGGCGGTGGCGACAACGTCGACTGGCCCGGCATCAAGCGCTGCGGCCGCGCCATGCACCACGGCTACTTCTTGGCCCGCAACGCCCACCAGCGCATGCAGGAGCTGACGTTCGGTACCCCGCCCCAGTACCAGAGCCTCCAGCCCGACGTGCCCATGATTGCCATTGCCCTCGGCCCCAGCGCCCTGGCCTACCAGGCCGGCGGCGAGCCGAGCTATGGCAAGGACGTTGCGGAGCGCTTTTTCAACGACGATGTCGCTTTTGAGAGTGAGTTCAGTCCCTGCCGCCTTTTTCTTTTCTTTTTTTTTTTTTTTTTTTCGCGAAACGAAAGATACAATATACTAACACTGTTTGCCAGTCTGCTGGAGAATTCTCGGTTTCGGTGACAAGTCGGAGGCCAAGGTGTAACGGAAGGAAAGAGACTTGGTGACGATTTGTTTGCGGAGGGAGCGATACCGGACATAAGGCCGGAAAGATTAAACTGTAATGATTGTGTATCTCAGCTTTTTGGGCCACGAGCCATCATAGAGCTGCGAGATCAGATATGCGGGATGATTTGTACATAAAGTTAGACTGGAAAAAGAAATCTTCAAAAACAGCACCAGATCGTATATCGTAAACCGTGTACCATCATGGCCCACAAGTAAGCAACTCGGCAAACTTTTACGTCAGCCATACGTTACAACATCGCTGCTACATTCCTAGGAAAATATTGATGCCGATAACAAGTCTGTTGCCTTAAAGACGTACGCCGCCACCACCCAAGCGGTCCACGTACCGGTCCCACCAGCCAGGCCAGATACCCGGGCCCACCGTCTCGAGCCAAAAGTCGCTGTTGACGCCGGCAGTGACGACGTCGACCTCGCATACAAAAGCCCCGCTCGGCGGATCGTATGTGATGATGCCTAATGTGACGCGACGGTCGTCTTTGTACCACTGCTACTGCTGCTGTTGCTGCTTCTTGGGAAGGAGACTCGCAGTGTTTGGCTGCCGGGCCGTTTGACGGTCTGATTCCAGTCACCAAACAGAAACTTGTCGGCAATCTCTCGCATATCGTCATGCTCCACACCTGCCACGATCCCGAACTTCGTATCGGGCCCCCACAGGGTCAGACATATGGCGAAGCGCTGCTTGGCGTTGTTCCGGTAGAGAAACACGGCCGAGCCTAGGTCGTCGTCCAGTCGGACCAAGATGATGGGTGGTTGACCAGACATTTGTCGTTCTGGTGTGAAGTGCTGGTTGGCAGGATCGACGCCAATGACAACGGGCTGTTCCGGCTTGACATTGTCGTCACCATTGTGGCGGCATCCGTTGCTGATCAACCGAAACGTTGTCCACCGGTGCATGTGAAAGAGAGCCGACTTCACCCCACGGATGTACATGTCTGTCATCACGGGTCTGCTGCACCTGTCCACCTGGGTGCCGGGCAGCGTAGCCAGGCAGTGCGGAAGCTGCTGATTGTAGATTCGCACAAAGTCGTTCTGACCCTCAAATCGCCTATACAGAAACACGGCCAGGCTGACCCTGTTATATGCTTCGTTGCCGGCGGAAAAGCAGTTCAGAATGGCCACATATACATTTCGCATGGGTGTCTCTGCAAGTGGTAGCTCAATCCGTAGCCCGCGGTTGGTCAAACTGAATTCGGGATTTTGTAGGTCACTGATGATTCTGGCTGAGTCTTGTGCCGGTACGAAGTCGGCTGGGGAGCGCGCAAACATGCCGCTGGGGCAACCGTCGCCTGTCCAAGAAAACATGGTCTGGTCGTTTGTCTCCTTGATGATTTCCAATTGCAGTCTCTGAAAAGCCTTTTCGCCTTCCCCGTACAGCAGCGGCATGTTGACATCAAACAAACCTATGAGGCTGTAGGCCAGGTCCTCTGGTTTTGTCGTCCGTCGTCGAGCAGCCCATGACATTTTGACGGACACATTTGCCCAGGCGTACTTGCCACCCTGCAAAACATCCTCATCAATCGCCGTGACTTCTTCAATGACCCATTTTAGCTCGTCTTTCGTGTCGAGATATGTCCAGTCCTGGCTGTAAAACACGACGGAGTCCGGTGCGAGCAATTCCTGCAGCGTCCAGCCCCGTGTAAACCATGCGCTTCTCCGAAAGGCCGATCCAGGTGCCACCCGGTCGTCGTCTGCAGGCACATCAGCGAGATAAGCGTAGCATACTTCGCTTTCCTTGTACCATCGAAACATAGAATTGATCGCCTCGGAGAGCTCGGAACTGTCTGTCTTGTCGATGCAGCAGGTGTCGACCCAGGCGTAGTCGTAGCCGTCCGCAGCAGCCTGTCGGCGGCAATTGATGATTTTGTTGAGGCCATCACCGATGTCCGATCTCCAGCTTTCCATCACGTACAATTATCTGTAGTCTTTTGAACGAGACCTCGTCGTCGCCCCATGTGTGGGAGAGAATGGCGTATTGGGGGACGTGAGGCTCCTTGCGCGTGGGAATTCGTGAAACGTAAAGTCTCGCGAGTGAAGCAATCGGATTGGCATTGTCGATGTTTGCGGTGGCACGGATTTCCTTTTGGCAATGGGTCGTGTATTCTATCTGGCTCGCTGCTTGACTGTGAGTTTGACGGCAAGACGTGTGCTTTTGACACTCACAGTAGAGCTCGCTGTCATGCTTGGTTCTCCTTCATGAGTGGGTGAGATGTATGCATGGGCTGTCGGGCTGTGCTGCAGGCAAACTGATGCATGGGGGCAGCCTAATAGGCTTCAATCGCAATTGAGGCTCACCAAGGGCTCATGATGGATGCAGGCCGCCTAAATCCCTGCGACAAGAGCACACTGGCCAATGCAACCACCGCTCGACGTCAAGTGCTTTATCTCAGTCGTGCCCGTCCATTCTTTGTCCAAATGACGGACGCACTGCTGCCCTCGATACCAGGATTGATTGTCGCATATTTTGACGCTTGACAAAAGATGGGCCTCAATCAAGGTGAGAAATAAGGGAATGAATGAGAGAGAAGACAAGACTGCCGATAATGCATGGTCGTCGTGTGTCAACTTGTGTCTGGGTTGATGGCCATGAACATAGGAGGTGAAAGGTTGAGAGCGAAGAAGAGAGAGAACCTTGCGAGTGCCAAACAAACCCGTCCCGAGCGGACAAATGTTTACTACAAAGAACGAGATCGTGGCAGGAGAAAAGGTCGTACCTGCCATTCTATGTCACTTTCACGGACTACATTACAAAGTAAGATACCGTTTACCGTCATGTGATCCATGCTATGACGCAGGCAAAAAAGGAAAGAGAGAAGCAGATGCAAATCAACAATGGCATTCTTTCCCTTTTTCGCATTTTTCCTATCCTTTTTCTCGGGTCAAAGTTTCTAGAAGGCTGTCGCGCTTGGAAGCTGCCGAATGTGGCAGGCGCAGCCCGTCTGAGACAGGAGGAGACAGCCAGGCAGGTGACAGATGTATCCACTTTTTGACCTGATCGGCCTTCCCATTGGTCGGCGCTCGCCGTCGCCGCACTATTGCAACCGGCCACTGTCAGCGCCTATCGTGCCACTTGGGCCCGTTGGTGGAGCCACTGGCACTCAACAGTGCCTCACCATCGTACCACTCTGCCGCAAAACGTGTGAGTAGAAGGCACAAACAGGCGGATTCAAACCCGGGTAGATCCCGCCCTCCTCCACAAAAGTGCCTGCAATACCGACAAAGAGCCTGTATTATTTTGGGTATGGCGTTTGAATCTGGGCCAATTCTGGGCCATTCTTTCACCCCAAACGCCTGTTTTCAGCCCTGTATCCAACCCTGGCCAATCCCGCATACGCTATTTATTTTTTTTCAAATTTTCAGCGGCCCATTTTCGCGCACTCACCTCGTTGGCTGGACCATTCCATGCCCGCTGCAACTCTACGCTACACGCTTATTCTCCGCACGTGAAAGATGGAGCCCTGTGCGGCTTTCCCCTACTTTTCCCTATGCATCTCACGTTTATCATTTAGAATGGCATGATGGCATGATGGAGGAGACGAGGAGACCCCGAAGCGTCATTCTCACCAGCGTATGCTGGCCGATTTCTTTCTAGTCTTTTTTGTGTTTGGCTGGCATTCCCGAGACTACTCAGCTGGGTCCTACGAACGTGTCAACGGGCTGAACAAACAGCGGATATGGCTAGATGGACCTGGATGCGCCGTCTGGCCATTGTGATGCGCGTGCAGTCAGCAGAAGGGCTAGACTTGTGAGGCCTATCGCTTTTTGGCCTTTGCCATTTGATTTGGTTTTTCATCCCTTTTGTAAAGGATGTCCCATATTCCGGCGTGTTGTCCTCCCATATAAAGACACCTTGGCCATCCCCTTCATAGTTGCCCCTGATCTTTCTTGTTCCCTTTTTCATCATCATCAATCCTCCAATCAGATCGTCTCACACTTTCAACTCTCTTCCATCCAACTATCCTCGGTTTTAACCATAACCAACATCAACATCACCAAGTCTTATCTCTCTCGACTTAAAACGTCAACCACCACCACCACATTCACAATGTCTCCCATCATCGCCCGTGCCGCCATCCGCAGCGCTGCTGCCGCCACCCGTACCGGCACTCGCCAGTTCTCGGTCATGCGCTCTCTGCGCAGCTTTGCCCGGTCTTTCGAGCCCCATGTCTTCCAGCGTCTGCCCACCACCAGTGCGGCCCAGGCTCCTGATTACGGCCGTCTGGTCAAGCGGAGCGGCAAGACCATTGTCATGTAAGCCCACACTCTTTTAAAAGATTCATCTCGACACCCTTTTGAGCTTTGAGCTTTTACTAACATTCTCTAGTTACGGCCTCTTGCTTTCGCTATCCTTGGCTGGCCCATGATCGCCGAGAAGGTCCTTGACGGCCGCGTGTAAACGGCCGCCGCTACCTCCTCCTCCGACCTACCGATCCGGTCGTTTTCTCTATCAGCGAAATCTTCTTGGTCCTTGACACATATTTTGGGCGTTTTTACATTTTGAATTATCTCTTTTGTACATACAATTTTGGAAGGCTGGCGTTTTTGTCCATTTTCATCCTTCTATTTGTTCCCGAGGAGAGCTATCCGCCCCTCCAAGCGACATGCCTGCTGCCCAGCGGCGTCTTGTCTAGATTTAGTTTTCATTTGTTGAAATACAAATAACAAACTTCAAACAATTAAAGATTCTCTCCATTTTTTGTGACGTATGTAAATCAAGTCTTCTCCAGAGATGGCTTTCAACCAAACTGTCGGACTCGAAAGAGTGACAGAAAACAGTAATTGGTGGAAGGAAGCAGACCATGAGGGGCAAACGACCTTGCGATCTCATCTCTTGGGCCGCCTTTGTAGCTTTAACCTTGGCTGAGCTTGTAGAGCTCAATTATACAAATAGTTGCTGTTTTGGGGATAAAAAAGCACTTTCAGATTGTGTATTTTTTCCCCCCTTGAATGACCCGAAGAACATACTGCCAGCAACATGACCAAACGACTCGATGGAGCTGAACAGAGTGTGATGCCAGCCCAACGTGCAACACTTTTTCTCAATTTGAATTGTCTCCCCGGAGTGGCAGGGGAAGGGGGGATGTTGCTATCTTTCGCAATCTGGGCCATTTCTCAGCATTGATTTACGGCAATCACGCTTCCCACTGGTCAAAGAAAACGTCCATGCGCCGGTGCTGGTTGCTGATATCACGCCAGCGCCCTCTGTAAGTCAAAAGAGCTTTGTTTCCGTGTTGGTAATGTACTGTAAACTGACGCCACCCCGTGCGCCACACTTGACAACTCCGGAGCTCGTCAGTTCTTAACTCGGCTGCTTAACTTGCTGGCCTGGCCGTGCACCTCCTCGAACTGGACAATCGGCGCTAGTCCAATATGGCCTAGCTCAAGGCACGCCCCTTGGTGTGCTGTGTTGGCGCGTCCGTGTCTCTATGTAATTTTGGAGGGCCTACTCCGTACGACTAGGAGAGAGGGAAACAGAGAGCTCTCCTTTTGAGGCAGCGAACGACATCCGAACGACGACACCCTCACCCCATAGCGACGACCAACTGCCGAGCGAGGCATTCTAGCGACCCAGCGATAGCGAGTGAGCTTCTTTTGACGACTGTGCTCCCTTCGTTCCTCTTCTGCATCTTTCCTTCTCTTCGATTCAATAGACGACACCTCTCGATCCTCGACGGCCGCCTTTTCCGGGAGACTACAAGACAATGCCCCGTGGCCGTCACGGCTAGCAGCCACCGCGACACCGACCCATACTCTCGGCCCTCTTTGACGGCATTGACGCATTGACGGCATTGACGACGACTTAGGCCGGTTCCTCTGACTCCTCGACAAACAGAGGAGCAGACGCGCCGTGCTTCGTCCCTCGACCGAATCCCGACTCTCTTGACACGATCACCTCTGTCTACCCTCTCACACAACACACAACACACAACACACAACACCTGTAACCATGGCGGAAAGCCTCCACAACATCCCATGGTCATTGACAATGGCTCAGGGACCATCCGCGCAGGCTTTGCCGGCGAGGACCTGCCCAAGTGCTACTTTCCGTCGTTTGTCGGCCGCCCCAAGCACCTGCGCGTGCTCGCGGGCGCCCTCGAGGGCGACTGGTTCGTGGGGCCCCGCGCGGCCACGGAGCTGCGCGGCCTGCTCAAGATCAACTACCCGCTGGAGCACGGCATCGTCACCGACTGGGACGACATGGAGAAGATTTGGGCGTACATTTACGACGAGGGCCTCAAGGTGCTGAGCGAAGAGCACCCGGTGCTGCTGACGGAGCCGCCCTCAACCCGCGCAGCAACCGGGACACGGCGGCCCAGATTCTGTTTGAGACGTTCAACGTGCCCGCCCTCTACACGTCGATCCAGGCGGTGCTGTCGCTGTAACGCGAGCGGGCGCACGACCGGCATTGTGCTGGACGCGGGCGACGGCGTGAGCCACGCGGTGCCCGTGTACGAGGGGTTCGCCATCACCAACTCGATCCAGCGGATCGACGTGGCCGGCCGCGACGTCACCGAGTACCTGCAGACCCTGCTGCGGAAAGACGGGCTACGTGTTCCACACGAGCGCCGAGAAGGAGGTGGTGCGGCACATCAAGGAGGCGACGAGCTACATTGCGGTGGACCCCAAGAAGGAGGAGAAGGACTACCTGACGGCCAAAGTCGGACCCCAAACGAACGGCCGAGTTTGTGCTGCCCGACGGCAACAAGCTGAAAGTGGGCGCCGAGCGGTTTCCGCGCGCCGGAGATTCTGTTTGACCCGGAAATCATCGGTCTCGAGTACCCTGGCGTGCACCAGATGGTGGTGGACGCGATTGTGCGGACCGACCTGGACCCTGCGCAAGTCGTTGTATGCCAACATTGTGCTGTCGGTGGTACGACGCTGACCAAAGGGCTTTTGGTGACCGGCTTGCTGCACGAGATCCGCAAGATTGCGGTCAAGGACATGCGGATCAAGATCTTTGCGCCGCCGGAGCGCAAGTACACGACATGGATCGGCGGCAGTATTTTGGCCGGCCTGAGCACATTCCGAAAGGTGAGCACCCAACCACGGAGAACAAAAGTCATTCATCGTTTATCGTGAGATGGGTACACAGGCTGAGATGCTAACAAACACAAGATGTGGGTCAGCATCGACGACTGGCACGAGAATCCCGACATCATTCACAACAAAAATTCACGTGACGAAAGCAAGGACGCGCCTTTCGAGGGGAAGCGACGAATCAAGAGACGATGGGCGAGCACGCATGGCGGTGTGCAAAGCGGAGAGGGCAGCAAGCAACAACAACGAGCGATGCAAGACAGGCCGTGGTCGGATCTCTCATCATTTCACTTATACCGACACACACAAAGGCGACTCAACACAGACAAGTACCTTACACACATGCACACACAGACACAATCCATGTACACTACATCTCACAGCCAGATAGGAGGAAAGGAGGGAACTGGTTCTACTGCGAAAAGATGGAAAAGAAGGATATCATCAAGCGACAGTGGGAAGGATGAAAGACAAGAAGGGGGGGGGATGAGGCAAAGAAGGGCGATTTGAAATGATACCCTTTTTCGTTTTACACAAACAGGGAGGCACCCAAAATCTAAGAAATTTTCATTTGTTCACAGAAGTTGTCACAGATGATGATAGAAAGGCGCGCGTGATTGTTTCAACACAAAAAGAGAACGACTCTTTTTGCTGTGAAATTGAATTGAGTCAAAATGGAAGTTGGGTATCTTTGCTTTTATAAGCTTGTAATGCTTTAGCTGCTTCCACCCAAGTAATTCTCCCCAATTAAAGAACGATGATAGCTATGGAAATGCGATATTATGGTAAAGAAACAAAAATGAACGCCGGCCCGCTCGGTTTGGTGGTAATGATCCGGGAAATGGGATTGAACAAATAAATTGAGGCAAAGACAAAAAAGAAACAGAAAATCCGTGATGCTATCCTCCATTGATGTTTTTCACAAAAAAATCAAATAAACTTTTCCGTTCCGGTGTTTGTGGTGTGTCGTAATGAAAAAAAAAAAAATCAAAGTTGGGTTAGTCGTTTGACGGCCGTCA
Organism: Sporothrix protearum; assembly: GCA_016097115.2. NCBI lineage: Eukaryota > Fungi > Ascomycota > Sordariomycetes > Ophiostomatales > Ophiostomataceae > Sporothrix > Sporothrix protearum. The sequence continues at coordinate 2,982 of JADMNH010000015.1, read as the reverse complement.
GACAAGGCTGGAATAAAGCAGAAGGCTGCAAGAATTGCAAATCGCTCTTGTTTTCGCTTGGATGGTCGTCATTAATTTAGAAAGAGGTCGTCGAGAGTAGTCGTCAATGCAAGAAGAAGAATGCGTAAAGGCAGGAAGGCGAGAAAAGAGCAGAAGCAGAAGAGAGAACGACTGCCAGAGCCGTTCCGGCTACTGGCAAACGTCCTAACGGTGCATGCGGCCCCAGAAGCCGCTGCGCCGGCCCCCTTCGCTGCTCGTGGTGCTGGCACCCGAGATGGAGCTCGCGTCGCTGCCCTTGCGCCAGGTTGCCATTGGAAGGACCGACGTGGCCGTGGTCGTGGCTGTGGCCGTGGACACCGGCGCGGATGCTGTGGGCCAATGCGGTCGGCGGTGGACGTGAACGGACCAGACGAGGTCGAATTCTTGTGCGATGACGAAGACGGAGACGAAGACTTGTGGGAGTAAAAGTTGCCGGCGCCACCGCGGCCGACGTAGCCGCCCGTCGAGGAAGACTTGGCAGCAGCCTGTGTAGCGTAGACGTACTCGTCGTCGAGGTTGGTAAGACGGGCGCTCAGAGGCCGGGTAGGCGTTGCCAGCACCGCCACGGCCAGCGTAGAAGCGGGTTAGAAGTGTGCGTGGCCGAAGAGCCCGAAGAGACCTTGGTCAGAGGCGTGGGGATGCCAGCAGCGGGCGTGACGGTGGTGGGAGCGCGGAAAGTGTTGCCCAGCGCCGCCGCGGCCGGAGTGTGTGTAGGCGTTTGCCCGCACGGTGGGATGCGGCTCTGTGATTTGTGTAGGGCAATTGTGAGGGTTGTGGGCGTGATTGTTATGTGGGATGTTTGGATTATTGCTGTGATATGGTAGTGGTGATATCAGATGTCGACAAGGACGTGGTATGTGTGACGGAGGTTCGATGTGGTTTAGATCAATAGATGCTTGTGTATTATGTTGTATGTGCATGAGTATGATGTTCGAAAAAACCAAAAGTAAAGAAAGAAAAGCGAGAGGCAGCAGCTATTATATTCAAAGAGCTTTTCTCCTCTTTCATCGTCCATAAAGTATTATTCACAAAATGCAACAAAAAGCAGCAAAAGAGTCAGACGTCCACCTGAGGGGGGCGTGTAAGTAACAAAGGTATAATTATAATTAGCTGAGAAACAGCTAGAATGGTGGAATAGTGTCTGGGCATTTTGATTGTCTGGGGAATCAAAGAGAGTCACAGAGAAGGGGAGTCAAAGGGGGGTGTGGTATTGTTGCCCCCCTGACAAAAAGGTTTGTTGCTTCGTGCCGCTTGCAGGCGAGCGAGCGAGCTTGGATGAACAACATCGTGGACAGGTCACACACAATTGCGTGAGGAGGAAGGCGGCGAGTGCAGGGAGAACAGGGCGAAGGGCTGCGCAAGGCAGTGGCAGAAAGGGGAGAAGGGGGGGCGTTGGAGAGAAAAGTCTGCTGCAAAATAGCAAACAATGGGGTAATAGTAAGGTAAGAGAGACCCAGTAGGTAAAATTTTTCCAAAGCCGCCTGCCTTGGCCGCAGGTCACAAGCCAGCAAGAAACAAGAGGGGAAGGAACCTTCACGCCCCCCTCTCGGCGTCGCTGGGGAGGAAGGTGCGGTTTGAGCGCGCTGGAGGCTGTAGACGGGGGCTCTTTCCCAGCGAATGGGGCCGAGTGGTGGCAACCGCGTGATGGATTTTTCTAGGCGCTGGCACCGGGCTTCTAGGCAGGTGCTGGCGTGGAAACGGGGCGCTGGAAACTGGGCGAATATGGCTGCTCAGGGCGCGTCCAGGGGGGTGCTTTGCTTTGTCTGGCATTTTGCGTGATCACGTTGCCGTTGCGTAAATGGGATCCTCTTCTTGAGTGGCCATTAGCATACCGTTACGAAATGGCGGCCGGCTTAGGCATCACGAGGCCCCGGCCTCATGGCATTGTGGTCGTGTCCTGGCCGCTTTGTGCTGTTTTTGGGTTTCTCGTACTAATTTTTAGTCATTGGAAATCGGTACGTACCCAAGTACCTTCCCTCTCTACCACAAGAAGAGAGACAACAACTGTCGCAACTGGCCTGTTGAATCGACGTTCGTGCTCTGCTCCTTCCTTGCCATTGGCATTGGGGCATTGGCATTGGCATCGGCTCACCTCATCTCCTTCCCCCTTGGTTCTCCGGAAGAACTGGGAACGGAGAAGAAGGAAAGACAGGCAGCTCCTCCCGTTGCTGCCCAGCGTTCAGGCCACGGCTAGGAAGGTGCGATGCAGCAAAGCTTCTCGAAGCTCATCCTGCCGAAAACGAGTTGGATTACACACGTCCAAAGAAAGAAGCCGAGAAACACAAAATGGCGAACGACGCAGCAGTATGATGATGCCAGCAGCCGCCAAAACTTGTGCCACTTTTTCTACGCAGTATTCCGTTCAGTTTGCTCACTTGAGCTGCCGTGGAAAGCTCCCACTGCGACTCCTCAGTGTACGATCGTACATGTACAATGTGCTCCGACCGCGTAAAACATCATCGTGAACTTTGCATCGGCTGTCATTTTGTCCAGGCCGAACGACCATCCAGCTTCCCCTCTTTTTGATGCTTCCATAAAGGAGAAGGAGGCGGGCACACATGCCCTCTGGTCCCTTTTTGGCCACTTTTGGAAAACGTCCAAATGACCTGTTTTAGGGGGAGAATTTGTAAGAAAAGAAGCGGAAGGTGAAGCAAAAAGAACAGGAGAGACAGAAAAGAGGAGAAGAGGCAAAAGAGGAGAACGGAAGAATTCTGACGATGCTCCAGAAAAGTGGCAGGAGGCTCCACTATCCAGGGCAGAGGACCAAGAAACGAGAGGAGAGGAGGACACACAAAACCAAACACGAATACTTAATACTGCGTACCACCACTACAGCATGGGATATACAAGTAAAGTTTACTGGAGTCACTGTCCGAACAAAAAGTCACGATGGTGGAATGTCCACTGCGAGAGGTGGATGCCCCGACGATGAGAGGAGAGCTC